>OU343218.1:17779461-17839711 GCA_910596185.1 Chrysanthemum makinoi
GACGGTAGTGGTGATGACTTGGTTATAGAATTTAGACTACTAGCGATTTTATTTTTACACCATTGTATATATCATGTCTTATCCTACCCTTTAGTCATGAAATGTCTAGGTGATCACGTGAGCAATCTTTGGTGTCTAGGCCATGGATTTGGTCATGTATCATGATTTTGTCCCTCCACGCGTGACATGTTAGTAATGACGAGTCACCCCTTAACCTTTGTCGTGTCTACCCATATTGCCTTCGAGAATTGTTTAGCCCTTAACTCTAGTGGTGGAGATTTGTGTAACCGCCAAGCTTATGATAGAATACATTCTATGACTGTGCGATTGAGTGATCACCCAGAAATTGACACTTAGAATAGTTGAGAGATTTGAGTGTTTCGTTCCCATTTCGTGAGGTGTTCGGCTTTGTTTTTTTCTAGCATAAGGGATTTGTAAACTTATATTTTCCAGGTAATGGGAGATATCTTTTTAGGAATCTATCTAATAAGGTCTACTTGAGGGCAAGTAGAGTTCAAGTGGGGGGATATTTGATAACATCAAATTATCCTGAATATTAAGTGTCCATTTCCCCCGATAATGCTTGTAATTTATATCATTTATATGGATTTACACTTGTTTTTCATTGTTTTCCATTGGAGCTAAAGAGACGCGGAATTGGAGAAATATCAAAGATTTATCATGGTATGCTGACTTTGAAGAGGTTACGGCGTAACTCATCTCTCACATTATGCCGTAACTAAAGCGTGACTCAGAAAGCCAACTTATCAGAAGATTACGGCGTAACTCTTCCCAAAGACTACGACGTAACTATATTAGGTCAAATGAGGTTCCACGCCGCTGATAACTACGTCGTAATTATTACATAAACTCCGGCGTAACCAAGAAATATTGAAGATACGGCGTAAATGCTTATAAGGTTACGCCGTAACCAGCAGATCTAGTGCAAATTACGAAAAAATAGAAGATTACGGCGTAACTATTCTATTAGTTACGCCGTAACCCAAATCTGGCCTATAAATACCCCCACGATTTCCAGTATTTCAAAGCATCCCATTTTCACACACCACAACCAAAGAATGTGGGAAGAAGCCAAAGGCAGGTCTAGAGGAGCATACAGAGCTATCTCTAAGGGATAAATCACTCCCCTACGATAAGCATTAGTATTTTATGTTTTCTTTACTTTCGATTCATGTATTTCGTAACTTTGAATATTGAATTGATTTGTATGTTTAATATGAGCAGCTAAGCACCTCTTGGTGCTGGATAAGTTATGATTCCTTAATTGTTTTGTTTACGTTTATGCTACTTCCGTATAATTATTTCTAAGTGCATGCATGCATAGTTTATTGGTTGCTACTCTTGTTTCGGTAGTTTTGAATGGCGGTAGAGGCTAGTTGCTTAGGAGATATGACCAACTGACCCTAAGTGAGTAGACTGAGAGGGGAAGGGTAAGATATGACCAACGGACGACCCTTTCTACTTGTGCGATTTGACCAACTGATCACCTACCGTTTGGATGAACTTAAGAATTAGGGGGTGAGTGTTTAAGTTGCTAACGCCCGGGCACTCACTATTATAAATCTAGCATGTAGCGGTACTTAATGACTTGGCTTAGGGGACCAGGAACAACTAGACTTATAAATGGACACCTGACTTCTCAAGTGGTGGCATCTTTGCTGATAGGTTAGGGCGAATTGACCAAATATTGTCCTCTCGAATTTGACCCCACCTGAAGTAATTGGAAGTAATTAGACGTAGACATTACTAGCTAGGAGGAATAACTAGGTTAGCACCACTCTCCTCTATTGATTGAACCTTTGCCTTTTATTTGCTTTATTCTGCCTTAGTACCTAATTAATTAAATGCTTATCAAAATCATATTAAAATCTGTGACACCTAGACTTAGTATTAATCCAACACACAAAGCTCTTGGGACGACCTCGGTTTTACCGAATACTACACTACACACGACCGGGGTACATTGCCCGTTAGTGCATTAGGGTAGACCATAGGTATAAAGAGACAATATAAATATTAAAACCTAATCAGTAAAACCTGCATCAGTTTATTATAATTTATACTCACCAAAGAGGAGGTTTATACATAACTTTCACCCGCCAATTATTTTAAATGCAAACAAGGAGAATTCCCTAAATACTCATATTATTTGTACTACTGAAGGGTCATACGAAGATATATGTACATATACATTTAGTAAATATATGCCGTTGTCAATAATAATACATGAGACATTGACGTCTAATACCATGCGTAAATATTTTTTCGTACGTCATCCTTCGGTTGCCACCGAACCGAAGCTCATCCATCCTTAATATTTTTCCTATTATGTGCTTTAGCACTTACATGAGCCAATACTTATGTATATTTTTAAAACTATTTCGGTTTTAACGCTATTACACAAGCAATATTAATTTAATCATTTTAAAACCTTTGAAAGTAAGTATACCTTACTAAGTCTTAATTGGAATAATGAACTAAATTTTGCCCTACTTACTTAGGTCGCGTGTCGGTGTGGTTACACAAATTATAGCCCCACTCTTACTTTTATTAGTTATTTACTAAATTATAGGGTGAGAAAACATGCAAAACTTTTAAGGACCTAAATTATTACTTGAATACTATTACGTGGATTAGCCTAAGCCCTTAAATCCCAAAAATGCCAGTTTTCATGAACCGTCAATTCCTGCTGGGAAGCGGGAATGTTATAAACATATCTATTGGGGGTGACTCCCCCGTTCGGTTGGCCCCGCATGGGTCAAGGCGAAATGTATAGCATGTCGGAATCGAGTGTATTGGCATAAACACTCGCTTTGGTCCCAATTAGTATGACTACATTTTGCATACAGAAACTGTTGTAGCTTCGGTTGCATGAACTTAGTGTTAACGTAATATGTTACTATTTAATATCTAAATTGGCCCTATACTGTTTAAATATTTAAACCTATGAACTCACCAGTTTTTTGTTGACTTTTAGCATGTTTTTCTCAGGTAATCATTCAGTAAGCAAGATTGTGGCAAGGCAAGGGTAATAGGCTAACCTCTGAGGCATTTAATAATAAAATCATAACTCATTAAATATGGTGTTAGGATCGTATGTATGGATGATTTGGTGAATCAGGAGGTCTTGAAAGATGGAAATACACCATCTTCAAGTTAGAGAGATAAAGTAGAGAGAGAAGGGAAAACTAGTGTGCGTATTATTGAGGAAAATGAAAAGCTTACACTAAGAGTCTCACCCTCCTAGGAAAGTCTAGGAGGGTATTTATACCTAAACACATACAACTATGGCAAATTAACATAACAAGCCCATGTTTTTAAGCTAACTAGGATAGATAATGTAATCCCGTCAATGTCGTTCCATTTACGAGTTAGGAGCGATTCCAACAATCTTCCCCCAATGGGACGACATAAGGGATTACTTACAACATTTCCTACAAATATAAAAAACAAATAAAGAAAGGTCTTCATAAGCTCTTTAAATGCTGAGGATGATGAAAGTTTACGCTCTTTGTCTTCTTCTTGTACCTCGACTTGAGAACCGTTTTCTTCACTTGTAGGCAAATGATGCAATATGCATGAATTGGATTAACTTCCCCCAAATCACGCTGCATGTCTTTAGCAGCTTCTCCGTACACTTCTTTTTGGAGAAGTTTCGAATCAGCTTCCCCAATGACAACCGTCTTCGCAGATTCGAAACTTTGATATAGTGAAAATTTCTTCTGACTTTTGAAATTTTCAGTACGCAGCGGAATTTGTAGATGAGCAGTAAACCACACAAGGTGAATCTGACTTCTTGCGGAAAATCCGTTCGGGGGTAACATGCAAGAAATCAGCAAGATCTTCTCACATATGTAGATGCGTCACACCAAACAATCCGCGAAAGACGAGATGAAACGACTTCCCCCTGAATGTTGCGGTCTATCGGAATAATAATCACTTGTGAATATGTAGTTACTCCATAAAATGACCATGTGTGAGGCATCATAACATCCTATTTAGGTAACTTCACACACGATAACTCTGTGAAAGTGATAACACCAAAGTAAGAAATTTGAACCACAGATCGTCTCATTTCTTCCCCCTAATTGAAGAAATTCATGAAGCGAAATGGGTTTTTGAAAAAAAATCAAAGAAACAAGACCCCGTACACTCTCTTCCCCCCAATGTTTTCAATGAATACTCTTCTCAGCTAACTCTTTACCGACCCCATTATCATTCTAACGGCTTTTTGTAGTGACTACTGATGGAGAAAAATCCAATATGACGAACTTGAGATAGAAGTAAAATAACCCGAACTTGTGACTTAAACTTGCACTATTGTCAGACGAAGAACCCTTTTTCTTACCATCATCGAAAAAAGGTAAACTTAAAGTTTCTCGAATTATCCACAGCTTTTTGTGACACTTGAGCACAACAGCGTAACTCCTTAAAAGTGATAGTTATATGTTGTGAGCACAACAACGCAACTCCTTACATCAGGTATAACTAGACAACTCAAGTCTTTGTCATTCGTAATGATTAAAGCTCGAACAAGGATCTCGAAGAATCATGCATCCAACCAACCCCGATATCTTCAGATACTAAGTACACGCACCCGTGAAATCCCACTTCAACCACAAATACATAATAGTGAGTTTATGCCGTAATCACATCTTGCAGTTAAATGCCCAAAACTAGCTATCATTAACGGTTAAAATGAACTATGATAATGGTTCCCCGATCTTGTCAAAAATGTATCCCCGTGAACATTTGTCATACCAAAAATACCTTACGATTACCAAACGTTATACTAAAAATGCTCTCAATGTATAAAATACATTTGATAGGAAAATTTTCAGCTCATGATTTTAATATAACATTTGACCAATAAGAGATAACTAGGGAGTAAGAACATCTAAGTAAATACATCTTTAATCATCATACAAGCACACATACATTAAGCATAATCTATTCATAGTTTAATTAGCTAATTAGGAAGTAGTTATTAAAAGTAGTTAAAATTGGTAGAAGTACCACCCCCACTCCTACCCCGAGATATTTACTTGCATTCAAAAATATAAAAAAATACTAAAAAGAATCTCCCTCGACCTTACCTTCTCATCATACAACTCTTTCTAGCATTCCTATTTCCCTAGAGAATGAATCAATCCCCTGGGCTTACCCTATACTAGACTACAACAATTAGGTACACTGCCTAGAGGGTTGAAAAACTTGCTCGTAGAAAAGGAAGTCTTCTTGACCCCCCCCCCATATCAGATATTCATAACGTTATCCAAAACTCTTCAACAACGGCTTGTTGTTGACAACCCTCAATCGGCTAAGGAAGCTTGGGACATCATTCCTGATATTTTCAAGATAATAAGCGCACTCGTTCCATTGCCTAGAAGGCGGAAATGCGTACTTTGAAACTAGATGATTTATCCATTGATGCTTATTTTCGAAAGATTGAGTCTATTGCTACTATTTTGGCGGGTCTTGGTTCACCAATTAGTAACGATGATGTGGTTACGTTTGCACTAGAAGGATTGCTTGATGTATATGAGAGTGTTTCAACCATCATTGCTTATCGCGAGCCTTTCCCGGACCTCAAAAAGGTCTGTTCCATGCTTACTACGGAAGAGACGAGATTGAAGTCACGGGTACAAGCCATATATGTTGATTCCACATCATCGTCACCCATGGTCTTATTAGCAAACTCTAGTTCTAATGGCTGTCGTTCTAATTCATCCGTGGGAAAGGTACACAAGCCTTGTTTTAATCTTAATAAAGGTGCGTGTTGATTTGGCGCTTCTTGAAAGTTTTTACATAATGGTGTGCATGGTCTTGTGTCTCGTACCTCTAGCTCGAATAATGTATCATGTTCCACTTTAAAAACACGGATATACAAACTCTTCATAGTCTATTAGCTAAGATTGTTATGAATGGGAATGCTACTTTTGCACCTATTGTTAACAACCATAATGTTACGACTCCTATTAATAACATTCAACCCATAGCTTTGCATACTGATCATCCAATAACTGGTCCAGGTTATGCTTTGTATAACACACCACCGGGCTTTCTAGCCCATCTGGCCCAACCCCTTTATCCAACACATGGATTGAATACTTCTCATACACCTACGGTTTACAATGGGAGGCTGACAGGTCATGATGGGTGTTAGGTTCCCATTTATGTAACACAAGCATCAATATGAAGAAATGAGATAGAGAGTGATCGGATGAACACAATACCACAAACACACGAATGAATAAAGAAAGGATATGCATAGGTTTTGTAATAAAGTGAACAACCAACTCCCAAATGAGAGTTTAAAAGACTATTTATAGGAGAGGGAGCTAGGGCAACACTCCTAGTCCCTTCTTTTCCTTATTAGGCTTGGGCCAAGGCTTATGGGCCTTCTACATAAGCCTAAGCATAATAAACAACATAAAGGCCTAATTAAGCTAACTATTACATATTAATTACTAACACTTGTAATCTAGGTTAGGAGTGATTCCAACAATCTCCCCCTAAGTGTTGGTGATTAATGATAAGAGTGAAAAACGATGTAGGTGCTGATGTAATAGTAGCTTTGACGTCTACTGACATTCTTCTTTCTTGTGAGAAGAAGTGTCTTGATTCCAACAATCTCCCCAATGTAGGGATCTTGTTTACTTTGAAGTATTTCAGCTTTGACGTCTTCATATTCTTTGTTCTTTGATCTTAGTTCTTTGTGGTGGTAGTGATAGTATGTTGTGGTTATCTGTATCAGGTCTGCTTCGTTGCTCCAGTGTCTCCACGTCTTTCTCCTACATGCTCACACACTCTTTGACGTTGGATTGCATTGTTGGTGTTTTTCTCTAAGTCTTTAAAAATTTGTAGATTCTTTGGCTTTGATGAAGAATCATTCTGACTTTGTGTTGCCTTTTGAGAGAACTTCAATTGGTGTTGTTGTTGGGATGAGCATGTGGAGAATCTGCACGATCTTTTCCACCCGCGAGTATCCATAAGAAGAAAACATAAAACATGGGTTAGAAATAATCCAGTGCTTACAAGTTTGAACTTCGAGCATGTTAACAGCATAATGTGAAAACACATCTCTAATTCTCACAAAGGCGTTCTGAACTATGAGTCCCACAAGTGAGATACGCGATGTACCGAAATACACCTACAGTTCAAGTGTTGGCCGGTACGAAGCATCACCCCACGACTGTAGACAGTTTGAGACACACTAAGCGTAACCCACAAGGAGTTACCGAAGTGACCTGCTGTCAGGGCTGTTTGATGTTGACCCTAACAGGAGCTTCCATTCAATCACTGAGGATCACAGGTGTGACCCCCCTCATAAATGTTCTCGACAGATTACTAAGATCTGTGTAGGACTCTATAATTGTATCACTTGCGTCCTTATTGTTGAACGACAAGTGATGAAATGTCAAGTGTACCTAAGAGATCCTTTTGATGAATCTCGTGGCTCTAGACTCAATAGTGCGCTTTGGTTTTCCTAAGCGGAGACTAGGGAGGGAGTCTCCTTCTTCAATACCAGCAATCTCTAAGAGAAAGCCGATAGTTTATGTAGGGTTCCCTGTGAGAATGAAACAAGCTCTTGTTGAGAGAAACTTGAGTGGCTAAGAAGGTTTAGTGCATGCGTCACTGGGTCCATGATGACCCGGTGTCATCTAGTGACAACCAGTAGTATATGAATTGAACCCGGTGTCTGCCCTAAGTTGAATAATCTGGAGGGCTATTTCTTTTCACCCATTTCTTTACTTTTCTTTTTAATTCTTCAACTCCTTCTTTCTCTGTGACAACTCGTATTTTCAGGTCATATTTCAAAACATTATTCATGCTTCATCATTTATCGTTTATCGTAAACTAGGTTTACGAGTATCAAATTCACGTAACCGTAATGGTTTAGCTGTGAATTCATGATCATATCATCGAGGACATTTCATATAGACTAAGTTTAGTCTACATTTCATTAACATCATTTCATATCAATATTATGCATGGGTTTGCATTTTTCATTAAACGTATATTCTCATATTAAATAAACGTTATCGCGTAATTAATTATTTTGAACAATTGATCCATTACTTCCAAAAATTATCCCGATATATTTTTATACTCATATTAAGTTTATAAAAATAATATTTTGAGTTTACCCAGTGTTTTAAATTTATTTTGTATATAAATTGTTATATTTATATAATTACGACGGTTTTCTTAAATATTACACGATAATTATTATTTCACTCAAATTTTGCAAGAAATGTATTTTTATAATTTTTATGACCTCAATATATTTTATCTTGACCCGTGAAAATTTATTTTTATCTAACGCTACCCTAAATATTCAAATGTGACTACAACTTATCATTTAACTTCAAGTAACTTGCATCTAATTACACTTATACATGTAAATGCTACTCAAAAACAAAACTCATTTTTTTTCTCATGTATGTCGACCACCCCATGGTGAGTCATTTGATGATTCATCTAAGTCCTACAAATATCTACCCAAGTATATGATATTATACTAAGTAACTTAACACATTTCACTTACTTCATTTTCTCACAAGATCAATTATCTTTCTCTCTTCCTCTCCAAAATTCGGCAGCCACAAGGACCAAGAATAAGGAAGCTTCAAAATTTTAATAGACAAGATTTTTAAACTCTAGTATCACTTGTTGTATAGGTTTGGCAATAAAAACCTCAAGTGATTAGGAAAACCCTTTGTCCTTAAACCTCATCATATTTCTTGTAAGCTTTTTATTTTCATCATCTTATTTTATATTCATTCTCATATTCATTTCATCATTATTAAGAAAACATGCAAGTTATGTGATGTTTATACCATTTTTTAAGGTTTTTAAGTGTTAAATATATATAATCCATCTTATAATTACTCCTTGTTATATATTAGTTTTGGTGATGTCTAGGAAACCATGACACCCTAAGAAGGTGTATGGTAGGATTAGAATAGCTTCGGAGTTGTTTTGAATGGGTTAGAATAGGTTTGGCGCGAGAAAAACTCATTTCGACAAGTTTGCAAAAGGGTCTGTCCTTATTTTCAAAATCTGGAAAATCCGACAGTAGGTAAAAATTTTTGGCCTAGATATTTAGAAAATATACTTTAAAAAGAAACCGTGGCCGCTTGAACGGATTAAAACGGAGCTATAACGAAGAAGTTATGAATTTTTCAAGTTGGCGACGAAAACTATAAATTTCTGGAAATTTCAGCAAGCATTGTTTATTTTGTACGAGTCAAAAATGAAGCTTGGGCATTGTAAATTATGTCGACTTGTCAAAAATATGTTAGTATACTTTGATACAAAGCTAAGGACCTTTAAAACGTAGAAAACGGATTTGTAACGATTAAATTATACACGTTTACAAAAGTTGCCGTGATTTATTTATATAAGAAAAACTATATTAAGTTTCTAATAGGCTATATTACGGCAAAACTAGTTACCAAGTTGAAGGTTATTTTTAACATTGATTTAGAACTTTTTATAAAGTGATGTCTTCTAATAAAAGTGAGATCGCCAAGTATATTTATCAAAATGTCCGACCGTTTGTTTAGCGGAGTTGTAATGAATTAATTACGGTCGCTTAAACTTTGCCGAAAAACCATCCTTAAACTATATTTTGGGACATAAGTACCATACTTTACCTACATTTTTCTTCATAATCGAGACCTCTATGATAAAAACTTAGATGCTAAAACTTTGAGATAATGATACGAGCTTCCCAAAACCGTTGAGTTTGTTTCCTAACGCTCGAAGTGCACCATTTTACGACTAGCTTTTAGAGGCCGTTTTAGTCACTTTCATGGAAATTTCAACGACATTATTTTACGACGAAAAGTTATAATCTCTTAATAAATCACTAAATGATTATCGTCGGATATCATTTTAACATAAATACTTGCAAAGTAATTTAAGAATAGTCAAGACGTCAAAAGAGTACTTTTCGACGATAAGTGTTATTTTCAAAAATTCACAAGTGGTATAGATATCATACGAATTGCATGCATAACATTACATCATGACTTATTACATATCATATCATTCATAATAGGTCAGTTTCGAGATTCACGCTACATTTCGGTGTACTCACTTTTGTCATCGCATCATTGTCCAAGTGAGTCATAGCCCCTACTCTTTTAATTGTTTTGAATTACTTTTGGGGGAGATACATGCTCAACTATTTTTATGACAATCATGATTATTTGCAAACTATATGTTTATCTGAACTGAATGTTAGTCATACGAAGTAACAGTATTGCCATACTTAGAATTTCTATATCATGAATCATTGAGCTAACTGACTTGGTATGATCACGATCTAACGGACTTGGATAATGTTGAACTAACGGACTTGGTATAGTCATGAACTAACGGACTTGGTATAGTCATGTACTAACGGACTTGGTACAATCATGGTCTAATGGTCTTGGTACAATCCTGAACTAATGGTCATGGAACAATTTGAAACCGTACGAATTATGTGTTATATCAAGTAACTATGGATACATTAAGTTATGCACTATTTTGTGAATTCATTTGTCGTCATGCATTTGAACATAAACTATACACATTTTGGCAGTGGGTTGTGAACACACAGGTTGCAAGTTTTGTATGGGTGGAACTTGGAACTGAGTGGATTTACAATGCCTTTGCTGCATAAACGATTTTGAAAGGCTTTACATTTCAACACAAACTCTATGAACTCACTCAACCTTTGTGTTGACACTTTTAGCATGTTTTATCTCAGGTATCTAAGGCATTCACTTCATGGCATGCATGTGGACTTATCATAGAGTCGTGGTGACGACGCGTTTCACTTGGGTTTTATATACTTTAAAACATCGTTTGACTTGTACCAAGCTTATTTTCCGCACATAGTAACTTTCATTTGGGACCTATACTTTGTAAAATCTGATTATTTTATTAAATCAAACGATGTATTTTCCAAACGACACTTTAGGTCGTTCAATATGACTGTGATTGTGATGCTATGACAGTCAATCCCCATGAATTCTATTCCGCTGCAAAACAGGTAATTTGGGGGTGTGACATTCTCCGATTCTCATTTTCTCCTTTTTATAATCATACCTAAGTACTTCTAGATTATAACTATTGGTGGTGTCTTTGGGTCGATCCCTCCGGCTCTGGCGGATCATAGGATGGTTATTCCTAACCTTAGTCACCTTAAAACTCCATGACTAACCTATGTTGCCATAAAACCAATTTCATGAAAAATCTCTTAAAGTGGTTATGAGTAAAAACATTTTGTACCACTGTGAGAGTTTAATGTTTTGCAGAAATACTCCCCCTCCACACGTGCTTAACTATTTTGACAGAAAATTGCACGGTGAGAGAAGAGCGCACACTTTTGAATTGATCGACTCAAGATAGACAATTCCCCGCGAGACACGGTTACGTTGCATAGTTAAAGAGTTACATTGTCAACTTTTAGGTGACAACTAGCTCTAATAACTATCTTGAAGGTGTGGACAAACCTCGAAAGGTTGTCAAACCCGTCAAAGTTCATATCTATCAAGAGCTTCTCGAATAGGTACATTCTACTAGGACAAGTCCTTTGCGAGACACGTTTACATCACTAAGGAACTAGCTTGAAATTATTACCCGTCCCGGACAAGTCTTTTCGAGTTACTAACATTTAAGATCTCGTCAATAAATCCAACCGTCGCATCTGATCCGATGAATCAACCTTTCATCAATCCTAGTGATAAACCGATGAACATCCTTGCGATCCTCTAAATTCCATTTCTTCATCTGAATGTTACCCAACTCAATTTCCTTCAAACGATATGCCAATCCATCTCGAACGATCTTCAGGGTGGCGTCATAGAACTTGTAAATTTCATCAAAAGCCATGAAGCAAGTATGATGATTTTCACTTTGGTAGACAAACCCAAAATTTTGTTTATCAACGATTTTGTACTGAGGTTCTTAATTGATTTTGTTGAAGTGTAGAAGTGGTGCGGTTATATTGAGTTGTTTTTGGTAATATTCGACCCCGAGGTGGAGATCTTCAACACGCTCTTTGAAGCGTATGAAAACAAGGAGTGCAGTAATATACTTGATCTGAATTTCGGTTGAGATTCAGGTTGGGGCTCAGGTATGTCATGATCCTCACCACCAGTGTATGTAAAGTGATCAATGGTTTTCTCCATTGGTGGTGTGGTTTCTGAATCCCTTGGTTGATCAAATGGTGGTGGCTGTGTAGCTTGTTGTGTAGTGGTGAAAACCTGCTTAATCATTTGTCGAATCATTGGATGGAGTTGCCTTCTTAACAGATTTTGTTGTTGACTTAGTTGTTTCTTTTGTTGATGGAGATGATGATTGAGATGATGATTTGGGTTTGGTGGAAGTGTCAAAAGGTGGTTCAGAAGAATGTTGAGGTATGTGTGTTGGATTGTCAACTATGTAGTTGTCTGATTCCTTCTTTAACTTTTCCTCTTCAGCTCTAGCAGCTTCTTCAGCCTCTTTTCGCATCATTTCTTCTTCAGCCACCAAATTATCATCATCAGTGACTCTTTCATCCTTATCATGATCGTAATCTCCTTCGTCATATATTTCCACATCTTCACCATGCTTTTCTTCTTGCGGTTGTTTTAGTTGTTGTTGTGGTTGCTTCATTTCAACAGTTGTGGTGACAGTTACACCCTGATCCTTACCGGGTTGATTAACCAGATCGGATGTGGTAAGAGTTTTTTGCAATGGATCTTCCATAAGGGGAGGACTACTGCTTGACCCTCCTGCCCCACCGAGTTGATTAACCGGAAAGGTTGAAGCATGGTATTCCATCCTTTTCTGCTTTAATGTTTTATGAAATTGTATTTCCTCATCCATTGAATCATACTCATCATCAGGATGACTTTGTGAGCATGAATTTGAATGGATGTTGCAGAAGGATGTCCACAGCAATTCTGCAAGATGATTCAGAGCATATGAAGTCGTTGAAGACGACCCGGAGATTGTTCTTGCCAATTGTTTTGTCGTATCCAGCTGAAAATGTGTTTGCCATCGAGAGCTCAGCTGGGGCATTGATGTTTACTTGATTTGCAGCCATTTTGTGATCTGAAAGACATTAGATAAAAGCAAAAACCTATGGAAACACAATGTGTTTGTTTTAGTCTGATTTATTATCTAATTCCTTGTTTGATGGTAACATGTTCATGTTAGTTACAAGTCCTAAGTCACATTTGTCCAATTGTTTGAAGTTGATGTGATAAGTTACGTGAACGTGTTAATTTTGAAATTTCAAAGTCCAAATCTTCACACAACATATTAACTTTTGTAAGCATAAGCGTAACATTAGACATTATTGACTTATGAGTAACATTTAACAAGTAACATTTGCGTAATAGGCCAAAATGTAGTGAACAGTGGTTTTGGTGTAACAAGGATCCTTATGCGTAAGAAAGGAGCTTATGCGTAAGAGTAAGCTAAAGCGTAAGACCAAGCTTATGCGTAATAGTTTCTTACGCGTAAGACAAGTTCAAAGGCTTTAGGCTTATGCGTAGGAATAAGCTAGATGTTATGCGAAAAGTTTACTCGTAAGAGTAAAGCTTATGTGTAACAAGCCTTGTTTACGAATATCTTTCCAAGATACGCGAAATCCACTGTAGACCTCTTATGTGTATTGTGTTAAACATAAACATGAAAACTTGATTACAGTTTATTCCAAACATCTTATAGATCACAAAACAAGCACAAGAACATATCAGATACATACACAAAGACTTAGGCGTAAAAATTTCTTAAACCCTAAACCCTTAATCTATGCGTAAGAGATATAGCCACACAAATCAAACAAGAATGTTTCTGGAGTGTCCTAGATGTCATATGAGTGCAATACAACAGGATTTAACACCTTTCCACCACAAAATCAGAAGATTCATGGGAGATGAACCCTAAAACCCTAAAACTTTAATTTTGACACATTATGTGTTTCTGGGCTAATTAAAGGTTCAAATATGTTTATAAAATTATTATAACACTATAATGATCAATTAATAACATCAAACATCACAAAAAATAATAGTCCCAAATTGAGCGCAAGAACCCTAAATCAAGAATCAAGCAAAATAGTGATTCTGGGTGGTTAAGGATGGATGAAATAGCTTTAGAGCACATTTGGAAACGTTTTAACACAAGCCATTTCAACCCAAACACATTTTAGGCAAGAAACATAAAGATACTCCCCCTCGACTTTTAAAATAATGAATTTTGAAAACATTTGAGCCCGAGGAGGGTATATATCAAGATAAAATATCCACCATTTTAGAAGAAACAACATATTGATATGCTAACATGCAGGTATAAGGTTTTTTGAGACTAAAGAATATTTACTTTCTCCCCCTCAACACTTGTTCGGAAAAATTAGTGAAAGGTTTGATAGAACAAAGTGTTGACGGAAGATTTGTACTTGCAATGTTTGAAAGAATTTAGATAGAAGAATAATTTTGTATTTTATCAGATTTTATATTTTGGTATTTTATTTTTGAAAATTTATATACAAAAGAGGTTTTGGTGTTTGACAGGTTTTAAGATTGTTTTGAAAGTTCTTCCAGTTCCTCTGGAGTCAAACACCTCATACCAATCTGGTGGACCAACTCAGTAAACCTAGCAGGAGCTAAGGCTTTGGTGAGAAGGTCTGCTAGTTGATATTCAGTACCCACAAAGTATAATTCAACAGTACCCTTTTTCACGTGCTCTTTTATGAAATGATATTGAAGATTGATGTGCTTTGATTTTGAATGTTGAACGGAGTTGCACGAGATTGCAATAGCACTTCGATTGTCGCAGTACATCGGTATTCTGTCAAATATGTAACCATAGTCTTTGAGTTGTGTTCTCATCCAAATGACTTGAGCACAACACGCCGACATGGTTACATATTCTGCTTCGGTTGAGGACAGCGATGTACAATCCTGCTTCTTTGATTGCCATGACACCAGTTTATCACCAAGAAATTGTAATGCTCCTGAAGTACTTTTCCGAGAATCTAAGCAACCTGTGTGATCAGCGTCTGAAAAAGCTATTATTTCAAAACCAGAATCCTTCGGATACCAGATCCCCATGTTAATGGTTCTCTTGATGTATCTGAGGATTCTTTTAGCCTCAGAGAGGTGAATTTTAGTTGGTCGCGACTGATAACGGGAACAAAGATATACAGCAAAGACAATATCAGGTCTATTGGCTGTTAGATACATGAGAGACCCAATGATACTTAGGTATTTGGTATGGTCAACCAATTTCCCATGTAAATCAGCGTCCAGTTTCTTGGTATGTGCCATTGGTGTGGCATAGGTGTCACAGTTTTGCATTCCATTTTTGTTTAAAATTTCAAGGGCATATTTGGACTGACTCAAGAAAATACCACGGGGTGATTGATGAACTTGCAGTCCTAGAAAGAACTTGAGTTCACCCATCATGGACATTTCAAAATGTTTTTTCATAAGTTTTGAAAAAGCGTTTGAGTATTTTAGATGTGTTGATCCAAAAATGATGTCATCCACATAAATTTGAACGATTAAAATGTGTGCCCCGTGATATTGTATGAATAGTGTAGGGTCGACCGATCCTTTGACGAAATTATTAGCGATAAGAAAGGATGACAACTTATCATACCACGCCCGAGGGCCTTGTTCAGTTTGTAGACGTGATTAGGGAACTCTGGATCAACGAATCCTTCTGGTTGGCTGACATAGACTGTTTCTTTCAGTTTTCCATTGAGAAAAGCAGTTTTGAAGTCCATCTGAAAGACCGTGATGTTCATGTGAGCCGTGAATGCGAGAAAGATCCGAACAGCCTTAAGTCTAGCAACCGGTGCGAATGATTCCTCGTAATCAATCCCTTCTTCCTGTCTATAACCCTTAGCCACCAGACGTGACTTATTTCGGATAACCGTTCCTTCAGCATTCAGCTTGTTTTTCCAAATCCATTTGAGACCAATAACATAGACTCCAGTTGGTTTTTCAACCAATTCCCATACTTCAAGACGTTTAAACTGATTGAGTTCTTCTTGCATGGATTCAATCCAGTTGTTATATGTCATGACATCCTTAATGTTTTTGGGTTCAGCTTGGCAGACGGTAAGTGCATAAATGCAATGTTCACCGTCAGTCTGAAGTCGTTGTCTAGTTATGACTGGTTGATTCGGGTTGCCAATAATGTTCACTCGAGGATGGTCTTTAGTCCAACGATGTGTGGAGGTTTGATGTTGATATGCATTTTGTAGATTAGGAGGATTCAAATGACTTGTAGATGATTCCGCAACATCAGATGTGGCAGTTTCATTAGCAAAAGGGTTGAAGAACACATTTGGATCATAATCTGCAGGTGGGGGTACTTCATTGTTCAGAAGATCATCAGCTGGTTTAACGTCATTAGATGCGGTTTGTTCGACTGTTGTTGTAGAATCAATTGGTGGTGCTTCCTCAACAGTAGTTGTTGTAGCAAGTGTATCAGGTATTTGATTATGATCAGGTTGAGCAGCGAAAACATTTGATACATCTGGAGCACGTTCATCAATATCATCACTAAACAGAGGAGCAAATAGTTGTTCCAGTTAACGTCGAGTAAGTTGTAAACTAGGTTCAGCTGATGATGGGGTTTGAGGGAAGTTTAAACGGTTATGTCCGTGTTCCAAGTTGTTATGCTCAGAAGCCATAATGAAGAAGTTTCAGAATCAGCTTCCCCCCAAACTGACAACTGTCTTTAGCATATTTGAGACTTTGATGAAGTCTACATTTCCTCTAACTTTTGAAGGTTTCAGTACGCAACGAAATTTGTAGATGAGCAGTAAACCACACAATGTAAATCTGACTTATTGCGGAAAATCAGTTCGGGGGTAACATGCAAGAAATCAACAAGATCTTCTCACGTATGTAGATGCTTCACACCAAACAAACCGCGAAAGATGAAATGAAACGACTTCCCCCTGAGTGTTGCGGTCTATCGGAATAATAATCACTTGCGAATATGCAGTTACTCGATAATGACCGTTTGTGAGGCATCATAACATCCTATTTTGGTAACTACACACAAGATAACCCGTGAAAGTTGAGATGATAACACTGAATTAAGACGTTTGAGTCACATATCGTCTCATTTCTGCCCCCTGATTGAAGAAATTCGTGAAGGGAAACGGGTTTTTGAACAAAATCCAAAAGAAAATCAAGAAGAAGCATAATCAGATCAAGGAAGCAAACACCACCTATACTCTCTTCCCCCTGATGTTTTCATTGAATCAGAATCATACACCATGTATGTTGATGATGAATTGAAGACAGCGAAACCATGTATGTTCAATTAATCGAACAGGTGTGAAGTACCATAAATATCTCATGAGAATCAACTGCTGATAAAAGTTCTCTGTTCATAATGTTGATCATCAGCTGTGTCATTGTTGTTGGAAACAGTTTGATCTGCTGTTATCAAAGATTCGATAGGAGGTGCATCTACAGCAACGGTAGTTGTTGTAGTTTCAGAGTGTATCCGAAATTAGAATATGATCAGGTTGTGTAGCGGAAACATTCGATACATCTGAAGCACGACTTTTGAAAAACTCTTTAACCAGTGGAGCAAGCAATGTTTCCAATTCTTGATGATTAAGTACAACGGTGGAGTAGCTGATGGATCATTAAATTTTGACGGTGAGAAACGGGTCCTAAGTTGTGTTACTTAGAAGTCATGGTTGTTGTACCTGTAAAGAAAATAGGAGGGGGTAAGATAGAAAAAAACATGGATCCCCAAGTGTGACTGGGTTCCAGATGTTAGAAGCATAAAGATGTAGTGTCAATAATCTTCTTGACACCCGAACATGCTATTTTGATAAGTTCCTTTCCTACCTCAGGGATGGATGTTGTAGGTTTCACACTTGTTTTGATGCAAGTACTTAGTATCATGCCTGTAGGAATCCACCTAAGACCAACAGTGTTGAAAACTCTACCCGTTGGAATCCATCTAAGGTTAGATCTAGGGGATGTTGAAACTTCTTTTGGGAAGAGTCTGCGTCCTATATTGATCCACCTATTGGGTTTCTAAAATTTTACGTTTAGATCAACGGGTTTATTTCTAACTGTTTGTTAATTAAACTTAGGTTTTGGTTTGCTACTACAAGCAGTGTTATGCAACACACTAAAAGGCATCACACTAGGTCGTGAACCTAAGATTCCATCTTTTTGGAGTAGTGCCATTTTCCTAGCTGTCACAATTCTCAATTTTTGGTCATTTCTCAAACTCTACATTCATAATACTAGTCATGCATGGGTTTTGCATTTCACATTAAACGCATAATTTCATATTATATAAACGTTATCGCGTAATAAATTATTTTGAACATTTGATCCGTTACTTCCAAAAATTTATCACAATATATTTTTAGACTCATATTAAGTTATAAAAATATTATTTTTAGTTTACCCGGTGTTTTAAATTTATTTCGTATATAAATTGTTATGTTTATATAAATTACGACGGTTTTCTTAAATTCAACCCGATAAATATTTATTCACTCAAATCTTTCAAGAAATGTATTTTTATAATTTTTATGACTTAAATATATCTTATCTTGACCCGTGAAAATTTATTTTTATCTAACGCTACCTTAAATATTCAAATGGGTACACAATTTACCACAAGTCTTCAAGTAACTTACATTTTATAATACTTATACATTTAATTCAACAAAATACAACTTGATCTTTTTTTTGCTTCATACATGTCGACCATCCCTAATGAGTGAGTCATTTGGGTACTAAATATCTTACATACTTATAGTGTATAATACTCAAAATATCCAAAACATACCTCACTTCATTTTTGTCAAAGAAAAAGACTTTTCTTTCTTCTCTTCCTCTCCATACCAACCGGCCATCCAAGGAGGATCAAGAAGTTGATTAACAAAAATTTTCAAGACAAGATTTTATCACTCTAGTATCATTTGTTGCATAGGTTTTGCAATACAAACCTCAATTGATTAGGAAAAACCCTTTTGTCCTTAAACCTCATCAAGTATTCTTGTCGCGGATAGTTTCCGAGCCTCATTTTAGTGCACTTCATTTTGTTAGCATATCAATCATACCAGGTGAGTTCATACCCCGCTTTTACTAATTTAAATTCCTATAAACTATTTGGGGCGAGATATATGCTTATTTATCCAAACATTTAAACTCTTTTGCCAAACAACATTACTCATACTTTACACTTGATTGCGTTATATACTTGATTGGGTTATACTTGATTTCATATGCATATTTGGAACAAACATACAAGAATTAGTGGCTCCAAATTAAGTTGTTGGAAGGCTATTAATTTACAAACATACAAGAATTAGTGGCTCCAAATTAAGTTGTTGGAAGGCTATTAATTTACAAACATACAAGAATTAGTGGCTCCAAATTAAGTTGTTGGAAGGCTATTAATTTACAAACATCCCAATATTTATATGTTGGAAGACTCTTGTGGTGACATTTATACTTTTAACTACCTTAATGTGCATATTCATGATTGTCATTCTATTTTAGGCAATGGGTTGTGAACACAGTTTGCAAGTTTTGTATGGGCGAACTTGAACTGAGGACCGAGTGGATTTACAATGCCTTTGCTGTGTGAACATTTCTCTAACTATATCAGATCATTTTATCACAAACTTATGAACTCACCAACCTTTGTGTTGACACTTTTTAGCATATTTATCTCAGGTCATAAGGCGATAGCATTTCATGGAGCTTTTGGGTCTCATGGCATACATTGGAGTCTAGTGTTTTTATCTATTACTATTCGACATGTTTTGTAAACCTTTATGTATTGTCAAACTTTGGAATCTCATGTGTTGTAAACTTTAACTTATATAATCGAATGGTAAACTCTTTAAAACGTCTCATTATAGAGGTCGTTTTCTTTATCCATACTTTGTGCTATGACGTCATACCCCAATGACACTATCGTTCCGCTGCGATATTTTGGGGGTGTGACACTAGCCTTTTCTACATCATAGTCCTTTGTATCATATGAATTTTGAATTTTGATGCTCGGTTTAGACATTGTTTTCGAACTAATTCTAGACTGGCCAGATGCAACTACTTGTTGAGGTTGAACAGAAACAGGTATAACAGAAACAGAAGCAGTTTTCTTAGGCTAGGAATGTTGTTGGAATCACTCCTAAACTAGAATTCAAGTGTTAGTCATTAATATGTAATAGTTAGCTTAATTATGGCTTTTATGTTTGTAATCATGCCAAGGCTTATGTAGAAAGCCCATGAGCCTTGGCCCAAGCCCATAAGAAGGGAAGGATGCTAGTAGTGTTGCCCTAGCTCCTTGCCCTATAAATAACGCTTGTAAACCTTCCTTGAAGGTTGGTTGTTCAATTCACACATTTCACTTTACGCATAACTCTTCATATATCTCATACGTGTGTGTGTGTGTGTGTGTTTGTTCATCCGATCTCTTCTTTTCTATTTTTTCTATTGATGCTTGTGTTATGAATATGAGAACCTAACAGTGGTATCATTCGCCAAATAGTTGGGTGAAAAGGTTTTGTTTTTGAAGTTGTTTTGGTTTTACGCGTAACACACGGTTTACAAACTTTTCACGCTTAAAAACTCATTTTTTACACTCTCAAATCGAAGATTCTTGTACTTTCAAAGTTTTTAGGTGTTAAAACTTCTGTTTTTAGCAAAAAGTTTCAAACTTTACGTGTATTTCCTTAGTTTTAAGCTTGGTTTTATACGTGTGTTCATTCCTATGCGTAACGTGTTTATAAGTTTTGGATCATCAAGTTTCACACTTTTGTGTTTTTTTGGTGATATTGAAGCTGTTTCATAACAAAAATCTGGTTTAGAATCACTTTGGGCTAAAAATCCGTTTTTGGTGTGGTTTTACGCGTAACAAAACCCTAGTATTACGAATAAGATTTCCTTGGTTTGATCTTCAGTGAAATTGGTTTACTCAGTGTTTTCTTGCTTGGATAAGCCTGAAAACACTTCGACTTTGGATATCTTTTACACTGACATTAGTGTAAAGGATTTTTGGGCAAAACCCTAATTTTACGCATAAGCTCAAACTTACGCGTAGAACTCTTTACGCCTAAGCATTTTTCTTACGCCTAAGCCTTGTCTTACGCATAAGCTAATCTTACGCATAAGTTTTCTACGTCTAACTTTCAGTTTGCGCCTAATCTTAGTGTTTCTCAATTATTACTGATGTTGGTCGTTGGAGCAAACCAAAAGTTATTTGTAAGGATGAGGGAAAGATACGGATACGAACCTAAATACCTAAGTATCGCGGTAAGTATTAATCTCCCGGGTTGTCGTTCTAAAGGAATGATGGATTTGAGACAAGCGTCTTAGTTCTTGTTTTGATGCTTAGATATCGCAATATTTGAGGTTTTTAAATTATAGACTACAAGAAAAACTAAAGGGAATTCTAAGATAAATAATAACTAAGGGAAGCAAGCATAAACTACAAGATAAGCTAAAATGATAACGACAAATATATAAAGGAGGAAATATACTTGTTTGGATTATGGTTGATTCTTAGTGACAACTAATTGGTAATTTGGAATGGATGATTAATAATTTAAGATAAAAAAAAGTTTAAGTTAATTAATTACTTAAAAGCTTTTAACTTTAAAAGATAATCAATTTCTAAAATCTTACATAGTTCCAATTCTTAATTTTAGCTAAAACAAATTTTATAACTTTTTAACAATATTTTTGGGATTATCGTTTGAATCAAAAAGTCCTAACTTAACTAATAATAATCCTCTCCAAATCACTAATTAATCGCCACCTCAAATCAACCCATCACCAAACAAGTATATCAATAAATCTACTCTAGCATCCTAAATAAACTAAAAGACATAATAATAAAGTAAACATGACAAATCTAATTAAGCTAACCATGACAATTAACAAAATATAACGAAAGTAAAGTAAAGGATTAGAAAGCACCGGGATTGGATTAGGCATAATGACAACGATAACACTACTAAACTTTAAATCCCATCCAAAGCTATTTAATAACCCGAATACTCCATTATAACCCATAATCTTCGACTAGTCATCCAAAGCTTGAATCTTTAAGTGAGTTTGAGGTGGTGACATTTGAAAGAAAGTTTGCAACTTTATATAAAAATAAGCTCTCAAAAAGCTAATTGAAAAGCTTAAGTAAAATCTACACAAACAGTTTAAGTAACCATCTTTTGTTAATAAGGACAAAGAAATAAGAAATTTAAAAGCTTAAGACAATATTACGAAACAAACTTTGACAAACAAAATATGCATACTTAATTTAAAAGAAATATCGAAGTCCGAAACTCAAAGACAAAGAAAAACTGTGGGAAAGTTGCCATTTATTGAATTGAAACTAAAGATGCAAAATTAAATGATTGAAAATTAATGAAAGTTCGAAACATATGACATAAAACAATTTAAAAGTTGCAGACTAATAATGAGAAAAAAAATGATCGATCTCTCATGGGTCTCGACTGCTGCTACTTATATTACTTCGAAAATTGTTGACCGTTGGATTGGTCCATTGGAGATGACCGTTTGTGGAATGAGGACCACCAGGAGCAACTGGCTCTCTTTTTCTTTTCTTCATTAGTTTTTATTTATTCATTGATATGAAAATACTTGGTGGGTATTTTTTTTGATATAAAGGGCTATGAATGCAAAAGCCTTCATCAATTAAAAATTGGGCTTTAACTTGATAAACTTTGGGCTTCACATTAATCTTCACTTCAACTTGAAGTCTTCAATATTCTACAATCCTTCAATATTCAGCACTTGTATTTTTCTTTTGCTCTAATAATTCTCAAACGTACCTTTAAGATAAAATAACAAATAAACATAATATTTGCCATAAAACTCATAACTTTGCTATTTTATTAAGCAAAAATGCGGGTATTTCTTATATAAAAACATGTATAAACGTGATTTCATCACTACCCAACACTTAAGCTTTGCTCGTCCTCGAGCAAAATCATTGAAAACATTAAGCTAAGTAAGAACTTGAATCTAAATCAATCTCACATCTCATCAAACAAGAACTGATATGAAATTAAGTTAAGAGTTATTAAAAAGTTCAACGTTCTACGACACCCCAAAATTAAACCATTATTTTATTTTTACCTTTTTATTATTATTATTATTATTATTTTGTATTTTTATTTCTATTTATTATTATTTTTTTCATTCCAAAACAATTTAAAATTTTTGGCAAAATTCAAAAATTCGAAAAATTTGGCAAACATTTTAAAAAATTTTGAAAAAAAATGGCACAATTTTGGGGTTGCTCAAAAACAAACAAGTAGGTACAAATGCGATGAAAACCCACCCAACACTTAGAATCAAACATCGTCCTCGATGTTTTAAATAGTGGGACGTACCCAACACTTAGAACGAAAAATAGCAATGTGCAATTAAAAGTGTAGAGATGGGAGTTAAAAGCAATTCAAATAATAACTAGAGAACACAAAAACTCCCCTAGTATAGGCTTGCAGATCTGTAGTAAACGAATAAGCATAGTGGAGCTCAGCCTTAGCTTCCAAGAAAAATTACACGATCTCGGGAATCAATCTGACCAGAGCAAATAATGATGTAGAAGATAAAAGCCCATAGCGTTCCATGTCCAAATTTCACGTTCAAAATGTGGCAATTTCATACAAGTCCTGAAACTCAAAAGAAATGTTATAATATAATGTAGTAGAGGGACTGATATAAGGACAAAAACAATACAGCTATGTTTTATTCCGAAATAAAAGAAAAGAATAAAAAAATACTTAAAAAAATAAACCTAAATGTAGATAAACTACTTATTCATTTTTGAAAATACGGGTTGCCTCCCGAGAAGCGCTTGTTTTTTATATCGAGTCGTTAGCTTGACCCGCCCCGAATTCATTCGTCCATGGGGGAGCAAGAGTGGAAAAGACAATCTCCATCAGACGTTCGTTTAAGAGGTTTGGATGAACATTGAAACATGAGAAAGTTCCACTCCGACGAGATACCCATGGTTCTAAATAGCAAAAACTCTAAACGGTGATACCAGGGTCAAAGATGGTATCCTCACTCCCGCAAGAGTGGAGAAGAGGAGAAATCACATTATATGGAAGAAATGGAATAAAGATTTTGATAACAATTATGATCCATTCTTCGTTCTCGAAATTAAATTTCATATAATCCTTAATTTGAATTTGATCATTTAAGCTCATTGGGTAATTTTCAACAAAAACTTCGGGAGGAAGAGGCGGGGTGATGTCATCAATAACGAAACTCTTTTGAGACAGCAGCTCTTCCCCCAAACTAAAATATTCCTTAAGATCAAAATAGACACGATCATACTCCGTAGGAGATATGACATGAGAGAGTTCACCGGAGAACTCCTCGAGATAATCATCAATAATCTTTCGCGGTGTCTCATTTAAAGGATCTTCATTCAACAAACGTTCAATCTTTCTCGAATTGGCTTCAGAATCAAATTCATCGTCCTCACTTCCCGGTGGAAGAGGATCGATGTGAGCGAGTTCATCGGCGAACTCCTCGAAAAGTAAATCAAGAGACGAATCCTTGAGCTCAGGCTCCAGAGGATTTTCTTTAGACGGCTCTACTTCTTTAATTTCTTCAATCGAGATAAACGGAGGTGGGATTTGTGCGATACTCTGTGAGCTATGAACTTGCACCTCTTCCATTATGGTCTCCGTGTCGGACTCATCACATTCCTCGTCAAAGGTTTGATTGTCAAAATTGAGAGTACATTCAGAATCGAATTCAAACAAAGGATTTGTGAAGGTCAATTTGAAAGTTTTTGAAATCGAATCGAAAGGTGTCTCAGATACCTTTGGGATTAGAACAAAGTTATCAATATTCTCAAGAGGAGTGCATTCGACTTCCTTGTCCCCCATTAACAAGGTATCCGAAGGTTCGTTAATGAGCGAATCGATCTTTAAGTTCTCTTCTTCAAATGGTTCATAATCATCACTCTCGTCAGAATTTAAATAGTAAAAGGTGGGTGGATGACTTGGTCTTTGTTGATAATGGTGACTGATATATCTTTCTTGTTTGCCAAAGACGTCAATTTGAGCACTCATAACGGAAACTTTCTCGGAATAATGATCACTCAACATAGTGGCAGAGTCGTAAGGAACTTCAGCATCCCACTGATAATGATGTTGTGTCAAATTCTCGATCAAATCGTAAGCTTCTTGAGGAGTCTTCCGCATGAGATTTCCACCGGCTGCCAACATGATTTTGTCTCGATCAATCATAGTGATATCATGATAAAAGATTAGGATTTGATCAAGAAGCAAAATTCGATGATCAGGACATTTCTGCAATAACGATTTAAATCTTACCCAAGCTTCAAAGACGGATTCCTTGGGTAATTGCTGGAAATTAAGAATTTCTTTCCTCAACTGCATCGTTTTTGAATATGGAAAGTATTTTGAAAGAAACTTGTGAAACATCTCTTCCCAAGTATGAATTGAATGTTTTTCAAGGGTATAAAACCAAGATTCAGCTTCGTGGGTTATAGAGAATGGAAAGAGATTCAATCGGATGTTATCTTGAGAAACGCCGTGTTGCTTCATGATTTGAGTGATAGATAAAAACTTGTTCAAGTGCTCATTTGCATTTTCATCGTGAAATCCATGAAATTGGCAATGTTGTCGAATATGCTCAATCATATGATTTTTCAATACAAAATTGGTTGTCGGAGCGATCGGTCCTCCTCTCCCAATAAGTGACGGACGATAAAAATCCTCCATGATCCGAGGATTATGGGGATGATATGGTGAAGAATCGAACATGGTGAAGAATTAAACAAATTAGAGGATAAAGAAATAAGAATTAAACATTCAAGAGGATAATGAAGAGTATTTTTGGGTTTTTATAAAAGAAAAGAAGAATAAAATAAAATGAAAGATAGTAAAACAAGAAGAAAAATATTTTAGGATTTTAATAATTTTTAAAAAAAAAATTGAAAAACAAATATTTTTGGGTTTTTTTATGTTTATTGGAAAAATAGAAAACACAATGAAAAACAATTTATTTTATTTTTGTATTATTTTAGTTTTTATTTTTTATTTTTTTTATTTATTTTTTATTCGAGAACGATGAAAATAAACTCTCACAAGAATAGGAATTCTTGTAAAAGGATCTCTAAGGCACTAACTTAAACTTTAACGCAGGAATCGTGCACCATTCCCCGGCAGCGGTGCCATTTTGATGTTGGTCGTTGGAGCAAACCAAAAGTTATTTGTAAGGATGAGGGAAAGATACGGATACGAACCTAAATACCTAAGTATCGCGGTAAGTATTAATCTCCCGGGTTGTCGTTCTAAAGGAATGATGGATTTGAGACACGCGTCTTAGTTCTTGTTTTGATGCTTAGATATCGCAATATTTGAGGTTTTTAAATTATAGACTACAAGAAAAACTAAAGGGAATTCTAAGATAAATAATAACTAAGAGAAGCAAGCATAAACTACAAGATAAGCTAAAATGATAACGACAAATATATAAAGGAGGAAATATACTTGTTTGGATTATGGTTGATTCTTAGTGACAACTAATTGGTAATTTGGAATGGATGATTAATAATTTAAGATAAAAAAAAGTTTAAGTTAATTAATTACTTAAAAGCTTTTAACTTTAAAAGATAATCAATTTCTAAAATCTTACATAGTTCCAATTCTTAATTTTAGCTAAAACAAATTTTATAACTTTTTAACAATATTTTTGGGATTATCGTTTGAATCAAAAAGTCCTAACTTAACTAATAATAATCCTCTCCAAATCACTAATTAATCGCCACCTCAAATCAACCCATCACCAAACAAGTATATCAATAAATCTACTCAAACATCCTAATATCGCTAAAAGGCATAATAATTAAACTAAACATGACAATCCTAATTAAGCGAAACATGACAATAAACATGATATAAAGAAAGCAAAGAAAAAGGATTAGAAAGCACCGGGATTGGATTAGGCATAATGACAACGATAACACTACTAAACTTTAAATCCCATCCAAAGCTATTTAATAACCCGAATACTCCATTATAACCCATAATCTTCGACTAGTCATCCAAAGCTTGAATCTTTAAGTGAGTTTGAGGTGGTGACATTTGAAAGAAAGTTTGCAAC
Source organism: Chrysanthemum makinoi (assembly GCA_910596185.1). NCBI lineage: Eukaryota > Viridiplantae > Streptophyta > Magnoliopsida > Asterales > Asteraceae > Chrysanthemum > Chrysanthemum makinoi. The sequence goes on from OU343218.1 coordinate 17,806,659, forward strand.
TTTATATAAAAATAAGCTCTCAAAAAGCTAATTGAAAAGCTTAAGTAAAATCTACACAAACAGTTTAAGTAACCATCTTTTGTTAATAAGGACAAAGAAATAAGAAATTTAAAAGCTTAAGACAATATTACGAAACAAACTTTGACAAACAAAATATGCATACTTAATTTAAAAGAAATATCGAAGTCCGAAACTCAAAGACAAAGAAAAACTGTGGGAAAGTTGCCATTTATTGAATTGAAACTAAAGATGCAAAATTAAATGATTGAAAATTAATGAAAGTTCGAAACATATGACATAAAACAATTTAAAAGTTGCAGACTAATAATGAGAAAAAAAAAATGATCGATCTCTCATGGGTCTCGACTGCTGCTACTTATATTACTTCGAAAATTGCTGACCGTTGGATTGGTCCGTTGGAGATGACCGTTTGTGGAATGAGGACCACCAGGAGCAACTGGCTCTCTTTTTCTTTTCTTGATTAGTTTTTATTTATTCATTGATATGAAAATACTTGGTGGGTATTTTTTTTTTATATAATGGGCTATGAATGCAAAAGCCTTCATCAATTAAAAATTGGGCTTTAACTTGATAAACTTTGGGCTTCACATTAATCTTCACTTCAACTTGAAGTCTTCAATATTCTACAATCCTTCAATATTCAGCACTTGTATTTTTCTTTTTCTCTAATAATTCTCAAACGTACCTTTAAGATAAAATAACAAATAAACATAATATTTGCCATAAAACTCATAACTTTGCTATTTTATTAAGCTAAAATGCGGGTATTTCTTATATAAAAACATGTATAAACGTGATTTCATCAAATTACGCGTAAGCTAATCCTACATGTAACTATTGCTTTCACGTATAAGTTTGGTGTTTTTACGTCTAAGCATTACTTTGCCTAAACTTGGTTTCTACGCCTAAGGACACTTCATCAACAACGTTTCATTCTACTACAAAGATCCATTTTACAACACAAGTTTTCAACATGTCTCAACCTCCATACTCTAGCTACTTTCCATACACGTATTCTGATTCGTTGTGAAGTGAGTGGTGAAAAACACAATATCAACGTATATCAAAATAATCGTAAAATTCGACAAATTAACCCTTTAGGAAAAAGGTCAACGTGCCAAACCTCACGGGTGTGATAAAAGTGATACCGGGAAAGTGATTTCCCCTGGTCGTGTCCCAACGAGGTGTGAAATTGACGGTGTCGTTGAGTTTCGTGATTAGGACTTGAATTGGGTTAACGATTTTTGGATTTGGATTACGAATTCTACAAAATAAAGAACGAGGATGAAAACAAGCATGAAAAACAATATAAACTCTAAATAAACTACAACTAAGCTTAAGAAACGATAAAACGAAGCTACATTACATCCTAGGGTAATAACATGCAAAAGCAGCGAAAACGGAATACGGCCGAGAGCTAATCCCGAGCCCGAAAGTGAAAATGATGCAAATAAAAGCCTACGGATGCGAAACTAATTTTCCTACGTCGTACATGACTAAAAATAATTTTAGGAAAAAGCGGAATATTTTTTTTGAGTTTTATTTTATTTATTACGAATTAAAAACGATTTTACACTAATTTAATGATAAAAATTACTAAACGTTTTAAGAAAAATGTGCAAAAATCACATGAACTACTTTAGATGATACTGATTCTAAGAAAAATGAAAAACGTGGTGGTTGCCTTGTAAAATAAGCTCCAAATAAGCTAAAAAGAGCTTAATGGACAAACTATCAAATGCCATTATGTATTTGATTTTGCAAACTATAACAAGAAAGACCCAAGGGCGCTTATGGTTCCAGGTACAAAGCTATCACTCTCAATGGGTGGGAGGTCTCAGGTTCGAGCCTGCCTCCCCACTCTTTTTGCTATTTATTTTTTATTTTGAAATTTTCTTTTGGAAACTTGTTTATAAGACCAACATAAGCACTTTTTGTAAAAACTTAACTTTTCAAAAACCTTTCAATAAGCTATTCGAACAATTTGTATGACCACGATTTGGATCGAAAGATCAAATATCCTTTTTAAACTAGAGATCACAATGAGCAGTCAACCAAACACCATTCTACTAAACTAAATAAGCTCCAAGATCACTAAATAAGCACATAAGGAATTCGAATAAGCTAAAACAGACTCACCACAAGCTAAATACTAAGCTTACACTAAGCAAACAAGGGGGAAAGCAATTGGCACAAAAACTACACTAAGAAGGAATCCTAGACTAAAATTAAGGGAAATAAGCACTAAAAGGGCAAGAAATAAGCACCTAATAAGCAATATAAATAACTAACCTAGTCTACTTAAATGACAAGAAATTAATTAAACCAAAACTAAGGTGGAACAGGGATCTGATAAGCACCTCAAGAATCAAACAAGCTGCAGAATGGGGTTGCAGCAGAACAGTTCACTGAGTACACATATGAGCTTATTATTAAGCTGCAAGGTGAGCTTTAGGATCAAGAACAGTCTGCAAAGATGAAGTTGACATGGTATAGATACAAAATAAACAAATTTAAAGCTAAGGCCTTCACTGTGCAGCTTATAAATAAGCTGTACAATATGCTTTTGGAACTAAATGCTGAAATGGTCATGAGACAGAACAGCTAAACAGGTTATTCTTGGCTTAATATGAATAAGCTGCAGGAGAGATGAGCCCCTGAGCTTTTGGGACCATGAAGACAAGCTAGGGGGCAAGCTTTTGCCCCCAATAGATGGCCTAAATAAGCTGCTTACAGCTTATAAATAAGCTGTAAAAATGGGTGCAGGGTCTGCTGCTGTGACAGCAAAACAGGAAGCAAAATCACCTTTTTTTTTTGTTGCATACACTTCTAACAATACTCTATTCAACTTAATGTAGCTAGACACACAAAATAAACTTGAATTGAAATCAACCTAAGTAAATTGCAAATCTAACATGGGTCAAAAATAGACTTTTGACCCACAAAGCTTGATGTTCCAAACACTGCTTTCAGGCAGAAAACAGATTTTAAGATGCAAAAACTTTTGAAAACTGATTTTTGGGCTTCACACTTAAATCTCAACTTAGCCTTTGACAAATTTAACAAACGCTTAGACCACTTTGGCAAGAATTCAGAACATGGACAAAAATTAAATTGCATAAACTAAAAAAAATTGGAATTAAATACTGAAAATAAATTGCATTAACTGGAAAGTAAACATTACATTAAAATTAAAATGACAATTAAAGTACAAATGGGACTAGACATAAATTTCTAGACACCTTTTACATCTTTCCTCATCCTCTATATATACTAAAACTAAAAATCTTCTCATATTGTCTTGTGTTTTTCTTGAGCTTAATCTTTACCCTTGAATAGTTAGGTACCATTTAGAATGAATCTGAGCCATTGGTTGGGTCTTTTTGAAGCTGGGATTGCCATGGTGGCAAGTCTTGGGGGAAGGGGTAGTGGGTTTGGGTTTTGGGAAAATCCGGGTAAAGGATTGAAGGTGGTTTTGGTTTTGATGAAGCCGGGTAAAGAGGAGAATGGGGGTGGAGTGTTTGGGGAGAAGTAAAAAGAGAAGAGGGTATCTAGGGTTTGTGGGGAGTGGCAAAAGGAGGAGAGGTATCCTGTGTTCTTGGTTTTGTGTGGGCGGGAAAGGGAAGACAGGGGAGAGGGTGTATTAGTTCTGGGTAGGGTTGGGTAAAATGGGTCGGGTACGGATGTTGGACTGGTATTGGGCCAGGTTGTTTATTTTGGGTTGGTTTGGTTTGAAGCTTAAATTTGGACTTAGGATAGACAATGAAACCAAATGAGACTTCAAGGGCCAAAAGTGCAACTCTGAAAATCCAGGGACCACGAATGTAAATTCTGAAAATGCTATCCAAGGTCCAAACTTGTAAAAACTCAAATAATGTAGGGACCAAATCTGTCATTTGTGAAACTTGAAGGACTGAAATTGTAATTTTCCAAAAATTCTCAAAATGACCAATTTTGACAAGTAAGAATTACCAAAGGACTAAAAAATGTTTATTTTCCAATTTAAAATGTCTAGGGGTGAATTCGGTCATTCTTTGAAATTCCAGGGACTAAAGTTGCCATTTTTAAAAGTTGAGGGACTGAAACTGCCAATTATGCAAACTTTGTTCGTTTTTCATTTGTTTTGCATCTGAAACATATAAAACACAATTTTGAGATATTTTCAGTATTTTGATGCATTTCAGAGTGTTTTTAAATGTTTTGCAGCTCAGTTTTGACCAAAAATGATGAGTGAATAAGCACTCATCAAATCCCCCACACTGAACCATTGCTAGTCCCTAGCAATCTTTTGAGAAAACTTAATGGATTTGAATCTCTTTACCAAAAGCCATTACTTCCGGAGTAGCCAAATGTTTTAGTTCAAGTAAGAACCATGGTACACCGATAACCATGTGATTTTGAGCAAACCACCAGCTTCCAACGGTTTTGATTTGTCTTTACCAGAAGCCGTACCCTTCTGGACTAGCCAACTCTTAGATAAATTATCAATATTATCTTTGGTGAGCTGATCACCAATTATGGATTTTCCACTGCCTTTACCACAAGCCATAACCTTGCGGGCTAGCCAACTCTTCACTAATTAAAGATATGGTGAGCTGAACACCATACAATTTTGGGCAAATTGCAAGCCGTCAACGGATTTGAGATATCTTTACCAAGAGCCATTTGCTCCTGGATTAGCCAATCCTTTTGTTTATTAGACAAGGCGGACTGATAACCATAAAAAAAAATTTGGCCCAAAATGGGGGAATTGGGTGGTATAATTACATGATAAAATTCGTGAGAATTCCCCCCCACACTAGAAATGAATATTGCCCTCAATATTCAAAGTACCGGCGGTTATGCCGAAACATAGAACGTAAAAGGGAAATACTACGGCCATTATTTGAATTTTTTTTTTTTTAGAAAACTTATATACAACAGCGGGGGGCAACTCCCCCACACTAGGGTGGTAGAAAGTAGAAAGAAATCAGAAATATGGGTGAAAACCCATATAGTATGCTACTGTTTTTGTTCCTCGAGTCGCTAGCTTGACTCGACCCCGAATTTATTTGTCCTTGGGGAAGCAAGTGGAATAGAAAATCGCCATCGGACTTTCATTTAAATGGTTTGGAGAAACATTGAATGTGCTGAAAGTTCCACTCCGATGAGATATAGCCGGCTCAAAAGAATGAGAAATGCCGGGATCAAAGATGGTATCTTCACTCCCGTAGGAGTTAAGACATGGAGAAGAAATAGGAGGAGAAGGTAAAGTGTCAATCTCATGACAACGGGTGGGATGGGTGGGCAAAAGATTGGATTGAGGAACATTAAGGGAATGTTCATAAATCTTATCCACCACTGAAGCAATGAAAACATCCGTATCGGGCTTAGAAGAGGTTCCATCATCTGGCGGTTTAGCAGGCGGACGAGTGGATGATGGACCTAAGCCATAATCGTCACTCTGAAAACCCGAAGGTATCGAGTCATCCGGAGAAAGAAATGAGTTGACCTCTTCCATAAGAGTGTCACTTGACGAGTTATCAGAAGACCAATTGTATAGAAGATTTTCTAATTTGGTAAGGTCGGCTTCAAAGTCGAAGTGAGCATCATCATCTCCCGGTGGAGAATGATCAATAAGAGCAAGTTCATCGGAGAACTCCTCGAGAAGGTCTAACGTCGAAGTGGGATTGCCACTATTCTTTTCTTCGGGTAAAGAAGGAGATGTAACGAGGTTCTCCATGTAAAGGTCACTATCCTCATTCTGAATGTCAAAGATGGGGTTATCCGAAACTAGAGTGAATTCAGAATTGAAGTCAAACAGAGGATTAGTGAACGCCATAGCAAAAGGTTTCTCGGACACAACGAGAATATCTTCATCATCCGCATCAAAATCAGTGTCCATATCAAGATCATCGGGATCAACATCTCTCACTTCTTCCAAGCTGACGAGCTCAGACGGTATCTCCTCAACATACTCGATGTCTCCACACGATAAAGAATCATCAAACGACGTATAGTCATTATCAGACTCGGAGATCACCTCAACAGGTTCTTTCGGGGTGGGAGAAGAATCATCATCGAGAGGGTCATCACACATATCACCAAAGATAACCTCGGATTCACTTGGGGTTGGGACAAGGCTCTCAACACAAGACGGTTCCGTTTCCGGAATAGTGCTAAGATGCTCGTCCCCCATTAAAAGGTTATCCGAAGGTTCCATGGTAGATAGGCAATATGAGGGTGGAGAGTGGACATGTGCGGTACTTTGTGGGCTTGAGATATGCACCTTGTCCTTTGTCATCTCCCAATCTTCCTCATCCTCGTCATCGAGACGGCAAGCTTCGTTAAATAGGATAAGCTTTTGAGCTGCTCGTTCATCGGCTAAATATCTTTCGTTGCGAGCTGCTTGTTCCTCAGAAAGTTCTTCAAGAATTATACGAGGAAATTGATCAATGACAGGAAGTTGTGGGGGTTGGATGTGGTCAAATCCGGAAGTGTTATAACAAGGATCAGGTCCATAGTAATTTTGATTCCACGATTGACATTGATAATCATCATGAGGACCCCCACACTTAGCACAATGAGGGTATTGAGGAGAGAAACTTTGAAACGATGAATCACTTAAATGATGATAGTACGGTTGTGGTTCGTATACATTATGCGGAGGGTAGTTGAAATTGTTTTGAGGATAATTGAAAGAGTTTGGGTTAGAATCATAAGTGAATGAGTTCTCGGCACAAATCGAACAACATCCATCAATGAGATAGGTTCCACACCACTCGCACATACATTTGTAACAACGGAAACCTTTCGGTAACAGGTCTCCACAACCGTAGCAATACTCTTGATCGAACGAAGGTATCTCGGGTACGGGAGTAGGAATCGAGGGTTCAACAACATCACAAATGGTAGGTAAAACGGTATTTCCCGAAATTGAATCTTGACGAAGTTCATTCAAGCAATTTTGAAGTATGTTCATGATTTCGTCTGAAAAAGGTTTTGAAGATTCCGGAGGTGGGACAAGTGGTGTGCTCTCAGAGCTAGCAGTTTCCACCACTTCCGTTTTGGTCTCCGGTTCTTGCTCTATTCTCTTAACCTTAACCGTAAATTGCGAAAGATTTGGATCAAATCTAGACGGTTTAGGGTCAGAAACAATAGAACAAATCTCGGGTTGTGGCTGGTTGTCGGAAAAACTTGGAGAATCATCGAGAGAGTTTTTATCGGATAATTCGCACCAATAGCAATATTTGCTTGCACCAGCCCTACCACATCGCTTACATAAACAATCGGGATTGAGACAATAAACCTGATCCTCTTCCATACGTCCTTTGCAATGAAAACAACGACGATAATCGATCGTCGCCATGAGAATTAAACATATAGAGGGTTAAAGAATTAGAATCAAATGGTTTTGAGGTTAAAGAAGAGTAGAATCAAACGGTACGAGAGGGTAAGAGAAATAGAATCATACGGATAAGAGGAATGAGAAGAGTATTTTTGTATTTTTTGGATTTTATGAAAAACGGTAACTTCACGAGGAAGGATCTTCAAGTCACTAATCGCAAAAACTTCACGATATTGTCGCAACACACCTCCCCGGCAGCGGCGCCAAAATTTGATTCGTTGTGAAGTGAGTGGTGAAAAACACAATATCAACGTATATCAAAATAATCGTAAAATTCGACAAATTAACCCTTTAGGAAAAAGGTCAACGTGCCAAACCTCACGGGTGTGATAAAAGTGATACCGGGAAAGTGATTTCCCCGGGTCGTGTCCCAACGAGGTGTGAAATTGACGGTGTCGTTGAGTTTCGTGATTAGGACTTGAATTGGGTTAACGATTTTTGGATTTGGATTACGAATTCTACAAAATAAAGAACGAGGATGAAAACAAGCATGAAAAACAATATAAACTCTAAATAAACTACAACTAAGCTTAAGAAACGATAAAACGAAGCTACATTACATCCTAGGGTAATAACATGCAAAAACCGCGAAACGGAAATACGGCCCGAGCTAATCCCGAGGAGCGAAAGTGAAAATGATGCAAATAAAAGCCTACGGATGCGAAACTAATTTTCCTACGTCGTACATGACTAAAAATAATTTTAGGAAAAAGCGGAATATTTTTTTTGAGTTTTATTTTATTTATTACGAATTAAAAACGATTTTACACTAATTTAATGATAAAAATTACTAAACGTTTTAAGAAAAATGTGCAAAAATCACATAAACTACTTTAGATGATATTGATTCTAAGAAAAATGAAAAACGTGGTGGTTGCCTTGTAAAATAAGCTCCAAATAAGCTAAAAAGAGCTTAATGGACAAACTATCAAACGCCATTATGTATTTGATTTTGCAAACTATAACAAGAAAGACCCAAGGGCGCTTATGGTTCCAGGTACAAAGCTATCACTCTCAATGGGTGGGAGGTCTCAGGTTCGAGCCTGCCTCCCCACTCTTTTTGCTATTTATTTTTTATTTTGAAATTTTCTTTTGGAAACTTGTTTATAAGACCAACATAAGCACTTTTTGTAAAAACTTAACTTTTCAAAAACCTTTCAATAAGCTATTCGAACAGCTGTATGACCACAGATTTGGATCGAAAGATCAAATATCCTTTTTAAACTAGAGATCACAATGAGCAGTCAACCAAACACCATTCTACTAAACTAAATAAGCTCCAAGATCACTAAATAAGCACATAAGGAATTCGAATAAGCTAAAACAGACTCACCACAAGCTAAATACTAAGCTTACACTAAGCAAACAAGGGGGAAAGCAATTGGCACAAAAACTACACTAAGAAGGAATCCTAGACTAAAATTAAGGGAAATAAGCACTAAAAGGGCAAGAAATAAGCACCTAATAAGCAATATAAATAACTAACCTAGTCTACTTAAATGACAAGAAATTAATTAAACCAAAACTAAGGTGGAACAGGGATCTGATAAGCACCTCAAGAATCAAACAAGCTGCAGAATGGGGTTGCAGCAGAACAGTTCACTGAGTACACATATGAGCTTATTATTAAGCTGCAAGGTGAGCTTTAGGATCAAGAACAGTCTGCAAAGATGAAGTTGACATGGTATAGATACAAAATAAACAAATTTAAAGCTAAGGCCTTCACTGTGCAGCTTATAAATAAGCTGTACAATATGCTTTTGGAACTAAATGCTGAAATGGTCATGAGACAGAACAGCTAAACAGGTTATTCTTGGCTTAATATGAATAAGCTGCAGGAGAGATGAGCCCCTGAGCTTTTGGGACCATGAAGACAAGCTAGGGGGCAAGCTTTTGCCCCCAATAGATGGCCTAAATAAGCTGCTTACAGCTTATAAATAAGCTGTAAAATGGGTGCAGGTCTCTGCTGTGACAGCAAAACAGGAAGCAAAATCACCTTTTTTTTTGTTGCATACACTTCTAACAATACTCTATTCAACTTAATGTAGCTAGACACACAAAATAAACTTGAATTGAAATCAACCTAAGTAAATTTCAAATCTAACATGGGTCAAAAATAGACTTTTGACCCACAAAGCTTGATGTTCCAAACACTGCTTTCAGGCAGAAAACAGATTTTAAGATGCAAAAACTTTTGAAAACTGATTTTTGGGCTTCACACTTAAATCTCAACTTAGCTTTTGACAAATTTAACAAACGCTTAGACCACTTTGGCAAGAATTCAGAACATGGACAAAAATTAAATTGCATAAACTAAAAAAAATTGGAATTAAATACTAAAAATAAATTGCATTAACTGGAAAGTAAACATTACATTAAAATTAAAATGACAATTAAAGTACAAATGGGACTAGACATAAATTTCTAGACACCTTTTACATCTTTCCTCATCCTCTATATATACTAAAACTAAAAATCTTCTCATATTGTCTTGTGTTTTTCTTGAGCTTAATCTTTACCCTTGAATAGTTAGGTACCATTTAGAATGAATCTGAGCCATTGGTTGGGTCTTTTTGAAGCTGGGATTGCCATGGTGGCAAGTCTTGGGGGAAGGGGTAGTGGGTTTGGGTTTTGGGAAAATCCGGGTAAAGGGTTGAAGGTGGTTTTGGTTTTGATGAAGCCGGGTAAAGAGGAGAATGGGGGTGGAGTGTTTGGGGAGAAGTAAAAAGAGAAGAGGGTATCTAGGGTTTGTGGGGAGTGGAAAAAGGAGGAGAGGTATCCTGTGTTCTTGGTTTTGTGTGGGCGGGAAAGGGAAGACAGGGGAGAGGGTGTATTAGTTCTGGGTAGGGTTGGGTAAAATGGGTCGGGTACGGATGTTGGACTGGTATTGGGCCAGGTTGTTTATTTTGGGTTGGTTTGGTTTGAAGCTTAAATTTGGACTTAGGATAGACAATGAAACCAAATGAGACTTCAAGGGCCAAAAGTGCAACTCTGAAAATCCAGGGACCACGAATGTAAATTCTGAAAATGCTATCCAAGGTCCAAACTTGTAAAAACTCAAATAATGTAGGGACCAAATCTGTCATTTGTGAAACTTGAAGGACTGAAATTGTAATTTTCCAAAAATTCTCAAAAAGACCAATTTAGACAAGTAAGAATTACCAAAGGACTAAAAATGTTTATTTTCCAATTTAAAATGTCTAGGGGTGAATTCGGTCATTCTTTGAAATTCCAGGGACTAAAGTTGCCATTTTTAAAAGTTGGGGGACTGAAACTGCCAATTATGCAAACTTTGTTCGTTTTTCATTTGTTTTGCATCTGAAACATATAAAACACAATTTTGAGATATTTTCAGTATTTTGATGCATTTCAGAGTGTTTTTAAATGTTTTGCAGCTCAGTTTTGACCAGAAATGATGAGTGAATAAGCACTCATCATATTCTCAAAAACAACAACAACAACTAAGTCCACAACATCAACAATTCAATCAACAACAACAAGTTTATCAACAACAATTTAACCAACAACATTATCCACAACAAGGAGCAATTCCACCTCAAATGGTTCAACCATCACCTTGTCTTCAAGTACAACCTTACACAAACTTTTACAATCAACATCCATCCAGGAATACTATGAAGGAACCGTCTAGGTTTGCAAAGATGTGTAAAGCTTTAAGTAGCCAACAATCCATTCATGAGGCAGGATCACTTGATAGACCTCCAATGCTCACTCCCGGAAACTACGATCAATGGGTAATTAGGTTCTTTAGGTTTGTGATCTAAAGAAGCCACATGGAAAGTTCTTAAAGAAGGTCATCTTCGAAGGTCCATTTCAGATGCCTATTGTCGTTACACCCGGAGATCCAAATGCTATTCCACCAAGAGATGATCTCACAAACATTGCAACTGTTGCTGACCTTTCTAGTGATGAACTTCTACATTTCGAAGCTGATGAGATAGCAATGCAATATATCCTTTTAGGATTACCCAATCCAATCCTTCGAAGTGTTGATGCTCAAAAGACTGCAAAAGCAATGTGGGAACATATTCATCTTCTCATGGAAGGCACTGAACTCAATCAAGAAGACATGGAATCCAAAATCTACTTGGCTTATGAACACTTCATGATTGAACCAGGAAAGACATTAGAGTCATATCATCATTGATTCTCAGACATCATCAATGACTTGGACAAACATAACATCATTATGCCAAGAAATGCAGTCAATACTAAGTTCCTAAGTAGTCTTGGTCCAGATTGGGAAAAGTATGTCATTTTCATCCGTCAAGCTAAAAATCTCCATCATGCTACATACAGATTGTTGTACGACTATTTAAAGCCTCACCAAAAAGAAGTTGACAAAGAAAGGGCTATCCGTGGACTCCCGGCTCCACCATCACTTCCAGACAATCAACAACTTGCTTTGTGGGCTCAAACTAGTTATCCTCCTCAACCCGCTCCTCAACCAACTGCAACAATTACACCATATGATATGTCACAACAACAATCTCAACAAACTCAATTGGTTTCATACAACAACAACAACAATGATCAAGCACTCTACAGTGAAGCTAATGAGGACTCTGATGCTTTTGAGGCATTGCAACAAGGATTTGTTATGATTGCTAAAGCCTTCGGTCGTTATACAAACAAATCCAACAATCGCATCCGTTCCTCATCAAACACAAGGAATCAGGCTGTTGTGAACAATGGAAGTGTTGAAGTTCATAATCGGGGTAATGTTCGTTAGATGGGCGGTGGTCAAGGGTTTAATGCTATGGGAAGGAATAACATGGGTGCTCCACAACAACAGAGAGCTCAAGTGGTTGAACAGGGTAATGCTCATAATGGGATGAATGGTCTTCGTTGCTATAACTGTAATGAGAAGGGTCACCTGGCTAATGCATGTCCAAAGCAGAGGACTAGAGGCAGTGCTTATCACAAGGAAGCTTTACTTTTGGCTCTTAAGGATGAAGCTGGTGGAACCCTTATAAACAAAGAACAGAGCTTTATGGCAGATGCAGACTCAGATGATGATATGGAGGACTTGCAGGCTAATGCAGCAGTGATGTTGATGGCACAAATGCAAGCTCTCCACATGAGTGACACAGGCCCAGTGTATGACACTGATGGCTTGTCTCAGGTACCTGAACAAACCATATTCATCACTGATCTAATATCTCAGCCAACATCTGAATCTGACGAGGCTCATAATGTTCAACATGAGCCGTCCACATCTCATTCTGACGATTCTCAACTAGACCCCGTAGTTACATTTGATGATCAAGATGACCTTATGGTTACCTTTGATACTCAAATTGACTCCGTGGTTATACTTGAGGATCTGAATAGTGATCATGTTGTGACTCACGTTGAACACGCTGAACCTTTGCCTAATCCAGATATTGACCTCTTACTTAACAATTATCAATCCCAAATGGATGAATGTCGTGCAACCAATCAGCAATTACACAGTAAAAATGCACTGTTAACCAGGGATATTGAATGCTTAAAACGGCAACTCAATTTTTTCAAAACTCAAGAAAAACGTGAACAAGGTTTTGAAGTCGCTTTTGCTAAATCACACCAAAACGAAAAATCATTAGAACGACAGATACGTGATCTAGCCGCATCCAAGAATGCTTTGTTGTCTCAAATAGAACAACTGAAACATGAACATAAAAAACAACTTAACGCTCTTACTTTGGAAACTCAAAATGCCAAGTCTGAGTTGTTAACTTGTCAAAAACAGTTCTCTGAGTACAAAAAGCATTCCACGAAATGAATAGTTGCCTATCTCGAAGAAATTGTTGACTTACAAAACAAAATCAAAGAGTTTTGAAATATTGTTTATAAACATGGTGAATCAATCACAACGATTCAAAAGTTTACTTTTAAACCTAATCCAAATGGATATGGACCGAATCTTGCTGATTACAAACCCAAGTTTTCCAATAGAGCATTCAAACCAAATCCTGAAGTTTACAGTGCAGAACATAGAATTGATGATTCCATTATGACTGTTGTTGAATATAATCGTCAAGAGGAATTAGATGCAGAAGACGAGAGTCGATCAAAATTGGAAAAAGTTGTTTGTAACAAACCATTTAACTATTCAAAAGCCGTCACTTTCGTCGCACAACAGGATAATACTAACACACCTCGGGTTATCATGTCTATGTCTGAGTCTTCTAATATTAGTCCCCAACCCAATACTGCACAAATAAATGGTCCTTTACCTTCACTCAGTGAAGTAAAAATAATATCCAAAGATCGTCAAATTCTTAGATATTTTGACATTTTTTTATCCGACATCAAACTTTTAGAACGTGAGGTTGAATTTCACTCTGAAATAAAAGTTGAACATTTTCAATCGTCTCAGGCGCGAGCACAAAGAGATATTTTTCAGAAAAGAATTTTACCCCATGTCAAAATTTTGAAAAACTGTGCATTGTATTGGGAACGGGAATTTCATTAGGAACTTGGACTGATGAAAATAGTTTTCGAGAAAACAGAAACATCTATTTCAAATACAAAACGAAAAAAGAAGATGTTAAGAAAAGATGTTGATCGACTCTTGGAAGATATTATCTGTGCTGATATCCATAATGTTGCGTTATTACAATCTGTTGCATATGCATTTGATTATATCTCTGTTGATTCTGTTGATTCTGTTGAAATTGTTGAGAATACTGATAATGTGCCTCAGATCAAGTCTTTACAAGTTGCAAATGAACGACTTTTAAACGAGCTTTCAAATGCAAAACATCGTCTTCAATGGTGTCAAACAGATTGTCAAAATCGTGAACTTGCTTTGCAAAACAAAATCAACCAGTTGCATTCCAAAAATTTTAATCCAAAACTTGAGCAACTGGATGATCAAAACGCGTCTTTGAAATGTCAAATCTCAAAATATGAACAAGAACTTGCAAAATTTAAAAAGGAATATGGTGTTATATTTGACTTACTCAAACAGACTCGTGACGAAGCATCAAACGAACTTGATCATTATCTTGCACACACTAAAGAAGTCATGAATTTTTCTGGAAATCTTCGTTCTGAAAATCAAGATTTGTTGCACACTATCATTGGGTTAAGAGAGAAGTTACGAATGTATGAACAAGTTCAGCCTAGTAACATTAAGAAACTTGCACCTGTAACACTTAGAAAAAGTGACACTAGAATGCCTAATGACAAACCACAAGATACTAATGTGCTTCCCTCTACTGAAACAGGAATAGTTGCCTCTTTTCCCAACGTCCGCACTTCACAGCCTAGGAGTAATACTAGGAAGAATAGGAAGTTGCGACCTGAGAAAAGAACAATAAAGAATGCTGAAGTAGAAGAACACCTTAGGACTTTGAATAAGACTCAAGTTGCACCCACTTTAGATATTGCGTCTGACAAATGTAATGAAAAAGTGCTGTAACGAATGCTGAACCTTTAAGTAATTTAAAAGTTATGTTTGAAGCTTCTTGTGTTGGTTGTCATAAAAGCATGTTTTCTGGTTGTCATAATGTGTTGCTAAGGCTATCTTGAATCGTAAGCGGAATAATAGAAAACGGAATACCTCTAGGCCCACTAATGCTTCTAATTATGTGCTAGGTAAACCACCCTCTAGTATTCCGGCTACGAACATTGATGTACCCATAGATCCACCTTCACCCCCTAGGAAGAACTTATCACCTAGTGCATTCACATAGACTAAATCCAGGACTAGTTGGACATGGCAGAAATGGTTACATAATGCACTTGGATTTAAATGGATACCTAAAATCATTGATATGTGTGTTGCTACTATAACTTCTTCAGAACCCTCTAACTCTTCGGGTTCCACATCTACTTCTATTCCATCTGTGTCGTCTGTGTGTAATGCAGGTGATATAGATCATCCTTTGGATTGTTGATAGCGTATGTTCCCGACACATGACAGGCAATCTCAAACTGTTATCAAACTTTGTTGCAAAGTTCATTGGCACTGTCAGATTCGGGAACGATCACTTCGCAGCTATCATGGGCTACGAAGATTACATCAATGGCAACATCGAAATTAGCAGGGTTTATTATGTAGAAGGTCTCGGTCACAATCTCTTTTCTGTTGGTCAATTATGTGATGGAGATTTGGAAGTTGCTTTTTGGGAGAAAACCTGTTTCATTCGTGATCTACAAGGAAACGATCTTATGTCTGGCACCCGCAATTCAAGCCTTTATACAATCTCAATGCAAGACATGATTTCTTCATCTCCCATCTGTCTACTTTCAAAGGCAACATCTACAAAATCTTGGCTATGGCACTGACGTCTCTCACATTTAAACTTTCAAACCATAACCAACCTTGCTCGATACAAACTTGTTGAAGGTCTCCCGAGATTCCGGTATTCTAAAGATCACCTTTGCTCAGCTTGTGAACAAGGGAAAAGCACTCGTGCTCATTTTCCTTCAAAGGTGGAACACAGCTCTCAGCATGTGCTTCATCTTCTTCACATGGATTTGTGTGGTCCGATGCGCGTGCAAACGATTAATGGCAAACGCTACATCTTGGTAATTGTAGATGACTATTCAAGATGGACTTGGTTTTATTTTCTTCGAAGTAAAGATCAAGCTCCACAGATGATCATCACCTTTCTCACGAAAATTTAAGTTCAGCTCCAGAACACAGTTAGACAAATTCGAACAGACAAAGGAACTGAATTTGTGAATCAAACTCTTCGTGAATATTATGAGAAAGTGGGAATTGAGCATCAAACATCAATTGCACGTACCACAGAACAAAACGGAGTTGTTGAAAGACGACACCGTACGTTAGTGGAAGCTGCCAGAACGATGTTAATCAATGCTAAACTTCCAGATTACTTGTGGGCTGAAGCCGTGTCAACTGCATGCTACACTCAGACTCGCTCAATGATTACTAAACGCCACAACAAAACACCATTTGAGCTTATCCACAACCGAAAACCGAATCTCAAACACTTTCATGTATTTGGATCCCTTTGCTACCCGAATAATGATCGTGATGACTTTGGAAAGCTCAAAGCCAAAGTTGACATTGGAGTCTTTATTGGATACTGTGAGAATTCCAAAGGTTACCGGATCTGGAATCGTCGTACAAAGCTGGTTATGGAAATGATTCATGCAAATTTCGATGAGCTTACAGAAATGGCTTCTGAGCATAACAGCTTGGAACCCGTTCATAACCGTTTTAACTTCCCTATAACCCCATCATCAGCTGATCCAAGCTCCCAGCTTACTTGTCAACAAATGGAAAAGCTATTTTCTCCTCTGTTTAGTGATGATATTGATGAACGTGCTCCAGGTGTATCAAATGTTTCCGCTGCTCAACCTGATCATATTCCAATACCTGATACACCTGCTACAACAACTACTGTTGAAGAAGCACCACCAGTTGACTCTACAACAACAGTTGAACAAACTGCATCCAACGACGCTGAACCAGCTGATGATGTTCTGAACAATGAAGTACCCCCACCTGCAGATTTTGATCCAAATGCGTTCTTCAACCCATTTGCTAATGAAACTGCTGCACCAGATGTTGCGGAATCATCTACAAGCCATTTGAATCCTCCCAATCTGCATAATGTATATCAACATCAACCTTCTACACATCGTTGGACAAAAGACCATCCTATTGAGAATATTATTAGTAACCTGAATCAACCAGTCGTAACAAGACAACGTATTCACACAGATAGTGAACATTGCATTTATGCACTCACTGTCTGCCAATCTGAACCTAAAAACATTAAAGACGCAATGACCAAAGACAACTGGATTGAATCCATGTAGGAAGAACTCAATCAGTTTAAACGCCTTGAAGTATGGGTATTGGTTGAAAGACCAACAGGGGTCTTCGTCATTG
This sequence comes from Chrysanthemum makinoi, assembly GCA_910596185.1. Classification (NCBI taxonomy): domain Eukaryota; kingdom Viridiplantae; phylum Streptophyta; class Magnoliopsida; order Asterales; family Asteraceae; genus Chrysanthemum; species Chrysanthemum makinoi. The sequence goes on from OU343218.1 coordinate 17,823,947, forward strand.
GTCTCAAATGGATTTGAAAAAACAAATTGGATGCTGAAGGAACCGTAATAAAAAACAAGTCACGTCTGGTGGCTAAGGGTTATAGACAGGAAGAGGGTATTGACTTTGAAGAATCATTCGATCCGGTTGCTCGTCTTGAGGCTATTCGGATATTTCTGGCGTTCGCGGCTCATATGAATATAACGGTCTTTCAGATGGACGTCAAAACTGCTTTTCTGAATGGTCAACTGAAAGAAACAGTCTATGTCAGCCAGCCAGAAGGATTCGTTGATCCAAAATTCCCGAACCACATTTACAAACTGAACAAAGCTCTCTACGGACTCAAACAAGCTCCTCGGGTGTGACGCTGATCACGCAGGATGCTTAGATTCACAGAAAAGTACTTCAGGAGCATTACAATTTCTTGGTGATAAACTGGTGTCATGGCAATCGAAGAAGCAAGATTGTACATCGCTGTCCTCAACAGAAGCAGAATATGTAGCCATGTCGGTGTGTTATGCTCAAGTCATATGGATGCGAACACAACTCAAAGACTATGGTTACATATTTGACAAAATCCCGATGTACTGTGATAATCGAAGTGCTATTGCGATCTCGTGAAACTCCGTTCAACACTCAAAATCAAAGCACATCGATCTTTGATATCATTTCATCAAGGAGCACGTGGAAAAGGGTACTGTTGAATTATACTTTGTGGGTACTGAATACCAACTGGCAGATCTTCTCACCAAAGCCTTGGTTCTTGCTAAGTTTAATGAGCTAGTCCACCGGATTGGTATGCGGTGTTTGACTCCAGAGGAACTGGATGAAATTTTAAAACATTCTTAAAACCAGTCAAACACCAAAAACCTCTGTTGTAAATATTTTCAAAAACAAAATACAAAATTATAAAATCTGATAAACCAACAAAAATATTCTTCTATCTATATTTCTTTTAACATGGCAAGTACAAATCTTCCGTCAACACTTTAATCTTTCAAAATTCAGTATTTTTTTTGGTCAAGTGTTGAGGGGGAGAAAGTAAATATTTTTCGGTTTCATAAAACCTTGTACTTGCATGTTACCTTTTTCCGATTGTGTCTTTGGTTATGGTGGTCACATTTCTGGTTTACTGACACTCCTCGAACTCAAATTTATAAAATTTCATTATTTCTTAAGTCGAGGGGGAGTGTCGTCAAGTTTCTTTCCAAATATTTTTTATTTGGTAACCAAAATGGAAGTTATGGGCATTGGATGTAAATGGTAAAGGTGGAGGGACTAAATGTGTCAAAATCTCAAAGTATTTTCTAACAAAACACTTCACCTAATTTTTTCACAAACATTAGCCCACCTCATTTATTTCACAACCACCCATATCCTACACATAATAATCCACCTGTAAATCCGTGTTTTTTATCATCATTTTGTAAGTGTTTTTATGTTTTTAACATGATTATAAACAAAGGTTTTGAATCGTTTTGAAAACCAACGGTTAGATTTTAACCTAGGAGTGATTTTGTATTCTACGCATAAGTGTATGAACACATAATCAAGTTTGACTGTTTTTGGTTAAAATGGTAGTGTCAAAACGTTTATCTAATCACCATGATACCATTTCTATTATTAATACTCACCCAGAAACACAAATTGAATGAGTTTGATAATTAGGGTTTATGCGTGAATTGGGTATTTTCATGTGTGAGTGTTTTAGGATAATTAGATGGTTAAGAGAGGTTGTTTATATGTTGAATTGAGTTTATCCATGCTTAAAACTTACCCAGAAACATCAATTGTGTGAAAATCAAATTTTAGGGTTTAAGTTCATACGTTTTGGGTACTTTTGATTCATAGCATTTTTTATGTTAAAACTTGTACAGAACATCTCATTAGACCTCTAAGACATCCCATAAAAATTTTGGTGTCAATCCTATGGCTAGAATTCTTAGTCGTAATTCTTGAATTATTAGGGTTTAAGTTTTACGCATAAGTTTCTCTACGCGTAACTGTTTAATTTAGTATTCATGTTTAAAACTGAAAAGGATTGAATGTATGTGTTAATATTGGGGTTATGATGAACTTATTTCAGGATTTCTACGCGTGAAAATTCAGAATCAAGGTTACTTGAACATCTACGCATAAGGATCACCTTACGCGTAGAATATTATGCGTAAGAGAAATCTTACGCGTAACCTTTACGCGTAAGGTTCTACAATGGGGACTACGCGTATCCTGTGAAGGATATGCGTAAACAGTAACCTCTACGCATAAGGTTCACTCTTACGAGTAAGCCTTACGCGTAAGGTTCCATATACGCTTACCCGTTAGCTTTACGCCTAAGGCCCTCTTTTCCTACGCGTAATATTTCTTACGCGTAAGTCAAGATCCTACACATAAACTTATGCTTACGCGTATAACCACTCCTGTTTACGCATAAGCTTGCGAAACCTATGCCTAAGCCTAGTTTTAACCAAAATTATGAATTGTTATGCGTGCAAACTTGTAAATAAATAAATCATAACGCCACGAAACCAAAATTGTCACTAATAAGCTTAAATGTTTAATAAGTTGTGAAAAATAAGTGAAAACTTGGACTTTAAAACTCAAAGTTAATCAACTCACGAAACTTATCACGACGTCTTTGGACTATTGGACTAACAAGTGACATTGGACTCGTAACAATCATCGACATATCACATTCAATAAATAGACGATAAAATCAACTGTTGACTAACGTAATGTATTTCGATATGTTGGTTCTTTTGGCTAAATATCTTTCAGATCATGACATGGACGCTCAAATGCAAAATGTGGAAGCACCAAATGTTCTCACTATTGAAGATATCTTCCCTCATGCTTACCCAATGAAGATCGGAAAGAACAACCTCAGAGTTGATTTTGAGAACTTCTCTTGTTCAGAGTCTTCATGTAAGATTGCAGTGGATATTCTGAAGACTCACCCCTATCAGAACATGCTCACTAACTCTGCAACTGTACCGGAGATCTACATTCACCAATTCTGGCATACAATGCAAAAGGTCAAAGGTCAAAATGCTGTGATGGTGACACTTAACAACAAACAAGTCATCATCACACCTGCAGAATTGAGGGCTATTCTTCTCATTCCTGTCATCGAACCTACTGAATACAATGCCACTCCAACTGAAGAGGTTGTTCTCCAGTTCATGGTCGACATCGACTATGATGAAGCTACCGGGGTGATCACAAAGAACTCATCTGTGGATCTCAAGAACATTCCCCAGCCATGGAGAACCCTCTACATTATGATTGCAAAATCCATTTCTGGACGTGATAGTGGTCATGAGCATCCCAAGCTCATGGAACTACAAATATTTTGGGCTTTGGTCAAGAAGAAACATATAGAAGTTGAAGCTCTGATATGGGATGATATGATGACTTTCCTTAAAAATCTTGGCACCAAAATCCCGTATATCAGATATACCAAACTGTTGATCCAAAGAGCTCTAGGGTATAATCCTGATATTCCCTTGAGACTCGATGACCCCAAACAACACTCCGTGTTGTATGAGCCCACACTCACTGTCAGGATTAAGGACTCTACAACGAATAAACAAGGTGCAGTGCTGCCAGATCATCTTATTATTGATGATATCAAACATCTGTATTCGTAAAAACGATATCTAGTAGCAGTTGAAGAAGGCAAAGTAGGTTTCCTTGATGAAAAGTCCGCTGGTACACCTACTAGGAAAACTAGGAGAGGCAGTGCAGGAAGCATTACAAGCACTGAAAGCACATGAAAGTATCCTAAGAGGACTCATGTTCTCAAAAGGAAAATTCTTTCAAAAGATGCTATTCCTATTCCGAAACCTGAACCGCAACAAAAGCTTACGGACGAGGACTCAGAGGACACAGAAACAGACGAAGAGGTCATCTATTCTGAAACTCCAATCGATGACACTCAAACAGTAGCAAATCCTCCAAGTCCAAAAGCTGATAAGGGTAAAGGGAAAACTCCAGTGCTTGAGCATGAAGAGGAAAGCTCTGAAGAAGAACCACTAGACGAAGAAAGAGAATATCAGAAGAAGTTGAAGAATCTAAGACTCCTTCACGTTGCCCAAGAATTTGTACAGCAACAAACTCGTGGCCCCGGAGGGTCAAGTGGTGGTGCACTATCTACACCAGTTTCCGATGCGGTTAATCAACCCGATAACGGAACTGGTACCATCACCCACGAACAACAGCAATGGCAACTTGAGGATTCATTCAACTATGACATAGAGGAACCTGAAATGGAGAAGTCTGAGAAAGAAAAAGCTGATGAAGATGCTGCTGCTATAGAAGCTCAAGCTAAAGCAGATGAAGAAGCCAGGATTAAGGCTGAGGAAAGAGCAAAATCTGGACAAGATGATGAAGTCAATTACGATGATTTCCTTCTAGATAGTCCCGCACGCTCCAAGGAAGAAAATTCTGAACCTCCTAAGGACCCTGAGCCTCCTCATGTCTCCTCATCATCAGAATCATCCTCCCACTCTTCACCTCCACCATCCAAAGGCACAACTAGATCCACATCTAAGTCTGTGAAGAAACCAACTGACTCTTGGATATCCCGGGCTAAAACCAAGATTGTCAAAGCTGTCAAGCAGGTCAGGAATAAAGACGTGACCAACAAAAAGTTGAATCAACTCGCTGACAACATCAATCTTCTACATGACGAGATGGACAAGATGTCAAGTGAAAGGGAGTATGTCCAGAAGATGATGAAACATGATGTCTAAGGGGACATGAACGAAATGACTAGGGGCTATACTCACAAGTTCCTACTCGACACAGTTCCGGGCGTGACAAGAGAGATGTTCAACAGACAACTCTATCCGAATCTGATGTAATTGGCTAAGCAAACTATAAGATCAACACCTATAACCGTAACAATCAACCCAACTGATCCTATAGTGTTCTCCGATGCTGAATTGGTTTCCAGGCTGGTAACAAAAATGTCCAAACGATCTGCAACATTTACTTCTTACGAAGGTAAATTGTTTGACGCATTGCTGGAATACCAACTCAAAACAGCATGCAGAGAAGAAGCTGAAAGGCCTAAACGTCCAAGAGACGATGACGATAAGAATAAGGATAAGGATAAGGAGCCTAAACACCCAAAGAAATCTGGTGAATCGTCTTCCATGCCACAACCATCCCAAAAGACTCCATCTCAACAACGATCTCCTCCACGTTCTTCTGCTACTGAAAAACCACAGGACTCTGAGTTACCACCATCCACAGAGAAAACCGGTGATCATTTTGAATACACTGGTGGTCACGATGATGAGTTCCATGAGCCCCAACAACAACCCACCTCTCCCGCCAAAGCAAAGAAACCAGCATCCTCATCTAGGCCAAAGAAAAAGAAGAAGACGACTAAGGCCGATGTCGTCTCATGGCTAGACGAAGATGACACCGAATATGACTGGTTTTCTACACTTGTTGATGCTACTCCCTCCCTATATGAAGGTCAAGATATGGTAGAAGGTCGAACATTGGAGCATGCTAAGTTACTTCAAGAAAAATTTCAGGTGAAGAAGATGACCAAGTCAGGGTTAAGACGCATCAAGAATGAAGCTTTTCAACTGCTCAAAGACAGCTCGGAAAGTGCTATTGAAGTTGAATATCATCTTGAAAACATAGCACGAGCCATGTCTAACAACATCGATTGGCTCAACCCTGAAGCGAACATTGACTTCACCAGAAAGGACAAGGCTCCATACTACACAGACTGGACCAGACCTCTACCTACAATTGGCCAACCAGATCAACCTAAAATTCCATTTCGCTACTTCTTCAACAACGACCTGGAATTTCTTCTACATGGTAGCGATGTGTCAAAGAAATACGCTACATCACTGACACTTCCGTTCCCGGCAGCCATATACTCCAACTGCATAGCCATCGAAGAAAAGGCTTCTCACATGTTTGCCAACAGTGTGGAGAAGTATGACATTGATGCGATGTATGGGATTCACCATTGGCCTGAACGCCGAAGAATCTTCTATAAAAGCTGCCAGGTTCAAAAGTCTACACATGAAGTGCTTAGTGATAAAGGGATCGTTGTTGTTAAGCATGTAACTCTCTCGTCAAAATGGGACTACACATTTCTCAAGAAAATCATGGTCAAAAGACAAGAAGAAGAGGACTATGCTTTCTGTGAAGCTGAATTTGTCTCTCAACGACATTGAAGATCTGTATCTTGCCAAGGTTCAGGGAATAATAGATAATTCTCGACAGAAATCCAACGTGAATACATCAAGTCCTTGCTAATCTTCAGCAGAAGCATCGTGATCCAGGAACGTGTAGAAGATTTACAACTTGCCGTTGAATCGTATCAGACACGTGTCAACCTCACCAAACCTCAGCTAGACCTCCCCGATATCAACCACCTTCCTCAATACACTCTCATCAGCAAACCATTTGGCGTAGTCTACCGTAGTGAACTACACCGCAACTGCTTGATGGCGTGTAAAGAGCTTCACAAGTTTGGAGATCATACACTGAAGAAAGTCAGGGATGGGCTAGCTTATCGGTTGAAAGAGATACAACAAGGTGTGGAAAACTAGAAGGGGGGGTTGAATAGTTTTACCGATTTTTAATGTTGATTTCAAAAACTTTAGATTCGATATTATGTGAAATCGTATGGATGTTGAGAACGTGTAGATCTAATGATAATGCAAGCAAATAAATAAAGTTAAGGGATAGAAATGACACAACCGATTTATAGTGGTTCGGCTACAAGGTCACCTTCCTTGCCCTACTCCACTCCCCGAGTCACCTACTCGAGAGTTCAAGCACTATGTCAACAAACTCCTTCACTTGGCGGAGAAGCCTTCACAACGTTGCTTACACTTTTTCGGTACAAAGCTAGATACCGAGTCCGTAGCACGGTGGACCAAACCAACACAACTATTACACAACAAATATGTGAAATATCAAATACAAGATCTTCACTACAGAAATCTTGCGGAGTGACAAATCAATCAAGGACCCCTTGCTTGGATGACTTGTAGAATGCTCGTTATCTCGCCTTTAGAGAAGGACCTATATTAGGATCACAAATAGAAAGAAAGAAGAACAACTCTCTAGATCAAGTGATCTATATGTTAGAAGCGAATGAGAGTGTATGAGAGATTTAGTAAGAAGAGGGGTGAGTTAGAATGAAGAAATGGCTCTCTATTTATAGGCAAGTTTCTTCACTGTTCCCACGGATCCCACGGATCCCTTCCACAAGGGATCCGTCTAGTGTAATCCTAGGGATCCGTGGAACGCTCCTCTTTGCCCATGGGTTTTTTGGTTATGGGTCATGGGTTGGTCCATGGGTTATATCTAAATTCAATGTATCTAAGTATACATTGTATCAAGTCTCTTTGGGTATGGGTTAAGATCCATGGGTTATGATATTTACCCATCCTAATAAACTATTACAACAAATGCTTAATTACTACATTTTTGTATTTAAATGGTTATATGTAAATGCTTTACAAAACTAACATGTATCCTTTATAATTGTACTTAAGATAACATTATATTTGTTATCAACAAAACACAAAGAGATAGCAAAATATTAATAAACGGTTTTACGGTTTATTTGCATTAACACAAGGCATTGGGTCACCTAAGCGATGGAATTCGAGGGAGAGACGGGATATTAAGAAAATCATCACTCGCATCGATGAAAGGTTGTTCAGAAGGGACCAGTTCAGAACTTTGGAAAGCTTTGTAGGTGGTCGTCCCAGCATTTATATCACAGGCTATCAACGCCTAGTTTGCATTCATGGAGTTATTGCTGGACTACCTGAATCTCCTGGTAACCCTTGAGCTGTTTCTTTTTCAATATTGATTTGGATGTGTGTTTCTTAATTAACTATGGCTTGTGCACACATCACAGTGTACAACCCGTACTTGTAATGAAAGGACCACAGTAGTACGGCTTGAGTGCCATAATCCTCATAAAGGAGGCGAAGCTTCTTACTTTTGAGTAAAACTTATCAAAACTTTTATTTTTTTAAAGTTTTGCTCAAAAGTACTTCCCCTTATGATTTTCAAAACCTCAAAAGTTAATATCACTTGTTGAGGGGGAGTATTTGATTAAAAACTTTGTTTACAAATTGTTCCTCGTGATAATCTTCCCACAAAACTCGAAATGGTCATATTCAATATCAAAATTTATTCAAAAATAACATTTATATGCCATTTTTGAGGGGGAGAAAAATTATGTGATAAGAAATGTGTTGTGAATTGCTATGAATCCCGTGTGAAAGACTTCAACCCATGAATTGACCGGGATACGAACAGGTCATACATTGATTAGATTTGACTTCCAAGACTTATCCAAGTAAATTGTACCTATTCGAGAAGCTCTTGATAGACATGAACTTTGGCGGGTTTGACAACCTTTCGGGGTTGTCCACATCTAAGGTAGTTATTAAAGCTAGTTGTCTAAAAGGCGTGATGTATCTTTTAACTATGCAACGTAGTAAATGCCATGAGGTGTCTATCTTGAGTCGATCAATTCAAAAGTGCGGCGCTCCTCTCTCACCATGCAAATTTACGTCAAAACACTTAAGCACGTGTGGAGGGAGTATTTCGCAAAATCTTAAACTCAACAGTGGTATTAAATGTACTATAGCAACCACTTTGAGATTTTCAAGATGGTTTTATGGCAACATAGGTTAGTCATGGAGTTATAAGGTGACTAAGGTTATGAATAACCTTCCTATGATCCTTGAGCGGAGGGATCTACCCAAGGACACCACCAATAGTTAGAATTAGAAGTCCTTAGGAATGATTATAAAAAGGAGAACATGAGAATCGGGAGAAAGAAGGTTGAAGAATTAAAAAGAAAAGTAAAAAAGAGTGAAAAGTAGCCCTCAGATTATTCAACTTAGGGCGGACACGGGTTCAATTCATATGCTCTTGGTTGTCACTTGATGACAGTATTGAAGATTAAAGGCGTCATGGACCCGATGGCATGCACTAAACCTTCTTAGCCACTCAAGTTTCTCTCAACAGAAGCTTGTTTCATTCTCACAGGGAACCCTACGTAAACTATCGGCTTTCTCTTAGAGATTGCTAGTATTGAAGCAAGAGACCCTCTCCCTAGTCTCTGCTCAGGAAAACCAAAGCGCACTATTGAGTCTAGAGCCACGAGATTCATCAAAAGATCTCTTAGGTACACTTGACATTTCATCACTTGTTGTTCAACAATAAGGACACAAGTGATAAAATATCAGATCCTTCCAGAATCTTAGCAATCACGAGAACATTTATGAGAGGTTCACACATGTGATCTCGGTGATTGAATGGAAACTCCTGCGAGGGGTCGGCATCAAAGCTGCCTGATAGCGGTCACTTTGGTAACTCCCAGTGGTTCAGCAGTATGTCTCAAGCGGTCTACGATGCGTGGGTGATGCTGGTGCTTCTCAGCGACTCATCCGAGCTGTAGATGTACTTGACACATCTTATCCAATGGGACTCGGTTCAGAGAACGCTTTGTGAGATTAGAGTTGTGTTTCCACACTATGCATTAACACTCTTGAAGTTCAAACTTGTATTTGGTTATTTCTAACCCATGTTTTATGTTTTCTTCTTATGGATGCTTGCGGGTGGAAAGATCGTCTGGATTCTCCATATGCTCATACCAACAACAACACTAGTTGAAGTTCTCTCCAAGGGTAACACAAAGTCAAAATGATTCTTCGTCAAAGCCAAAGAATCTACAAAGTTTAAAGACTAAGAGAACTACATCAGTATTGAAATCCAACGTTAAAGAGCGTGTGAGCATGTTGGAGAAAGGCGTGGAACACGAAACAAGCGGGCACGATGCGGACAACCACAACATACTATCACTACCATCACAAGAACAAAGATCAAAAACAAAAGAAAATGAAGGCGTCAAAGCTGAAATACTTCAAAGGAAACAATTTCTCTACATCGGGGAGATTGTTCGAATCAAGGCACTTCTTCTACAAGAAAGAATGTGGAAAGGCGTCAAAGCTACTATTACATCGGCACCTACAACGTTTATATCATCAATCACTAACACTTAGGGGGAGATTGTTGGAATCACTCCTAAACTAGAATTCAAGTGTTAGTCATTAATATGTAGTAGTTAGCTTAATTATGGCTTTTATGTTTGTAATCATGCCAAGGCTTATGCAGAAAGCCCATGAGCCTTGGCCCAAGCCCATAAGAAGGGAAGGATGCTAGTAGTGTTGCCCTAGCTCCTTGCCCTATAAATAACGCTTGTAAACCTTCATTGAAGGTTGGTTATTCAATTCACACATTTCACTTTACGCATAACTCTTCATATATCTCATACGTGTGTGTGTGTGTGTTAGTTCATCCGATCTCTTCTTTTCTATTTCTTCTATTGATGCTTGTGTTATGAATATAGGAACCTAAAAATGTGGATTTACTGGTTTTGTCAAATGATTATTCTCAAGAACTTGGGAGGGAAATCGTGGTTTTGAAGATTTTGAACATTCAGATTTAAATGCAGTTGGTTGTCTAACAACTGATTGGTTTCTTAAAGATTGAAGAGACGATTTCCCCAAGATTGTTGGTTTTGTAAACTTAGTATCCACACCTCTTGCGATTAATCTTCTCGAGTTTATTTTGTAAAGCAACATGTGCAAGCCCTTTTGCTTGAATTTGAGCCTTTAAATGCTCATTTTCCTTTACTAATGTATCCATCTGATTACTTTGTTCATTCAAAGATTTATTATTTGGCTCACGAATTTAAAATTTTTGTTTTGCATTTTAAGTTCAAGAGAGATGCAATGAGCCTCAAGTTTTGAAAAATCTTTTTGAAACTTAGCAATGGTCTTTTTGAGAAGAATGTTTTCAGATTCAAGAGTTTGATTTGGCGTTCGGTTGAATTGTTTGCAAGTAAGGGCTCGGACATAAGACGGTTAATGCGGACATTGTGTAACACACCGGTCAACCTCTCCTTCATTTACGTCGGGTTGCTCGGTTTGTTGTTTCGCATCTGCTTGGCGGAATATGATCAACAGATGGGTGTACCTCGACCATCGTGCATTACAGGTGTCATAGGTGGGTAAGATATCTTCCTCAACCATTTGTTCTTTGTCAAAGTTGGGCTCTGTGTCATAGATAGGTATGATATCTTCCCCGATCTGTTCTTTGTCATCATGCTTTTCCAATGTTGTAACCTCATTGTCCGCATTACCGGCAGTTGAAGTAATCACAACATTCCCAACAACCCTTTGAGCATTCCTTCCTTGTACATCAACTCTTTCACGTTGCCGCATTCTTTGGATCTTGGGAATTGGATGAAGTCGGCTTGGAATTGTTAAGTATTGAGTTCATCATCATTAGAACTATCCATCCTTCCTGCAATTCCACAAATGCCTCTGCATCTTTAGAATCCATTGATTTATACACTTTATCTCCCTGCGGAAAGAATAAAGAAAAAGGTGTGAAGTCGATATAGCACCTGAGAAGGTCGATATAGTGAATTTCAATTTCCCTCCAAAAATAATTTTGAAACATTTTGACTTCCAAAATTTGAAATCCACTATAAAATTCAATTCTAAGGTTGTATGAAAAATTTGAGTTATGACAATTTTGACACCAAATTTGACCCGAAAAATTCGAATTTTGGCCCAAAAATTTGAATTTTTGACCAAATGTTTCATGAGTTAAACCAAAATTTGAATCTCGCGTAAAAATTGAACGTTTAGTCTCCCCTAAAAAATAAAATTTTACTCAAATTTTCCCGCCAATTTTTTTTTTTTAAATATGAAACTTGTGTTAGATGATGGATCTTTGTAGTCGAATGAAACTCTGTTGATGAAGTATCCTTATGCGTAGAAAACCAGCTTATGCAAAGGAAATAGCTTATGCGTAAAAACACCACCTTACGCGTAAGATTAGAGCTTCTACAGCGTAGACTTGGTGAAACCTTAGCTTATCGTAAACCAAAGGCTTAGTAGTAAGAACCTTATCGCGTAATATTTCCTTAGGTAAAAGACTTATCGCGTGAAAGAAAATGCTTAGGCATTAAGATGTTTACTTTCGTAAGCTTTTATGCTTATCGTAAAACTAGGGTTTTAACCCAAAAATCCTTTAAACTTATCGATTAAGAGATATCCAAAGTCTAAGTGTTTTCGGGCTTATCCAAGCAAGAAAACACGAGTAAACTAATAGCCTTGAAGATCGAGACCTTGAAGAATCTTCGCGTAGAATTTGAATTCTTCGCGTAAAACTAGAGGTTTACTTAGAGTAATAATAACCAAATTTTAAAGCGAGATTTATGCCCAAGGCTGTTTCTAAAGCAGATTTTTGTGATGAAAGCGACTTGTATCACCAAAATAACACAAAAGTGTGAAACTTGATGATCCAAAACACGTATTTAGTTTACGCGTAGAAATGAATACACGACAAAAACCAAGCTTAAAAACAATGAAATACGCGTAAAGTTTCAAACTTTTTGCCAAAAACTTAAACGTTAACACCAAATAACCTTTAAAGTACAAGAATCTTGGATTTTAAAGTGTAAAAAATAAGTTTTTTAAGCGTATGAAAGTTGTGTACCGAGACTTACGCGTACACACTAAAAACTTCAAAAACAAACAAACGTTTCACCCAACTATTTGGCGAATGATACCACTGTTAGGTTCCCATTTATGTAACACAAGCATTAATATGAAGAAATGAGATAGAGAGTGATCGGATGAACACAATACCACAAACACACGAATGAATAAAGAAAGGATATGCGTAGGTTTTGTAATAAAGTGAACAACCAACTCCCAAATGGGAGTTTACAAGACTATTTATAGGAGAGGGAGCTAGAGCAACACTCCTAGTCCTTCCTCATTAGGCTTGGGCGAGGCTTATGGGCCTTTTACATAAGCCTAAGCATAATAACAAACATAAAGGCCTAATTAAGCTAACTATTACATATTAATTACTAACACTTGTAATCTAGGTTAGGAGTGATTCCAACACTGGGTTTCCAGGTCAGTTTGCTAACCTGGTTCACAAGGGGATTAGAGGGTTCATTATGCTACGCCAGGTCAGAATGGGTATATGGGCCAGCAAGGGGGTCATAATGGGTATGCGACGGGTCATAGTGGGTATATGGTTCAGTCAGGTTTAGCGAACATGCCGAATAGTGCGATAGGGTTCTTTGCTCACCCTGTCGAGAAAAGGGGTCTTGGTCAGCAATTGGCCCAGTCACCAAGTAGCTTGGGTCGATGGGTCAAGCGTTTTGCCACATGCCTGCTGTCGGCACACTCCGGGATCTGCTTGAATGGCGGAATATGGACACAGGTGCGTCCTCACATCTCAATGATAATGTCAATAATATTAGTGATGTTTTTAATTCGTTTATTTATTAGATCTATTGTTGGTATGAGCATTCTATTCCGTTACTAACTACGGACATAGCATTTTGCGTACACCTTTTCGACCTCTTGATTTTAATAATGTTTTAATTACTCCTAATATTGTCAAAAAATTAATTTCCATTCGTCAGTTTGTTTGTGACAATTATAGTACAATTGAATTTGATCCTTTTGGTTTTTCTGTTAAGGACTTTCAAACTCGTCGAGTGCTGCTCCGCTGTGATAGCACTGGAGACCTTTACCCTGTCACGAAGCCTTTTCCAATTCCTTAAGCCTATCATACTGGTCAGTATACGTGGCATCAACGACTTGGACATCCAGGAAGTGAAGTGCTACGTCGTGTAATTTCTAATAATTCTATTTCATGTAATAAAGAGAAGTATCCCGTGCTTTGTCATGCTTGTCAGCTCGTCAAACACGTGAAACTTCCGTTTGTTAGTTCTTCTACTTTCGTTCAACCTTGTTTCGACATTATTCACTCAGATTTGTGGACTTCCCCAATTTTGAGTCTGTCTGGTTTTAAATACTATGTTTTATTTTTGGACCATTATTCACAGTTTGTTTGGGTTTATCCTTTAGTTAATAAATCTGATGTTTTGTCCAAGTTTGTGTTTTTTCGTAATTTTGTTAAAACTCAATTTAAGTGTAAAATTAAGTCTTTTCAGTGTGATCATGGTGGTCAATTTGATAACCACTCTTTTCATAAATTATTTTCCAACAATGGAATTCAGTTTCCCTTTTCTTGTCCACGCACTTCTCAACAAAATGGCAAATCCGAAAGGATGATTCTCATCATTAATAATCTAATTCGGACATTACTTTTTCAAGCTCATCTTCCTCCCAACTATTCAGTGGCCAACATGGCGTTTACCTGTGAATATCTTACCATCCCGTGCCATTGACAACAAAGTCCCATTTACCCGTCTTACTGGCACTACACCATATTATAGCCTTTTACGTGTTTTTGGGTGTCTTTGTTACCCTCACCTTGATGCCGACCACAAGCTTGGAGCCCATGCTACACCTTCCATATTTTTGGGCCATGCTACTAATCATCGTGGCTACCAATGTCTGGACCTCAACACCAATAAAATAATCATTTCGCGTCATGTTACTTTTGATGAAACAGTTTTTCCGTTTGGTTCCATGACACCCAATGTCAGTCCCTCGTATGATTTTTTGGAAGACAACTGAAATGTAATCTCAAATATTATCAAACAGTCACCTACATCTCCTACCAATTTACCTCCTCACCCTAACACGCCTACTTCTACTATCCTCACTGATGAGCCTAGTTCTCCTACAACCACTCCACCTTCCCAAACTGATGAGCCTCATATTACCACCCCACTTCCAACACATGTCACTAGTCCACCTAGGCAACATTCCACCCCCGTTTCCGTTTCCCAAGATACACCAACTACAATTGTTAACTCAAACCCGGTTTCAATTCATCCCATGGTCACACACTTTTGTGTCGGGACTAATTGTCTTACTCAGCGTTTTACTTATCATGTGTCTTCGGTCTCCCCGTTACCCAAGTCCTATAATGATGCGTTTCATGATTATAATTGGCATAATGCTATGTGTGATGAATATGATGCTCTTATTAAAAACAAAACTTGGATTCTTGTGCCTCGACCTGCAGATACCAATATAGTTCGTTGTGTGTGGTTATTTCATCATTAGTATTTGGCAGATGGTACTCTTAGTCGTTACAAAGCTCGTCTTGTGGCGAATGGCAGTACACAGATAGAGGGTGTTGATGTTGATGAGACTTTTTTGCCCGGTTAAAAACCTTGTACTATTTGGACGGTCCTTAGTTTGGCTACTTCTAGACATTGGTCGGTTCAACAGCTTGATGTCAAGGATGCCTTTTTGCATGGTGATTTAGCTAAGACTGTTTACATGCATCAGCATTCGGTTTTTCGGGATTCTAAACATCCAGATTACGTTTGTTTATTACAGAGATCACTTCATGGTCTCAAGCAGGCACCTAGGGCTTGGTTTCAACGTTTTGCTGCTTTTATGCTTCGGGTTGGATTTGCTCATAGTCGTTGTGACTCCTCCTTATTTATATACCGCAAGGGAAGTGATACTGCTTATTTATTACTTTATGTTGATGATATTGTTCTCACAGCTTCTTCTTAGAGTTTGTTACAGCTGGTTATTACTTCTCTACACAAGGAGTTTTCTATGACAGATTTGGGCCCACTTAATTATTTTTTGGGCATCTCTGTTACACGTGACTCTTCTGGGATATTTTTGTCTCAGCGCAAGTATGCTGAGGAGATACTTGAGAGGGCTCATATGGTTGGTTGTAACCCTAGTCGGACTCCTGTTGATACTGAGTCTAAATTGGGGGATGATGGTGCACCGGTCTCTGATC
>OU343218.1:17839811-18016964 GCA_910596185.1 Chrysanthemum makinoi
CGACATTATATAAGAGTCTTGCAGGTTCTCTGCAGTATCTTACTTTCACTCGTCCTGATGTTTCTTATGTTGTAGAGTAGGTGTGTCTCTATATGCATGATCCTAGAGAGTCTCATTTTTCAGCTCTTAAGCGCATTCTGAGGTATGTACATGGTACTTTGGACTACGGGTTACAGTTGTTTTCATCTTCTACTAATTCTTTAGTTGCTTACTCGGATACAGATTGGGCGGGTTGCCCAACTACTCGGCGCTCCACTTCTGGTTATTGTGCTTTTCTTGGCAACAACTTACTCTCCTGGTCCTCAAAGCGTCAACCAACGCTTTCTCGTTCTAGCTGAGGCCTAGTATCGCGGTGTTACTAATGTGGTTGTTGAGACATGTTGGTTACAGAATTTACTACGTGAGCTTCATACTCCATTGTGTTCTGCTACGCTTGTCTACTGTGACAATGTCAGTGTTGTCTATTCGTCCTCTAATCCGGTTCAACATCAACGCACGAAGCATATAGAGATTGATATTCATTTTGTACGGGATTTGGCTGCTGCTGGTCAAGTTAGAGTTCTTCATGTCCCATCACGTTATCAGTATGCAGATATGTTTACCAAACGTTTATCTTCGACTCTACTTGAGGAGTTTCGAACCAGTTTGAGTGTCCGGTGATGATGAAGCTCTTGATGACTGTGGTTTGACTAGTGCACAATGGGATTCTAACAGATACCTATGGTTAAAGCCCGTATGATGATGAAACTCTTGATGACTGTGGTTTGACTAGTGCACAATGGGAGTATGCTAATGCATATGACATTTATTTTCATGGTCAAATTAGGTAGGTTTCTTTCTAGTTATGAATAAGTATGACATGTCATCCTAGCGCTAGGATATGTATTATTCCTTGTAGGAGTGGTTGTTTAGCCTTTTTGGGTTGAGTTGTGGGACTTACCCTTAACCGTTGTACTTAACTTTTTTTTTTTTTTTTTTTTTCGGAGAAACCTTTAAAAAAAGTAATAATAATAATAATAATAATAATAATAATAATAATAATTGCATGTTATCCGTTGATGCAATGCACAGATATCCGCTAGTATAATATGAAAGAAGTATAAAAATAGTGGAGAGTAAAATGGTTTTGTCCAAATGATCAAAAATAAAATAAAATCTAATAAATTGTAATGATGAGATTCTTTTTAGCTATGTGAGTTTTATGTTAGAGGTATAGGGTCACACGCAGCCAAATCTCTGTTACACGTCCTAGTTTCCCGCTGTATTTTGAGTTGATATTTCCTTTTTTCTTTTCTTTTTTATTGAGTTGATATTTCTACTTTTACTACTTTCTTCTTCTTCTTCAATATTTTTTCATTGGGGTTTTCAGTACTTTTCTTGTTTTTGTTTCTCTTTGAAACGAAGAAGGAAAAAACAAAAAAGGATGGTGTGATCTTGATGGTCGAAGAATCACCACTTTCAGATCTTACCTCTATTTACGATGAAGCCTTTCAGCATCTCCGAAAATTCCAACCCTATATAGATGAAGTTAAAGTTTGTCTTACAAACGAAGAATTATTAGGATTGGTTGATTTTTCTACTGAGTCATTTTTTATTAAAGTAGCTCTTGATGCCCTTGACCATCGCATAAAAAACGAAAGCAACAATCTTGAAAACGAATCTCTTATCTTACAACAGCTTTTAAAAACTTACCGTCTGTTTACTTGTTGTTTAGATATAACTAATACGTTAGGACACTCCGATTACATGAGATATCGGATAAGTCTCATGAAGTATTATATTCATTGGGAAAATTACCAACTAGCAAAAGAACAAGGGTTAAATTTACTAACCTTTTTTAGAGATATTTTTTTAGGGTATGGTTGGGATGATATGCTTGTTCCAGATCTAGGGAAAATGGAAGTTATTGGTGATGATGATGAAGAAATTGTCGCCTTGTCGGCCTCGATGATGATGGAAGTTGTAGCCATGTTTTTAGAGTGTGTTGCTGCACAGCCTGCTGTTGAAGAAGAAGATTGCCCTAAATCACTTGCCATGCTCAACCAGATTCAGCCGTGGCTTCAAAGGTAGTACTACATTGTTACTTGATGACGTATAGTCTGGAGTCGGGTCATAAACCCCTACGCGGTTACTCACAAGCCCGTACCGAACGGGCCAATATCAATAAGAGTTTGGGCTCACGAAAGCCCAAGCCCAAATCTATTTACAGAATAGATATCCAGTATCTCCTAAAATAAGGAGATAATCATTCCCAACCGACTTATGGGGATACCGGAATTGGGAACACGGAACCAACAAGGATTCCGTGCGTATATAAAGGGAATCATATCCCTCGTTTAAGGTACGATCTCATAACCCTAAAACTCCTTAAACCCTAAACCGATTACTCACTCTCACACCTTCGGCGTATCCCCCATAAGTCGGTTGGGAATGATTATCTCCTGGAGTGATATGATTCCCTTTATATACGCACGGTCTTTACTACTCCCTTCCAATCGGTGCTAGAAACTGACCTGACAAAGGTACCGGAGGCACCAGGCCGGGATAAGGGTATAGCGGCAGAAACAAACGCACTTACTCTTGAGGGGGTCGCGCCGGAATTAGCACCAGAAGTTTTCGTATCCCAAAACTACGAAACATTAACCGCCCTCATGCAAGAGGAAGAGAAGAATAGATCAGGTCGGAACTTGAAAGCCCGACTCAATTTCGATTCTGAATACGATACTTCCCCACCGCCACCAGAAGAAAAAGCCAGAGGAAGTGGTCATAAACCCCGTATTCAAGAATCGGGAGGAGAATCGAGGGTGATGAGACATCTCACCGCAGCACTGAGTGATAGTGATAGAGAAGAACGGCGTACCGCTGTCACGCCGATTGGGTAGCCGTAAAATACATGACGTGACGGCGAAAGTATTTCCCAGTGAGAGCCCTTCAGATCCGCATCACACATCACTGAGGATGGTCGCAAACGCCGTGAAGAAGGAAAATTCATCTTCTGACAACTCCTCGGACAACGAGGATAGCGATACAGGACATTGGAAGTCTAGAAACAGACGCGATAGCCAAGAGGAAGACATGTCTCTCCCATGGCGCTTCGAAAGTGGATGCGCTCACCAGACGCATTAGTGATTTCTCTCGAGAACAAGAAGAGGGCGCATGCCTACAAATGTCAAGACCTATGATGGAACAGTGATCCGGACGATCACCTAAAATCTTTGAATCAGCCTGACCATTGAGAACTGCCACAACCAGTATGGTGCCACATGTTCAATTCCACACTAGTGGGAAGCCGCTGAACTGGTTCAACAAACTCCCACGAAGGAGCATAAATGGTTTTGAAGAGTTGAGAAAGGCGCCCGCCTTAATTTTACTCAACGAAAAAGTGCGCTAAAAATCCCTCGAACTAGCCGTGGTAAAGCGCACCAAGGAGAATCTACGAGTGCATTCATGGAACGCTTTAAAGATGAATGCATGCAAGTTAAAGCATGTCCTGAAGTGCTAAAGATCTCTGGCTTCATGAATGGGATTAATAATCCGTAACTCATCAAGAGGTTGAACGACAAGATCCCTGAGACCTTTGATGAACTCATGAAGCGCGCTCGGTCTTTTGTCCAGGGAGAAGCCATGCGATAGCAAAAGAACCACTCGAGTTACCGGTCGAACAACCCGGGAGGCAATCGAACGACCGAGGTAGCAACCGTAATAGAGCTATCGCAGCCGAGGAGTGGCAGAGATAATGACAGTACACTCCCCGATTAAAACACCAAAGGAAATACTCGCAGCCGAAGGTGCGATTTCCCAAGGCCACCGCAGATGCGCATACCGAAGATCGGCGACCGGGAGTGGATAATCGTGACTCACGCCAAAAGGGTCACACTACTAACGAGTGTGTCCAACAAGGCTAACTCATCGACAAGATGGTCAAGGAGGGGCGTGACCGACCACCGGTTAAAAACATTAAAGATGGAAGAGATAAACAAAAGAATGGAAACAAGAAGGAGACACCCAAAGATAAGGCCGAGACAATCTACATGATACGACGCGGGCAACAATCACTAGACAAAAGGTCACCAGGAGTTCTCCGAAGAAGCGAAATCTCTTTCTACTCTAATCAGGACAACGCAGAGCAGAGCCCCTCACCATTGAAATTAGTGCGGGTGGTCACGACATACACCGCATGTACATTGATGGTGGGCATCTAAGAAATATCATGTATGAGCATTGCTTTAAAAGACTACGACCAAATACGCAGCAGCTTAAACCCGGTCAGACAAAGCGCCACCGGTTTCACGGGTGAAAAGATATGGCCCATGGGGCAACTGATATTAGTCAGCGTCGGCAACGCAGAGCACTCTCTACGACAACCGGATGGATTTCATGGTGATCAAATCCCCTCGCCGTACAATGGCATTATTGGGAGACCCCGATATCAGCCATGCGCGCGTGCATCAACAGCGACGGATGCTTAAATTCCCAGTAGGGGGGCATTGTTACTTTACAATGCCACGGTACCAAACAGAGAATGTAACGGTTACATGCTAAATGGAACCGATCCCAAATGCGCGCCAAAGTCCCCAACTTGAAGGTCGCAATTCACCCGTAATACCAGCATCAGAAATAACCATTGGAGGGTCATTGTCGGACAATCCAAGCAGCTGTGTGCGCGCTCCTACAAAAGAATGTGGATATTTTCGCGTGGGAGCCAAAACACATGACTGAGTACCACGCCGATCACAGAGCATAAACTTAGAATCCGACAAGGGTACTCACCGACACGCTAAGAAGCGCGGGCCAAGCCCCCGAGCGCGCAGCAATATCAGAGGTACGTAAATTGGTAAATGCGGAATTATGCGTGAAGTCTACTACCACGACCGCTTTCTAATCCAGTAATGGTCAAAAAGCGACGTAGTCGGCGAATGTGTAGACTTCACCGACCTTAACAAAGCATGCCCGCAGGATGCTATCCATTACCGAGATAGACCGGAAAATAGAGTCCTTGTGTGGATACCCGTTAAAGTGTTTTCTTGACGCGTACAAGGGATATCACCAGATACAGATGGCTAAGGAAGACGAGGAAAGACAGCTTTCCACACAAGCCAAGCATCGTTATACAAAAATGCCATTTGGCTTGAAGAACGCGGGTGCCACCTATCAAGGTAGACAATGCCTTTGAAAACAAGGTGCAACCCTGAAGTCTATGTGGATGACCTGGTCATAAAAGCCATAATCGAAGTTGAGCTTGTGCGTGACATAAGAGACGTTCAAGACTCTACGAGATCAACATGAAGTCAATCCCAAGAAATGCACCTTCGGGCTACTGAAGGCATGTTCCTAGGATACCGATAGAACCTCGGCATAAAACCTTGTCCGAAAAGACAAAGCGGTTATAGAACTTCCCTCACCACGCACGCTGACGAAGTCCAATCCTCAACGGAAAACGGGCCTAAACAAGTTCCCGTCTAAGTCAGCAGAAAAGTCATTGCCTCTTTTCAAAACGCCAAGAAGTGTATGAAAAGGGTGACTTCCTAAGTGGACTACCGGAGGCGAAGAAGCCTTCACTACACTCAAACAAAGCATCTAGCAACGCCCCAACACTCGTTGCACTCCGACTGGGGAAGAGTGATCATGTATTTATCAGAACTCATAGCGGTCACGCGCAGGTTACTAATGATAGGGACTCAGTGCAAACCCCTATCTATTTTGTCGAAAGCGCTAAGAAGACGGAGATGAACTACGCCATGGAAAAGTTAGTTTTGGCATTAGTGTTTGCCAAGCGATCGGCGTACTTCCAAGCGCACCCGATAGCAGTAATCACAGATCAACCCATCAAGCAGATCATCTCCAAACCCGGCGCGGACGACTCCGAAGTGGAGTGTTGCTAGGTGAACACAACATCTCTTACGACCACGTACCGCTAAAAGGACAGTGTTCGCATACTTCATCATCGAGAAGCCGATAATCGACGAGGTACCCGCACCAAGAAAGAAGGAGCTACAAGATCCATGGATTTTGTTTACAGACGGGTCCTCATGCGTGGACGGATCCGAGCGGCCTTATTCTCACAAACCCGCAGGAATGGAATTCACTTACGACTGCGTTTTGAATTTACCGCGACAAACAATGAGGCGTAATATGAAGCCCTAATCACTGGACTACGCATTGCAAATAATGGGGGTACGTAACTTGGAAGCAAATGTGGATTCCCGGCTAGTAGCCAACCACGGCTGGTGAATACGTGGCCAAAGAAGAGAATATGATTCAGTATCTTGAGAAGACTAAGACACTGATCAAAGGCTTTGACAGATTTACTATCAAGCAAGTCCCTAGAGGAGAAAATCGCAAGGCAGACGCACTAAGCAAGATCGCCTCAACAAGCTTCGCACATTTATCAAAGCAAGTGCTGGTGGAAACACTGAAAAGCAAATCAATATCGGAGGTGGAAGTCTCCGCAGTAATAGAGGAGGATGGTCCTACATGGATGACACCAATTATGGAATTCTTAAGCAAAGGAACATTACCCCAAGAACAGACAGAAGCTCGCAGAATACGGCGCACGAGATTCGAATTGCGCGACAACATACCGTACCGACGTTCTTTCCTCCAACCATGGCTCCGTAAGGCCGGCCCCTACAAGCAAATTACTGCTGCGAGAAATCCATGAAGGTTCATGCAGATGCACGCAGACCACGGTCCGTTGTAGCACGGTCAGCGCGATCGATACTATCGGCCAACCATGCATCGAGATGCGCGGGACTTAATAAGGAAGTGCAACGATTGCCAAGTTCATAGACCCGTCCCCGCCAACCACAAAGACGAGCTAACGCCATTGGGCCATGGCCATTCTACAAATGGGGCATTGATATTGCGGTCCTTTTCCAATAGCGCGCGGTCTCAAGTTTCATAAGTGGCTATAGACTACTTCACCCAAGTGGATTGAGGCAAAGCAATGGCGACAATCACCGGCAACCAGTGAAACGCTTTGTCTGGGACAACATCGGATGCCGCCTTGACCCTGTGAAATCATCTCGATAACGGAAACAATCTGCGACAACCCCTTCAAAGATTGGTGTGAAGTTAAACATCACCAACACTTCGCTCGGTTACACACACCAAAACCAATGGCTTAGTAGAGCGCGCAAATCGAAGCCTGGGCGAAGGAATCAAAGCGCGCCGACGGCACAAAGGAAGGTGGGTCAAGAGCTTTCAGATGTCTTGTGGGCGACCGCACCTCAATAAAACCAAAGGGGGACACCCCTTTTTCTCTAGTCTACGGGACAGAAGCCGTTATACCAACTGAGATCGGCATGCCAACTATCCGCACTGCGGAGATCAATGTAACAACAAACAATGATGAAAGACGTGTCGACTTGGATCTGCTGGAAGAAAGACGCGAACACGCAGCCATACGGGAGGCAAAGTCGAAGTCAAAAATGAAAGGGTACTATGATGCCAAGGTGCTTGTTTCGTTTCGCACCAGGCGACTTTTGTCTACCGTGCAATGAGGCGACCACGCAGAAGATACAGGTAAACTAGGACCAAAGTAGGAAGGACCTTATGAGGTTACTAGCAAGTAGGCACAGGCGTACAGTATAAAGCTTTGTGGTCGACGTGACCTACCGCGACATGGAACATCGGCAACCTCAAGAGGTGCTACCTGTAGGAATAGCTACGACAAGCGCACAGACGCTCCGCACTTTCAGTGCTCAATAAACATTCATGTATTCATTTTTATTTTTCATGTTTACTGTTTTCTTTGTTATTTCTCAAAAAACTTGCAAGTATCAATAAAACGCCGCGGTTTCTAGCTAACTCACACACATTTTAAGTTGTTATCCCCATATACTGTATGTCTTAACAATTTTTTATCTTTTTTTTCTTGCCCACATGGCGCTGCATGCACTACAAATAAACCCATGATGGTAAAGGATAAGTTGACCTACTAACTAACTTGTTGAAAAGAGGTTGCAAACCCATCAATACTGGATCACGCATCCTTGTTAAACACCTTGTTCTCAAGACGTTGGAATAAGATATGTGCGCATCCCACGATGGTTGCGCAGCAACGCACACGTGCACGTTTAACAATTTAGGAACCAAGACACTTGATTCCTTAATGTGATATTTACAGTACGCTGTATATCATAACACACACGATTGTGATAAAATACTTTGAATTATTTCTCAAGTATACTATGGCTTTCATACATGATTATGGATTACCTATATTAGCACTGGCGAACAAGTTTGTTTCTTCGGCAACGAAGGTATCTTTTACGCAAAGCCAAACAGCTACATATACATTACAAGTTTCAATAATACCCACAGCAAAACAGCAACTTTTATTCATAACTACGAGTTATTACAAGAGAGTATTTTGCAACATATCAACTACCAGCTGCTACAACGCTTAAGTGAAGATGTGCCAACGTGGCTCGTTGCATCTTTAGCTTCGCTCATACCCTTCAACACGTCTGCATCCTGACGCGACACAGTAGCCACACTGACTGGCACCCCATCAGACCTTGGCAAGTGCGCTGCACCAACTCCACACAAAATAGCTTTACCTGCAATACCTTCTTTTTTAGCAAGACGGGTTGCATGCGCTTCCAAGACTTCCTTTAAAGGTACCTCCTTCTCCAAAGCAAATGGATTCTGACTATCCCTAGGACGCGCAAAGACAGGTACTTAAAGCTGTGACTCATGGGGCTTCAAATAATAATCTGACTGTGTTTCGGCACCTCGGGTACGATGCCGCGCCAAGGTCAATCCCGCCATAATAACATTTATTGGATAGTCTTGATCGCGCTCAAGCTCAGAAATCATTGGGAGCTCTAAGTCTTTCATTCTCTGCATAGCAGCGACCAAGTGATCATATGACTCAGCGTCATAATTTGGTACCTTATCGATAGGCGCCTTCAACAGTTCTGTCTCATGAAGCTTTTCAATTGCTTCTGACTTACCACGCTCCAGAGCGCACTGCACAACCTCCCCGAAGGCACTAACTACCTCTGGCGACTCTAGGGTAGTGAGTGCAGCTAGACGCAAACCATGCCTATGAGCCATCTTCGCTCAGCTATGGTGGACATGAGCTGAGGGTATAATTGCCGTGACTCAGCTGAGCTTGCGCAGTTTTGCTTCCTGCACCTCCAATGACCAGCTCACAGTACCACCAAGCTCCCCCAACTGCGCAAAGAAATTTTCCTTACCCTGCTCTAGATGTTTGAGGGCCCATTTACATGACAGCTTATACTTGACTGCTTCAAAGACGCTCCTGGTCTATTTGAGATAGCAGAGCCATTTTTTCTCCTGCAAGCTTCTCCGCATATGCATTGGCTTCTTTTATTCCAGCCTTGGCACTGGCCAATTGCGCCTCCAGTGATGCAATGCGCTGGTCCTTTTGGTTGACCTGACTATTCTCTCCAACACACTTAGCCTTCAGCTGCGCAGTCAGAGAAACAAGGTTATCAACCAGCTGCTCCATTGACGCATCCCCGGGTGTCACGGGTATTGCGCTACCAATTTCCGGTTCTGAAGACTTAGGACCAGCAGGACTCTCTTTAGGTGGCGACTCTGCACTCTGTTCGAACCTACAAACACAGACAGACTTATAAAGATCTCATGCGCACACTGGATGAAAACAAACAATAGTCATACTATCAAGAGTACTTACTGGGGGCCAGAATCATCTGCTGATGGGTGCGATGATGCTGTCGCACTCTCCGAAGACTCAATATGAACAGTCACGGGACGCTTCTTCCTTGATGAACTCGCGCCATCCCCGCTGCGCGATCTTTTACGCGATAACGCATGCTCTTGCTCCTCCATTTCCTCATCAATGGGATCTGCCACTACGGGTGGTGGCTGCGCAGTAGGGGAGGGCACACGCGGGCTCGGCATGCCTTGCACCGGCGTTGCCTCTATTGCAACTGAAGAGCTGTTCCATGTTCCCCCTAAGTTCAGCTCTATTGTATGCCCCGCGGTACTCGCTAGTATTGGCTCTTCGCCTTCTTTCAACGGCCGCACCCCCGAACGCACATCCAGTGGTTTAGCTAATTGTACCACAGCGAATAGATCCATTTCTGCGCAAAAGAAGCAACAAATCGCATAAGTTATATAATGCGCAAATACAGATAGAAGACTCACATTATTTATAGAGGCACAGCGGAATGAGTACCCACCCTGGCCATTGGCGTCCAAGAAGATTGGGATCTCATCTTTGGGACCAAAATAGTTACGACTGATGCCCATATGTACCAGAAATCCCTCCGGATAGGCACTAATGGGGATGCGGTTGTCATTTATCAATTCCGCAACCTCAGCACTATACGACCCAGGGAGGGGGCACTCATCCCTCTCTAATGTACCCCGGGTATAAAACTCATAGTTCCATGGAAAGCATATATCAACTACCCAGAAGAAATACTCCCTCCAATCCCGAAGTGAGTCTAGTTTATCCGTATAGCATTGGAGCCTACCGGCACGTTTCGCAAAGGATACCCACCCATGTGCCCATATTGTGTGATAAAAGGCGCGGAATAAATGGATGGTGGGGTTCACTGCCAGTAAACGGCAATTTACCTCAAAATTGGTAATTTTGGCCGCACCGATACAGTGTAATTGGGATATATGCAGGCTGTAATAGTTTAACACGTCGCATAGAAAGCGGGACAGGGGCACGCGTTGGTTCGCAAAATCGAACACTCGTTGTAAAATATTCTCATCTATCGTACTTATTGTCTTTCCGATTTGTTATTACTTACGAGAATTTTACTCCCTTTTACTTTAACGACCATTTTAACGACATGGTTTAAATCTTTGTAAACATTGAGAGTTATAACAACTAAACCGAACGTCACGTCATCGTTCCTTAATTATACATAGCCTAGCTAACTATGTCTAATTCTGGAGGGATCATGTTATGTTAGGAGCGGTTATTTATAAATCTTAGTGCAAGCAAAATGTTCACATGTTCCAATTCAAAGTGTTACTTATGAGAGATTCATCCGATATTTTCCTTACTATGATGTTTTAGACACTCTCAATCATCGATAACCGTAACGACACTTCTCCATGTCTTCTCTCCTCGATATTCATCACAAACTCAAAAATTCGATAGACCAACACGAACTGAATTCAGGGACTGAATTCCTTTTTGGATGGGCGAATGTGACAACTCGCAATTTCAAGTCATTTCTCAAGTTTCACTATTTCATCATTTATCGTAAACTAGGTTTACGTGTTCCAAATTCGCGTAACCTTAATGGTTTAGCGGCGAATTCATGATCATATCATCACGGACATTTCATATAGACTAAGTTTAGTCTACATTTCATTAACATCATTTGCATCATGTTAGTTCATTCATGATTTTGCATTTCACCTTGAACGCGTAAATTTCTTATTAAATAAACGTTATCGCGTAAGTTATTATTTTGAACGTTTAATCCGATACTTCCAAAAATGATCTCAATATATTTTTATACTTACATTTAGTTTATAAAAATGATATTTTGAGTTTACCTGGTGTTTTAAATTTATTTGTATATAAATTGTTAAATTTATATTATTACGACGCTTTTCTTAAAAACTACACGATAATTATTATATCACTCAAATTTTACAAGAAATGTATTTTTACAATTTATATGATCTCAATATACTTTACTTTGATCTATTAAAAATTACTTTTAGCTAAAACTACCCTAATTACTCAAATGTATATACAATCTTACAAGTTATTCTTACCTATACATTTTATTTACACATTTTACATTATAACAATAAATAAAAAAAAAAATTACATATTTTGGAAAAACATCCCCCCTTGGCCGACCAAGGGGGATGAGACATTAAATGATGGTAACATTTTTCTTACATATTGCAATCTTCACTCAATGTTACTTACTTTTCATTCATTTCATTCACATCAATAATTCATATGTTAGTAAAGATTTCTCTCTTCCTTTTTCCTTCTCTCTAAAACCGGCCAAACAAGAGGGTGAAGAGATTTCATCAAAGTTTTTCCAAGATCAAGTTTTAACAATCTAGTTACACTCTTAATCAAGGTTTTGAAATAAAAACCTAGGGTGTTTAGGTTTAATCCTTTGTTCTTTGCACCTCATCAAGTAACTAGTAAGCATATCACTTTCATTTTTCATCTTTCATTTTCATTTCATATGTATTTCATCATTTTTTTTTAGCAAGCATGCAAGACTTGTGGATATTTATACCATTTTTACATTGTTTTTAAGAGTTTTATATATATAAGTCATCCTATAATTTATCCCTTGTTATATATTAGTCTTGATGATGTTTAGGAACCCATGACACCCTAAGAAGGTGTATGGTAGGATTAGAATAGCTTTGGAGTTGTTTTGAAGGGATTGGAATAGGTTTAGTACGAGAAAAACTCTTTTCGACAAGTATAAAAAGTGGTCTGATCTTGTTTTGTATTTCTGGAAAATCCGACAGTATACACGAATTTTTGGCCTAGATATTTAGAAAATATACTTTTAAACGAATCCGTGGCCGCTTGAACGGATTAAAACGGAGCTATAACGAAGAAGTTATGAATTTTTCAAGTTTGACGACGAAATATATATTTCCTGAAATTTCAGCAAAAAGTTTTTATTTGGGTAGAGTCAAAAATGAGTCTTAAGCTTTATAAATTATTTCGACTTATCAAAAATATATTAGTATACTTTGATACGGTAAGACGTATAATACGTAGAAAACGGATTTGTAACGACTAAAATATACACGTTTTTACAAAATTGCCGTAACTTTATTTTTAGAAAAACTATATTATTTTTATTTGTCAAGGGTTACGGTAAACAAAACGACCATATTGATGGCTATTTTTAACGATGATGTAGAACTTTTTGTAACGAGATGTCTTTTAATAAAATTGAGATCACCAAGCATATTTTTCAAAATGACCAACCGTTTGTATAGCGGAGTTGTAATGAATTATTTACGGTTGCTTAAACTTTGCCGAAACTCACTTTTTAAACCACATTTTGGACAAAATCACCATATTTAGCCTCTATTATCTTTATGTTCGAGACCTCTATGACGAAAACTTATGTACTAAAACTTCTAGATTTTGATACAAGCTTTTTAAAACCGTTGAGTTCGTTTCCTAACGTTCGACGTACACCATTTTAAGACTAGCTTTTCGAAGCCATTTTTGTCATTTTCATTAAATTTCCAACGACATTATTTTACGACGAAAAGTTAAAATTTCACAATAAATCATTAAGAAACTATTGTAGGATGACATTTTGACGTAAATACTTGTAAAGTAATTTAAGAATGGTCAAGACGTCAAAAGAGTATTTTTCGACGATAAGTATTATTTTCAAAACTCACAAATGGTATAAATAACATACTAAATGCATGCATAACATTACATCATAACTCATTACGTATCATAACATTCATAATAGGTCAAGGTTAAAGTATCACACTACATCTCGGTGTACTCACTTTTGTCATCGCCTCATTTTACCAAGTGAGTCATAGCCCCTACTCTTTTAATTGTTTTATTAAACTCTTTGGGGGAGATACATGCTCAACTATTTTCATGACATTCATGAATATTTACAAACTATATGTTTATCGAATGAATGTTTAGTCATACGAAGTAACAGTTTTGCCATGCTTAGAATTTCCATATTATAATCATTGGACTGATGGTCTTGGTATAATCATTGGACTGATGGTCTTGGTATAATCAGTGAACTAATGGTCTTGGTAGAATCATTGAACTAATGGTCTTGGTACAATCCTGAACTAATGGTCATGGAACAATTTGAAACCGTACGAATTATGTGTTATATCAAGTAACTATTGATACATAAAGTTATATACTATAATGTGAATTCATTTGACATCATGCATTTGAACATAAACATTCCATATTTTGGCAATGGGTTGTGAACACACAGGTTGCAAGTTTTGTATGGGCGGAACTTGGAACTGAGTGGATTTACAATGCCTTTGCTGCATAAACGATTTGAAAGGCTTTACATTTCAACACAAACCTTATGAACTCACTCAACCTTTGTGTTGACACTTTTTAGCATGTTTTATCTCAGGTATCTAAGGCATTCACTTCATGGCATGCATTTGGACACATCATGGAGTCGCGATGACGACTCGTCTCACTTGGGTTTTACGCACTTTAAAACATCATTTGAATTGTAACAAACTTATTTCCGCACAAGTTGATTTTCATTTGGGACCTATACTTTGTAAACTCTGATTATTTTATTAAATCAAACGATGTGTTTTCCAAACGACACTTTAGGTAGTTCAATATATCTGTGAATCGTGATGCTATGACAGTAATCCCCGGAATTCCATTCCACTGAAAAAAGGTAATTGGGGTGTGATTGGGACAGCATCGAGCTTCTTATAGAGAACTAGGTTGCATCATTGACCCTAGACTATAACTACATCATCATAGCATCTCATCATTTCATCACACGTGCATGTTCACTTTGCATGCATTTATAATGTACATTTTTCGAGTTATTTACTTTCATTTCAAAACGATTGTCACATGGATGCCCTTAAATACCCATCCCATTATCCTTTCCTCATACTCTAATGTGGTGAATGCTTTGTCATTCCCTATCGCAATTTTTATATCAAGCTGATTCATCATCGATAACGTCGAATGCCGAGATAAACCTTTAAGTAGGGCGAAGTCACTCTCACTCCATTGTTTCACCACTAACATGTTGAGTTACAAGTTATTCACACATTAAGTCACTAAACCATCATACATTTGAAGCACTTACGACATCTCATAACCCATCTTCTTGGAATCCATCATTCATTTTTTAAAGATAACCTCAAACTTATCATTTCTTATCACATCTCTTTAGAGCGCTTATTATTAACATAGGACTTTGTTACGTCTCACCCTTTCCTCTTATTTTGAAGAAGATATGGCGCCGAAGAAAGCTGCACCCGAATTGACACATGCGTTTTTGTCTGTTTTTTTAGGTTTTCATGTATTTTCGTCCGTTTTTAGACGTTTTCGTCTGTATTTTTACGTTTTCATGTTTTTTCGTCTGTTTTTATACGTTTTCGTTCGTTTTCATACGTTCTCATCCTTTTTTTTACGTTTTCATCCATTTTTAGACGTTTCCGTCTGTTTTCAAACGTTTTCATCCGTTTTTATACGTTTTCGTCCGTTTTCATCCATTTTTATACGTTTTTTTCTGTTTTTATACGTTTTTGTCCTTTTTCAGACGTTTTTGTCCGTTTTCAGACGTTTTCATTTTGATATTTGTAAGTGACACTTATTTATCTCTTGTAATAGAACACTGTAAGGAAGATGAAAAGTATTACATTCTTCATCATGTATGTGTTATCAGTTATGATACTCAACTAAGAATATGATGGTTGTGTTTTTAAAAATTATTTAGGAATATTTTTGTGTTTTATGATATTATGAAATATTAGAAAAGTTGTTCAACTGAAAACAAGAGATGTTATGATACTTTTGTTAGACTTGTGGTGGATTTTTCTATTTAATGGATACATTGTGCATGTTTCGATAGGTTTTATAGCGGGATTTGTAAATATCTATGGTTGAATCAGCAAACTAAATAAGCTATGGTTGAAGATAGCACACATCTTTATAAACAAACTGAGGAAGCTCAAAACTTTGTGATATCACAGGTGATATCACCTCACTTGTGATATCACACGTGATATCATGTGTGATAACACCGTTGATATCATGTGTGATATTACCGGTGATAGCATGTTTGATATCATAGTTTATATCACTTGTGATATCACCTGTGATATCACCAGTGATATCACAAGCAAGGTTGTAAAAGGCGTTAGGCGCTAGTGAGGCGGTAAGGTAGGGCCTAGCGATTAATCGGTTAGGCGAGGATTAATCGGATTGAAATTTTTATGAATAAAATTGTAATTCTAGATATTATATTATATTATATTATATTATATGTATGAGATAAGCATAGTGCATCAAAGTTCAAATATTTCAAGCGTTAAAATATAAACATAATACATAATTCTTCAAAGTTCAAAGTCAAACATAGATATTACTTGGTCTGTTGACCATTTTTAAGTGATCTTTGATCGATTAATCGGTTTTTTGACCGTTTTAAGCGATTTTGACCGATTTTTAAGCGATTTTGTTATTTTTAAGCAATTTTGTTCGATTAATCCGATTAGACCGATTTTGTCCGATAAATCGGTTTGTTGACCAATTTTTTAGCGATATTCGGCCAAACCGATTAAATAGGCCGATTATGATAAATCAAGGCGCTTTGTGAGCGATCAGCGATTATGCGAGGATTAATCGACCGCCTAGGCCGATTTTTACAACAGATATCACAAGTGAGGTGATATCACCTTTGATACCATGTGTGATATCACCTATGATATCATGTGTGATATCACAGGTGTTTGAGCTTACTCAGTTTGTTTATAAAGATGTGTGCTTTCTTCAATCATAACTTCTTTAGTTTGTTGATTCAAACATAGATATTTTTAAATTCCGCTATAAAACCTATCGAAACATGCACAATGTATCCATTAAATAGAAAAATACACCATAAGTCTAACAAAAGTTTTATAACATCTTTTTTTTTCAGTTAAACACCTTTTCTAATATTTCATATTATCATAAAACACAAAAATCTTCCTAAATATTTTCAAAAACACAAATAAAAAAAATGAACAAAATCATCACAGTAATATAATAAGTGATGTTTATTATCATTTCTTTCATATATACTTGGTAAAATACTAAATTCTTATCACCTTTTGTGACAACTCGCAATTTCAAGTCATTTCTCAAGTTTCACTATTTCATCATTTATCGTAAACTAGGTTTACGTGTTCCAAATTCGCGTAACCTTAATGGTTTAGCGGCGAATTCATGATCATATCATCACGGACATTTCATATAGACTAAGTTTAGTCTACATTTCATTAACATCATTTGCATCATGTTAGTTCATTCATGATTTTGCATTTCACCTTGAACGCGTAAATTTCTTATTAAATAAACGTTATCGCGTAAGTTATTATTTTGAACGTTTAATCCGATACTTCCAAAAATGATCTCAATATATTTTTATACTTACATTTAGTTTATAAAAATGATATTTTGAGTTTACCTAGTGTTTTAAATTTATTTGTATATAAATTGTTAAATTTATATTATTACGACGCTTTTCTTAAAAACTACACGATAATTATTATATCACTCAAATTTTACAAGAAATGTATTTTTGGTTACGGTAAACTTTATTTTTAGAAAATTGCCGTAACTTTATTTTTAGAAAAACTATATTATTTTTATTTGTCAAGGGTTACGGTAAACAAAACGACCATATTG
Source organism: Chrysanthemum makinoi (assembly GCA_910596185.1). Lineage (NCBI taxonomy): Eukaryota > Viridiplantae > Streptophyta > Magnoliopsida > Asterales > Asteraceae > Chrysanthemum > Chrysanthemum makinoi. The sequence goes on from OU343218.1 coordinate 17,857,204, forward strand.
ATGGCTATTTTTAACGATGATGTAGAACTTTTTGTAACGAGATGTCTTTTAATAAAATTGAGATCACCAAGCATATTTTTCAAAATGACCAACCGTTTGTATAGCGGAGTTGTAATGAATTATTTACGGTTGCTTAAACTTTGCCGAAACTCACTTTTTAAACCACATTTTGGACAAAATCACCATATTTAGCCTCTATTATCTTTATGTTCGAGACCTCTATGACGAAAACTTATGTACTAAAACTTCTAGATTTTGATACAAGCTTTTTAAAACCGTTGAGTTCGTTTCCTAACGTTCGACCTACACCATTTTAAGACTAGCTTTTCAAAGCCATTTTTGTCATTTTCATGAAATTTCCAACGACATTATTTTACGACGAAAAGTTAAAATTTCACAATAAATCATTAAGAAACTATTGTAGGATGACATTTTGACGTAAATACTTGTAAAGTAATTTAAGAATGGTCAAGACGTCAAAAGAGTATTTTTCGACGATAAGTATTATTTTCAAAACTCACAAATGGTATAAATAACATACGAAATGCATGCATAACATTACATCATAACTCATTACGTATCATAACATTCATAATAGGTCAAGGTTAAAGTATCACACTACATCTCGGTGTACTCACTTTTGTCATCGCCTCATTTTACCAAGTGAGTCATAGCCCCTACTCTTTTAATTGTTTTATTAAACTCTTTGGGGGAGATACATGCTCAACTATTTTCATGACATTCATGAATATTTGCAAACTATATGTTTATCTGAACTGAATGTTTAGTCATACGAAGTAACAGTTTTGCCATGCTTAGAATTTCCATATTATAATCATTGGACTGATGGTCTTGGTATAATCATTGGACTGATGGTCTTGGTATAATCATTGAACTGATGGTCTTGGTATAATCAGTGAACTAATGGTCTTGGTAGAATCATTGAACTAATGGTCTTGGTACAATCCTGAACTAATGGTCATGGAACAATTTGAAACCGTACGAATTATGTGTTATATCAAGTAACTGTTGATACATAAAGTTATATACTATAATGTGAATTCATTTGACATCATGCATTTGAACATAAACATTCCATATTTTGGCAATGGGTTGTGAACACATAGGTTGCAAGTTTTGTATGGGCGGAACTTGGAACTGAGTGGATTTACAATGCCTTTGCTGCATAAACGATTTGAAAGGCTTTACATTTCAACACAAACCTTATGAACTCACTCAACCTTTGTGTTGACACTTTTTAGCATGTTTTATCTCAGGTATCTAAGGCATTCACTTCATGGCATGCATTTGGACATCATGGAGTCGTGATGACGACTCGTCTCACTTGGGTTTTACGCACTTTAAAACATCGTTTGAATTGTAACAAACTTATTTCCGCACAAGTTGATTTTCATTTGGGACCTATACTTTGTAAACTCTGATTATTTTATTAAATCAAACGATGTGTTTTCCAAACGACACTTTAGGTCGTTCAATATATCTGTAAATGTGATGCTATGACAGTCAATCCCCAGGAATTCCATTCCGCTGCAAAACAGGTAATTTGGGGGTGTGACACCTTTGGTATGAATTTAATATTTCACATTCTTAGTTGAGTATCACAACTGATAACACATATATGATGAAGAGTGTAATACTATTCATCTTTCTTACAGTGTTATATCACAAGAGATAAATAAGTTCACTTAAAAATATCAAAATGAATAAAAAAAAAGCAAACTATGAAAATAGAGAATTGACATATTCTCAAAATCAAACAAGTGTTGCATTAAATTAGCATTTTGTTGAACAAAATAAGAATTCACCTAAAGAGAGTTTATGTTGGTTATAAGTTTTCACATACACATCACAACATTAACACAATGAGCACATAGATGGTTTTAGAGAGAGATAGAGTGGGATATTCTAGTAAGAGAAACTTGTAGAATATTAGATTACCAAAGAACATCCAACCCTCTACCTTGCAAGGTAGAGGGTATTTATAGGTTACAAACTAAACGACCTCCTGACGGCCTGTGGATCAGGGATACAGTGGGTAAAGACCCGTCCTTCCTCCACGGTGTTGCACTAAACTATTTTACGCTACTGACAAACTAAATAACTACATAAATATGTAACTAACGATAAGTCTACGAGCTAACTTATGCTAGATAATAGTTGGGGTGACCGACTCTTCAATACTGGAATTTTCTAATTCCTAAAAATCTCCCCCTAAGGGAGGTCACCCCATGTTTTACATTTCAAATCCTATCATTCTATTCTAGACTTTGTTTCTTGAGCTCGTAGACTTTCATACATCAACTTCACAATCTTTGTGCATAAGTAGTGCAACTTCAAAGTCTGCATAGATTTGTACTTTAAATTGGAGGTCCATTTCTGATCCACATGATAGTAAATATGAGCCAGCATTTGAGATTATCAGCTATCAAGAATCTCTGAGACATCCATTGTGGTGTTGGAATTATGTGATGATGTGACATACGGACCGACATGCTCACATTCTGGATCATGATATTTTCTCATCAGAGTAGCGGAAGCATTTGTTGAATCATGATATTGGCAGCAGCGTAGCAGAAGCATGGAGTGAAAATATCAGAGTCATTGATGCACTAATCATGATTTCTTTTGAGTTGAATGTGTTAAGTGAGCATGCGGCTATGGATTGACCGCTTCATTCTGATCAGCTGCAAACGTCGGGCGTACCTTCATACAACAGTTAGCAATAAATCGCACGAAAGTGTCTTTGATCACTTTCTATGAATTGAGGTACACGCCCACTTTCCCCGTTGATCAGACAAGTACTGGCGATCAGGTGTAATTCGAAGAATTTCCTTGACAGGGTTTCGCAATGCTCTAGCTGTTCTCAAACCGAACGTCTCAAAGAAGACAACACGGAGTGAGTGAACCAAATGAATTTTAAGTCCACTGATTGATGAAAAGAGATTTGAAAAACAATCATGTATTACTCAATAGAAATTGTTTTTGCAATACAACGAAGGTTTTTATTGAAAATCAATTATCAATCATAAAAACACCTTTTGGTTTGAAAAATGAGTACACGGTCGATGTGCTAAAGAAAAAGTTTGTTAAGCACAAAGACCGGTTTTTCAAAGGTATCCGTCAATCCCTAACCTGAACTAGGATTGATTCAAGAAATTGAATCGCCCCATTGTTTATGTTCAGTTGTCACATGATTGATCCATATAATAGATCTCACATGCCACCTACCAGGAGCTTGTTTGATATTGGCTCCAGAAGGCTTTCCATCTTCATTGTGAATATGTATACATATTACTCAGATGTTCTGGCAATACCACAAGGATAATGCGTAGGACTCAAGATATAATCTCTCTTTCCACATTGTGTGAAACAGAGAGTCTTCATTGAAAGTGTCCTAATGAGATTTATTGATGATCTCGTGGCTCTAGACTCAATTTGTGCATATTTGGATCCTGTGCCGGAGACTAGGGAGAGGGTCTCCTTCTTCAATATCAACAATCTCTAAGAGAAAGTCGATAGATAATGTCGGTTCCCCGTGAGAATGAAACAAGTCCTTTTAAGAGGAACTTGAGTGGTTTGGAAAGTTGAAGTGCAGTGCGTCACTGGGTCCATGACGTCTTGTCTTCAATACCGATGTTACCATCAGTAGCATATGAATTGAACCCGATTTCTGCCCTAAGGTTGAATATATGGAGGGCTATTTGTTTTCACCCTTTTCTCATTCAATTCTTTTTAATTCTTCAACCCCTTCAATGCTTACCGAGACTTCATAGCAAGAACCTTGTTGGGTATTTTCCAGTACTAGCTCAGTCTCAGTCTGCACTCTTCCCATTCCTCACTTTTCTTCTTTTTTCAATATACCTAAGGACTCTACACTATCTAGTGGATTGTCCCTGGGTAGATCCCTCCGGTTCTGGCGGATCATGGGAACCAATACCTAACCTTATCATCCTTATATCACCGTACATAAAGTAAAGTTGGTCGGTCTATCTGGTATTGTTCATCTGCCATTGGAACCAATTGAAAACCATTTGAAAGTCAGTCCTGATACTTGTGATACATTATCAAAACATTTTGTACCAGAATTGTTTTTGGTATTTTTAGAATAAGTGCTCCCCCTCAACATGTGCATCAAATGTTTGAAATCGTTTTGCACACGGAGGCAAGAGGAAGAAATTACTTCTTTGATTACCATTTTCAAAAAACTATCACCATCACTTCCTTGATCAAATCAAGCAGATAAAACATTTCCAGGAAGGATGAGGTTTCCATAAGATTGCTCCCCCTCAATATGTGCCTCGAGATTTGAAAAGAGTGTTTTGCACATACTGGAGGGAACCCTTTAAGAGGTGCATACATGATCACCAAAGGATTAGAAGCCATACGATCAAGGTACCTTAGAAATGTTTAAAGTTGTGTACCCTGATGACTTGAATTTGCAAAGAGAATTCTCCCCCTTAATATATGCTTCGAGATACGAAAATTGTTTAGCACATATTAGAGAGAAGTATGCACAAAAATTGGTCATCTTATCTTTTAACATCTTTCATATTTATATCACATTTTCTCCCCCGATCAAAAATCTTAAATCCTTTGAGATTTTGGATCTCAAGTGATTTAAATATGTATGAGGTAAAATATTTGTAGGAGAAAAATGTGTCCGGTTTTATATGATCAAAAGTGGACAACACAGATGTTTCCTTTTTTACAAGGGGAAACCACAGTACAAATCCTAGCACTATTACATGTATTACAGTTGTTCACATTTAGTACACCACATATTACAAAAAAAAACAACGTAAACCTGCATCCCTAAGATGTCTTCATTCATCCTCTGAAGAAGTTTGTAGTGACCATCACGAAGCCTTCCACCAACAAAACTTTCAAGGCTGCGGAAGATCCTTCGTGTCTTGAGTCTTCGTCTGATTGCAGCAATGAAATGTTCACATCTCTTTACGTCATCATCAGTCCAAAAAATAGTTTTAACCCAAGATTTCATATCAAGTTTGGCTTCTTTCACTCTGGTGTCAAGTTCTTCTTCGACCAATTTGAGCGTACCATCACTAAACTTGTAGAGTTCACATAGACGCATAAGCATACGAGATCCATATCTGTCGGTGAAGATGACGGCTCTAGGGGTGTCAAGGACTTTGTATTCTCGATGAAATTCATGCCCAGTTGCATTCCATTGAGGATTTGTAAGGTTGATCCTGGTTTGGTAGCTTTCAATGCCAAGCTGAAAGTCCTCAACTCGTTTTCGAATGACAAGGCCCCTGATCCAAAGAGTGACAGCTGCAGAGAGGGCCTTTTTCTCACGGACATGTAAATGCTCAAGGTGTCCTTGAAGATTTAAGAGATAGAGATCTTCGAAATCATTTGGCAGGAGATGTTTGAAGTCGTTCTCTTCAATAGTATACTCTTTGAGGTCTGCTCTTTTAAGTACTATCTTCTTCAAGTACTCATATCCATAGATAGGGAAGATCTCTACTCGAACAACACTTAAGATTTGCAGCTTTGATCTGACATCATTTCGTCTTTTATCAGCACCATGTCTTTCGATGTAAAACTTCTTCTTTTAGAACCACCAGTGAGAAATACCATAAGAAGCTGCAATATCATACTTCTGTTCTTCATTAGCCCAGAATTGATCAGGAACCATCTGCTCAAGCCCCTGATCAGAGTAGGTTGCAGCTTTCATCTTTGATATTGATAGAGCAGGTCTTCTTTCAGCAGAGCAAGCACACAGATAGTCCAAGTCGTGATTGAAGAAGAATTCTGCCTGAATGGTCATCTGACCAGGTTCACCACCAAGAGGAAGAGATTTGTTGACATTGACGCGACTGATTTGATCAACGACTTGGTCATTCAAAGATCTTATGGCATTCTTCCATCTGATATTGAAGATGATTTGCATCAGAGTGGAAGACTTTGACAATTTCGTAAGCTTTTCCTTCAAGATCTCTTGGTGTTATGGATGAGATACTCTTCCGTTCACAAAACCATCTAATGAAACTTCCCATATCACCGTGATAGTGTAGAAGAGAGTCTTTAGCTGGAATTTCGTAATTATTGGTGATAACTGATGCCCAATTGTTGTCGAATCATAGAGTCGACTGGGATGGTCCATGTAGGTTCGGAGAAGGAGGTCTATCTTCCACAATGCGCTTTGAATTGTGTCTCTTGAAGGTGCAACTCGATGTACTAGTGCGATTCCCGTACCATGTAAGTATCAAACCAGTCTTCTGAGGGCTTAGGAATATGCTTTGTAGATGCATCATCTTCATCTGGTTCTGAGTCCGCCATAACATGCGACTCTTCGTTAACCATTTGATCATCAGGAATAGAGGTGGACGTGGATGTGAACCTTGAATCAACCGTCGTCCAGGCAGCAGATTTCTTCTGAGTACTCTGTTCTTTTGTAGGACCTGATTGATTGGAAGATTTTGGCGGTGATGATGGTGGTTGTGATGGAGGTGTGTTGGTTGTTGTAGAAGGATTACCAGATCCAGAAGTTCCAGCGCCCCCCGTTGGTGGTGGGGGTGGAGGAGGATCTTTGCGATCCTTCATCAATGCTTCCATCACAATTGTTCTCCTTTTCTTTTTAGCTTCTTTTTCCCCGACGTCAATCTTAAATTGCTCATAATTGTCGAACTTAATGGATTCTTCAAGTGCCTCATAGAGTTTACTGTGAACCTCATGCTTGTCCTCTTCAGCATCATACATCCTTTCAAAAGAGCTGCTCTCATATCTGTGATAGGAAGGTCCTTGAATCGTCTAAGAAGTGGAGCCTCCATAGCCCATTCCACAGCATCCTTGACTTCTCCTTCAATAGCGGCAGTAACCCCTTCATTGAAGTTGAGGTGCTCCAATCTATAGACACGATCCACCAGAGAATCAACAGATTTAGGAAGTTTCCTTTCCAGAGCTTCTATCCTTTTTATGGCTTTATCCAGTAGTTGATCAGAGGTGAGAATCTGTGGAGGGGAAGCGGGTGGAGCCATCTCATCTGCAATTGTAATGACAGGTTCAGGGGTTGGTGACGATGTTGGTGGTGTTTGTACAGTTGATTGAGTAGGTAAGGAGGTGGAAGTGCAGTTGATAGTGAGGATGCTGACATCGGAGGAATAGTTGAGGTATCTTGCTGAATGCCGACAAAGATACATGGATTGTGCAAGATCTAAGGATTTGTCATTAATGAATTGATCACCAAAAGAGAAATCTGCATCAAGATTCTTAAGTGAGGATAGAGAGTTAGTGGATAGATTTGGTTCATCCATCTTCAAGGTCTCATCAGATCTTGTCTCAAGGTTCTCCTCGAGCCTTTTTGCAACAGAGCCAACATTCAAGCCGATTGAGTCTCACTAAGTGTAGGAGTTTCCTTAAACGTTTCTGCACTTTGTCCACTCCATTGTTCTTTTGCATGAGATGATTCTCGTTCTTCTCTTCACTCATATTGATTTGTGGTGCTTGATGGAGATGATGAGATAGTTAAAAGCATGTGAGCAAATTTTGTTCGCTCAACACTTGCAACCCCTTTACCCTTGTCATGTGTAATAGGGGTTGTTTGTCGAGGTAGTTGAACGGGTTCTCTTAACACAATTCCACCTACTGGAGCTTTCACATTCTGACTTTCTAGGCTTCGCTGAATTCCAAGTTGCAGATCAGCATCATCTTCATCAGTTAACCTGGTAACATTCCTTGGTATCTCAGTGTTCTCACCAATCTCCTTTTCCACTTTCTTCCTTTTACTTTCGCTTCTTGGATGCGGTGTCGACTGTTAGACCTTTCAAGTCTCTTTTTAGGAAGAGAGGCATAGGATGCTTGTGAGGATGACTTGGTCATGGGAGCATTTGGTTGTAGAGGAGAGGGTGTGACATCAGCAGAGAGTTTGGTTGCTCTTTTCTTGTATTGCTTGAAGTAGTCCTTCTTGATATCTTCTCGTGAGAAGACTCAGTGAATTGGCAATCCAAATAGTTCATTGTCCATACCTCTAGGAACGTATTTGTGTTTCCCAAGACATATTCATCTTCTGCATTATGTAGAGTTGATTCACTCCTAGGATTGAATTTGTGAGTTTGTTGTAAGTACTGGATAACAAGCTTAGAGAATCTGATGCTGGGAATTACAAGCTTGTTCTGCTTTTTCGGCCTTGAGCTTTGTTCTGGAAATTGATTCGGCAGATATGAATGTGTTCATTGATAACGAAAATTCTTCCCAAATACGATCTGAGACATTCACATCAACCCTATTAACGATTCCTCATAAGATTTGCAAGATAGGGATTCTCACATTATCAAACCCTGATGTTTTGCCAGATAAGCACAAGTTAAGAATAGTTGTAATAGCTCTCCAGGGTTGATACATGTGACCGGTGATGATGTCGGATGCTCTTGAAATACGCTCGATATCCCAACCCAATTAGAAAGACAATCAGATCGTCAGCACCAGGTGGAGATTTAGAACGAAAGTCAGGGTTACATGGGATGATTCCAAGAGCCTTGCTCAGAATATCAGAATCAATTGTGAACTCCATATCATCCAGTTTGCAAGAGTATTGTGCTGTGATTTTGTTCCATTGAACGGTGTTCCAGAATTGTTGAATGTAAATGGTCGGAATTGAGCATTGCTTGGAAATTGTTCAAGAAGTTTGTGTATTTGAGGATGTCAATAGAAACTTTGAGTATCGGATTTTGTTGAAGCCTTTGTAGGTCCACGTGAATTTGCTTTTTCCAATAACAGCCCATTGACTCCTGGGAAGGATTTCTTCGTCTGAGAGAACTTTGGATGATGCCGAAGGGGTAACGCTCTTTTCTGGGATTGAACTTGCCATTTATGGTCTGAGTAATCATACAATCAACAGTAATGAATGGGAACAGGTTAGATGATAAATGACAAGTGAGGCAACATTGAGAGCACCCTTATGACATAGACACATAGAAGTAGTAACTCAGAAGGAGTCCCCAAAACACATACAGAGAAAGATTGAGTAGCACAGGTTTCAGATATATGACAACTTTCATAAGTGAGATATTACAATGAAGTATAATCTTACAGATAAATAATCACATGACGAGCTGAAAAAGGGATTAACAGGCAAACTAGTGAATTGCAAAGGGATCATGTCATGAGCCAAGATACAAATGTAGAAGTGATATAACAACTATGCATGAGGAAAAAGAAAACATTTGGTTGTCGTGAGAGAAACCAAGTACCTTTAGCCTAAACAGACATGTCATAGCAGATTACATGGAGTAAGTTGACACAACAAGTTGTATTAGGAGATCCTAAGTGTTGTGAGAATGAGGTCAACTTTAGCACTAAACCTTTGAACATTTTAATAACCCTTGACCCTAAGACTAATTCACAACATGAAAGTGAACAATGTTGCAAACTTGTAAAGACAAGTCGCCATCACTAGAGCCATAGACAAGTCGCTAATAGTTTAGCTCTCTAAGTCGCTATGCTAATTCGCTAACTTGTAAAGACAAGTCGCCATGAACAGTAACTAAACCAAGTCGCTACAACTCAGTTAACTAAGTCGCTAAGGTTACTAATTCGCTAACTTGTGAAGACAAGTCGCCATGAACAGTACCACAACCAAGTCGTTACAAATTTGTTAACTAAGTCGCTAATGTTACCTATTCACTAACTTGTAAAGACAAGTCGCTGACTACTAACTCGCTAACCAAGTCGCTAGAATAAAATAAGCTTATTCGCTACAGAAACATAGTCGCTAATATGAGCGCTAACTCGCCATGAAGAACACTCAAACTAAGTCGCTACCAAGAAAAAGTTAAATCGCCAGCAAGAGCACTCATAACATAAACCCAACAGCCCAATCCGCTTAACCATACATCATCAGATCACGGAGTTAAATTATCAAGCAATCAATATATTCCAAAAAATTTGAACACGTTCAATCATTATAATAGCAACACAAACACGATTACATGACAAATCGAACCTAGGTGGGAGTTAAATAGTCACAAATCACGAGCTCGAAAGGATCTGGATATAAAGACAAGTTAGAAACTTAACACAAACGCTTAAGAGAACAAAGATAAGAGGGATTCGAGGCAAACCTCTTGCTAAGTCGCTATGATGAGCAATATGACGAGAGAGAGAAAAACTTATTTGAGAAAAGAATATGGTAACTTGCTAAGTGGTAATTCGCTAGGGGTATACAAACAATCTTTGACAGTATGACACAATTGGTCCTTGTGGTTTCAACATGAGGTGAGGTAAGTCGCTAGTGCAACATAACTTTCACTATATGACAAATTTGGTCCCTATGGTATTGATGAACGAGTGGTAAGTCGCTAACACGGATTATAGACTAAGTCTCTAGCATTGATTATCACACTGATCACCATGAATCAATTAAACATTTAGAAACATAAGCTAAGCTAGGCACTTAATACGTAGGTACACAAATATAATCACATGAGCAAGATACGACCACAACCTACAAAAACCATAACCAGATAGTTACAAATGCAAAACACGACCTCAACGTACTAAAGAGCAAGCATTATAACCAGCACAGAAGCCAATGGCATAGGTAAACATATACACAATCTCCCCCTTAATCAATGTCATCAAAGAACATTGATTGACATAAATTAACCCCGTTATAAAGAAACAAGAATATTTCAATTGTTCGAACTTCATCTATGATCCCGTGCCATTATTGAATGATATTTCTAGGACCGTAGATGTTATCGATAACAGTGAAAATATTCTTTATTAGATAGGGAAAAACATGATAAAATTGTAAATTTAAAAGAATGATAACAGTGAAATTTTAAAATATTCTTAAAATTTTTTTTTTTTTTTTTAAGAAACTTGATTTATACATAGATATGGAAGATCGAGTCCTGATTCAAGATGAATAGGAGTCAAAGTAAGTAGTACATCAACTCTGGCACGCTATAGCTCCTGAATGAGCTATGTTCATTTCTGATGGGAACCAAGTCATGAAGTTCCTGATTGAGTTGAGCATTGTACCTGAAAAAGACTGAGAGTACATTGTACTGGAAGCACATGTAGACTTGTACATAGAAGAGTTAGTGACATGTTTAGTCTCACATTTGGATGCATCACAGTATAATACAGACGTATCATTAATGGGGATCCTATTTGGTTCTACATTCTTGAAAAGTTTACCTGTGGGAATCCACTTGAGGCATGATCTAGGAATGTAAGTTCGTTTAAGTCCTGTAAACTTAAATAATCTGCCAGTGGGAATCCATTTGAAACCACAGTTAGTTGAACCCAATGAGTGCACAGCCTTGTTTTGACTATTTGTCCTTTTGTGATCAGAGAATTTCTTAGGGGATTGATCTGTCAGATGATGTTTTGCATGAGACCTAGTTAAACTTATTGTATTTCTGATCTGTGAGTGTTGACCATTAGTCCTATGTTTGGGATTCATCATATCTGAACTTGACAATGAAGTGACTGGTTTTGACAAAACAGATTTATTATCAACTTGGGATGTAAGCTTAGATTTCATTGGTTTAGCTCTTTCAGACCTAAAGGCATTAGGTTGTTTAATAACTGTTCGTTTCAAGTGATTCTGAACATTTGACTTTCCCAAAGTTGAAGGTTTTGCAAACTTAGTGTTCATCCTATTTCCAACATACTTCCTGAGTTCATTTTTTAGGGCAACAATATTGAAGCTCTTATCCTGAATTTGTGCTTTGAGGTCATCAATATCTTTCATCAAGAGGTTAGATTGATTGACTAACTTAGAGTTTGTTTCCTCAAGGTTCTTTCTTAAATGTTCATTTTCTCTTAGAAGGTTGGACACACATAGAGCTAGTTCAGAATTTCTAGATTCTAGTGCATCACTCATCTCATGACAGTCATATCTCTGGGCTTCTGAAAGAAGTGATTTCAGATTTCTTATGATCGAATCTTTGTCCTGAATCTGGGATCTTAATTGATTAATTTCAAAAAATTCTCTAAATTCTGGAAGTTCCAGATTACTACACTGTTTTTTTGCATAAAACATTTCATCCTTATGTTGTATTTCAATTTGCAAAGAGATACAGTGTTTTTCAAGAATTGAAAATTTGTTTGAAAGCTCATCATATACCCTTTTTCAATCATGTTACTTGCATTAGATTCAGGCAAAACAAAGATTGATTCCACATTGTTATGTTCAGAGAAAGAGTCATGTACCTTTTTGTGAGAATTGGTGTGATCAGATAAGTGTACCTTATTGATTGATACCTTTTCTCGACTCGAGAATTTGAGATCAGTGTCGTTCTCTTCATCCTTTTCATTTCAACGAGATTCTCGCAATCGGTGTCATCTGCAGGTTCAACTGAATGTAGCATGTCATGTCTCCATTGCTCCATGGAATCTCTTGGCACTCATTCAATTCATTCAGTTTGTTATTCTCTTTAGCAGCTTCCTTGATGTATGTTTCCATATTACTCATAAGTTGAATAAATGAGTTTCTGAACTCAAGAATTTCCATTCCCGGTGCTTTGAAAGACATTCCAGTCATGATATTATCAAAATCTGAGGAGTATTCTTCCCGGGTAAGTGGCTGAAATTGGTTGAAGATGGTTTGGAGAGCAGCACGAGAATCATCAGTTGAGAGCTTTTCTTTGGTAATTTGAAACCTCAGTCGTTCTAAGTTAAGCAAAACAGTTCTTGTTAAAGTGGGAAAATCCTGACGAAGGATGGCACAACTTGTTTGATCCATGGTTGTAAATAAGAGTAATTTGAGAAGCTGACTGAGATGTTGAAACGGCTCACTAGTGCATTCCATATTCTTAGCATCGTTTGCAGACATTAAGTGTGACTTATTTGAGTTGTTTTGATTAATCGATGCTGAATCATTAAGTGTATGGCATTCCGATAAGCATTCTGTTTCACTATTATGTGCTGTGTCATAGAGAGCAAGTACTTTGGTGATTAACGGATCCGTGATGACAGACATTGTGTTATTATGAATTACTCCCCAAGTCTCTAGAGATTTAGAACCAACTCGCTACCAACTAAATAGCAATAATCCCAAGTCGCTAACAGATAATGCACCAAGTCGCTAACTCTTAATTCGCTACACCTCTAAGTCGCTAGAGTCCCAAGTCGCTATACAAATGCAAGTCGCTAAGTAGTAACTCTCTAAGCTTCAAGTCGCTAGCAAAATTTTTGGCAGCAATTCGCTACTCAAGTCGCTAAAGATACAAGTCGCTAAAGAGCAACTCGCTACACACCAAGTCGCTACCACCAAGTCGCTATCCGTAGTGGAGAGTCCACTACTTGTACTGTAAATCGCTAGATCAAGTCGCTAGGTCTAAAACTGTAACTCGCTACAAATTTGTAAAGCAAGTCGCTACAAAGAAAGTATTCCGTGTGTTAAGTCGCTAGCAAGAAAAAACCACATAAACATCACTTTTCAATCCAAAAACAACCCAACCAAGATGATTCAAGCGTACCAAATGAAAACCTACGCACTTGTGATGATTCTAAACATAAAAGTACTAACAAAAACCAAACTTTAACACAAGAAATCAACCAAATGATGCAAAAACCACTAAACTTTTTCAAACTCAAAAACCACCTAAGAACCACTAGAAATCCAAAGATGTGCAAGATATGATCTAACCATGGCTCTTGATACCAATTGTTGGTTATAAGTTTTCACATACACATCACAACATTAACACAATGAGCACATAGATGGTTTTAGAGAGAGAAAGAGTGGGATATTCTAGTAAGAGAAACTTGTAGAATATTAGATTACCAAAGAACATCCAACCCTCTACCTTGCAAGGTAGAGGGTATTTATAGGTTACAAACTAAACGACCTCCTGACGGCCTGTGGATCAGGGATACAATGGGTAAAGACCGTCCTTCCTCCACGGTGTTGCACTAAACTGTTTTACGCTACTGACAAACTAAATAACTACATAAATATGTAACTAACGATAAGTCTACGAGCTAACTTATGCTAGATAATAGTTGGGGTGACCGACTCTTCAATACTGGAATTTTCTAATTCCTAACAGTTTAACCCTTTTATTTCTACTAACAGTATAATATCACAAGTGATAGATAACATTGGTTGCATTAAAAAAATATTCGCTTGTCAATTGCGTATGAAAGACACAAAACTATTCTGTAGAATCAAAATTATAAAAATATTAGAAAACACATAGGTGATAATATATAAAAATATAAAGAGAAATGAAATATCTCAGGTGATATTAAAGGTTGAAAAACATACTTGTTTGTTTATGAAATATCACAAGTGATATTAGACATTAACCTTTTTATAATAAATATCACAATTGATATTAGACATGTAATATAATAAAGTTTAATAATAAGCAGGAAAACATGTGAAAATAGACGAAAACGTATGAAAACTGCAAAAAACGAATGAAAACGGACAAAAACATATAAAAACAAATGAAAAGCGTATGAAAACGGAAATAAGCGTCTGAAAACGGACGAAAACGTATAAAAACGGATAAAAATGGACGAAAACGTATGAAAACGTACAAAAACGTCTGAAAACAGACGAAAACGTCTAAAAATGGACGAAAACGTAAAAAACCGGACGAAAGCGTATATAAACCTATGAAAACGATGAAAACGTAAGAAAACGGACAAAAACGTAAGAAAACAAACGAAAACGTAAGAAAATAGACAAAAAGGTATGAAAACGAACAAAAACGTAAGAAAACTAACGGAAACGAATGAAAACATAGGAAAACAGACGAAAATGTAAGAAAACAGGCGAAAACGTAACAAAACGGACGAAAACGTATGAAAACGGACAAAAATGTAAGAAAATGGACGAAAATGTATGAAAATGGACGAAAACGTAAGAAAACAGAAGAAAAGGTAAGAAAACAGACGAAAAACGTAAGAAAACGAACGAAAACGCAAGAAAACAGACAAAAACGTATGAAAACGGACGAAAATGTAAGAAAACAGACGAAAACGTAAGAAAACAGACGAAAACGTAAGAAAACGGATGAAAACGGACGAAAACGTATGAAAACGCAAGAAAACGGACAAAAACGTATGAAAACGGACAAAAACATAAGAAAACGGACGAAAACGTAAGAAAACAGACAAAAACGTAACAAGACTAATAAAACGATAACGGATTTAAAACGTATGAAAACGGACGAAAACGTTTGAAAACGGACGAAAACGTATGAAAACAGACGAAAAAGTATAAAAAGCGGAAAAAACGTACAAAAACGTATGAAAACTGACGAAAAAAAAAACCCATGAAATTAAAAAAAAAATGATTAAAAAAATACAAATAATGAGAAAATAAATAAAAAAAGATAAAAAAAGAAAAGAAAAAGACAAGAAAAAAACATGAACTTAGGTTTAGACATATTAAATCTTAGGTTAATCCCCACCATTAGATCAAATTAAATGAAAGGTGAAGATTTATCCCTTAGTATGGAAGGATTTTTGAGTATGCAAAATAAAGTGCCTCCATTTATTATATATTGTGATTATATATATTGTGATTATGTGATCCATAACATTCCTTTATTTGTTGTTTAAATATAGAAAGAAACTAATTCATATATTGTCATTTCCTTAATTAATAACACACTTAATTAGATAACTAGTACTAATTAATTAAATTATTACTTGTATTTCCTTTTAACTCTTTATTAGGACTACGGGCGTGTTTGTTTAACCTTATACGTCGCCTTTTTTACCTTACTTGATTTCGGCCCCGGCTTATTTTGGGGCTTATATAAGCTTTTTATCATATTACGAGCTTATTTAAACCCACAGTTCTTTAGAAAAGCCCCCGGGGCTTATGAATTACAAGCCAAAATCACACACACACACACACACACAAAAGGCTCATAAGCCCACGTATAAGCTTTTGAACAAACACCCCCTATGTATATGTCAATTACTAACGTTCAGCTGTAAACGTGACAGGGTTGTCGATCAGGATCAGTGTGACAAGTTTCACACACAGGTCGCGACGCATCTAACCCGAGTGTACAGCTTTTCGAGTTCGGCAACATGCAGATTCTTCTCAACTAGTCCTCGATTTTTGCCTTCAAACATTTCCGGTGCATACAAAGTTGTCCAATGTCGATGATATACCAAAGGTCTGTTAATTCTTCTTCTATTACTAGAATATGATATATATTACCCTAATACCTACTAACTACTTCAATGTAGTTGTTACTTAATTGCCTTATTCAACTTAATTTACCTTGATCATATCCTTTTTCAGTCCTGGAGCACTATATCCAAGCAACTTTGTTCGCAAACGGACCTAACATTTTTTCTGGAAGTGTTGGATCTCCTCGCCATTGAATGCAGGGTAATTTCGTGCTGCCATCCCTCCTAGAGTCTCAATTAATATGTTATGCCACATAATGTTAAATTTATAATACATGACATACAATAAAACATGTAGACATCAAGAGTACACAGCGAAAGACTTAGAATCATAACAATAATTAATTAACTGAAAGATGCGTAACGTACCTCTTGCAATTGGTAGATCTCTTCAATTCAAGAACCCTAATTAGGGTTTATGTGTTTTAACGAATTGACCCTAAACTCACCACCGCCCGTTTTCAATTCAAACCAATTGATGTAACAATAATGTGTTACACCACGCTTTTGTACACACGCACTATTAGCTTACTGCGATGCGAAATGCTAGTTCTTCTCATAATCACAATAGAATAACCAAACACCTTTGTTATGCTCAGGTCACCGTGAAATCCCTTACAATGGGGATTCACTTGTCCACCAAGAACAAGAGGAAGAAAAGAAGAAGTTTGGCCTTCTCATAAAATCAAGTGTACCAAATGATGAATACAAGGGAATGTATTTATAGCCTTATGGTAGATGTCAAGTTTACTATGGTTTCCGATGTGGGATTCCATAGTTTCGGCCAAAAACAATCCCAAAAGAGGGTTCCTAAAACCGTCTCTTGGCTTGTTTACTTTTCTTCATATCCCGATGACATTTAACGACCGATAGTCACTTTCGATAAGTGCTTATCGCTCGGTTAGTCGTTTATTGTGAATTTAATAATTAAACATAATATTTTATATTAATTATTAAAACATCGAGTCTCATACGTAAAGTGTGCAATCCCGTGGTCTCGAGTTCGAATCCGGTTATACACATATTAAATATATCCATAAACCAACAGCTCCCACTTGGAGATATCTTAGTATGCGTAATGACATTGGTTAGCATCTAGCAACACGCCAATGACCCAGAACAACTCGAGTATGGTTTCCTGGAAAACCTTTTGATGATTCATCATCATACTTATCCTTTTGTTTCTAATACCATGTTAATAAGAATATGGATCTCACTCATTTTTTAATTAACTATTATGTTTTCGATTATATGATTGAACAAGATTACCAATTCTTCAACATATTCCGTAAGACCTTGGGCATGGCCATGCAAACATCTTGACAACCCTACGAGGGGCCCAGCAAGAGATAAGCTTCAAAATAAATTTGAAGGAAACAATCCCGCTTTTGACTACGAAAGCGAATTCATAAATTTCGAACACTTCAAAACAACCCTTATAACTACCGCCAGTACGATGCTAGATTGCCTCACGTAAATGCACCACATCCATGATATTTCCTATCTCAAGTCGAGGATAAATACTCATGATGTACTTAATGACTAAGATCCATAAAGTACCATCATGTGGTTGGGATAAGTCCTATACTCAATCCATTGAATATCATCTGAAATTAGTCATGCTACGCATCAATATACTTTCAAGTATATTCTAACTAATACTCAGATTTGTCTTAATTCAATATCATTCCCATGTTATTGATCGACAACGGACTATTTAGAATAACTTAAGTTATTTAAGGATTTAAACATGCAAATATAGGATACAATATTATAAATGAAATTAAACGTATAAAGTATTTTAATTCATTATAAATAATAATTGTTTAGAATATCCTTTTATCCAAATACTAAATAGATCAATGCATGATAATTCTTAGTTAATGAATTTTGCCTCAAGTCATGATAATCATACTTGTTGACAGGGCATAATTTCAACTAACTTTGATCTATAGGAATTTTGAGAATACTTATTTCAAGAATTCAATAAGTGAATTTCTTGTATGTGTTTACACATATTTTGATATTGTCATATCATTCCATAAGGTGCGTAATAACCGTAACCACCTTGATGACAATCATCTTTCAAAACTTTAAAGTTTAAAAGTATTCTTTATTCTTTAATATATAATGCAACTATGCTCTTAGTTGAGCATAACTAGTCAACATGGTCATTATCAAGGATACCATGACTAGCATTGAGTGTCATCTCATTATACCAAAGATCATTGTGTACAACAATATGCTCTTTAAACATCCGTAAACTTTGAATATTATTTGTTTGGTGCCATTCAAACTTTAAGTTTGTTGACTATAACAATTACATAACAATTGTTGTATAGAACTGGAGCAACTCCAGCCGAGGAATGCAATTCTAAATTCAAACATAAATATTACAATGTTGTTAAATCATCTTGTAATCAAGCATGACAAAACAATCTTACAACATGATGTACATGATGAATCTTCAAGTTAGACTTTAAGATCTCATTATATATCCATCATGTTATATTAGACTCATTTATTTACCGCATATGTTTATAGTAATAAACATATATTCCAAGGTTATATATCTTATTTCCAAATCTTACAAACGAAGTTTCATTCCCAACTAAAACTTAATTTAGGTGGAATGTAGGTTCCCATACAACATATAAGATTTAAGAAAATAAAAAATAATACTCCCACTAGCTTTCAGGAATACTTATGAGCTATCTTATTTTAATTATTAAATCAAACATGGTTTTAATATTAAACATAAGAATCATCTCATAGATGCATGCATATATCCATTCATGGATTCTTGCAGTTTGTACATATTCAAAGATTATTTGAATTCATAAAACTCCTTTGCATTACTTATCGTCCTCTCAAAAGTAATTCCAAAACAAAGAGTTTTGATATTCATTGTCAAAATTTCATATCAATGAAACTAAGTATGACAATTATAATCTTTATACTTCTATTTAATGTATCTAAGAAAGAATATCCAATCATAGTTAATTGCTTAAGTATGATTAATATTATTATCACTAGACATACATTAAATACGTGTACAATATTGTCCATATGATTTCTACACAAAGATTTAAACCACTAGGGTTTTCATCCTTTGAAGAAAATCATCTTCATTTAGATAAACCAAGTATCTAAAATTGATTATCTTTATGGACAACATCTCAACATTCATAGTATGATTGATTTACCACAATGCAACATTTGGTAATTTCATTATTATGATTAACAGGCTTACCATGATCCTCAGAACTCATAATCCTAAAGATATTAAATATCCGAGATATCCTTACGGATCTATGAATGACAATTCCATCATATTGAGGTCTATCATTTACATGTTTAGCCTCATCATGATATTTTCTAGTGCATTTTAGAAGATTATGTATTTTGTAACTTTAATCTTTCAAGATCTAAACCAAAACTCCCACTTGCCTTTAACACTTTAAAGATTACCTCTAAATAGTTTAGCAAGTAGAGCAACAATACATTGTTCTCTTTTGGGACATTACAAAACACATTGACAGTTCCTGACATTAGTTTGTTACAACTCACTCTACAAGTAGTTTAACAAATTCATAACTTCATTTATAAGACTTAATGTGATTCATCACATTCCATAAACAAATGGTGTCTTATTAATATTCTAGGTTGAAGTCTTATTGAGTATATTCAATCTATACTCAATCTACTAACCTTGATAACTTTTGGAAGAAATTATAGTTATCTTGAATCAAACAATGAAAATAGATTTTGATTCTTCTAACTGAACATCCCATAAAACTATGGTATTTCCTTAGAATTAATATTGTAAGATAATCTAACAATATTTTAAGATAACCATCTACTCTTTGGCTTACATATTTACCAACAAAGTAAAACTTAATGGTACAATAGAATTACCAAGTCAATTGCAAGTATTATAACAGAAGTATTCTTGACCAAGTCAAAAGACATAACAGTTATAATCCCACTATACGTTATAAGTCATTGATCAACTTATTGACTTCATGCATATGTCTTAAAACATAGCAAGTTAACGTCTTACTTTATAATATAAGTCTTGTATTAAAAGACTTCATGTTTGTGACTTTACAAAATCATAAACATTTATAATTAAAGTAATTATCAACACCACCTCAGGTTTCAATTAATATTTCAAGTTAATATTTACTACATATATTTAAGTCATTCAACGAATACTTAAATTCAAAGTAGTATTAGATTACTTCATTTAATTATGTCATTCCATGAAAAGTTCAACGTAAGAAATTGCAAAATCATCCATGCTCGTTCTCACGACACGTGGGTGTTTTACCTTGGGCTACAATCTAGTTCAAGTTCTCGCGTAACATAAATTGTAACTACAAGTGTTTCTTAAATATTGAATGACATAAATATTTAAAATAAAGTAGTCTTTGTTATCATCTTGACACATGTTCTTAATAGGGCAATCATACATATTTAAATGTATACTTCCTATTAGAACGTTATTCTCTTACTTTATAGTCAAGAGAATCCATTTAAATCACATTAATATGTGTTGTACCTTGCACACAATAAAGATTTCTCCTACTTGTGCATGGAACAACATCATGTAGCAGATAAACAACACGATACACGTTTGTTTATTTGATTAATATGATTTGTGTCATAGATATAACTAGTAGATATAAGACTATATTGATTTGTAAGGAAACGCACATGACAATCCTTAAAAAACATAAGTGCCTACAATTGGAAAGTAATTATCTACATGATATTCAAGAGATTATTTGGATTACTAATGCAAAGAAATAAGGCTTGTAGCTCTCCATCTAATTAGAAATCATTATAACAACTTATTCAAGAATGCAACACAAATGCTCCCACTGAATTAGACAACATTGTAAGTGTTTCATAACCAGTGAAAACAACTTGCTTGCTTTTTACTTTCCTACACCTTTGAAGAACCATACGTAATCATTACTAAAGTACTAAAAGGTGTATTCTACTCTATGAATGATGGGTTATCCATCAATGTTATTAACTCGAAAATTTTGGTATGCAATTTCTTCCTTAACAGGTCTACTATCCCCATACTGGTATGTAGTACCTTTAAAGGCTAAAGCAAAACAACTAGATAAAAGATGCTAGTTTGCCTTTTACCAATTTTCTCGGTAATTATTCTAGCTTCTAATTTATTAACTCATATACATGTTTTCCAGTTAACCAACATTCATGTTTGTTACAAAAGGATTCATTCACCAAATGAGGGTAATGAAATCTTTATGGAAAATATGATATGCAATTCATTGCTATGAGTTACATTAGAATTTAGACAATTCAAATGTTCCTATAATACCTTTCTCATTAATGAAAAGCAATAGGATTGAGCCTCATTCTTTTCCCATGGAAAAGAGACTTTGGTTGTCTTTCCGGTAAATTATTCTCGATCAAACATTTGTTTGAAAGCAGAATGGTTCAATTTACTAATCAAAGACTAAACCACGTTAAGGTTAAATGTTGCATTTATACACTCAAAAGAATTACAAAATTCAATTTTAGTATTTTCGATAATTAACCTTTTCAAGAAAATTAAATACCCATGGTTCATCAACATATAACCATTTAATTTTCACTTGAAAAATAGGATCCAAATTGACATAGTTTCATCACATCGCTTGATCTCGCTAGTAATGAAATTATTCAAAATGGTACGAGTCGAGCCTCAATTGCCAATTTTCAAATTGCAATTTCTAGATTTATGGGATTTACATTTAGCCAATTTCAATTTCCATGTAAACATGTTTTATCCCCATCTTATGCCTTGAGTTGCCACTTCTCACTACAAAACTCAATTAAGTTGTCCAACTTAAGAAACTGCAAAATCATCCATGCCCGTTCTCACGCCACGTGGATATTTTACCCTTTGATTACGATCTAAATCACGTTCTCACTCAAATAAAAGGTAATCTCGTGTTTCCGCTTCGCTGGATGGCATATAACTTAAATTAAGGGTAATAAATTTTGATGTCAAATCAAATATGTACAAAGATGTCATGCATTCATCTTCGTAATATAGGTTTTATTAAAACATTTATATCTTGTTTCAATGTATAAGCTTTTCATCATCAAACTTTAATTGAGGTATCGGATTCACCAATCAAGGAATTTAGTGTTAATTATCATCCATTATACCGCACTTTTGCATAAGTGTAAACACTTAGTGTTTCGGGTAATTACCACCGAAATGGCATATGGAATTAAAACTAATTCGCCCTTAAGATGAGCTTGCACATTTTATGGCTTACTAAGTAGCTCAATTCGAACTTACAGGGAAGTAGAGGACTGTAAGCAAAAGCATAACCTTAGACATCCTTCGCGATCATGCGCACTTCTTTATTAACCCCTTTATAGTTCATTCTCATGGGTGAGCCGTCGCACCATTTGTACCAAAGTCACCAATCAATTAAACGATTATGATTACTATGCTTAAAAAAAATACATGTTTCATTATTGTTTATGCTAGTTTATTTTTCTTAAAAATACCCTTGTTACACATAACAAACAAGCAAGTATTTAAAAAATAAACAAATAAACAATGAATGCATAACAAATAAAAGTCATGCATATCAAATAGCCACATGCAAAACTTTTGATAAATCTTATTAATAATCAATTCTAGATCTGTCAATATGTATATATTTAATTAAGACTTTCACCCGCTTTCACTATGTACAGCCACATGCATCGATCATCATCGACATGTAAGTCAAAATTAAACATATACCACATAGCACATAATTGATTAAATAATAATTATTGAGGTCTTCCCCAATTTTAGATCTATCATAATTTAATGTATATCACTTAAACAAAAAAGACATACAATAAAAGCAGATCCATGATAAAACATGCATGTAATTATCATGGACATAAAATTACACTTAACAATTAATGCAATTAAAACAGAGTTACGTAATACACATAAAGTTGCATGCATCATAGGGTTTCTAATCCAATTAAAACTTTAGTTTACAAAACCCTAATTAGGGCACCAAAAAGACGCCCCCCTAAAAATTAGGGTTTAGGTTTTGCAAACCCTAGATCTATGCACAAATAATAACACAATGTTTATTTTATTTATGTGTTTCAAATAATTAATTATACAAGGCTCGTGATGCCAAGGAGTTTAAGATATATGAAAACAAATAAAATCATATATACACCACATAGTACACAGCGAAGACTTAGAATCATAACAATAATTAATTAACCTAAAGATGTTAACGTACCTCTTGCAATTGGTAGATCTCTTCAATTCAAGAACCTAATTAGTGTGTATGTGGTTTAACGAATTGACCCTTGCCGGTTTTCAATTCAAACCAATTGATGTAACAATAATGTGTTACACCACGTTTTTGTTCACACGTACTATTAGCGACCGAGCGTAATGCTAGTTCTTGATCACAATAGAATAACCAAACACCTTCGTTATGCTCAAGGTCACTCGTAAATCCCTTACAATGGGGATTCACTCACACCAAGAACAAAGGGAAGAAGAAGAAGTTTTCTATGAAATCAGTGTACCAAAGGATGAATACAAGGGAATGTATTTATATAAATTATGGTAGATGTCAAGTTTACTTACCGGCTCGGGATTCCATAAGCCAAAAACAATCCCAAAAGAGGGTTAAAACCGCTCTTCTTGTTTACTTTTCTTCATATCCCGTTGACATTTAACGACCAATAGTCACTTTTGATAAGTGCTTATCGCCGCTAAGTTTTATTGTGAATTTAATAATTAAACACTTTATATTAATTATTAAAACATCGAGTCTCATACGTAAAGTGTGCAATCCCGTGATCTCGAGTTCGAATCCGGTCATACACATATTAAATATATCCATAAACCAACAACATAAAGTGTTCTTACCTTCTATCTTCTCGTGCACAGTAGTTTAATATTATAATAAAAAGAACTTAATCTTGATAGTTTGCTTCGGCAACTACCATACGCTTTGATAAGGAAACATTGGCTATATTCTTTTACATCATCTTAAGATTTACTCGATCTGAAAATTTTTTCTATACCAAGTTTGATGCCATTTTGCTCCATCTAACACAACACAGCGTGCTACACCAAGTTTGATGCCATTTTTTTGTTGGTTCACATGCTTTATCACTGCCTATTTCTCTTATTCCCTGATTATATGACCACATAGTTAGATGCTAATCAATATTTTTCCATCCCTCTAAAAAGAAATTGATGGTCCATCAACTACTGCTTGCGGTTTTACAAATTCCAGTCAAATATAACTTGTATTTAAATCATACAAACTCACAATTGTTCATACGAATCACAAAATGCGATTTTTAAAGCCAAACAGGATTAATATCTACCTATCTACCTATTATATAAAGAAAGAGCCTTTTATTACTGTAGCCAGCTAGAAATGAGACACGTAGGCAGCTAAAAAAGAGACACGTGTGCTACCCTTCCTAACAATTTTCTCTTCCTCCTTTTATAGATAATTTGTGGTTATATCACAAGTCAAAACACACAATTGCACTCCACCACTTCCTCTCTTTTCTCTCTACAAATCCGGCCAAAATAAATTTTATATCGGTGATCGGAATATGCACGCCTTTATTTATGTCTCCATTTTTGTCACAGTTTTGGATTCTTTAAGAAAGAAACATCTCAAGAAATAGTGTAAGTTACTCCTTATGCTTTGTTTTGACTTTGAGATACTTGGGTTTCATGCTGCAAATATTTGATTTTGGGTTTTGTTTGGGTTTATGGTGAGATACTATATGGCTTTTATGTGCTTTTTAGGATTTAGATAAAGAAGATGATAGATTACTACTAACTTTTTCTTAAAACTTTTTTAAGATCAACATTATATTTTATGTATTTATGTTTTCATTGTTTGATATTTTTGTTTGTCTAGCTAGATTCATGAGAGGGGTGGTCCAACAACAAAAGGTACATTTTTCAACCTTTCGATTTATTTTTTGGTGGTTATAACCGTTTTTGTTTTGGTTCCTTACTTGCAACTCATATGTACTCAAAGGTGGGTTTTGTTTTTATATATTTGCATTTTCTATTCACTATACTCTATAACAAAGTAACAAGACTCCGTAACTAAGTTTTGCTTTTGATTTTTCGTTTTTTTGTTTGCAGCTCATAATGACTCGATGATGCTATCGTTAAGGACTTGAGATAGTTGACTGGTCATAGCTAAAGAAGAGCTTTATGATGTTGCCGTTGACGGTGGTCGACGCAAAGAAGATGTCACGACACTCCGTGGACATGATTTAGTTGGCAAAGAATATTTAATTTTGTAAGTTATGAATGAATCTCTACAAATGGTAATTAAACTAAATGTAATAACTTTTATAATCAAGTAGGTAAGTTGATGGTAACAATTGCTTCACATGTTTTTGTTATCCCGTATTTTAATTTGTCACTGTTATATGCGACGTTGTCAAAAGAGAAATAAGAAGTAGATAAAATGCAATATGTTAGATTTATTTATTTTATTCTTGTATTCAATGCTTTTGATAGTTGGCATATAAATTAAACAATGTGTACAATAAAAGTTGTGATTTGTAGTTTGTGATGTAAGTTTTTAGTTAAAGTACTAATTTATGCTAAATTGTTTTGGTAGAACCAATTGTGCATATCTAACATGTGTTTTTTCAAGTCACTATTGAGATAGATTTCTTAAAGGAATAGGATTCAAGGAAAATACACTGACGTAGCATGTGATGTTGTGGGAGAATAGTGTGTTGAAATAGATGGATGTTATTTGTTTTAACTGTTAGCGCATGGCCTTATAAGGGGAACATGTAGCAACATTATTGCTTGAAATTTTAAATAGCTTATGCTTCAAAAGTACGGTTTCTTAGACTTTTGTTACTGAGAGGTGGGTTATCTTTGTTTACCAATAATAACTCAAAAGTTGATATAGTGACTTGTGATGTTGTGACGAAGTAGATATACGGAGTAATAGCGAATCAATTGCGTTGTAGATAAATCATGAATTTTGCGACTTTACATGCTCATCGTTGTCATTTGATCGTAGTTAATTTTGATTAAACTTATTGGTTGCAAAATTATTTTAATTATAAATTTATGTATAAGTTGAATTTTATGACCATACTAGGTAATTCTTTTAGGCCGTGCTAAGCACGGCCCAAGGTGGTTCGTGTTTTGTTTTACAGGATCTCTGCAACTAACCTACTTGATCTTTATGTCGAAGCTCAACCAACATCTAAGGCATTATATCTCAAAAGACATAACCGCAAAACCAAGTAAAATCATGCTGAATAATGACAACGTATATTTATCAAGTTGTATGCTCAACTCAAACCATAAGAGGCTGCAAACTATATTTTAAGACATGTTTTATTGAGTCTAGCCTCATTGTTACGAAAATCATGTGTAGTCATGGTTTGACTGCAAATATATTTTGAAAACAAAAGACATCTTTTGTGCGCATTACACTATAGAAAACAAAACATCTGATGAACGGGTGAAAAGAACCATGTCTTGTCGTACTAAGCTTCGTTGTGCAACTTTGTGATTGTAGCCTCGTTATTAAAAAATATATGTATCTTGAATACGGTGTTGTAAAGCATTGTTCTCTATTATTCTTCGTATTACAAGCACAACCCCTATAAATGTACAGTCTTTTGGTAAGTTACGAAAATATAGTTTGAAAACTATTATAAGGTAAAATTTTAAAAGATAAAATATGTCTTATTTTTTATTGTTAGTCAAACAATTTAATGAGAAGATAGTCCCTATCATCATACTTTTTAACACACCATGATTTCATGTATCTCTCCAACAATCTCAATCTAGGTTTGAATGTTTGATGGGACAATAGCGAACTGTTCACCCATCCTCCCATCCCCCGGCCAACCTCTCCTACACACGCTAAACCTCCCATTTATTTATTTACATTTTCTACTCATTTGTTAGAAAAAACACACTATAAATCTATACCTACCACTCCTGACTCCTTTCACTCTTAAACTCTCAAGTCACACTCTACTTTTCTTTTTCTTTTCAACAAGAGACTACCACTTCCTCTATTTTCTTTGTATGTCAGGTACATATAATTTGTTGACGCATTTCTTTTTCATGTGTGTCTTTTATATGTGAAAATACCGTACCTGACAAAACAAAAGATAGTAAACATCAAACAAAGTTAGACATAAGCTCATAATTTTAGTAACGAGCTGTTCTTAGATACATTTTGAACATGTAGTGATATATATATGTGAAAGTTACACTAATTGAACATTTTGCAAAAGAAGACTAACGCTGTTAATTATAAACAAGGTCAAGAATGAAAAGAGCATGTAAAAGAATACTATTATCAGCATTTTATCTAAACCTTTTTATACTTGAGTCGGGTTTCCATTTAATAACGATATTATCAGCCAATTTCATATTTATTTTCACATTTATAAAGCTATTTATTCATTTGACTTAGTTAGCATGGTATTAAAACCTTCATGTAAAAAAAATACGAATATCTACGTACAAACCAAGTGAAATTTATAGATACTTGATCAAACCATCAAGTGTCTATTGAAATATAACTTTTTCTTGCCTAATATGACTTCTTTTATTTGAGAAAATAAGTGAGACAAAAAGAAACAAGAATTATAAAAAAAAATAATAATACGAACACACTTGAGAAAAAGAAATATCGAACAATTTTTTATAATAGTGTATCAAACTGATCACATCAAAATCAACAAATATATCAACAATGTTAACAAAACCACCACCACCAAGATCCAGTACTCCAACACAAACTAATATAATAACAAGACAAAATGACCAAAAACCAACTACTAACAAGTGTGTATCCCTTCTTCCTTTTAGTCATCCAGATTAGTAACAAAAGGAGAAGAAAGCATAAAACAAACCCACAAACCCACCATCTATTACGGAAGAAAACAAATAAATAATCATAATACAAAAACTGAACACGTATAGTTCTTGAACACAAATACACTAACACACTAATCAAGAAACCCGAAAACATGTAAAAAGTATACCTACCATATTACCGTCTCTTGCTTTTCGTAGCATAGAACTATTATCATTATCTTGCATCAAGAAAATCACTTCATAAGCTAAAGTTGAAGAAACCCAACCTACACAAACATAAAATATGATGTTAAGATTGTCAAAGGGGCTTGAAGTACATGAAACACAAAGACAATTCAAACTTTAAACAAGAGCCTAAAGTACAAAATAAGTTCATAATCGTCCGTCATGTGAAGTTAAGATAAAATTAATCCTAAAAGGCTAAAATCCTTAAAATGAAGAAGGAAATTAAAGAGAAATAAAAAAGTTTACTAACCTTTGAAGGAATCCTCGGCTGAAAAATGCATGATGAAAATTGTTCAAAGGATTGAGAAAGTTTAGAGTAGAGAGTGAAAGTGTAATTTGTGAGGGTTGTTGGTTTGGGGAGTGAAGAAATAAGGGAAGTAAATAATGCTTATACGGAGTAAAAGAAAAAGTAACACAAATTCAACCATCAAACAGTTAGAAACTATTCCAAGCCGACTTGGCAAAATTCTAGCTATGCATTCCTTTTTATATAATAGTATAATCCTAAAAGGCTAAAATCCTTAAAATGAAGAAGGAAATTAAAGAGAAATAAAAAAGTTTACTAACCTTTGAAGGAATCCTCGGCTGAAAAATGCATGATGAAAATTGTTCAGTGATTGAGAAAGTTTAGAGTAGAGAGTGAAAGTGTAATTTGTGAGGGTTGTTGGTTTGGGGAGTGAAGAAATAAGGGAAGTAAATAATGCTTATACGGAGTAAAAGAAAAAGTAACACAAATTCAACCATCAAACAGTTAGAAACTATTCCAAGCCGACTTGGCAAAATTCTAGCTATGCATTCCTTTTTATATAATAGTATAAGATATACTCATTCCATATATATTGCGTGTTTTTAATTATTTAAGTAGTAAATACTACTTATGTTCAAAATAAGTAAAAGTAAACAATTACAGTAACTTTACATCACATAATATTGTCTTGTTCATTTTCTTGCTTGCACCACTTTTCATCTACTAAATCTTAAAGCCACTTGTAGAACAAGATGATTCTCTTATATAATGATGAGACCTATATATCTAAAAGATTTGGATGGTGGTTAGACACAATAGTCAACACGATTATTTGTACTTCTTAGGTTGATGCATATGGGCTGGCATGTATGGGATGTACATGATATAGTAATGTTTATTTGACTCAACTTTTAATGGTGTAAACTTCATTCTTTTGCGCAATACCATTTGATGTACGCATTTATTTGTATCTTAGACCACACTAACGGTCTAACGACGCACAGTCTATTTTTACGCTCTTACCGCAACCATATCCCTACCCCAACCACAGCGGGCGGTTGTGGGTTTTGGTTATATAGTTTGGTAGTCATGACCACCTAACATGTTGCACACTAAAAACACTTAACAACCAAAAATGTATAAGTTGATTAGTATTGATTAGTATAAATACATTAATACTGTTTCATTTGTGTTTACAATTTCATATCTCATCAGCTTATAATCATCGACTTCAGTTACAAAATATACTACACTCTCTTACTAGCATTGTAAAGAAACACGTACAAGTACAACATAAAATTTGAATATGAATTCGAGTGGCGCATGGCCAAAAAGATTTCCTAGTTATATAAAGAAGAGGGCTTTTATTACTGTAGAACCCTCGTGAGATGACACATCAGCAGCTATAACACTCTCAAAAATTGCCACGTGTTATTTTCTTTCTTTTAGGGTCCGTTTGGTTCCCCATAATGGGAATGAACCTATGACTTTCAAAGTCATAGTAGGTGTTTGTTTTGTTTTGTTACCCCGAATGAAATGTGATATCATACCATAGATTCATTACACACCAATTTGGTGTCTATGAAATCCATTCCCGTGGGGCCATCTTTTTACCACTACAAAATTCAAATATCTATACACTTTTTTCATACCATATTTTATCAACCAAACATAAACAATCGTAATCATAGACTTTTTCATACCCATTATCATTCCATCTCATTCCAAATCCGATACCCATTGTCATTCCTAAAGAACAAACCAAACGGGCCCTTAGATCACTTTGCTTAACAATCAAAAGTCAAAACACACAATTACACTCCCCCACTCTTTCTCCTTTTCTCTCTACAAATCAAGCAAAAATAGATATTTTCACGACCTGAGTTATGTTTCTAACACTTTAACCTTTTGATCTAACCACTTTAGTCACTGTTTTTTTGGCTTCTTCGAAAACGACTCAAGAAATACTGTGTTACACGTTATGCGGTTATGCTTTGTTTTTACTTTGAGATTTCTTGTTATTTTCTACAAATATTTCATTTTGGACTTTGTTTGAGTTTATGATAGTGTATGATGAGATACTTTGTGAATGCATTTTATTTTTTAAGAAAGTAGATGATAAAGTGAAGGTACAAATTTTCTCATAAATGATATAGTAAAACTTTTCACCGACTAATTTTCTTTTACTGGTCTTATTTTTGCTTTGATCATTTGGTGTCTATGGTGTTTTGCAGTTATTTATATTGCATTTTCTGCGCTTGAGGACTTGAGGAGGTTGATGCATGTATGTATCAAGGATGAAAGTAAAAACCACAGACAACCCACTATTAAAAAATGTTAAAAGTATGTTTCATGTTTTCTTTCATCTAGATCATCTACGCATATACATTTTTTTTGTCTTATTGTCTATTGTACATTCATTGACATATCTTTCTTAAATTTTAATTTAAAAAATAACTAATACTGGAGTAACAAATAGAATAAAACTAGCAGAGTGCATCTGCGCAATGCTATGGCACTCGAAACTAAAATTCTTGGCATGCAATGTTTTATAATTATACATATTTCGTGACAATAACTTTACGGATGATGATAGTTTTAAGTTGGAATAACTTTGAGCAATAACAAGCTATTTCATATAAAGATAGTAGGGTATGAGAGTGATGCGGTTACAAATCTACAATATAAAAGTGATAGTTTGAAATATTATAAAGGTGTGTGGTCAATGTTTTTCACTTTGCGTTATAAATTTTCAGGTATAAAACATTTTTACGACAACAAAAACCTAATAATTTTCAGGTATAAAACATTTTTTACGACAATATCTTCCCGACGGTATTTTAGATTGAATTAACTTTATTTAATAGCAATCTCCATCATAAATAAATAAGCATAATGTCACGACCCGCCTATTTTTACAAGTATGTTCGGGATTCCGGATTATTCTACACTTCTCATGAAAGGCCTTGGATAAGCTTGGAAGACTTTGGAAGCTCATGGAAGATGGTGGATAATCTTGGAAGCTTTTGGAAGATATTAGATAAGTGGAAGTTCTAGAAGCTTACTAGAAGCTTATGGAAATATCATAAGCTAGAAGCTTCCTAAGGAATAGTGTAGAAACTTGTATAGACTAGTATAAATAGGTGATGCCTCATTTGTAAAGTTCATCCATAGAAGTTCATTTGTAAAGCTACCTTGTAAAGAGTTCTCTAAGCAATACAAAGTATTCCTTACATTCCACTCGTTCCATCTTTGAAGTTTACTGCTACATACATCGTTGAGTGTTCGAGCAAGGCTGAGCTTAGTCGAGACTAAGTGCCGCACGAAAGACCTTGTAGAGACAAGTCCGTGACAAGTGGTATCGAGCCGGTTGATTCAAGACGATGGCAACGAACCGATAAGATTGGTGCTAGTGGAGGTGCGATTGTTGATGAGAGGCAAGGTCGCGATGACAAGCGCCAAGACCCAAGAAGAGAAGCGCTTCTAAGGACGCGTTATGTCGAAGCTTTGATAAGAGATTAGCGGTGTTGAGACATCCGCGGTCGAGATGAAGACCCAAGTTGAGGGCTTGGATGGTCTAGACCAGAAGTTTATGACCATGAAGGATGACTTTCGGGAGGTCATCAATACGCTTAGTGGTGAATTTAAGCGTGAAATCAATGGTCTAAAAGAGTTGTTCGTAGGCAAAATCTCCAACATCGGAAGACCATCGAAGACTTGCAAGCCGATGTAGTGCTATGCAGTTCCGATCCATGGCTAACGGAGGTGGAAACGTTGGTAATAATGCTCAAGATCGATGTTCCTAAAACCATCACCGCTCGTGGGAAAGCGAGAAGCTAGAGCGGTTGATGATTTCTTATGGGAGATGGAGCAATACTTGGAGGGCGCCAACATTACGTATGATGATATCAAGATCAAGATGGCGACCCGATACTTGAAGGATACCGCGGCGTTATGGTGGAGACGTCGATATGGAGATATCGAGCGAGGTAAGCGGTACTATCGATACTTGGGCCGATTTTGTTGCGTAACTTAAGAAGCAATTTTATCCCTGAGAATGCTAAGAACGAAGCTAAGAGGCCGGCCAGAACTTAAGCATTCCTAACGATCCGGGATTATGTTAAGGAATTTACTACACTAACCTTGGAGATTCCGGATCTTTCCGAACAAGACTCTCTCTTTTATTTCCTCGATGGTTTACAAGGATGGGCTAAGACGGAGCTGTGAGAGACGTGGAGTTCAAGACCTCGCTACGGCTATTGCCCATGCCGAGGGCTTGATCGACTTTAGTTCAAGCAAAGGGAAACGCCTAAGCCGGAAGGATCGAAAGGTGAGCCACGATAAAGGTGGGGGAGAGAAAGTCGCTCAAGCAAAGCCCGACAATACACGTAAACCACCCACCGGAAAGAACAAGGAAATAAAGACGGCCTTCAAGAGTGGTGGATGCTTCATATGTGATGGACCTCATAGAGCTCGAGATTGCCCCAAGAAAGCAAGCCTTAATGGAATGATGGCTCATGATGACGAAGGCCCAAGTGATGGCGGATGCATGAGCTCGATGAGGATCTTGAATGCAATCAAGGCCACCGGAGGTACCGAAAGTTGTAGGGAAAGGATTGCAATTTGTGGAAGCAACCATCAATGGGACCAAGGTACGTGCTTT
This sequence comes from Chrysanthemum makinoi, assembly GCA_910596185.1. Taxonomy (NCBI): domain Eukaryota; kingdom Viridiplantae; phylum Streptophyta; class Magnoliopsida; order Asterales; family Asteraceae; genus Chrysanthemum; species Chrysanthemum makinoi. The sequence goes on from OU343218.1 coordinate 17,890,411, forward strand.
AGTAGATTCCGGTGCCACTCATAATTTCGTGTCGGTTGATGAAGCCAAACGGCTAAAGATTAGCACTACGTAAAGGGAGTGGAACGCTCGGCTTCAAGAGAACTCAAGGCCAAACCTATGGAAGGAGTGGCCAAGGATGTTCGAGCCAAGATTGGAGAATGGGAAGGGACGGTTGACTTGTCGGTGGTCCCGATGGATGATTTCGATGTAGTTCTTGGGTTGGAATTCCTCGATAAGGTACGAAGCTTTCCTATGCCATTTGCTAATTCTTTATGTATCCTAGATGGTGGAAATACTTGCATGGTTAGCACGGAAACGGTTCGATTCTAAGTGTGGGATGAAGACCCTTTCGCCATGCAATTCAAGAAAGGGTACAACAAGAGCGAGCCTTGCTATTTGGCGGTAACAAGGCTAGAGCCGGATGGCGAGTCGGGCAAAGTGGAGATACCGAAAGAGATCGAGAGAGTTCTTGATGAGTTCAAGGATGTGATGCCCAAGGAGTTGCCTAAGAGACTACCACCTAGGAGGGAGGTGGATCATACCATCGAGTTGGAACCGGGTTCCAAGCCACCCGCCAGAGCCCCTACCAATGCCACCACCCGAGTTGGAGGAGTTGCGTAAACAACTCAAGGACCTTTTGGATGCGGGCTATGTTCGACCGAAAGCCCCTGATGGTAACGGGTGCTATTTCAAAGAAAGAAGGACGGATCCTTACGAATGTGCATAGATTATGCAGCACTTAATAAGGTAACGATCAAGAACAAGTACCCGATTCCTCTCATTGCGGATTTGTTCGATCAACTTGGAAAGGCGAGATACTTCTCCAAGTTAGACTTGAGGTCGGGGTACTACCAAGTACGGATAGCCGGAGGGAGACGGCTAAAACGACATGTGTTACGAGGTATGGATCTTACGAATTCTTAGTAATGCCTTTTGGCTTGACTAATGCTCCCGCTACATTTTGCACCCTCATGAATAAGCTATTTCACCCGTTTCTCGATAAATTTGTGGTGGTATACTTGGATGATATCGTCGTTTATAGTCATACCTTGGAGGAGCATGTCTTACATTTGAAACAGGTGTTCCAAGTGTTACGAGACAACGAACTTTATGTGAAGTTGGAGAAATGCTCTTTCTCCAAGACAAGTCGAGTTCTTGGGGCACAAGATCAAAGACGGTGAATTGATGATGGACGGTGCAAAAGTAAAAGCTATCCAAGAGTGGGAACCACCAACCAAGGTAACGAAAGTTACGATCTTTTCTTGGCTTGGTGAACTATTATCGAAGGTTTATCAAGGGGTACTCGGCAATAGCATCTCCCTTGACGGACCTATTAAAGAAGAACAAAGCTTGGAGTTGGGACGAAAAGTGCCAAGCGGCGTTCGAGAGTTGAAGAAAGCGGTTATGGAAGAACCGTTGAGACTACCGATGTAACTATGCCTTCGAGTTACACACGGATGCATCGGACTTTGCTATTGGAGGAGTTCTAATGCAAGAAGGACACCCGATCGCATTCGAGAGTCGGAAACTAAACGAGACGGAAAGGAAGTACACCGTGCAAGAGAAAGAAATGATAGCGATTGTCCATTTCATACGAACTTGGAGGCATTATTTGTTGGGTTTGAGGTTCGTGATCAAGACGGACAATGTTGCTACGAGTTACTTTCAAACCCAAAAGAAGTTAAGTCCTAAGCAAGCTCGGTGGCAAGACTTCCTAGCCGAGTTCGACTATCACTTAGAGTACAAGCCGGGGAAGGCTAATGTGGTAGCCGATGCATTGAGTCGCGGAGTTTGCGCAATCACCCAAGCCCAATTCTTCCTCCAAGACCTAATTAGGAAGGATTGGAACATGACCCTTTTGCCAAGAAGCTCGTGGCCCTAGCTAGAGATGGAAAGACTTGAGGTTTTGGCTTAAAGGAGACATGTTGTTTACCAAAGGAGATCGGCTTTACGTGCTCTGGTGGGGTGATCTTAGACGGTTAATCTTGAAAGAGTGTCATGATTCGGCGGTCATCCGGGATTAAGAGGACGTTGGCATTGGTCGAAGGCACTTATTATTGGCCAAGGATGGAAGACGATGTAGAGACATTCGTGCGAACGTGCCTTATTTGCCAACAAGACAAGATAGAGCAAAAGAAGTCCGGAGGACTGTTAGAGCCTCTACCGACGCCCAAGGGACCATGGGAAAGCGTTTCCATGGACTTTATCACATGCTTGCCGAAGTCGGAAGGAAATGGGAGTATTATTGTGGTGGTCGATCGATTCTCAAAGTATGGAACTTTCATTGCCGCACCACCCGATGTTACCGCGAACAGATGGCAAGCTTTTCTTTAAGAATGTGGTGAAGTATTGGGGAGTGCCACATGTGATCGTTAGTGATCGAGATCCAAGATTCACGGGGCGCTTTTGGACGGAGTTGTTCAAGATCATGGGAACAGATTTGAACTTTCTACGAAGTTTCCATCCCCAAACGGACGGGCAAACGGAGAGGGTAAACGCACTCATCGGAGCTCTATCTTCGGCACTATGTGAGTTCCAACCAACATGATTGGGCTAAACTCCTTGACGTTGCTCACCTCGTACAACATGCAAAGGAGTGAAGCCACGGGAAGAGTCCTTTTGAGTTGGTCACGGGCGCCAACCATTGACTCGAATGCCTTAGCCGCATCATACGAGGGAAGTAGCCCGCCGCTACAAGACGCGAAGGAATGGCACTAACAAGCAGACTTGGCCCGGCTTTGATAAAGGCAAGATGAAGAAGTGGGCGGATGGAAAAGAAGACACGCTTGAGTTTGAGGTTGGAGATCAAGTAATGGTGAAGCTCTTGCCTCAACAATTCAAATCACTAAGGAAGGTGCATAAAGGCTTGATACTGAGGTATGAAGGCCTTTCCGGTGATAGGACGTGTTGGAAAGGTTTCTATCGACTTCAACCACCAGTTGAAGATTCATCCGGTCTTCCACGCTAGTCTTCTCAAACCTTATCATGAGGACGAGGAAGACTTGAACGAGGGTGTCCAAGCGGCACCAACAATGTTGTTACCTCGCACGATCGAGAGGTTGATGAGATCTTGTCGGATCGACGATACCGGAGACGAGGAGTGCTGTTATAAGGAGTACTTGATCAAGGGCGTAATTTGCCCGAGAGTTGAAGCAAGTTGGGAAGCGGAAGACTTGCTGTAATTCTAGGACAAGATCAAGAAGTATCACGAGGATGGCACGACGAGACGCCGCGAGCTTAGGTGGGGAGGATACAACCACCTATTTTTACAAGTATGTTGATTCCGATTATTCTACACTTCTCATGAAAGGCCTTGGATAAGCTTGGAAGACTTTGGAAGCTCATGGAAGATGGTGGATAATCTTGGAAGCTTTTGGAAGATATTAGATGTTGGAAGTTCTAGAAGCTTACTAGAAGCTTATGGAAATATCATAAGCTAGAAGCTTCCTAAGGAATAGTGTAGAAACTTGTATAGACTAGTATAAATAGGTGATGCCTCATTTGTAAAGTTCATCCATAGAAGTTCATTTGTAAAGCTACCTTGTAAAGAGTTCTCTAAGCAATACAAAGTATTCCTTACATTCCACTCGCCCATCTTTGAAGTTTACTTTCGTTACATACATCGTTGAGTATTCGAGCAAGGCTGAGCTTAGTCGAGACTAAGTGCCGCACGGGAGACCTTGTAGAGACAAGTCCGTGACAATAAGGTGATAGTATAAAAAGGACACTATGGTCTTCTTTTCTTGCAGGCACATTAGTTGGAGAGAATTATACTAATTTTGTATAGATCAAAGATTGTGACAACACATCGCGTGTATTTGATCGTTTTAAAAAGTGAGGTTATCAACACAAATCTTATAACGTAATAATTGCTAAAATCACAAAGTAAATAACTCCGTCAAATAAATTATAACAACCTAACGTCCACGATTACATTAGTCTAATTATAAGGATATATCTTTGCAGTACTTTACAGTGTATTTAAAGTCGTAAGCGAAAGAAAATCGAAAAAATAAAAAGTTGTTATTCATGGAATGTCTATAGTTTTAAACAATATATTGACATAATAATTTCATATATTGACATAGTAATTTTACAGTATTTCATGGAATGTCTATAGTTTTACTTTTAAATAATATATTGACATAATAATTTCATGGAATGTCTATAGTTTAGCTGATGGGTTATGATGGGCTGAAAGCCCATAATGCAAACCAAGGTCAATGAAGTTCTGCAACATTTTAGGTTTAGGGTATTTTTTACCTTTACACGTTTTTTTTGCCTAAGTTCACACTATCACACTAACTCAGCCACCACCACAACAAAAATTCGTCCTTCGTGTTCTAGATCCAACCGACATCAAACCTTAAGACCCTTTCTTTCTTTATACAAATCGAACATAGACAAAACTAAGATATTTCTTTCATTTTCTTCTTGTTTCAGCCAAACCACAACACACTTCTTTATTGTTCATGAATATGTTGCAAGGAGCTCGACTTCAAGATCTTGTATAACAAGGTCTCGGGTAGGTTGTGCTTGAATCTAAACCGAAAGAAAAGAGGAATGAAACACGAGTTGTTTTGTTCGTTCTTTAATATTTTCGGATATAAAAAAAAGTCATGCTTCTAAAGGATCTATAATGTGATTTCTCTCATACTTTTGTTCGAATAGTAATTTGTGGGTATAAAAAGAGAAGGTTGAGATCTATGTTTGTTTCTTTTTGTTTCGAGTTAGAATAGATTAGGATGCGAGTTGAAGAGTGATTGGTGAGGGTATTGGTTGTGTCTCTGATGATAATCAACTTGTTTTAATTTTCTGAGAAGATAAGGATTGAAAATAAAGATTGGGTGTTGTTGAGGAGACTGAAATGGTTAGAGATGCGGTTATGTTTGTTTGTAAGTCTGAATTTTTGAGCTTTAGTGACTTGTACATCATGCTTAACCACTTTGAAGTCTAAAAAGTCTGAATATTTATTAAGAGAGAGAGTCATTCACTCTTTATAAGTATAGTGATATTGTGTTTGTTCATTTTTCAAAAGTTTTCATCACTCTCCATTACGATACCGCTGATCTATATCTCGGAGCGAGTATCATCTTTAAAGGTACTAATGTATTTCTTCAAACTATACACATACTTTTTTTATTATTATTTGTTTTTTGTATCTTTATAGGTTTATAACCATACGATTTCTTTGAATTTACATTGTGTTGTAATTATCATAGATATTTTAATTTAGATTGACCAATTCATATTAGTTATAAATTTACTGGATATTAATAAGTGTATTGTAATATATTTTGCATATATTTTTTAAAATATTAAGCTGAACAAAATAGTCTCTAGATTCAGTTGTTGGAGTACAAAAAGGTCTAAAGGTATAACATACGCTATCACATACATATTCATATTTTGATCAAGTAAAAATGTAGAAATGCAGAGTTAGTTTATATTTGTAAATAGAACTGCCAGAATCTATATTTGTTAGTAATTTCTTGTGTTTTCTAATTATTTGTTTGTGAGATAAAGAATTGAGCAAGTCTATAAATATATATTTAATTTTCACCGCCTAACATTTGCATGTTGTACAAAAACAAGCATGGGACCTGCCGCGTTGCGGCAGGGGCATTTTTCATCTTTTTTGGTGCTTCTGTTTAGTACATTGTTCGATGTGGTTTCTTTTGATCTTTATAGAAAACGAACAGACAATACACGACGTTATATCACATTAGTGTTGAACAACTAACTTGATTTATGCATAGCTTTCCTCTGAAAAACAGCAACAAAACTGACCCTTTTGTGCAGAAAAAAATCAGCAACAAAATGCACCGTTCTGTGCAGAAAAATCAGCAAACATATCGCACCCGTTTCAGCAGAAAATCACCAAAGAAAACTAACCATATTGTGCAGAATAATAAGCAACCAAACGGACCGGTTTGGGCTGAAAATAATCAGAATCATATACCCCTGTTTGGGCTTAAAATAGGCAGATCCAAACGGCCTTGATGAACTGAAAATAAGCATAAATAAACGCCCGTGATGGGACGTGACAGTAGGCAAACAAACATCCTATTGGTCGTTTATGCATGAAAATTATGTTATATACATATAGTTTGGTAGTACGATAGCTTTCTTAAACGTTCCAAGTACACCTCCTGTAACTATATTAGCTGAATAAAAGGAGGTCATTTCATCAGAATTTTTGCAACTAAAACCCCAAAAAGATGGTCCCAAAAAATGTTTAAGTAAACCTGTTATTTGTTAGGCTTACATCTACCAGGTAGACTCGGTAGAAAAGTAGTCTATCAGGTAAAAAAAAAACATTTTGACCTGTTACCCAACAACTAAACAATAGCAAGCACTCCAAACTTACCAACAATGTGTTGTCCTTTTCGAAGACCAACAACAGAACAAAAAGGCTAAAAAGGAAAAGCAAAAATGTCAACAATACGCAAAGAAAGTATATGTCAGATCTGCTATTATCACCAGAAAATATATATTTACATAACGGTAATCATAATTATCATTAGATCTGCCATTATCAAGTTAGTACTTAAGCAAACAGAATAAGGATGTAACATCCAATTTCCTGCTACATATACTTATTATGAGTCCTAGTTAATTATAAAATACACACTCGAATATAGATACATACCTTTATTAAAATTTTACTACATGAATATAATCTAACACCAACTTTAACAAACTTGGCCAAAACTGGTTTCCCTCCATCATCAATAACAGCAGTAAAGGAGTGTCCCAGCTGCTTTGGTGGAGGTTTTGGATGAATAAGGTTCATGTGAGATAATAGTTAAAGTGAAAAAATGTAAGCGTACCATTCCTTATACTAATCCACAAATAGTTTTAGTTTTGTTTCACTAAAATTTTAGTATAGATGGTTCAATGAAACTATAATATAGATGGGTCAAACCGTGATATTATCTCTTAAGCACACTTTACCTGAGCTTGCCAAGATTCTTGAAATTGCAAAACACGCAATATGTGAGGTTTCCAAGCAAACTATTCCTGAGTTTCCAGAATCCACATTTCTTGAGATTGCCAAACCCGCAATTCCTCATGCTTCAAAGGTTACACTACCCAAGCTTCCAAAGGCCACAATCACTGAGATTCCGACGCCCATACTTCCAGAGCTTCTAAACCTTGTCACCTTTGTAAAACTTTAAAGTTTTCTCCAACACGCTGCCAAAAAATAGCAAAATTAGTTGCAAAAAAAACGGCCAAAATTAGTTGCACCTGTATGCACTTATGTAAAAGAGTATGGGGTGGTTTCCGTTATCTGCTAGAGTTTTTTATTTCATATCATGAATATTAAAAGAAGATCATCATAGCCAGTGCCTCGTGGACCTTTCAGAATATGTTGCATACCTCAAGATACCTGAATGACCTATTTCACCATTTATTGGTTTATTCCGTAAACATATTCAAGGTAGCGTTGCTTCAAATCCGTACCTCGGACACCTTGATTGACATTCATGTTTCCTTTTGACCTTTCCGTAGCTGCACAAATCTCAGACGATCCCGGATCACAACGCACATGTTAAAAAGTAAGCGGAGCCACATTTTGTAATATAAGACAGATTTCATAATAATCAAATAGATTAAGTAAATATATGCATCTGATTCAACGCCCGAGTCACCTGATTGAGGAGAATAAAATTGGGGGTTGCATAATGGTCTTGGCATTAATTTTTGAAGCTTAGGTTATGATATACTCGATGCACCTATTTCATCTATTACTACTTTTTTTCCACCTCACCTGTGAATTTACAAATATAAAGTGTAACCTGATTCAACCCATGTTAAGCCAATGTACTAACTATTATTTACTTTCCTAACATCATTTTAATAATCTTAAATACTAATTACGCATATGAAAATGAGAAATAAATGAGTAGGAAGTTATTACCTTGGTGATTATAATTTTCATTAACTAATTAGGACGTTAGTATCTGTAAGAAGTCATGACGTTAGTATCGTTTTCGCAACGGAATCAACCTCGATTTCATCTTTTCCGCGTAGCCACAACACTGAAATATTGGCGCATATTAGCGTTAGAATCACTGTGTAACTAACGCGGTACGTCAACATATCGTTATGTAACAGATTGTAAGTAGATCATATGAAAATGTTTTGCCACCATGACTAAGTCTTTAACACGAACGAAAATATTAATATTAAAATCGGTTTTCCGATAGGTTCTTGAATATGACTGGAATTGTATGTGTACTTTTATTGGTGCACTTAAGCCTTAATGAGCCTGAGCATCTATCAAAAATCCAGTAGCATTTCATGCCTAAAATAAGCTTGCAACTTTATTAAATATCAATAAGAATATGCAATACATTTATATTAGTATACGGATACCAGATTGCGGAAAAAAATTGGGAACGGCGATTGGTATAAAGATAATATTGCATTACCAATATGAAAAAAATATTCAAAGATGCCATGCTTTTAACAATTATACAAACTACCCATTCAGATGACCATCATAACATATACGCGAAGCTTATTGTCAGTTGTAGCAATTAAAACCATAATTATATAGTACAAAAAGTCACTAACTACAATTACTTAAGCTGTTTTTTTTCCCTCATATAATAAAGAAAGCCAAAGAACACTTATATATATACAATAATAGTAGGCACGCTTATATATACTTAGTCGACATTTAAGCCAAAGAACACTTAAGCTGGTACACGTATAGAAAGCGGTTGCCCTCTGGGGCTTTTAGAAAGTAAGCTGGTGCACTTATATATACTTAAGGTGGTTTTTTTTTTAAAGTAATTGCCCTTTTGGGGTTTTAGAAAGTAAGCTGGCAAGCCAACACGTCATAACTTTTGAACCTGATCAACAGTATCTGAAACATCTTACCTCTCGCCATGCCAATCAATTCCGTCTTGTCTATCTTGACAGTAATTGCCCTTTGGGGGTTTTAGAAAGTAAGCTGGCAAGCCAACACGTCATAACTTTTGAACCAACGATTCAAACATCTTACCTCTCGCCATGCATGCTTCCTGCGATCGATGTTGATGTTCTACTGCCGGCATGATCAGATGGTTTAACTATAGCGATCGGATCGTGTGGCACGTTGGAGTTACACATGACTTGGAAGAAGGCAGCATGTCCGCATCGTGATGACTCAATTAAAATCGAGCACCCATGGTCCATATCGCATTTGTGTACCACACGAAATCAAGTAGTTGTAGCGATATGACCAGCAACTCCCGATTATGATATATCTAAATACAATAAAACCCTAACCTCCGAATAAGGCAACTGATATAAGCCCATTTCCAACAACGTTGTTAGTGGCAGGAATAGCAGCGATAGAATTAAGTGATTCATCCATCTGCTGTCAATCGACGAACAACTAAAAGTAAATGAAACTAATGAAGCTTAAAGACGGACATGACACTTTGAAATACCATACCTGCTGTTGTTCCCCATCACACCGATGTTGTTCACAAAGCTCATCTGTGTCGAAACGCCCCCGCCTGCAACATGAAGAAGTCAATCAGCAATGATAACCAACATCACGAAATAAAGGTCACATCATACATGCAAATTAAGAGAAATAAAGACAAACGCAATTACAATTGAAGCCTCAAACTCGGAGCAGGAAAACCAAATGACAATCGTATGAAGCACGATGACAGCCAAACCGGATATTTCCAAAGGCTTCCACCACTGCCGTCCGTCGCGTCGTTGGCTTGGAAAACAGGGACATTTCATGACGAATAAATGAAAATAGAATCGTAAAATTAATTTAAAGTCTGTGAAAACAAAGTTACCACAATACTTATTCCGTCAATACTTTTATCAAACACAGTGCTTGCACTAATTCCACCAACTTCATACAACCAATTACAAAAGAACATGTAAACAAAAAAAATTATAAGTCATGTTGTTCCGTAGCTGATTTTATACAGTAAAGATAACAAAGAATACCTTGAACGGATGACGTTTTCCTGTCGCATTTTTATTCAAATTCACAAAGAAAAGCCCTTTCATGTCGTCATCGTCCCTGTTACAAAAGATCGTAACACAATAGTAACAAATTATTGAAATCCAAAACTGAATGGTATAGAAAATCTAAAATGTTACCGGCCCTACATGCTATTTAAGGACTAAACCCTGGTTTGTAACTCTTCGTGTCCGGATCTGTCATATGACACTACCTGAAAACGCGGAAGGCTTTTTTAGAGGAAGAAGATAAATTTAAAAAATTAATCGCATTTATTATTCCTTACCACTTACCTGTCATGTTGTATAGTCAAGAAATGATAGAAACTGAAACCACTTTTACCCCAACTTTAATACGCACGACGCTCACCATAACTCTTCGCTGCCTCCTTAAACCGAAGTGAGTTCACCCGTTTGTCGCCACTCCTTTTTAGGAGGATTCTAAAACCCTCAAAGGAATCTCAAGGTTACTGAAACCTATAACAAAATTCGAAACCAAGGAAAATAAACCAAAAATTAAACAATCTTTAAGAAACTTAACTCACAAAGAGTCCACCAAGTGAGTGCTTATGCGGGCTGAATACTCCCATGTTTCTAACAGGTTCACCATGTTTCTAACAGGTTCATACCCTACACAAAAAAATCAATCAATATAGAAACATGTAATAATCAATAAACCATTATCCATCCATTAGCTAACCATAGTATAGTAAGCGACAATTTTCAGAACCAACGGTATAATACAAATGAAATATAATAATCAATAGAACCGACATTAAATTTGCATACCTTATCAAATGTAATTCCAAAGAAATTCCACCGGCTAAAAAACCCCTCAAAGCTGAAACCATGTGCCCGATGAGTAGGACATTATTCTTTTGAAGTGTGTCTTATCATTCCAAGACCTGAATATACAACAACTACACTTGAGCAAAAACAATAACGACAAAAAATTAGAGAAGTGCGTGTTCTCATTCCAAGATTGCTGTACCGTTCACTACTTTCCCATCCCCGCTATTTAATATCAAAGATCATCTAAAATAATTACTTCTATTTATAGTCTCTACCTTAAAAATATTTCCTCAGCTTCAAATATATCAACATTTGATTCTCCTGAACTATGATTGGGGTATCATGTCAGTCAACATAACAAACTATCTAAGATTCACCCGTTTGCAAGTAAAAAATAAGCTTTAAAGCCTCCTAAAGTGTCACCAATTAAATCCTATTGTTTTCTTTATCAAATAATCAAATTAACTACCTTTTTTTTCACAAATCATCAAAAACTAACATATCACATCAATAATCAAACACAATGAAAGTGTAAAAAGTCGAAGATATAAATGAAACACAAACCCATAATCTCGGACTAAGATTCTTTATAACCCTCATGAATCTCGTCTTCTCCCACCTCGTGTTTGCCTTCCGCACCCTATTTGTTGACAGGAGAACCCAAAAACCATGAATCTTTAATTAATACAAAACCCTAATTATTATAAAAAGATTATACACATGTTGCAGACAACTAACTTTATCTGTAGAAAGATTCAACAAACCTGACGGTCTACAATTCTGTGTTTTTGTTCGTAGATTTGGGTAGAAGGTGCTGAAGGCGGTGGGAGAACCGATTGATTTTTGTGTGTAGATTTATGTGTAACGACAAATGGATGGGCCAAAATGAAAAGATATGCGCAGGAAATCCGGGCAAAAAAAACCCGGCCCGCCACCAAATATTTTATTAACCCGGCACAGTTCCATAAGTTGGGAGGGCACGAATTCATAAGTCCCTCGCCAAATGTATTCTTATATAATGTTCACCGCCTAACAAAAATGTTGTTTGATATTTATCTTATACTTTGTTTGATAGGTAGCGGATCTATTAAAAAGAGAGGAAATTTTGCAAAGTCTAAAAAGCCTCTTATAACTTGACACGTGTCCACCAACAAATATTCTACCTTCGTCCTTTTTATTTTACTAATTTCGTCTAGGGGTATTTTTGTCTTTAACATGTTTTTAATTCCATCCCGAACTTCAAACGCAAATAACTTTCAAACGACAAACTTACTTAAAACCGATTTCACCATAATTTTTAAAATTTAATCCTCTTTAATTTGATATACATTTTGATATATAAATAGGAACTTTTTTTTTAAAGATTTCAAGTGGGTTATGATTTTCTTGAAATTTTTCAAATATTCGACCCTACTTTTATCTAATTTAAAGGTTGATTTATGCAAAATTTAAAGCCCGAAAGTTGTAGATTTTAGTTCACTCTTTACACAAATTTTTGAATCACTCAAATCCGATATGAAATAAGTGAGATATCGCACGTTAAAAATGACGTTTTAGTCATATTTGTTGCACACAGTGTGTTTGATAAAATGTCTAGCTTAGATTTTTAGTGTTAAAATTGCGTTAGATGCTCTAAATTTTGTACCACAACGCATCATTAATCATTTTATTAATGTAAGATTCAAAAAGTGATTTTTTTAGTACTTAATTTAAAATAAAAATGCACGTTTTGTTCATCAGTTAATCTTGGTTCATCAATCTGATGAACTGATGAATCAAATCAAAACCGATGACCCAAACCAACTGGATGATGAACCAAATTAAAACTGATGAACCAAATCAAACATAGTTCATCGCTTATTTTGGTTCATCAATCATAGTTTCAAATTTTAACATGTTGGTGTTTGTTTTGTTTTGTTCATCATTTATTTTTGGTTCATCAATCACAGCTTTTAGTTTGGTTCATCAGTTTTTGGTTTGGTTCATTAGTTTTTGGTTTGGTTCATCAGTTTTGATTTGATTCATTAATCATGGTTTCAGCTTTTGGTTTTGGTTCATCGTTATTGGTTTGGTTCATCAGTTTGGTTTAGTTCATCAATCATAATTTCAGTTTTGGTTTGGTTCATGATATTGGTTTGGTTCATCAGTTTAGTTAGGTTCATCGCTTTGCTTTTATGCTTTTTTAATGTTTGATTTGGTTCATCGGTTCATCACTTTGGTTCATCTTTTAATAGTTAAAACATTAACTATTAAAAACATCACTTTTGAATCTTACATTAATAAAATGATTAATGATGCGTTGTGGGACAAAATTAGTGCATTTAGCTCAACTTTAACACTAAAAATCTAAGCTAGACATTTCATCAAACACCTTGTATGCAACAAATATGAGTAAAACACCATCTTTAACGTGTTATATCTTACCCATATGACATCTAATTTGAGTGATTTGAATTTCTGGGTAAAGAGTGAACAAAATCTATAACTTTCATGTTTTAAGTTTTCAAGATTCACATTTATGAGCGTAAAAATAGGCCGAAAATGCCATAAAATCAAGAAAATCAAGAACCACTTGATATGTAAAAAAATCAAATATTTATCAAGATTTATACCAAATTAAAGAGAATCGAATTTTAAAAAATATGGTGAAATCGGTTTTTCGTAAAAGTTTGTCGTTTGAAAGTTATTTGCGTTTGAAATTTGGGGTGTAATATGAAAACGGGTTAATGACAAAATACCCCTCTAACCAAATTTAATAAGAAAGGAGAGTGAAGTGGGTGGAGGACACGCAAGACGAAATTGAATGGCTTTAAAACTTTTTATTTTTATTCCCTTGTAGAGGATCGCAACTCTTGTTTGATATACCTAATAAACTCGATCACTTTATGTATAATTTGTTTGATACCAACTTTATCCTCTATTCACGTAATTAATGCCATGTTATATTTAAACACCATTCTAAATCATTTATTTGTTGGAGTATTATTATGGATTAATTACTCTTTCAATTTCCTTACTTTCATCAAAATGACTAGAAAAGCAAGGAATGGGTGATTGACAAAAGTAGAAGTTGTTGGGTAGCAAGGAATGCATGGTGTACTGATATAGGGACTGTGCAAAATGTAGGGGTTTGGATAAGCCGATAGGGCTATGGGGTTTTTTTTTTTTTTTTTAGTTAGATATTTTCATGAATTCGATAGTGTAATAGTTAAAATAGCGAAATAGTTGCAAGTTGCATTGTTTAGTTGACTAAAGGCATGGTGTTTATTGAAAAAAAGGACAGACAAAAGATGGCGTGATATAAATGCAAATCTTTGAAGTTTTTCAGATCTTTTACATTTGCCTACTTGTTTCCTTTTATAATGATGATGACAAGTTTGAATATTATTTCAATGAAATCTCTTGCAGTGACGAATGATATATGCATTTTTGCCAATTTTGATAATTTATCATATTTCATTTCTCTTTAACAATAAGATTACAAGTTTTAAAATAATCTATTTGTGCTTGTTGTTAAAAAAAAGTTCTAAAATAATCATATAGCTTAAATGTTTCTCCCTATTCATCTACGTGAAGTTCATTTTGTTAAAAGATATGTTATTCAAAATTAATATTAACTAGAATTCGTTGTCACCTTGAGGCTGTTTATGTCATTTCTTATTTCTTGTTTTGGTTTTGTGCGGTGGTGAAAATAAATGTAATGCTCATTGCTCAAGTTGCATGCACTACAAGAAAAACTGGATTTAGTGACACAAGGTATATCGTCACTATCAGCATAAAATCGGTCACTAACATTGTTTAGTGACTAAAATACTAGTGGTTACTTTTCGTCACAATAGCTCCGTCACTATTTTTTTTAGAGACCAAAAATTAAAATCCGTCTCTAACCAATGACTATAATACAGGGTCACTATCCGTGGACTATATATTCGGTCACTAATTTTGGTCACTAAGAGGTGAAGGTGGTCACTGAAATGATAGATAGTGACTGATAACGGTGGTCATTAAAGTGGTCACTATTTTGTGAAAGATAACTCACTAACTTCATATATATTTTGTATTAAAATTAGACCAACCTCTGGGCCACATTTACAAAATAGCACCTAGTCACACATAATTCACAAAATATTTACTCACAATATATAAATCATAAAAAAAAAAAAAAAAATTTGAACAACAAAGATTTCAAATATTACTTACGAATGCATAACATAAGATTCTTTTAAACATATAATTTTTGGTATCTTGCTAATCAAAGGAAACAAATATAACTACAAAAGAAAAAGAAAAACATGATGTTCGAGTTTTTAGCATCATGTTTATTAGCACAAAACATGTCTTGAATCATATCCACCCTCAATGAATGACAATTGAACAAAACTCACTACCAAACGACCCTTGCATCCAACTCGCCTTTGCCTCCAATCGAATCCCTTTTAGTTGCCCTACAAATGCGATAAACTTCCGTCAAACAATATAATAATGATGTGAAATCCAAACACAACACCAACAAGAAAATGAAATCTAAATTTAGTTTAGTTTGATATTAGGTAAGAAATGGAAAAAACCAAATTTAAATTCAGTTTTTTATTTGGCATGAGAAATTACCTACTCGTGACCTCCTAAGTATTTGCTTCTATCTCTATGATTGCTCAATACAGCAACTTATTTGTAATGTTGTGACCCTGAATGAGTAGTTATGCAGAAATCCCAAACACCTTCTTCATATAAAATGACCTTGAATGATGTGATAATCCCAATCAACTATGCTATGTGTTTACCCTAAGTAAAAACAAATTGGCAACGCCAAAATTTTGTATACCCAAACACTAGAAACTTATCATCTACGCTACGAATTTAAATAAATACAAATTTGACCTTTTACTAATTTTTTAAGTTGTAGGAGAAACCATTAATTGTAGGCCTCTTTTCAAGGATACATGGTCCGGACCATTGAGTCGACCAGACCGCCCAATAATATGTTCCGTATTTGAGAACTATTTTGCATTATAATGCCTAATTTTATGCATAAGTATAGATACCAATTACCATTTGTATGATTCTTATGTTCATAACTTGACTATTAGCAAGTAAGTATCAGCTTTTCTAGTTGTTAATCGTGTAATAAAACATATAAATCAGAGAATACTTGCCATGTTAGGTAGCAAATGGGCGATCGTGCAAGCCGGGTTATAGTAAATCACTTGGGCACATGGGTGGGTCACAGTTGGGCTAAGTTATCGCAACATATTACTTTATAGCCTTGTCCTCACATAACTTCTATTAATAACCAATACTAATAACTTATTTGACCTTGGAAATTCTTTGACCCACTCGACTTGTTTTTATCTAGCTACGCTATTAAATTTTATCCGCTTAAATATTGTAATACACAACTAAAACCAACCCGCTTTTCAGCTAATAAATGAGTGAAAAATCCTCCCTCTTTACCCCATAAAGTGTATTCAAGAGTAAATTCCAAATAGATGTCGCATCAATAAACTTGAAGATTGAACTTTCCGTTTGTCTCGCTTATTTGCATCTTTCCACCTCGCTTTCAAATAAATAGTCCGAAAATTCCTACTTCAAAGTAGCATGAACTATGAGACCTATCCAATGGCTTAGAACGGTTATGAGTTATAAGCTGTTGGGAATTACTGTGCAACGATGTCTGCTTTGCAGTGGAATCTTGAAGTAGTGAAGCGGTGAAGTACTAAAGCCGTGGAATCTACCGAAGTAGTGAAGCATTTGAGAATCTGAAGTCGTGGATTCTATTTGAAGTAGTGAAGCCGTGGAGTCTATTTGAGTAGTGAAGATCCGTGTTCTGAAGTCGTGATTACACGTAGAGTATGCATGCGCTGTATTATTTATATATTAGCCCATCTTTATTATTGTACTGCCCAAGGTTAGCATGTGATTATTATTGTACTGCCCAAGGTTAGCATGTGATTATTCTTGTAGTGCCCAAGGTTAGCATGGGCATGTGTATGGGTTTTACGTTTATTTATGTGCATGCTTGTACTTTTCCCAATAAAGGGAATAGTGTTCCTTGTCTATAAAAGGAACTTAGGTTTCCTTGTATTAGAATAACTTTTCATAAAAACATTAAAAAAAACCTCTATAGAGAGGGTGTAAAGATCCATAGAGGATCATTAGTTTTATTAGAAAAACCTTGTTGGTAACTTTGATTGTGTTCTTATTATTCCGCTGTGCATGTTCAATCATTGTTATTATACACTCTAGTTGAGTACGGATCTTGGATCTCACAATTGGTATCGAAGCGGTGGCTCTCGATCTTGAGTTTACAAGGTTTGAAGAAAAGATACAAAGATAAAGCTGTTAATAAATTTTCGAAGTGTTTACTTGGGCTGTTTTAAAACAGCAACTTTTCTTGAACCGTTGGATCGAGCTACAATTTTTTCTGGTGCATCTCTATATTGTAATCTAAAGTTTCACTGGAGGGATTGTCAATCGAGCTTCCAATCAAAAGTTATCTGCAGAAGTCTGCTGAAAAAGTTCCGTAAGGTTTCTTCAGCACTGTTTTGAAACAGTCATATCTTCTTCGTTAACCGTTGGATCGGCATAAAACTTGGACTGGAAGTTCTTGGTATAACAAGGAAGGTTTCCACCAGAGGATCGTTCATCTGAGCCTCTCCTCAGCGAAAGTTATAAAGTCTAAGAAAGCATACAACCCTTTGCGAGGAGACATCATCGAAAAATGCGGGTTTATAAGGTGTTTTCTATTGCAGCATTGGTGGAAAAGAATCGAAGCAACTGATCACGTTCGAAGCAGCAGATCTCGCATGGTCAAAGGTTCGAGCTTATAAATGTTAAGATGGTCTCCACTTTTGATTGGTCAATAAAGGCGTGCGTTGCTAATAACAATAATTGTTCTGACGTGGGTTGCTGCTGTTGAATTTTTGATACTTTCGCAAAAGTGGTTCAGTGAGACTAGATCAATTTACGTCTTTGACATGGGAGAGTTTGATAATAATTGGGATGATGTGTTTCCTTATTTGATGAATGATGAGTACGAGGTTTGGGCTAAAAAGATGAAACACTGGATCATAAATAATGATATGAATATCTGGAAGGTGATCCAAAATGGCAACAGTTTAAAAAGGATTGGAAGTGATCGTGATGGTAACTACATTATTCGTCCTCCAACGACTGCGGATGAACACATTGCGTACAAAAGTCAAAGGCACACTATCTTGCTTAAATCTATTCCTGCTGATCATGTAGCAGACTTTATATGGGATGATGGAAATCTTATATGGAATGCACTCAAAGCAAGGTATGGTGAAAAGGCTGATTTCAAGAAGATGAGCAGGGAAGTTGATCTTTGAAGGTTATCTTGAAGGATTTGCACATCCATTGCTTTCATGGGAATCTCTCAGGTACATACTTGTGATTATAGCTGTAAAGAGAGATATAATGAACTTAAGGAAGCCTATGATACTATGAAACCTAAGTACAATGAATGCTATGTTGATAATGAAGCTCATAAACTAGCATTAAAAACTCTAGAAAGACAAAAGGTATGGTTTCAAAAGAATCAAGTGGCTTATGATGAAAAGATTAAGTTCTTACAGTTTGATCTAGATATTGCTAATATTAACTTGAAACGCACTGAGAAAGAAAAAGCTGATGCTATTGCTGAAAACCTAGTGCTTAAAGAGAAACTAGATGAGGAAATTGCTAGGCATAAGGAATGGTTATTGAATGGAAATAAGTTAGCTAGTCACATCTATGCTAGTCAAAATCCTAATACTCCTATAGGTTTAGGCTTTAAGAAGTATGTAGGAATAGAAGCTAGGGATGACACTCGTAAATCTACACCAGCAGGATTAGCTAACTTTGTAAAAGAAGGTGATTTACATGCTGTCCCTGGACCCATTAGAGGTGAATTCATGCCTAGTGACCTATCCACTTCTGACTTTGATGGATCACACCATTTATATGGCAAAAAGTCAAGTGACTTACCAGACTTTAGTGGCCAAACTTATGACTCGTCTCTTGTTCTTAGAAAGTGACAAGTCGTTGATTTAAAGTCCACACTATACCTCATGTGATTCAAGTGAAAAGCGACTCACCTAAACGCACCCAAGACCACACCCAGTCCAAAGTAGGCTGAAGATGAGCACAAAACAAAGGCGCTTATTTATTCTATTAAACACAATTTTGCTTCTACTTTTGTTCGATAAGTTTTAAATGTAATAAACAAAGTTGTGTTAAGGATAAGTCTTTTAAGAAGAAATCTTGTTTTGTGTGTGGTAGTAAACTCCATCTTATTATAGACTATGATTATCATGAGAAAAAGATGAGTGTTTCCTCTGGCCATAAGACTTCTAGACCCACATGGACTAATGTTGCTAGTATTCCTCCATTTTGTTCCCAAATCGCACATGTGAGCGGGTAAACTAGTTCTTGGTAAACCAAAGGTGTATGCATCTGCACCTAACTACTTGATAGGGCCTTTTCAGTTCCTTTGGTGGAGGATATTCTTCTGATGACTCTGGTTGGTGGAGCATTAAGAAGGCTAGGCTTATGCCCTATAGACCTAAAAGTTCTTATTTTGGTCATATACACCTTATATCTCTCATATGACCAAGGCACATGGTGGAGTTAGTGTGGCAAATGTTGTTAAGCCTTCAACATGTTATTCTTGGAAAACTCAAAGGAAGCGTTCATTCCGGTACCCAAGAACAAAATTACGTGTGGGGTGCATTGATTGAGGGAGGCATAAGCCTAAGGGAGGCTTATTGTTGTAATTTTTTAGTCTAACCATTTTTGCAGTTGTTTGGATCCTCATACGCTGAGGGAGGCTTAGTGTTCTCGCACACTACATTTGTCTTTGGTTTTTGCTGCTGCTTGTTGGTATCTTGTACATGTCTTGGTTATTTTTATTCTTTCTTAATTTTATATTTATTTAAAAAAAATTATGTTATGGCTTGTGTTTAGTGATTAAAAAACTCTAACCGCGTGTTCGGTTCTTCTCTTGCTTGCAGGTTTTGGTGTTGGTTCATTACTACACCACTCATGGTTTTCAACTCACCATGTCTTTCGACACAAGTGTTAGCCTTGTATATGGCATGTGGTAAAGGGAACTGAATCCATATTTGGTTCTCAATTCACCAATTCTAAGAATTGACTAGTCCGAGCAAGCGGCTTCTGGTAAAGACAAGTCAAATCCGTTTATATGGTTCTTTGGTTTGCCAATAAATCGAGATGGTCATTGTACCATAGTTTCGAACTCAAACATATGGCTACTCCATTAGTGATGGCTATTGGTAAAGAGACATCAAATCCTTTATTTTCAATGATTCACACTCACAGAGTTAACACACAGAAGTGATGAGAATAGTCCGAAACTTATAGGTTTTGATGTACATGTTGTCATTTGTTGCTGCAAAATGCAGGTTTCAAAGTTGTGTCATCATAGAGATGTCATTATTTTGTTTCTTCTTCTTGATGTTCGATACAATCCTCTAGTTCTGCAGTGTTAAAGATTGTTGGGAAGGATTGTTGGGAAATTTTTTTCATTTGTTGGTACAATCCTCTAGTTAGAACTTTTAAAGATTGGAAGCTGGAACTTAAATGATACAATCCTCTTGTATTCTACAATCAGTCTCATTTAAATTCGGTTTAGGGGAGGATTGTTGGGAATTTTGTGAAGCCTGATACTGGCGAGCAGTGGAATCACGAGTAGTGAAGCGGTGAAATCTTGAGATGGATTGAAGTAGTGAAGCTGTGGAGTCTCTTGAAGTAGTGAAAGCGATCATAGATGTTTCTGAAGTCGTAATTACACGTAGAGTATGCATGCGCTGTATTATTTATATATTAGCCCATCTTTATTATTGTCTTGCCCAAGGTTATGTGATTATTATTATGCCCAAGGTTAGCATGTGATTATTCTTGTAGTGCCCAAGGTTAGCATGGGCATGTGTATGGGTTTTACGTTTATTTATGTGCATGCTTGTACTTTTCCCAATAAAGGGAATAGTGTTCCTTGTCTATAAAAGGAACTTAGGTTTCCTTTATTATTAAATAACTTTTCATAAAACATTCAAAAAAACCTCTATAGAGGAGGTGTAAAGATCCATAGAGGATCATTAGTTTTATTAGAAAAACCTTGTTGGTAACTTTGATTGTGTTCTTATTATTCCGCTGTGCATGTTCAATCATTGTTATTATACACTCTAGTTGAGTCCAGATCTTGGATCTCACAATAACATACCAACACTGAATGCGGATCCACCGGACCAAACTCTATAAAGCTTCTCATTGGTTTTGTTATGCAAATGAGGAAAAGTTCCAAAGCGTTAAGGCATTGCTTGATCAGTATGGTATTCCGAGAATCTGATGAATATCAAGACATACAACAAAGTGGATAAATAAATTAAAAAAATTAAAAAAAAGAAAAAAAAAACCTAACACTGCCTTGAAAGCATTATAATTGAAGGGATCATAGGCAAATTTTGCTAAATTAGCAGCAATTTTCTCCTTCGACGCTACACTTGCAAAGAACCATCAAGTAAGAAAAAGACAAAATCAAAGATTAAAAAAAGGACATAATCAGTTAATGGCGTACCTTCAGTAGACGCGTTTTGAAACTAAGCTACTAGTTCCTACAAACATAAAGAAACAAAAATAGAACTGTAAAAAGCGGATGTATATTCTATGATGAAAATTCTAATACCTCAAAAGAAGAGATGATGAAATTAAATCCATGAATCACACACGAAGGTATATGTACCCTAGGAGTGCCATATTTTCCGGTACCTCTTCTTGTCTTTGATTATTAGTGAACATATGGTAGTCTGCCACATGTGTAAAATTTTAGATTATGAGTAGTGCGTCAATGACTTATCATATACCAAACAAAAAGACAAAACAATATTAGACAAAAGGATAAAACTTTAACCGTAAGACATGTTCTTTTTGCATTGAAGGGTATTTGTTTAAGCTTATTTTGGGCTTATGAGCTTATAGGGGTGTTTCTTTAAGCTTATTTAGTCGGTTTATGGGCTTATTGAAAATTTGAAAAGCTAATAAGCTCAAATTTTTGGGTTTATGAGCTTATGAACTTCAACAAGCCTTAAGCCCAAAATTTTGAGCTTATTAGCTTTTCAAAAGTTCCATAAGCCGGCCAAATAAGGTTAAACATTTTGGCGTCTCATAAGCTCATTTTGGGGATTGCGAATTGGATCGGTAACGATAGCTTTCCAAAATTTAATTGATATCTCAATATGGATGAAAGTAGAAGAGTACCTAAGTTCTCCAGAAGGTACAAGACCAACACAAACTTCTTCAATTATAGTCCCCATCAAGGAATCAAATTTGTTATGAAAGCGCTTATAAAGTCTTCATAACAAGAAGAAGCGATCGTCGAGAAAAACAAAGGATATTATCTACCCGATGTAAGATAATCACCATTAGGAAATCCATTCGATCTCGATAGTATATGTCCTTATTTTGGCGACAATCGGAAAAAAACAAGACATTCACATGATATGTAAGAGGTTCGATCCTTTTTCTTTTGTTTAATTTATCACGAAAAATAAGCGAAGCAAACCTCTGATCCTTTGTGGAAGGCTAACACCTTGTACGTGAAGATAAATGAACATTTGAGTGAAGAAAGGACAATGCAACTTGTAACTTTAATCCCATTTAGGATACCAATTTGAAGCAAAATCAAAGATGGGAAAACTCGTGGGTAACAAGCGTTAAGGTCGATAGTGGTTGAGTACTAGTAAGGTACACCTAATGAGAAGCCGAGAATAATTGCAGCGTGATAAGTACCCAAAGATACACAAATCAAAATTGGTTATAAGTATAGCATAGGAGACATTTAGATAATAATGAGTATAATCCATGTATTAATGTGAGCGAATATTTATTGACTTTCAAAAACCTTGGTGTGAGTAGGACATGTATGCATTGTTTGTCGTAACGTATGCTGGCCAATTCATTCATTGTTTAAACATGTACCATTTTCTGGTGACTAGTGACAAATGACAGGGTGCTGCTTGGGTACTGATTAGTGCTAAACAGTCAAGTTATATCACTCAAGCTAACCACTTGTGAATGGCTAACCGTAATAAACTTAAAAGCCTTTCGAAAACCAATACAATGAAGATCAGGAGAATATAGGAGATTCACGGGCGTTAAGTCCCAGGAGGATGAATTGGTGTGTAAACACTTGATCGGATGATAGAATGATCACTAAGGATAGTGATCGATGGGATTTGGATGGATAATTATACCTAAAGAAAAAGATTTATAAATTACAGACGACTTAAATGCAAATTAAAGAAAATTAAAAAGTTAAAATATATTAAATAAATGCTATCACTATTTTTACAATGATGTTTTTGTGATTTTATAAAACAAAATATCTTAAATAAACTATTTTAACTAAAACGTAAACTCAAATTATCTAAAAACTATATTTAAAATGAAAACGTAAGTTATTTATAAAAATTACGCGAGTGCTTGAGCAAAAGCGTAAAATTTATGAAATAAAAAGTCCTACAAGTGTAAAAACAATTTTATTACGTACTATATGACAAAAGAAAATTTTAGAAAAAGATTTATATTTTTTAGACTTTATATATTTTTATTATGAATTAAATTAAGATTTTATACTAATTAAATGATTAAAAATACTAAAACTATTTGAAAAAAATCATTTTTATAAAATACTTGATACTAATACAATTTTATAAAAAATACAAAAACGGAAAAAGCTAGTTCAAATAAGCTAGAAATAAGCAATTAAGCTCGTATAAGCTTATTAGACAAATATGGGTTATATATTAAATAGTGTAAAAGAAAGAAAAAGACCACAAGGCTGATGGGTGTGTGTGGTGGTGTGGTATTTTGGGTGGCGGGTTGAATCCCAGCAACTCCTTTTTGCTACTATTTTATTTTTTGATTTCTTTACAAACTTGTTAAGCTAATGATTATAAGCACTATTTTCAACTACAACTTTTTATAAAAAGCGATTAATAAGCTCAGAAACAGCTTAATATCTTAACAGTTTTAACTTATGAGCTTATTATGAAATTTAAAGCTCAAACAGAGTGTAAATTGAAACAAAAGCTTAAATAAGCTAAAACAAAATAAAAGCTACTTATGATAAGCTAGAAAACACAGATAAGCATCTTGATAAGCTATAAACAAGCAATAAGCACTTATGAAACACCTTTGTACTAAACAAACTTGTACAGACTTTGTAGGCTAAAATAAGCTAGGTAAATAAGTTCAAAAGCTCAAAACCAAGACTGAGTCAACAAGCTAGCTAGGTTGGCTTTTCAAAAAGCCAAAAATCACAAACTAAGGGTAACTGTAGAGCTTTTGGTGAGCTTATGAAAGTGGTGGTAAAACTGTGATCAGCTGGAGCTGATACAGTTGATGCTGAAAAATGGACAAAAACAAAAGTCACTTGCAGCCCTATATAACAAGCTACAAAATGAAAAGCTAAAGTTGGAACCTTAAGATGGGTTGGTTAGCTATCCAAAGAAACAAATTTCACAAGCTATGGTGCACTGGAGAGCTTTTGACAAGCTCTTGAAATTGATATCAAAACTGTGCACAGGGGACTCTTTTGACTTTTTAAGAAAATGAAGCAGTTTGACTTTAATGAACTTAGAATCAATCTTATGCACTGATTATGTTATATTAAGGTGTAATGAAACTATAATAAGTTAACTTACCAAGTTTTAAACAGATATGATGAGTTTTGATCTTGAAATCCTAACAGTGACTAAGTAATATGAGATTAAAGGAAAGTTTGACTTTTGACATAGTGAGCACTAGTTTTTCTTGTTAAACTGAGATATTAGGACCTAGTTTGACAGATAAAAACAACAAGTAACAACTCAATTACTCTATAACACAGTTAACTGATTTAAAACAAACACCCCTTTATCTAACTGTTATGAAGAGTTTAGTACTAAAACAAATTTTTAAAGCAAGTAAGCTATTAATTAACTTATATTGGCTATATTAAAACAAGTTTGAACTGAAATTAACACTATGTAAGCACTTGAACTAAGAAATGGAAAATTTTAGGAATTTACTTACAAAATGAGTTTATGCATAAGAAAGAGATTCAAGGTCTGAAATCACACCCTATGGCTTTCCACAAAGCTCTAACCCAGGGCAATCCATGAGCAACCCTGCTCCAGCTTTGAACTCCATCTCTTGTGATTTTTGATTTTTTACTGATTTTTCTTGTATTTTTTTAGTATTTTTGCTTTTTATAACTAGAACTGATTTTAAGATATCTAATAGATTTTATAAGCTATCTTAGGAGCTTATGTGACTTATTAGTCTAAGACAACAACTGCTTAACAACATTCAACATTCATGAGATTTTTTAAACTTGAAAAATTGCATAACTTGAAAACAGAACTTGAAACTTGAACTTGATGTTAACAAAAGTTTTATTTTACATTAGTAACTTGAAATACAGAGCTTAAAGCTTAAACAAACATTGGAATTTTAAATTTAATTAAAAACGACATAAGCTAATTTACAATTATTCTAGATAGATTGATACATTGCTTCCCACTTGTTATATAAAGATCTTTTCAGCTTTGTGTCGACCTCTGAACTAATCCCACCACTTTTGAACCGTTGATTTAATCCAGATCATCAGTTTTGACAAATGGCGATTTTGGCGCCAATTTTCATTTGAGCAGGTTGTTCCAATTAATGGGACTTGGATGGATGTGGAGGTGGAGGGGGAATGTATTCAAGTGGAAAAACAGCTGGAGTGTTGAAAAAGAGGAGAAAACCACCTCTGGTTTTGGTTAAACAGGATGTGTGAAGAAGATGAACAGTAACAGCTGTTTTGGGCGCGCATTGACTTTATTTGACCAAGGGATATTTAAAGTGGGGGTCCAAAATTGGGGGGGTCACAGGCATTGGCTGGGGTTCTTTTTGTTTTGGCAGGGGTTCTAAATACAAAAGGGTCTAAATGGCTTTAGTTAAGTACAAGGACCAAAGTTGCAAATCTGCCAAACTTGAGGGACCAATCCTGCAATTCTCCAAAAGTTAACAAAAGGACCAAAACTGCCAATCTTGAATAGTACAAGGACCAATGATGATTATTTTCCATTTTTAAAATGTCCAAGGACCATTTTAGACAATTTTCAAACTCCAGGGTCCAAAATTGTAATTTTTCTCTAAACTTATCATAAAGGACCAATTATGCCACAATTGAATAGTACAAGGTGTAGCTTGAATAATTTCTATTTTTAAACTCACCAAGGACTGATTTTGACATTTTTCAAAGTTGAGGGACTAAAGTTGTAATTTTGCAAATTTTTGATTTCAAGGACTTGTTTTGACAACTTTATGAATCCCATGGACCTTAAATGACATTTTACAAGTTTTTGAATTACCAGGGACTATTTTTGACAATTTTTGTAACTTGGGGGACTAAAACTGCCAATTATGCAAACTTGATACGTTTTTCACTAGATTTTGATGTTTTTGCATTTATAACATATAAAACACTTGTTTTTGATATTTTCATCATTTTGATGCGTTTCTGAGTGTTTTCAGATGTTTTTGGCATTCTAAACAGTATAAAAATGATGAGTATTTAGACACTTATCAATCCCCCACACTAAGATATTGCTAGTCCCTAGCAATGTTTTGAGAAAAATTAATGGATCTCATCTCTTTACCAAAAGCCATTACTTCTGGAGTAGCCAATTGTTTTGATTCAAGTAAGAACCTTGGTACAATGATAACCAAATAATTTTGAGCAAATCATAAGTCACAGATTTGATTTGTCTTTACAGAAGCCGTTGCTCTGGACTAGCCAACTCTTAGATAAATTATCAATATTATCTTTGGTGAGCCGATTCCCAATTATGGATTTTCAAGCGCCTTTACCACAAGCCATAACCTTGCGGGCTAGCCAACTTTTCACTAGTTTAAAGATATGGTGAGTTGAACACCATACAATTTTAGGCAAATTGTAAGCCATAAACGGATTTGAGATATCTTTACCAAGAGCCGTTTGCTCCTGGATTAGCCAATCCTTATGTGGGTTAGACATGGTGGACTGATTACCATTTTCTGAGTAAGTGAAAACACTTAAAAAAAAAATTTGGCCAAAAGCGGGGGAATTGGGTGGTATAATTACATGATAAAATTCGTGAGAATTCCCCCCCACAACTTAGAAATGAATATTGCCCTCAATATTCAAAGTACCGGCGGTTATGCCGAAACATAGAACATAAAGGGAAATACTACGGCCATTATTTTATTTTTGATATATACACATTTTTTTTTTTAGAGATTGAAATGTACACAGCCGGGTGGCAACTCCCACACTAGGGTGGTAGAAAGGGGTAAGAAGACAGAAACATGGGTGAAAAACCATATGGTGTGTGCTCTTTTTTGATTCCCGAGTCACTAGCTTGACTCGATTCCCGCATTCATTGGTTCATGGGGAATGTTTGTAGATCCGGGACAATCACAGGTGGAATGTCCTCTCCAAAGTAATGCTTTAATCGATGACCATTCACTTTAAAATTTGGACCATCAGGCTGAGATAACTCAATGGTGCCATAAGGATAAACCTTGGTGATAGTAAATGGACGGACCAACGGGACTTGAGCTTTCCCGAGAAAATCTTCAATCTAGAATTGAAAAGAAGGACTCGATCACCAGCGTTGAAAAGCGGTTTTTGATTTTAGAGTCATGAATCTTCTTTGTCTTTTGTTTGTAGATTAAAGAGTTCTCGTATGCTTGATCACGGAGTTCATTTAGTTCATTCATTTGAACTTTTCTTGTGATCACCGGTTGCATTACGAATATCGAAGTTTGCATGTTTTAAGGCCCAGTAAGCCTTGTGCTCTAGCTCAATCGGAAGATGACATGCCTTTCCGTACACTAGCTTGTATGGAGTACACCCAATTGGTGTTTTGTAAGCTATGTACGGAAGGCAGAGTCGTCATCCGGTTTATCCGACCAGGGATGCACGATTTTAAGCCCTCTTGTCCTTTCAAGGATTCTTTTAATACCACGGTTAGAAACTTCCACACCCACTTGTTTTGGGGTGGTATGCGATAGATGGGCGGTGGGTAACACCATACTTTTGCATGACACGATCAAATTGGTCATTACAAAAATGTGTACCACGATCACTGATTATCGCTCTAGGAGTTCCAAACCTGGCAAAAAGGGATTTTAAAACACCACAACTTTCGGGCATCATTTGTAGGTAAAGCTTTTGCTTCAACCCATTTTGACAAATAGTCAACGGCCACGAGTATGTATTTGTTACCTCTGGAAGATGGAAATGGCCCCATGAAGTCAATGCCCCAGATGTCAAAGATCTCACAAACTTGAATGGTATTTTGTGGCATTTCATTTCTTTGAGAGATATTTCCATGACGTTGACAAGCGTCACAGGCTTTGACAAATTCAATCCTTATAGAATAGTAGGCCAATAAAACCCGGAATCAAACACCTTTTTGGCGGTGTAGTTTGGACTATGATGGCCACCGGTGGGTCCAGCATGGCAAGCTTTGAGAATATCCATAGCTTCTTGTCCATAAACACACCGTCGGATGACTTGATCCGCCTGCAGTTTTTGAATAAGTAGGGGTCGTCCCGAGTAATGTTTAACATCTTTGAAGAATTTGTTCTTATGCTGGGTTGACATCCCTTTCACTATGAAGTTACCCGCATGGTAATTTGCGAAGTCGGCAAACCATGGGGTAGAAGAGTTTCCACGAAAAAAAACCGCATTGAGTGTCTCGAGAGGAAATGTTTCATTTATTTCCTTTTTCTCGAACACATCTTGGTGAGGGTTTTCTAAACGGAAGATGATCGTGACGGGTTCTCGGCTCCTTTTTATCACGTATGATGATATCAAATTCTTGGAGGAGGAGAACCCAGGAGCAATCTGGCTTTGCATCTTGTTTTGCAAAGAGATATTTGAGAGCCGAGTGATCCGTATACACTACACTTTTGGTCAAGATTAATGCGGCGAAACTTCTCAAATGCATACACCACGGCTAATAGCTCTTTTTCTGTGGTGGTGGAATGAGTTTGAGCTTGATCATAGTCTTTGCGTAGTTGATAGGCTGAAAATGCTTAGCTCTCACGTTGCCCTAACTTGCACCTATAGCAAAATCACTTGCATGCGCCAGAGCTCAAAGGCAAGTCGGTCGAGGAGCAGCGAGAATGGGTGCTTGATAAGCTTTTCTTCAATTGTTTCAAAAGCCGATGCACTCGGGTGAGAAGATAAAAGGCATCCTTTTCAAGAAGATGGGTCATAGGCGGGCGATTTTGGAAAAATCTTGTATAAATCTCGATAGAAACGGCATGACCTAAAAACTCCTAATACCTTTGACGGTAGTAGGATGAGGCAGTTTAGCAATAACATCGACTTTTGCTTTATCTACCTCAATCCCATTTTTGAAATCTTATGGCCCAGGACTATGCCTTCTTTGACCATAAAGTGGCTTTTCTCCCAATTTAGACAAAGATTGGTGTCTTCACACCGTTTGAGCATTTTATCTAGATGGGAGAGACATGTTTGAAACGAATCCCCAATGACCGAGAAGTCATCCATAAACACCTCCATTGATTCCCTGATCATGTCGTGGAAAATGGCCATCATACATCGTTGGAGCGTGCGGGGCATTACATAGGCCAAAGGGCATACGTCTAGGCAAAAGTTCGTATGGGCGGTGAATGTAGTTTTATCTTGATCCTTTGGATCAATGGGGATCTGAAAATACCGAGAAACCATCAAGGAAACAATAGTATTCGTTCCCTGCTAATCTCTCAAGCATTTGGTCCATAAAGGGTAGAGGAAAATGGTCTTTACGGGTGGCGTCATTCAACTTACGATAGTCAATGCACACACGCCATCCGTAACCGATGAGTTGGAATTAACTCGTTATCTTCATTTGTGATAACAGTTATGCCACCCTTTTTAGGAACACAATGAATTGGGCTAAACCAAGGACTATCTGAGATCGGGTAAATCAATCCTGCATCAAGAAGTTTGATAACCTCTAGTTTGATAACATCATGGATTTTTGGATTTACTCTTCTCGATGTTGAATGCTGGCTTGAAGTCATCCTCCATCAAAATTTTGTGATTACAAAATTCGGGGTTGATACCCTTAATGTCGGAGAGTTTCCAAGCAATTGCTTGCTTGTGTGACTTCAAGATTTTTATGAGAGCAGCTTTTTCATCTTTACTCAAATCTCTAGCAATAATGACTGGCAATTTATCATCACCTTCAAGAAATGCGTACTCGAGATGAGGTGGTAAGTCCTTAAGCTCAACCTCGGGGAAATTCTTCGGTTTTCTCAACTGATTTGATTTCCTTGTTATGAAGTTCGACGGGAGGGAGTGAAAATGATGATGGATCATCATTAAGCAACTTCTCAATGAGAAGTATGTCCCCCTCGATGTCGATGGGAGCGTGATCAATTTCCCATGGAACAGAATCACTAGACAAGTAAGCTTCAATCTCTTCCAAGATGAAGTCACTTTCCTCAAATGGGGTGAGAGAAGGAGTAGAATTGGCGATAATAGGTTGAGATGAATGAGTGAGATTATCACTCGAAGAATTATGATCATAACCAAGAACTTCTTGAGAATACTCTTCAGAAGCAACATCAATGATATCTATTCGGTTAACCGACTCAGAATCATAATTTGCGGAGTACCTCGAAGTCTGATCAAGGTTAAAGGTGACAATTACCAACACGTAATGTGATTTCTTGCTCAAATACATCAATGAGAGCACGGCCCGTTCTCAGGAATCCTCGACCAACAATGAGAGGAACCCGATGATCGGCATCGAAATTAACAACCACGAAGTCACCTTGGAAAATGGAACTTTCCTACTTTCACAAATACGTCCTCGGCAATGCCAAGAGGACGGGATATTGTACGATCTGCAAGCTCGAGAGTCATGCATGTAGGAGTAAGTTCCGGAAGAGAAAGTTTCTTCCATACTGAATAAGGCATCAGATTGATGCTTGCACCAAGATCTGCTAAGGCAAAGCATTCAACCATTCCTGGAAATACACAAGGTAAGAGAAATTTTCCAGGATCTCCAAGCTTTTCTGGAAGCTTTTTCAGGATAACTGCAGAGCGGTCTCGTTAAGAGGAGTTTTAGCCATTTCAAATAGCTTTTCCTTGTTGCTTAACATGTGTTTGAGAGTTGATGCAAACTTGGGCATCAGCATGATAGCATCCGCAAAGCTTATGTCAAAATGTAGTTCTTGGAAAATTTGAAAAAATTTATCCATTTGATGACTAGCTTTTTCACGGAGCTTTTGCTCATTCAAACGTGATGGGTAAGGAATAGAAGATTTGGATTTGGTATTTTCACGGGAGCTAGTGTGGTTCAAAAACAACTCACAGATTTGACTTGGGTTTCTGGACAACTTGAGGATGGACATCATGGGTACCTCCGTTATTATTAGGAAGTTCCTTGTCTTTGACGCCTCGGGTTCACTTTCCACTACCTTTGGGAGAGAAGAAGAAGAGGTAGTAGGAATAGCGGGTCCATTGTATGAAACACCACTTCTGGTTGTGATCGCCTTAGCATCGCCCCTCGGGTTAGCGATCGTGTTGCTCGGAAGTTTTCCTAAGCCCGAGGGTTGATCATTTAAAGACTTCTTGAGATCAGCAATCTGGCTGACCAACAACCTGTTCATTTCATCTTGGGATTTCATGAACTGCTTCAATAACTCATCAGATGATGGTAATGGAGGATGTGGAGGGAAATTCTGAGGTCGGATGTTTTGATTATGACCTTGTTGTTGAAAATTCCCTTGATTAGGATTCACATTCCCATGAAATTGATTCCCTCGATTGAAATTGTTTTGATTAAGGTTTCCTTGATGTTGGAAACCTTGATTGGGTCCAGGATAGAAATTACTTTGGTTTTGATAACCTTGGTTCATTCTAGGTTGATTCTGATTCGGTTAGGATTCGGTTAAAACTGGGTGGTGCTCGATAAGTGTTAGCACGGTAGTTTGGTTCATTTTGAGGACGGTATTGATTACCTCCTTGATTTGAAGTACCGGCTATAGCATTTGCTTCAAATGGACTACCATCGGTGGCAGTACAGTTGTAGTATGCATGAGGACCACCACAAGTAACACAAACTTCAACTTTCTTCACTTCACCATGTGATGGTGTCTGTGTGAATGTGACTTTCTTTTGGTTAACAAGAACCAAAGCCTGAACAGCATCAGTGAGTTTATCAATCTTAGCATCAGTGCTAGATGTACTCACATGAGATGAAGTAGAAGGTCCGACATTAGACTGAGTCTGATATGTCTTTGTTCGGAAAGGG
Organism: Chrysanthemum makinoi; assembly: GCA_910596185.1. Classification (NCBI taxonomy): domain Eukaryota; kingdom Viridiplantae; phylum Streptophyta; class Magnoliopsida; order Asterales; family Asteraceae; genus Chrysanthemum; species Chrysanthemum makinoi. Next base: position 17,922,552 of record OU343218.1, read on the forward strand.
CGGACCTGGGACTTGTTTTCAATGATTTGTAAGGCTTCTTTGGTGGTTTTGCTAAGGAAATTACCTCCCGCGGAGGCATTCAAAGAGTCTTGGTCAGCTTGTCTCAGACCATTATAGAAAGTATCCATCTGCATTAACTCGGTAAAACCATGATGCGGACACTTGCGGAGCAATTCTTTGTAACGATCCCATGTCTCCCCGAATGATTCATCAAATCTCTGAGAAAATTTCATTATCTCATTCTTAAGACTTGTAGTTCGGGATGGAGGATAGAACTCGTTAACAAACTTAGTGACTAGATCTTCCCATGTCTCAATGGAACGAGGGGGTTGTTTCTCAAGCCAATTCCGGGCTTGTCCCTCTAGAGAAAATGGGAACAGAAGAAGCTTGATAGCTTCATGTGGGACATTCTTGTATTTGATGGTAGATGCTATCTTGTTAAACCCACGAATGTGTGCATGAGGATCATCCCGCTCAAAACCATAGAATTGGCTTTGGGTTACTAGATTAAGCAACCCGGTTTTGAGCTCAAAAGTATCAGCCACAATGGCTGGGACAACAATGGCATCTCCGTAACCCTCGATGGGTGCCTGGAGAAGCTCATTCATGGGTTTGTCTTTTGCCATTTCGACAGGGTGGTGGTGGTGGTAGACGTTCCAGATCACGGCTGAAGGAGCGAACGTCCTCGTCTACGAGGAATATTTGCTAGCTCCGAAAGTGGACTTGTAGAACTGGAAGAACGAGTGCGCATGCACTAAGTATAAAAATCAATTTTCAAAACAAATGCGAGGCAAAACGACAAGTGAACTTAACCAATAATCACAAATGAAATGGCTTCTTTGAAAAAGGTACACCAAATCACAAGGACACAAAGGCAAGTTTTAAATCTGATGTTCGGGAACTTATTATGGTCACACCCCAAGTTAGTAGGTGTACTTTGCCTTGATTTGCGGTGGTTGATTTTTATGTATATATTAAGTACCACTGAAAAGACGTAGGTAATGATTTGTGCAAATGGTTTAAAACTTTTGGAAAATATTTTTGGAATCGTCTCGTTTAACCAAATCGTATCTCTTTAAGAATCACCTTAAAAGAAACACAAGCTAGAAAATGTTACGATTGTTTTGTTGTTTTTATATTGTTTTTGGTGTTGTTAACACTTTAGGAAAAGTGTTAATGAACTTTTTGATTTATATTTAACTTTACAGAAAACTGTTTACAAACGATGGTATATGTGCAAGTACGGGTCTGAAAAATGCTTAGAACACGCTTACAGCCTCCCCGGCAGCGGCGGCAAAATTTGATTAGTGCTAAACAGTCAAGTTATATCACTCAAGCTAACCACTTGTGAATGGCTAACCGTATTAAACTTAAAAGGCTCGAAAACCAATACAATGAAGATCAGGAGGAATATAGGAGATTCCCGGTCGTTAAGTCCCACGGAGGATGAATTGGTGTGTAAACACTTGATCAGATGATAGAATGATCACTAAGGATAGTGATCAGTAAGGATTTGGATGGATAATTATACCTAAAGAAAAGATTTATAAATTACAGCGACTTAAATGCAAATTAAAGAAAATTAAAAAGTTAAAATATATTAAATAAACGCTATCACTATTTTTACAATGATGTTTTTGTGATTTTATAAAACAAAATATCTTAAATAAACTATTTTAACTAAAACGTAAACTCAAATTATCTAAAAACTAGATTTAAAATGAAAACGTAAGTTATTTATAAAAATTACGCTTGCGCTTGAGCAAAACGTAAAATTTATGAAATAAAAGTCCTACAAGTGTAAAAACAATTTTATTACGTATTATATGACAAAAGAAAATTTTAGAAAAAAAGATTTATGTTTTTTAGACTTTTATATTTTTTATTATGAATTAAATAAGATTTTATACTAATAAAATGATTAAAAATACTAAAACTATTTAGAAAAATCTAAAACTTTTTATAAAATACTTGATACTAATACAATTTTATAAAAATACAAAACTGAAAAGCTAGTTCAAATAAGCTAGAAATAAGCAATTAAGCTCGTATAAGCTTATTAGACAAATATGGGTTATATATTAAATAGTGTAAAAGAAAACTGAAAAAGACCCTAGGGCAGATGGTGTGTGTGTGGTGTGGTGAGCTGGGTGGCCAGGGTTCGAATCCCAGCAACTCCTTTTTGCTACTATTTTATTTTTTTGATTTTTCTTTACAAACTTGTTAAGCTAATGATTATAAGCACTATTTTCAACTACAACTTTTTATAAAACTGATTAATAAGCTCAGAAACAGCTTAATATCTTAACAGTTTTAACTTATGAGCTTATTATGAAATTTAAAGCTCAAACAGGCTTGTAAATTGAAACAAAAGCTTAAATAAGCTAAAACAAAATAAAAGCTACTTATGATAAGCTAGAAAACACAGATAAGCATACTGATAAGCTATAAACAAGCAATAAGCACTTATGAAACACCTTTGTACTAAACAAACTTGTACAGACTTTGTAGGCTAAAATAAGCTAGGTAAATAAGTTCAAAAGCTCAAAACCAAGACTGAGTCAACAAGCTAGCTAGGTTGGCTTTTCAAAAGCCCAAAATCACAAACTAAGGGTAACTGTAGAGCTTTTGGTGAGCTTATGAAAGTGGTGGTAAAATGTGATCAGTTTGAGTCGATACAGTTGATCTTTGAAAAATGGACAAAACAAAAGTCACTGACCCTATATAACAAGCTACAAAATGAAAAGCTAAAGTTGGAACCTTAAGATGGGTTGGTTAGCTATCCAAAGAAACAAATTTCACAAGCTATGGTGCACTGGAGAGCTTTTGACAAGCTCTTGAAATTGATATCAAAACTGTGCACAGGGGACTCTTTTGACTTTTTAAGAAAATGAAGCAGTTTGACTTTAATGAACTTAGAATCAATCTTATGCACTGATTATGTTATATTAAGGTGTAATGAAACTATAATAAGTTAACTTACCAAGTTTTAAACAGATATGATGAGTTTTGATCTTGAAATCCTAACAGTGACTAAGTAATATGAGATTAAAGGAAAGTTTGACTTTTGACATAGTGAGCACTAGTTTTTCTTGTTAAACTGAGATATTAGGACCTAGTTTGACAGATAAAAACAACAAGTAACAACTCAATTACTCTATAAACACGATTAACGATTTAAAACAAACACCCCTTTATCTAACTGTTATGAAGAGTTTAGTACTAAAACAAATTTTTAAAGCAAGTAAGCTATTAATTAACTTATATTGGCTATATTAAAACAAGTTTGAACTGAAATTAACACTATGTAAGCACTTGAACTAAGAAATGGAAAATTTTAGGAATTTACTTACAAAATGAGTTTATGCATAAGAAAGAGATTCAAGGTAAAATCACACTGGCTTTCCACAAAGCTCTAACCCAGGGCAATCCATGAGCAACCCTGCTCCAGCTTTGAACTCCATCTCTTGTGATTTTTGATTTTTTACTGATTTTTCTTGTATTTTTTTAGTATTTTTGCTTTTTATAACTAGAACTGATTTTAAGATATCTAATAGATTTTATAAGCTATCTTAGGAGCTTATGTGACTTATAAGTCTAAGACAACAACTGCTTAACAACATTCAACATTCATGAGATTTTTTAAACTTGAAAAATTGCATAACTTGAAAACAGAACTTGAAACTTGAACTTGATGTTAACAAAAGTTTTATTTTACATTAGTAACTTGAAATACAGAGCTTAAAGCTTAAACAAACATTGGAATTTTAAATTTAATTAAAAACGACATAAGCTAATTTACAATTATTCTAGATAGATTGATACATTGCTTCCCACTTGTTATATAAAGATCTTTTCAGCTTTGTGTCGACCTCTGAACTAATCCCACCACTTTTGAACCGTTGATTTAATCCAGATCATCAGTTTTGACAAATGGCGATTTTGGCGCCAATTTTCATTTGAGCAGGTTGTTCCAATTAATGGGACTTGGATGGATGTGGAGGTGGAGGGGGAATGTATTCAAGTGGAAAAACAGCTGGAGTGTTGAAAAAGAGGAGAAAACCACCTCTGGTTTTGGTTAAACAGGATGTGTGAAGAAGATGAACAACATGCTTGTATTTTGGTGCGCATTGACTTTATTTGACCAAGGGATATTTAAAGTGGGGTCCAAAATTGGGGGTCACAGCATTGGTTGGGGTTCTTTTTGTTTTGGGGGTTCTAAATACAAAAGGGTCTAAATGGCTTTAGTTAAGTACAAGGACCAAAGTTGCAAATCTGCCAAACTTGAGGGACCAATCCTGCAATTCTCCAAAAGTTAACAAAAGGACCAAAACTGCCAATCTTGAATAGTACAAGGACCAATGATGATTATTTTCCATTTTTAAAATGTCCAAGGACCATTTTAGACAATTTTCAAACTCCAGGGTCCAAAATTGTAATTTTTCTCTAAACTTATCATAAAGGACCAATTATGCCACAATTGAATAGTACAAGGTGTAGCTTGAATAATTTCTATTTTTAAACTCACCAAGGACTGATTTTGACATTTTTCAAAGTTGAGGGACTAAAGTTGTAATTTTGCAAATTTTTGATTTCAAGGACTTGTTTTGACAACTTTATGAATCCCATGGACCTTAAATGACATTTTACAAGTTTTTGAATTACCAGGGACTATTTTTGACAATTTTTGTAACTTGGGGGACTAAAACTGCCAATTATGCAAACTTGATACGTTTTCACCAGATTTTGATGTTTTTGCATTTAAAACATATAAAACACTTGTTTGTGATATTTTCATCATTTTGATGCGTTTCTGAGTGTTTTCAGATGTTTTTGGCATTCTAAACGATATAAAAATGATGAGTATTTAGACACTCATCAGGTACCAAAGTGCAGGAAGACGAAGCTTTTTGAATGAAATGTAGATTTTGGCTGCAACATTCAAATTTCATGCATATCTTTTGTATAATGTTGGGGCTATTTCACACAGTTCTTTTAGAAAAAAATATAGTAGTTTCTATTGTGGTTTGGCACTTCTGTAAAGATGCTGATAATTTATCGAAAATTTTGTGTATTAGCATCATTTATTTGAGAACAGGGCGCGACATAAATCATGAATCTTCACTTCTGAAACAGTTCGGTTTGTCCTGATAGAAGTGGTTTACCACATGTTCTCGTGTTGTGATGAATGATGTTGATAAACCTCTGCACACACTTCATATAAAAGTGGTTCAGAAGGTGTTGATAAAATTCTGCACATACTCGCAAGCGCTATAAGTGATGTTGTAACCCTACAGCGACCATACACCAGTTTCTCAGTAATATACGGTCTTCTATTCCCGAACATTTTTCTACAATAGCACACCAAGAAGGAAAGAAACACCTACGGTTAGCAAAGTTGAGCTCCAGTTGGCTCAATTTATCAACTAGAGCTTAAATCAGTGCAATATTGCCAGCCAAACATATAGCATCATACTAGACTAGGCATTGACTGTGGCTGGCGGAGATACTTGTTGGTGTCGAGGCAGAACGTATAATGCAAACCAGCATACTTGGGGCATGTTATGAGTACTTAAAATGGAAGTTTGAAACCATTTTAAAATTTTCAAACATTTTATCAATCCAAGATTGGGTGCAGATTTAAAACCTTGAGCTCGCACACTACCATAACATGCACACACTAGTTAAAAAAAAGTTATAACTATTATCGATATTCTACACATTCTAAAAGTTCATATCTATTTTTATACCCATTCTCCTCCCATAACAAAACCTAGCATCGGAAAATTAAATCAGTACACGAACACTCTTAGTCTCTCGCAACTCACACATGTGTGAGTGTAAGAGAAACAGGTTAGATCAACTTAGACTGGTTGACAATAAAAATAACTAGTCAAGCATAATATGTCATCCAACCAAGGTATATTCCTGATTTTGAAGTATGATCGCTAACATAGCTAAACTACGCATCTCTCAATTTACCCATATCGAGACAAAGCAATTCGTGTTCTAGTTAGCAGCTTAAGGCAACACACGAACTAGTTCATCACTACACAATATGCATAATACACAAACAACAAATTACTAATTTTCGGTTCAGTATACAAACAGTACCGGATCACATTTAATGGTTCTAATGGTACGTTATCTCGCAAGGTTCAATGAACACATATACGGGTTATATATACGCACAAAGTATAAAAACGAAGTTATAACAAGCGGTTGTACGAAGAGATCAAGAATGTTTATATATAAAAGTTCGTTCATCCATCGTACTACATTTCCTTCTGTGATAATTACCTTGCTTAACTCAATTTTCTGGTCGATATAAATAGTATCTAAGCTAGTTCTGATTTCCAATAGATAATATGCATAATACACAAACAACAAATTACTAATAAAATACACACAACTAAGTCAAGCATTTCGTCAAACACTTGATCGGCACTTCCAATCCACAACATTTTTAGCAAAAACCACACACAACTAAGTCAGGCATTTCATCAAACTGTTATTCAGCACAAATAAAAAGTTACTAAAATCCTAAATAATATGAGCTTGAATTTGACAGCTAAACTTAAATTCCATAATCGATACAAATTACATGATAAATACCTCAAATCGATAGCGGTGGTATGAGAAGATGGCGCTGGCGCGGTTTTGGTGGTGAGCGACGGTGGGCGTGGTGGTGAGCGACGGCAGGCGTAGTGAGAGACGATGGTGCGGTTGTGGTGGTGAGAGATGATGGGTGTGGTGGTGGTAAATGCTGGTAGCGTTTGTTTGTTTGAAGATGGTGGGTTGTGTTTGTTTATTTTTAAGTGTAAATTTAAGTGCTTTTTTGTTTAAATTAAATGTAAATAATTTATTTAAGTGTAAATTTAATTTTATCAAAGTTATTTATATAAAATAAAAAAATACATAATATAACAAAATTTTACGAATAATCAGTATGTCTTAAATTGTCAGTGTATTTATATCATATTAGAAAAGATATAAAACTTTAGTATATAATATTGATGCATTGTCGTTGTTTAGTTGGCTTTTAAATTGAACAAGTTTAAATGTACTTTTTTTGATTTGAAATTTTCGTAATTTTTCATATTAGAAAAGATACATGATCTTGGTATATAATATTGATGCATTCATTTTAATTATTCACCTTGCGGATATTTAAAAAATATCGATTTTACCAACATGTAAAATTCATAATTCAATGAACACCGTCTTTCGTCTTAATATTTTATAAATCAGTGACCACCAACCTTGGTCTCTAATTTGAAAACCTAGTGACCACTAATATTTGGTCTTTAAAATTTAGGGGTTAGGGTTAAAGTTTAAGGGTTAGAGTTTATGTGACCACTCTTTTTCGTCTCAATATTTTATAAACCAGTGACCACCAACCTTGGTCTCTAATTTGAAAACCTAGTGACCACTAATATTTGGTCTTTAATATTTAGGGGTTAGGGTTAAAGTTTAGGGGTTAGGGTTTATGTGACCACCGTTTCTCGTCTCAATATTTTATAAATCAGTGACCACCAACCTTGGTCTCTAATTTAAAAACCTAGTGACCACCAATATTTGGTCTTTAAAATTTAGGGGTTAGATTTAAAGTTTAGGGGCTAGAGTTTATGTGACCACAGTTTTTCGTCTCAATATTTTATAAATCAGTGACCACCAACCTTGGTTTCTAATGTGAAAACCTAGTGACTACTAATATTTGGTCTTTAAAATTTAGGGGTTAGGGTTTTAGTTTAGGGGTTAGGGTTTATGTGACCACTGATTTTCGTCTCAATAATTTATAAATTAGTGACCATTAACCTTGGTCTCTAACTGAGAAACCCAGTGACCACTACTTTTTGTCTTTAAACTTAAAATACCTTTTTCGACAGTGACCACAACTTTTGGTAACTTACTATTTCACTAAAAAGAGTTAGATTTACGGTTTTAGGGACTATGTGACCATTATTGTCGTCATTAATACTTGTCATTGTGACAACTTAGTGACCACATTTTGCAACGGTCACTAATTCTGTGGCAATGACGAAAATGCAGTGACGACAATTATATTGGTGACTAAACTTTGATAATAGAGACCAAAGCATTGTTAGACAATGAAACCCGTAGGTATAACTTTATTAATGACCATTATTTATAATGGTAAAACCCTAATTCCCAAAACCCACAAACCGGGCTCGGGCCTAATTACCCACTAATACTCCCCCGCAATTCGAGCGACGAAATCGCGAAAGCTCAAACTGGAGTAGTAAACTAAGAAAGCAAAATAAAACAATAACCAAAATAAAACGGGATAAACCAAAGTATCCCAAACGGTCGTCTCGGGAATAAGAACCCTAGATTCGACACAAACAAAAGTCGTCTCGGGAATTAATACCCTGGATTCGACACCGACAAAAGTCGTCTCGGGAATTGATACCCTGGATTCGACACCAACAAAATTCGTCTCAGGAATTGATACCCTGGATTCGACATTAAAAAAAAATAATTAAATAACTATATAGTTTCAGGAATTGATACCCTAGATTCGACATTAAAAAAAACAATTAAAAACAATTAAATAACTAAAAAAAACAATTAAATAACAAAATTCGTACTTCGGGTTCGGTGTCGGGAGTGTCTGGTGTGGCACGCTCGGATTTGGACTTGCTACAAACATTATTGGCAAAATTTGGGTTAACTACTACACTTACATGTCCCACAAATACACCTGCTGCGTACACTGTTAATCATACACCTAGTTTTGCATGTCCAGGTCAATTACCCTTGCAGCCCATCCAATCAGGTCCACAGCAGCTTGGGGGGTCAGTTATTGGCCTGCCCGGTTCATATCTTGCGACCCTATGTCCACAACAGCCGGTTCAGCAGTTTGTTGGACCCTCTGCGCCACCAGTTCATATTGCAACGGGGGTTCAGCAGCAGTTTGGGGGTTCAGTTTTCACACCAGGGGTCCATTCGCAGTATAGGGGTTCGGTTCCTGGTTTGTCTTCGTTGGGGCAGTTCACACAAGGGGTTCAATCGCAGCCTGGGGTTCATTTGCAGCAGGGGGTTCCTTTTCAGCCCGGTCAGTTGCTAGGGTCCGGTTTACAGGGTTTGGGTCAAGCTACCATGTTGCCACATGCTTTTAATACCACTACTCTTCAAGATCCGGCCTCCGGAAATTGGAACATGGATACAGGTGCGACTTCCCATCTTAATGATTCAGTACATTGTCTTAGTGATATTCTTAATATGTGCATTTACCCATCAGTTGCGGTTGGTGACGGGCGCTCTATTCCCGTTACTAACTCTGGTCATAGCATTCTGTCTACCCCCTTTCGTCTAATTCGTTTAAATAATGTCTTAATCACTCCTCATATTGTCAAAAACTTAATTTATGTTCGTCAGTTTGTCCGTGATAATTCGTGTACTGTTGAATTTGACGCTTTTGGTTTTTCTGTGAAGGACTTCCTAACTCGGCGGGTACTCCTCCGCTGTAACAAAGACGCAGTGATCTCTATCTGTTATTTCTGAAGCCCTCCACTATCCCTCGGGCTTTTCTCACCGGTCAGTTATCGTTGGCATCAACGACTTGGACATCCAGGGAGTGAAGTGCTACGTCGTCTTGTGTCTAGTAATTCTATTTCTTGTAATAAAGAGAAGCTTCCCGTTCTTTGTCATGCTTGTCAGCTTGGCAAACATGTGAAGCTTCCGTTTGTTAGTTCGTCTAGTTCTGTTACATCATGTTTTGATATTGTTCACTCGGATTTATGGACCTCCCCGGTTCCGAGTCTTTCTGGTTTTAAATATTATGTTTTATTTTTAGATCATTATTCTCAGTATGTTTGGGTTTATCCGTTAATGAATAAATCTGATGTTTTGTCTAAATTTCAGTTGTTTCGTAGTTACGTTCGCACTCAATTTAAGTGTGAAATTAAATCGTTTCAGTGTGATCATGGTGGTGAGTTTGATAATCATGCTTTCCACACCTTATTTGCAACCCATGGCATCCAGTTTTGATTTTCTTGCCCACGCACTTCTCAACAAAATGGTAAATCTGAACGTATGATCCGTACAATCAACAACCTTATCCGAACATTGTTATTTCAAGCACATTTGCCACCCAATTATTGGACCGAGGCTCTTAATATGGCCGTTTATTTACTAAATATTTTACCTTCTCGTGCCATCGATAATGAGATCCCTTTTACCCGTCTTTTTGGTGCTCAACCCGATTATAGCGTTCTGCGTGTTTTGGATGCCTCGTGTTACCCTCATATTGATACTAGTCACAAATTAGGACCCCGAGCCACACCTTCATCTCAAGCTTAAGGACTGGGACACGCCGCCAACCATTTTGGCTATATTTGTCTTGACCTTAACACTAATAAAATTATCATTTCTCGTCACGTTACCTTTGATGAAACCGTTTTTCCGTTTCACACTCATACGCCCACCCCCTCTCCCTCCTTTGATTTTTTGGAGGATTCTACGGACCTTATTTCCACCATTATACGCACCACACCTATTGGTCCACCCCCGGAACCACTTTCTGATGCACCTATTGTACCTGATACACCAATCCCACCTGTTTCACCACCTACCCCAACTTCACGACCTACCCCACCACCTATGTCACCTACGCCACCTACTCCTCCACCTATTGTTATTCCCCCTACTAACCCCCCTACCGTATCTACTCATCCCATGGTCACACGTTCTTGTGTCGGGACTACTCGTCCTAATCCCAAGTATGTTGGTCATGTGTTTGCTATTTCTCCTTTACCTCGATCCTATAAGGATGCTCTAAATGACCCCAATTGGCGCGACGCTATATATGATGAGTATAATGCACTTATTAAAAATAAAACTTGGACTAGTGTACCTCGGCCTGAGGGTGCTAATATAGTTCGTTGTATGTGGTTATTTCGCCACAAGTATTTGGCAGATGGCACTCTTAGTCGTTATAAGGCACGTCTTGTTGCCAATGGTAGCACACAGGTTGAGGGTGTTGATGTTGATGAGACTTTTAGTCCGGTTGTTAAACCGGCTACGATTCGCACTGTGCTTAGTCTTGCTGTGTCTCGTCGTTGGCCTATTCATCAACTTGATGTCAAGAATGCCTTTTTACATGGTGATTTAGCTGAGGCCCCATCGTTTATATGCATCACCTCCGGCTTCGATCACAGCACCCAGATTATGTTTGTTTATTGCAGCGGTCTCTTTATGGTCTTAAGCAGGCCCCTCGTGCATGGTTCCAGAGGTTTACTACGTATAGTACTACTGTTGGCTTTAGTCCTAGTCGGTGTGACTCTTCCTTGTTCATTTACAAACAAGGTGATGATACCGCATTCTTGTTGCTTTATGTGGATGATATTGTTCTTACCGCTTCATCTGATCGGTTGTTACAGCAGATTATATCCTCTTTACATCGGGAGTTCTCTATGACTGATTTGGGAGCTCTTAATTATTTTTAAGGAGTTTTACATTGCAGCGTGACTCTTAAAGGATGTTTTTGTCACAAATGGTAAGTATGCTATGGAGATTTTGGAGCGTGCCCGTATGGTTGGCTGTAACCCTTCTAGGACCCCTGTTGATACTGAGTCCAAGTTAGGTGCTGGTGGTACTCCGGTTGCTGATCCTACATTATACCGGTGTCTTGCGGGATCTCTTCAGTATCTTACATTTACTCGACCCGACATTACATATGCTATGCACCAGGTTTGTCTTTTTATGCATGATCCGCGTGAGCCGCATTTCTCTGCTCTTAAGCGGATTTTGAGGTATGTACAGGGGACTTTGGACTATGGTTTACAGTTGTTTTCCTCTACTACGTGACTCTTTGATAAGCTTATTCGGATCTTGATTGGGGCAATGGGTTGTCTTACTACTCCGGTCCACCTCTGGCTATTGTGTTTTCTTGGTGAAAACTTATTGTCTGGTCTTCTAACGTCAGCCGACGCTTTCAGTCAGTCCAAAGGCGGAGAGAATTAATGTGGTGTTGCCAATCTTTATTGCTTTTGAAACTTGTTGGATTCGGAACCTCCTTCGTGAGCTTTATACTCCATTATCTTCTGCGACTATTGTGTATTGTGATAATGTGATCTTGTGTACTTGTCTTCTAATCGGTTCGGCATCAGTGACCAAACACATAGAGATTGATATTCATTTTGTTAGAGATTTGGTTGTACATCTTGGGATGGTTCGCGTTTTACATGTTCCTTACGGTTTTGATATGCGGATATTTTCACTAAGGGTTTACCTTCGGCATTATTTGATGATTTTCGTCACAGTTTGAGTGTTCGTTGTCCTCCCGCTCCAACTGCGGGGGAGTGTTAGCGGGCTTATATTGTATGATAGCTTGGGCTTAGTATTATGTTTATATTGTATAGGCCCATGATGGTTTTCTGTATTACTTGTATTTAACATAAACCGTGTTTAGGGTTTTAGATATTGAATGAATATACAGAACATTATATCATCCTTCAAGCATGAGTGGTCACAAAATAATTGGTCACTAAAGGCACTTTTTCTTGTAGTGATGACATTGTATTTAAGAGTTTTGTAAACAAATAGGGTAAAAGTGGAAATAGGTCTGATATTTGTTTGGCGAAAATTTGAGAAGTGCAAAGCATATGAGTGGGTTGTGTTTAGTAGCAGTATTAAAAACTGTATTTTTGCGCAACTGCCTATTATTTTCATTTTTTATTGCACAACTTACTTTCCCTTAATTAACTTAAATATTTTTAAAAGATTGACATATCATAAGCATTTCTCAAATATTTAGATTGGTAATTGTTTATTCAAATGGGCCGCGCTAAGCACGGCCTAAAACCTACTTAGTACAACAACAAAATCCATGGTATGTTGATCCAAAAATTCAAGTACTTGGTCTACTTTGGACCAAGATACTCGAAAATACTCTCTCATCGGAAGTCATAGTAGGCGTAACTAGGTTCACGGAGGCATGACAAATTATTGTAGACATAACTTGTGGTTTGTGCACAGGAAATTGGCTTTCGAGACTTTCAACCAATGCTATGATAAAATCTGTGTTTTGTATCAGTTCTTAAGCAAGGATGACAATTTGAGTCGGTTGTCCATTGAATATAATGGTTTAAGAGCTGTACGACTTCGCTTTGGGCTTTTGACTAATTTATAAACAAAAATCTGCTCTTAATAATAGACTATCTGAATATGATGTAGTTGAAGATAATGCAAATCAAATAAGAGTCTCGAAGGAGTAGCAAACCACTTAGTTAAGCTTCAGATGAATCGAAAATGCAATTGAAGGAAGAATAGATATCCATCTAACCAGCAAATCATAGGAATCCCTAAAAATAAATCAAGTATTCAACTATGGGATTTCTGAGAACGTACGGATGCATGAAAATGAACCTGCAACTATGGTTTTGAGAGACATACTGAATGGAATGTATAACAGTCAATCAGTCATGAAAGTTCTTCCCATAGGCCTTGTGTAGATATTTGTATTTAAATTGTAATTATTATTGCTGTCATGTCTAAAAGTATGGTTAAAATAGGAATTTGCTTCATTGGTATTTATTATATGCTTGGCAGAACGGTGACGAAAAGACTCACGTAGTTTTCTGGATGTTGCTCACAATCTCGCAAGCCAAAGTCGAAACGTACCTGGTGATTCATGTCTTTCTGTTGCTGATCACTTTATCAAACAAGCCGACCAATTCTCTGAGGTAAATTAGATGCTTATCATGCATACAACTTTCAATGGTTATATGTCTTATATACAAAGTCAATTTTAACACAATCAAATTTTTTAGGTCTAAGTCATCGCCCGCACAGTTGATACTGAAGCTTTATGCCATGGCATTATTTGTGAATCCAGTAAATTATTCAAGGACGGGAAACTCCAAAGTTCTGGAAGATTTCCTCAAACTTTTGAGTAACATGAAGATTCACCAGAAAAGTTTGTTTGATGTCCTTGACTCGTTATCTGAAATACATTTAGAATACTTGCCTTTGTACTTCAATGCCTTGAGGTTTTTGTGCGAGCCACTCTGTATACTGATTAATGAAAAGTGTGAAGACATACTTGGTGGATCTCCAGAGATAACCTCGTCTATCTTGCAAACTAGGATTGATGAAGCTTTCATTCGGTTCATAAATATCTATCGTGCTTACACGTAAAGCCAAGGACTTTTTGTATGTATGTGATTTGAATAAAGTGTTTTTTATTGCAAATTTTGCTGTTGTGTTAGATATTCTAGCTAATATTACTGCACCTGATATATTTTTAAACGAGCTTGTATCTTAGCAAAAAACTAAGACGCATTCTAAATTTCTAACCAATGTCATTCATATGTCAGTGAAGCTACTTGTTAGAATTATATAACATGACTAATCATAAATATAAAAAATAAACATCAAAGTAAGTGCGGAAGCGTATAGGAACATATAATGAATAATTAATTAACTAAAGAATAAAGTATGCGTACCTTACTTGATTCTAGCCGAACAAGAATCAAATCCACAAACTAGCAATTAGGATGAACCCTAATTAGGGTTTATAGGATTATATGAATTACCCCTTACCGTTTTGTAATTCAATCCAAGATAATAACAAAAGTATGTTATTACTATGTTCGTACAGCGTCATTAAACCGAATTAAAGTAATGCTAGTTTTATCAAACAAATAACTTGATGTGGAAAAGGTTTGAAGATCGACACCCTAAAGGGATGTACGATCGGTTTAAGAACAAAACACACAAAACAATTTTAGGGTTTAGCTAATGAGCACAAGAGATGGAAAAATAAAACCCCTAGCCTTGTATATATACACAAGCAAACTTGTTGAACAAGTTGGTTTTCTTTCCTTGTTTTGTCCCTAGGCCGATCGGTTAAGGAGTTCCCAAAGGGATTCCGGAACCTTCCCAACTTTTGCAATTTAGTCCTTTTCCATAAACATTTAACGACCGTTAATCCATTACATTAATTACTTAACGTCTGTTAGTTATTTCGTTTAATAAATAAATAAATATAACATTTATATTTAATTATTAACTTTAAATTCTCATACGTAAAGTGTGCAATCCCATAGTCTCGAGTTCGATCCTAACTCACGTCTACTAATTTATATCCATAAAACCAACAGCTCCCACTTGGATATATCTTAATAGAGTGATCACATCAATTAGCGTCTAGCAACTTCGATGCCTCTAGTACAACTCGAGCAAGGCTCCTGGAAAACCTTTTAATGATTTCTCATTATTATTATCCTTTTGTTTCTAATACCATGTTAAATAAAGATATGGAATTAAGTCATTCTTTATCCAACTATTCTGTTTCTCGTTATAAGTGATTAAACAAGATTACCAAATCTTCGAACATATTAGAACTTTGGCGTCACGCAAACATCTTGTCAACCTACGAGGGGCCCAAGTATTAAACTCCAAATAAATTTGAAGGAACAAATTCTATCTTGACTACGAGAATAACCCACGAACTTTGCAACACTTCAAGAAACAACCCTTATGACTACCAGTTCATTATGGCGTTAAGTTGTTCCCGAATGCACTACATTCATGACACTTATCCGGTATCTCAAGTCGAGGATAACTATTCATAATTTACTTATAACAATATCCACAAAGTAAATTATGTAGTTGGGATAAGTCCTATATTCAATTCATTGAATATCATCTGCAATTGGTATGCATTCTCATCAATATACTTTCAAGTATATTCTACCATATCTCTCATATTTGTCTTAGTTTAATGATACTCCCATATCATTAATTGACAACGAACGATTTAGAATAAATAAATTTATTCACGGATTAAACATGCAAATATAGGATACAATATATTATAAAATCAAACATACCAAGTATTTGATTTATTATAACAATTGTTTAACATCCCTTATCCAAATACCAAATAGATCAATGCATGAAAATTCCAGTTGATGAATTATGCCTCAAGTAATGACAATCATACTTGTTGACAAGGCATAAATCAACCAACTTGATCTATCGTAATTTTGAGAATACTTATTTCAAGAATTCAATTAATGAAGTCCTTGTATGTGTGCATTCACCAATCCACATAATAATTCATAAAGTGTGTGACATCCTCTATCACCAATTTATGACAATTTAAACTTTCAAACATTTTAAAGTTTAAAGTATTCTTATTCTTTTAATGTATAATGCAACTGCGCTCTAAGTAGCACAACTAGTTCAAATGTTCATTAACAAGGATGAAATCCTACCATGACTAGTATTGAGTGTCATCTCAATTAAACAAGCATCATTGTATACAAACAACAATATGCTCATTAAAACTCCGTAAACTTTAATATCTCATTGTGTAATGTTTGATGCTTTCCTAACTTTCAAGTTTAAAGCTGATGACAATTTTCACAACATTTGACATATTGTTCATCCATAGAATCTAGGAGCAATTCCAGGTTTTGAGGATGTAATCCTTTTAGAATATTCATTACACAAGTTATCTAATAACTTTTAATTAGATATCAATGTTGTCAAATCATCTATCATTCAAGAATGATACGACAATTTAAATACACTACATGATGTACATGATGAATCTACATGTCAAACTTAGAATTCATTCATGTTCTATCCTGTCAAAAGATATTTATCCATATATCATGTTTTATTAGAATCATTTACTTTACTGCACATGTTTATTAATAATAAACATATATTTCAAGGTTGTATGTTTTAATTCTTAAATCTTATAAGTGAAGTTTCATTCCAATCTAAGACTTAACATTTAGCTTACAAGGAATGTTACTTCCTATATGTTATACAACATATAAGATTTAAAACCTTAACATAATACTCCCACTAGCTTTCAGGAATACTTAAAATTTATCTTATTTCAATTATAAATCGAAACTAGGATTTAATAATTAAACATAAGAATAATTTCATAGATGCATGCATTTATCCATTCATGAATTATTGCACTTTGTACACTTCCAAAGATTATATGAACTCAAAAAACCTTTCAATTACTTACGTCCTGCTCAAGTAATTTTTCAAGAAAGAGTTTTGATATTCCATTGTCATATTTCATATTAATGAAATCAAGTATGACAATTATCATCTTTATATATTTAATGTGTCTTGAAAAGAATATTCAATCATAATTAATTGCTTAAGTATGATTAATAATCTTGTCATAAAACATGCATTAAATATGTGTACAATATTGTCCATATGATTTCTACATAGAAATTCAAACCACTAGGGTTTTTCATCTCTTTGAAGAAACTCATTTCCATTCTCTAGTCTAACTATTAAGATAAACCAAATTTCCAAAATTGATTATCTTTATGGACAGCATCTTTAACATTCATAGTATGAGTAATTTACCCAATTCAATATTTGGTAATCCATCATAATGATTATGAGGTTTACTATAATCCTGTAACTCATATTTCTCAGCATATAAGTCAAATATCTGAGATATCTTTGCAGATCTATGAATGAAAATTCCATCATCATGAGGTCTATCATTTACATGTCTAACCTCATCATGATATTTACTAGTGTGTTTTAGAAGATTATGTATCTTGTAATTTTATCTTTCAAGATAAAACTCCCACTTGCCTTTTGTAATATATAGACTATCTATATATACTTAGCAATTAGAGCAAAACTACGTTGTTCTCTTTTTGGGACATTACAAATACATAATTGATAATTCATGACTTTACTTTGTTAATAACCTATTCATAAATAGTTTAACAAATTCAGAATCTTCAATTTTAAAACTTAATGTGATTCATCACATTCCATAATAAAATGGTGTTTTATTAATCTTCTAGGTTGGAGTCATATTGAGTATATTCAATCCATACTCAATTTCTAACCTTGTTACTTTTAAGAAAGAAGTTATGGTTATCTTGTATCAAACAAATCAAATATACTTTGATTCTCCTAACTGAACATACCATCAACTTGTGGTATTCATTAGAATTTAATATTGTAAGACAATCTAACAATATATAAGATAAACATATTCCTTTTGGCTTACCTATTTACCAACTAAGTCAACTTAATGGTATAATAGACTTTTCAAGCCAATTGCATGCTTTATAACACAAGTACTTTTAACCAAGTCACTTCATATCCATGTCTCATCAAGAAAACATAAACTGTTATAATCCCATTATACGTTATAAATCATTGATCAACTCAATGACTTCTTGTATATGTCTTAATTAAAAAACATAACAAGTTAACGTCTTACTTTATTATAAGTCTTAAAAGACTTTATGTTTATGTCTTTACAATGAATCATAAACATGTTTAACTAAAGTAATTATGAACACAACTCTTGGTTTCAATAGTAATTTCAAGTTAATTTATTTACTTCACAATAATGTAGGACTACATTATTTTTCATTTATGTCATTCAAAATACATAAATAAACAAATTGAAGTAGTATTAGATTACTTCATTTATTTTATGTCATTCTAATAATACATAAATATTTAATTTGAAGTAGTCTTATATATCATTTTGACACATGTTCCAAATACTTGTCTAATTAGAAGCGTAAATATGTCCATGCAAGATCTCACTTTACATAGAGATTTACTTTGTTGTTGCAATCTCGCCAAGTTCTCACATGGCGTAAATTGCAACACCAAGTGTTTCTTGAATTAGATATGTACAAGTTATATTAGAACGTTAGTTTCTTTCCTTGCAGTCAAGAGAATCCGTTAAATCATATACTTATATGTTGTACCTTGCACACAATATAGATTTCTCCCACTTGTGCATGGAACAACATCATGTAGCAAATAAACAACACGACATATGTTTGTTTATGTGACTAATATGATTGTGTCATTGATATTAGCATAACTAGTAGATGTAGAACCACTTCATTGTCTAATAAGGAAGCGTACATGACTATCCTTGAAAACATAAGTGTCTACAAGTGGAAAGTAATTATCTTAAGACATTCTAGAGATAATATGGGTTACTACCAAGATGACAAAGCTTGTAACTCCCACTGAATAAGAGATCATTACATTAATTCCTTATTCAGTAATAAGAACAATACTCCCACTGGATTTGACAACATTGTAAGTGTTTCATTAACCAATGAAAGAAAATAGTGTTCTATTTACTTCCCTACACCTTTGAGAAAGTCCATACATAACAATTACAAATGTACTTAAAAGAATGTATTCTACTATGTAGATGATGAATTTATCCATCAATGCTATTAACTTGAAAAATTGGGCATGCAATTTCTTTCTTAATAGTTCTACTATTCCAACAATTGTAAGTAGTACTTTTAAATGGTCAAAACAAAACAACTAGATAAAATATGCTAGTTTGTATTTTACCAATTATGCACATAATTAGTCTAGCTTCTAATTTAATAACTCAGAAATATGCAATT
Organism: Chrysanthemum makinoi; assembly: GCA_910596185.1. Classification (NCBI taxonomy): domain Eukaryota; kingdom Viridiplantae; phylum Streptophyta; class Magnoliopsida; order Asterales; family Asteraceae; genus Chrysanthemum; species Chrysanthemum makinoi. Next base: position 17,941,979 of record OU343218.1, read on the forward strand.
TTCTTAACTATTAAAATTTGCTTACGAGTTATGTATTTAGAATTTAGACAATTCTAATTGCCCTATCATACCTTTCTTCATTCATGAAAAGGAATAGGATTGAATCTCACTCTTTCTTATATAAAGAGGACTAGGTTTATCCTTTTAGCAAAGTTGACTCTACCAAAAAACCCTTACAGGTGTAGATCAATTTACCAATACAAAATAACCTACGTTTACGGTTTAATGTTGCATTAATACATTTAAAGAATTAGCAAAATTCAATTTTAGTATTTTCGATAATTAAACTTTTCAAGAAAATAAAATACCCAAGGTAATATTCATATAACCATAGAATTTTCTCGAAAACTAGGATCCAAATTATCGAAGTTCCATTACATCAGTTGATCTGCTAGTAACGAAAGCACATAATAGGGTAATCTGTCGAACAATAATTGGCAAACAATTTCCAATTCCTAGATCATTATGGGATTTATATTTTCCAACGCTATTGCAAATATAAACATGTTTCATCCCATCTTATGCCATTGAGTCCAAGTCTCACTTCCTACTCAACTTAAGTGTCTAACTTAAAGAACTGCAAATATGTCCATGTAAGGTCTCACTTAACATAGAGATTTACCTCTCCATCACAATCTAGCCAAGTACTCTCATGACTTAAATTGCAACTTCAAGTGTTCCTTTTAATTAGATGGCATATAACTTAATTTAAAAGGGTACTAGTTTTGATTTTATGTGGTCAAATCAAATATGTACAAAGATGTCATGCATTCATCTTGTAGCATAATTTTAATAAAAACCTTTTTATTACCAATTCATAAAGATCAAATTATCAAAGTTTTGATTGAGGTATTGGGTTCACCAATCAAGGAATTTAGTGTTAATTATCATCCATTATACCGTACTTTTGCATAAGTGTAAACACTTAGTGTTTCGGGTAATTACCACCGAAGTGGCGCATGGAATTAAAACTAATTCGCCCTTAAGATGAGCTTGTACTTTTATGGCTTACTAAGTAGCTCTATTCGAACTTACAGAGGGCGAGGTAAAGTAAGGCAAACGCATAACCTTAGACATCCTTTCAGGTGTGGTATGCGCACTTCTTAAATAACCCCTTTATAGTTCATTCGAATGGGTGAGCCGTTCGGTCATTGTACCAAAGTCACCAATCAATTAAACTATTGAAAACTTAACTCTTCCAAAACAAATCAAATTTCACCATTGTTTAGTCCGTATTATTTTTCTATTCAAAATTACCCTTTGCTTAAAACTGTCGCACATAATAAACAAACAAGTAATACCAATAAAAATAAACTACTAAAAAACAATGCGCACATAATAAACAATTTATACGTGTAAACAAGTAGCCACATGCAACTTATTCGATAAAACCCTATTAATAATCAATGTCTAGGTTAAATTAATGTATATATTAATTAGGGCTTTCACTCTCTCAATTGAAAGTGAGCCACATACATCGACGAATCGATTGCGTAAACCCATAATTAATGATATACCAAATTGCACATAATTGATTCATTAATATATATAATTGGAGTTTTCTCCAATTCAAGATTTATCTTAAATATACATGTGTATAAAACTTAACAATTAATTTCGCATAACCAATCTTAACAATTAAATATTCAAAGCAACTTATCCATGACTAACATGCATGTATAATCATGGATACATCATAACAATTATACAAATAGTCACAAGATCGCATATAATTCCATGTCACATAACACTTTATTCATGAATTTATCACGTAACAAATATATTAAATCTAGGTTTCGATATAGATAACTTAACAATTAATATAAACCCTAAAAAAAAATTTAAGAAAATCGATTAAAAAAATTTAGGGTTTCCACCCATAAAAAATTTTCGATCCATAATAGATTTTTTAAAAACAAATTAGGGCAAAAGCCCTAACCCTAAAATTAGGGTTTATATAATCATAACCAAAACCCTAGAATAAATCATATCAAACACAATACAATATCCGTTTTTTACGTGTTTAGTAATTAATTACTCATTAAAACCAATGACTCGTGATGCCACTGTTGGAATTATATAACATGACTAATCATAAATATAAAAAATAAACATCAAAGTAAGTCGGAGCGTTATAGGAACATATAATGAATAATTAATTAACTAAAGAATAAAGTATGCGTACCTTACTTGATTCTAGCCGAACAAGAATCAAATCCACAAACTAGCAATTAGGATGAACCCTAATTAGGGTTTATAGGATTATAAGAATTACCCTTACCGTTTTGTAATTCAATCCAAGATAATAACAAAAGTATGTTATTATTATGTTCTTGTACACACGTTTAAACCGAATTAAAGTAATGCTAGTTTTATCAAACAAATAACTTGATGTGGAAAAGGTTTGAAGATCGACACCCTAAAGGGATGTGCGATGGGTTTAAGAACAAAACACACAAAACAATTTTAGGGTTTAGTAATGAAGCACTTGAGATGGAAAAAAAACCCTAGGCTTGTATATATATACACAAGCAAACTTGTTGAACAAGTTGGTTTTCTTTCCTTGTTTTGTCCTAGGCGATCGGTTAAGGAGTTCCCAAAGGGATTCGGAACCTTCCCAACTTTTGCAATTTAGTCCTTTTCCATAAACATTTAACGACCGTTAATCCATTACATTAATTACTTAACGTCCGTTAGTTATTTCATTTAATAAATAAATAAATATAACATTTATATTTAATTATTAAGTTTAATTCTCATACGTAAATTAATAGTGTGATCCATAGTCTCGAGTTCGATCCTAACTCACGTCTACTAATTTATATCCATAAAACCAACACTACTAACACAGTTTCTTGTCTTTGATCTACTGCTGCAGCGCATTGGAAAAGAAGAGGGATGTATATGTGAGCATAGCTGCTGCAGCGAATGCTGTTTTCACACTTTCACTGAAAACAAATCGTGTCAAGGTTCAATACCCGTTATGCTGCTAATAAATTTTTATTAGCAAAAACCCAAGTTTATATCCAGCTTATTTTCGTTTCGACTTGTTGCAGGAGAATGTTACCGCTGTTATGGATTTAATTTTAGCTCAAGGAGTCCCTGCTAATGAGTTTAAATCTCTTCTACAATCTCTACATAATTTTGGGAATCTGCTATGGACAAGTAATAGATTAGAAGAGGTACAGTTTTCTTCTCTTTTTCGTTTGTTTTATGCGTTTTTGGGCTTGGTAATATAATGGGGTTCTCAGTTACGATGCATTTTCCTGTAGGCTACGTGGTTACTGGACTCATCAGTAGGAGCAGCATGGAACTGTGTTCTACACAGTTGCAAAATGTTCATTTCACGAGAGTCTTCTTATCGTAAGGTTGACGTAGATGATTTTGTCAAAGAAGCATTAGCACTGAGTCTTACTATGCTGAAATTACATGGCCAATGTCCTACGAAAATACGAAACAGCCTTGAATTTTCTATCGGAAGATGGTTTGAAGCATATTCGTTGCATCACAGGATCTCAATACCGGTAGATCTCGTCCAAACATGGGTGAAGGTACTCATAAGACAATGCCTTTTGATATTAATTGATGTGGCAAATGGGGGGGGGTCGGGCGGGGGCGGGTTCACAAATGAGTCAAAACACTTTTGTGCAAAGAGATGTATTATAGTAAACAATTAACGTGTCAAATGTGATTATGGTAATCTAATTGTTTTGAAAAGCATTTTCGAGTTTATATATGTTAAAATTACACTTTTAGCAACTTTCAATCTCTTTAACTGATTTTAGTATAAGGTCCTCCATTTTGCCTATTTGACCCGTGAGAGATAATAATTCACCCGATTAAGCCATTCGTAAGTAAATGGGTCTAATTGGCATCTCTTATATTGGTAAACATTACTCAATTCTTATTGTTTTTGCTTGCAGATCTTACGTGAAGTGCACGATAACACGGCTGAAGTGGGTTTAACACTTTAACTTTAACTTTAACCCCGTATTCTCTCATGGCATATTTAAAACAGGTATTTATGTTCTTATGCCACTAATTACTCTAACTTCTCTCAAACAACTTACTGTTTTGTTTTTGTGTTTTGTTTTTGTTTAACAGGAAACTGCATACAAGAATCGTGATCCAAAATTATCTAAAATAATGGAACAAATTATTTCAAATATCATTTTGGAAGAGATATGCACTAAAAGTGATGGCCCTTTACGCACTGCTTGGTATCTTATTTCAAATGGAAGGGAACAACGAGCACATGGAATTGAAAATCTGAATGATTGCTTTGCATCTTTGTCTCAAGCAATAACTACCCTTGTGAGTTATCTTTCACTTGCATTTTACTTTCTTCATATGTCCTTGAGTAAATTACACCGTTCGTCCTTGTGGTTTGCGTTGACCGCAGGGTTTAGTCCTTTGACCAAAAAAATTGCACCGTACGTCCTTAAGTGTGAAACGTTATGCGCCATTCGTCCTTTGACCAAACGACGTTAAGTTTGACCGTTAAAAACTCATCATGTGACTTGCACATGAGGGTAAATTCGTCATTTCAACACCATAAGTAAGACAGGTGAAAGGACGGAACGGTGTAGTTTACTCTAAACCTAATAATATTTTGTAACTCCTTAACCCTAAAAGCAAAACTAATCCGCCCCCATCATTTTCATTACACAAAAACGCCATGATCAATCAATCATTCAGGACTTGGTCTCTCTTTTTTTTCAAGAGTAACTAATCTCATCCAAGTAATCATAAACATATTTCAATCAAGATGCTTAACCTCTAAAATGATCTCATTCCATCAGAATCAAAAACAAAACAAATCCACTAGACGGACCTTTGTTTTACTTTTTCGCACAAAAACGAATCAAGAAGCACTATTATAAAAGTGTCAAGATCTTTGGAGGGTCACGTTCGGTTCAACAAACTTTATTGTGATTTCTTTTGTGCTATTGAAAGAACCGAACATAAGAAGGAATGTAAAGCCATGGTGGTTTATGTTCTTTCCTTTAAAGATTGAATATTAAATTGAAGGTTTAGCTTAACAAAAATCATAAGCGAAGGTGAGGAAATGGGATCTTTAAATTTTACTTTTGTTTATAAAAATCGCTGATGAGGAGATGTCATGAAAACCTTAAATGGTTTTAACTTGAATCTTTGAGAAGAAAGCACCCACATAAATCGAGATTAATTATTATACTTTGAGTCCGAAGTCTTCCCTCGAAAGGCTTGAATTCTCACCGCTTAATGAAAATATTAATAAGGGTGTCGAGGTAGATGTTCTTGGGTTAAGAAGATTAATGAGAAGAAGATATGATTGAAATAAAATATATCTTCTCGTGAATGGATCTTTAATTGAAATGGATCCATCAACACTGTGAATGATCTTATTCCTAGCACTAGCAAGTGAATGGATCTTTAACTTGAAATGACGCCGTAAATTCAAGTAAAGGTAAGAAGATAAATGTAGGTATTTCAAGATTTTACCTCAGCTAATTACTAAACTTAACGTCGTTTGGTCAAAGGACGAATTTGTGCATAACGCCACACTTAAGGACGATGGGGTGCAAATTTTTGGTCAAAGGACTAAACTCAAGGGGTCAACGTGCAAACCACAAGGACGAACGGTGTAATTTACTCTATGTCCTTATTGGTTGCTTAATTTAACAGTTCACTTCCTTGAGTTGAATATTTTTTATTGGACCAGATTGCCAGCAAGGACAAGGTAGACGGTGGTCCATATTGTCTTCTATTAGGTGAGGCTTATGGGTTAGAAAGTGATTTGTACACTCTCATATTTGATTAATACACTCAAATTATGTAGCCAAGCTGACATTTATACTCTTACGTACGAAAACATATAAAAAATAAAAATAATATAAAGGTATAAAATGTCAAAACATTCTATAATTGAAATAGACAATCAATCAGATGAAATAGACAAATCACTTTTATGGGTTGCTTGCACTTTGTAAGCATGAAGCACAACCAACTAAAGAGGTACTACATCATAATTTGGTAGAGGAGGCGTGTTGGGCAGGTCGGTTAGGTTGGGTAAAATGTCAGGCCCATGTGCTATTTTTGAAGTGCGGGCTGCAGTTTTGTTTTTCGTAGCTGAATCTCCAACAAAAAGGACCTATTTGGGTAAAGGAACTTAATTTTAACAAAAAAAAACAATTTAATATATTTATAAAGGATTTAGGAGGACAGTATGTGTTTTAGTACACTTGGATGACTTTGACCCATTTGATATGTCAACCAATTTTACTTAGGGCATGTTTGGTTGGGAGAAATAAAGCCAAAAAAATGAAAATGAGCAAATTTCTCTTGGTTTTAGTGTTGAGAAATAAAAAGCTGAGATTTAAAAATTCTCAAAAGCACTTTCGTTAACACACCATCTCAATTCTCCCGTATTCTTCTACTTTTTGAGTGGAAAACAAAATTCTCTTGGCCCTTTTTAGGCAACAAACCCAAAACACGTGAGCTCCACATGACAAAAAATAAATACATTTTCAAAAAACAAGTTTTTTTAAATACATTTTTAAAAAATAATTTTTTTTAACAAAAAATATTTAAAAAAAAATAAGTTTTTTTTAATAATTACATTTTTAAAAAATATTTTTTAAAAAAAAAAACAATTTTTTTTTTAAATAAACACATTTTTAAAAAATAATTTTTTTAAATAATTTTTTTAAAAAGAAAGTACATAAATTTAAAAAAAAAATAATTTAATTTTTTTTTTTTTTTTAAATATTTTTAAATTTTTTTTTTAAGAATTGTTATTTAGAAAAAATAAAAAATAATTTAAAAAAAAAATCAACAAACAAATACACGTTCCCTTTATACACAAAATGTATTTTTAAATAATTTTTTTTTAATTCTCGGTCAAGTATCCGTCAAGTTACCAAACATTGACCGAATAAAATTTTCTACCGATTTCTATTCAATCGGTGATTCTATCATTCGCTTCATTTTATTTCTCTAAAATTTTCTCACCAAATCCGCCTTCCTTAAATTTTTAATATTCTATCTTGACCGGTTAAAACATACACCTAGTCGACTAACTTGGTCAAAATTGACATATCATTAAAAAGCTTAAGCCTTTGTAACTTGGAGCCTTTTCATTCACAAGTCTTTATACCATATTATTAACTCTCATATCCTCATTTTTTGTGGTGCAAACAGGATTACCTTCAAGACGTTGAAAAGGCTGTAGACTTTATGGTCGAGTCAAAAGCATGACCAATTTGTTATAGACTCAAATAGTGTGTTAATACCAACGTTAAAACCCGTTACGACGTAATCTTGCCTAGTCACCGGTCGGTCACCGTCAAATCGTTCAACTGGTCAACCCGTTAGACCCGTTTTATGCGACATGCCCAAACATCCTTTTTCGCTGCCCAAATATAATATCCAAACACTACTACGGTAGTTCGGCGCAATCCATTTCTTTGCCAGAACAACAAATCAAGTAAATAATGATGTACCAAATTTGAATTTACTAGTTTAAATGCAAGTAAAAACAATGATGTCTCTAATTTATACATACAATCCTTGTATCAAACAAAAATAGCACCTTAATATGGAAAATAGAAAAAATAAGGAGTCAAAATTACCTTCATCAAAATATCCAGTTATTCTAATGGTGGCTCGTTGAACTCAAATTTGATGGTAGGTGACACTAGGTTATTATAATGGTGGTTGTAATGAACTGGGGTTGAAATAAAAAGTGAAAAAATGGAACTAAACACTCACGGTCTATGGTTTTCAATTAAAAAATGACAAAATCAAACCGGCGGGTTTGAGGGACCGTCTGTCAACCGCCATTACTTAAAACCCTAAGGGTCGAGATTGTAGCTTGACCGCTTTTGAAAGCGGGTTTTTCGACCCTTTTTGCCGTGAACCGGCCCAACCGTTAGCTCAAGTCAACCCGGGTTTCCAAACATTGGTTAATACTTAATAGTTTCAACTTGCTCTACCGATTCAATGATTTGCTAAACCTCAAGGTTGACTTTCTTGTCGGCATTAAAGGTTTTTTGGCATGTATTATTATCGTCTCTTATTGTTATAATGTTCTTTTATCACAGGTCTACAAGAAAGATCTTCATTCAAACATATGTAAACTCATGATCAAAAGTTTTAACGAGGATGAGTGCCTTGCCATGTTGTGGCAATCAAGAAGCCTTGGTCATGCTTTGTGTGCTTCACCTCTAAGTGATGTATTCATGAGGACTTCTTCTGAGCTGAATATTGATATGGGTATGATGCACTGGACACTCTGTATGGAGAAACCAAAATCACCATCGCTAAAAGCTGGTTTTGAGCAGAGTTTTCTAGTGGAATCTACTTTTACCTCCCTTTCTTATAATGATGATTGGAGGAAAACAACCGTTGTAGTAAAGGAGGCTGCTTCTTGTGGTGTCATTAACCCTCATGTATGATACTGTGATCCTTTGACTAATCATATAGCATGGTTTATATTAGGGTTTGATAAATGGTTGGGTTGGGTAACATGTCCAAAAGGGTCCCTCCACAAACACTTTTTATATTGAATTTTGTTAGTAGTTAGTGTGGCAACTTTTGATTATCAAAATGATAGTAATTCAATTTTTATTGTTATTGATGACGTATAGTCTGGCGTCGGGTCATAAACCTGACTACGATCCCTCTAACTACTTGCAAGCCCCAAGCATCTAATATGTCCATACATCTGGCTGGCTCACGAAAGCCCAAGCCTCTATCTATTTATGGAATAGATATCCGATATCTTCTAAAACAAGAAGATAATCATTCCCAACCGATTTAGGCGGATAATCGCCCGAAGGTTGGGACACGGAACCAACAAGGATTCCGTATGCGATATAAAGGGAATTAGATTCCTCATCTAGGTACGATCTCATAACCCTAAAACTCCTTAAACCCTAAACCGATTACTCACTCTCACGCCAGAGGATAATCGTGGGAGACAATCCCACGGTAAGCTAACAATCTGTTTCTTGTCTCTTAGTGCGCAGGTCTCAAGCAGCAATTCTCAATTGGTACGAACCGAGCTCCAAATCGGAACGCCCAACTTTTGTATCAACAAGTGGCCATCCTGGGACCCTACACTAAGAACCAACACTGAATGACAAAGCACTGTAATCACGATCGCAGCCGATCTCATGGGAAGAAGTCGCAGTGGATTGACCCCTAAGCATACCTCTGGGACAACGCTAAAAATAAGGGATCGGTCAAGATTTGATCTTCCCTCGGTGGAACCGCACTCTGAACAACCCAAGCCACTACAACCACCACGAGTGGAGTAGACCCCCTGCGCACCACCTTTACTACCCTTCCAATCTTTGCTGGAACCGACCACAAAGGTACGAGAGGCACCGGGCCGGGATAAGGGTAAAGAAGCGGAAACAAACGCACTCACCCTCGAGGAGTCGCTACCGAATTAGCACCGTAAGTTTTCGTATCCCAAAACTACTTAAACATTAACGCCCTCATGCAAGAGGAAGAGAAGAAGAGAGCAGGTCGGAACTTGAAAGCCCGACTCAACTTCGATTCTGAATACGAAACTTCTCCACCGCGCCATCGAAAGAAAAGCGCAGGGAGATAGCCACGACCCCCAAGATTCAACAGTAATAGGAGGAGAATTGAGGATGATGAGACATCTCACCGCAAAGCACTTGAGTGATAGGTGAGAAGAAGAACGGCGCACTGCTGTCTACACTAGATTGGGTAGCCGTAAAATACGCGAGCGTGACCGGGGCAAAGCACTCCCCAAGTGAAAGTCCTTCGGACCCGCACACGAGTCGACTCGAGGACAATACGCGAAACGCCGAAGAAGGAAAATTCATCTTCTGATAATTCCTGACAACGAGGACAAATGCACAGGACATTGGAAGTCTAGAAATGCACGTGATAGCCAAGAGGAAGACATGTCTCGCGTGGCGCCGTCGAAAGTGGATGCGTTCACCAGACGCATTAGTGATTTCTCCGAGAACAAGAAGAGACGCATGCCTACAAATGTCAAGACCTATGATGGAACAGTGATCCCGACGATCACCTAAAAATCTTCGAATCACGACCATTGAGAACTGGCCACAACCAGTGTGGTGCCACATGTTTAATTCCACATTGGTGGGAAGCGCGCGGAACTGGTTCAACAAACTCCCACGAAGGAGCGTAAATGGTTTTGAAGAGTTGAGAAAGGCGTTCCGCCTAAACTTTACTCAACGGAAAAAGTCGCTAAAATCCCTGTCGAACTCGCCAGGTAAAGCGAACCAAGGAGAATCTACGAGTGCATTCATGGAACGCTTTAAAGATGAATGCATGCAAGTTAAAGCATGTCTTGAAGTACTAAAGATCTCGGCTTCATGAATGGGATTAATAATCCGTAACTCATCAAGAGATTGAACGACAAGATCCCCGAGACTTTTGATGAACTCATGAAGCGCCTCGATCTTTTGTCCAGGGGAAGCCGCCGCGGCGATAGCAAAAAGAACCACTCGAGTTACCGGTCACAGAACAACCGGGAGACAATCCAACGATCAACCGGGTAATAACCGTAATAGAAACTATCGCGTTCGAGGAGAGGCAGAGACAGAGATAATGACAGTATACTCCCCGATCAAAACACCAAAGGAAATACTCGCAAATGAAGGTGCGAATTTCCCAAGACCACCGCAGATGCATACCCGAGATCGGCAAGATGGGAATGGATAATATGACTACCACGCACAAAAGGGTCACACCACTAACGAGTGTGTCCAGCTGCGCCAATTCATCGACAAGATGGTCAAGGAAGGCAGACTGGACCACTTAGTTAAAAACATTAAAGAGGGAAGAGATAAACAAAAGAATGGAAGCAAGAAGGAGACACCCAAAGATAAGGCCGAAACAATCTACATGATACGACGGCAACGAACCACTAGACAAAGGTCAGCCAGAGTTTTCCGAAGAAGCGAAATCTCCTTCCCTACTTTAATCAAGGACAACGCAGCAGCAGAGCCCCTCACCATTGAAATTAGTGCGGGTGGTCACGACATACACCGCATGTACATCGATGGTGGGGCATCGGCAAATATCATGTACGAGCATTTCTTTAAAAGACTACGACACGAAATACGTAGTCAGCTAAATCCGGTCAACACAAAGACTCACACCGGTTTCACGGGTGAAAAGATATGGCCCATGGGCAATCTGCGATTACTAGTCGTCGGCAACGCGAGCACTCTACGACAACCTGGATGGATTTCATGGTGATCAAATCCCCATCGTCATACAATGGCATTATTGGGAGACTGGGATATCGCCATGCGCTGTGCGGTACATCAACAGCGCACGGATGCTTAAATTCCAGTAGAAGGAGGCATTGTTACTCTTTACAATGCCACGGTACCAAACAGAGAATGTAACACGGTTACATGCGAAACGGAACCAATCCCTAAAACAAAGGCGCCGCCAAAGTCCCCAACTTGAAGGTCGAATTCACCCGTAATACCCGATCAGAAATAATCATTGGAGGGTCATTGTCGGACAACGGCAAGCAGCGTACTGTGTGCGCGCTCCTACAAAAGAACGTGGATATTTTCGCGTGGGAGCCAAAACACATGACTGGAGTACCACGCTCGATCACAGAGCATAAACTTAGAATCCGACAAGGGTACTCACCGATACGCGTCCTTGAAGCGTGCCAAGCCCCGAGAGGGCCAGTATTCGGCAGAAGGTACGTAAATTGGTAAATGCGGAATTATGCGTGAAGTCTATTACCACGACGGCTTTCTAATCCAGAATGGTCAAAAAGCGATGGTAGCTGGCGAATGTGTGTAGACTTCACCGACCTTAACAAAGCATGCCCGCAGGACTGCTATCCATTACCAGAGATAGACTGGAAAATAGAGTCCTTGTGCGGATACCCGTTGAAGTGTTTTCTTGACGCGCATAAGGGATATCACCGATACAAATGGCTAAAGAAGACGAGAAAGACAGCTTTCCACACAAGCCAAGTATGCCATCGTTACACAAAAATGCCATTTGGCTTGAAGAATGCGGGTGCCACCTATCAGCGATTGGTAGACAATGCCTTTGAAAACGTGGACGCAACCTGGAAGTCTATGTGGACGACCTGGTCATAAAAAGCCATACTGAAGTTGAGCTTGTGCGACATAGAAGAAACATTCAAGACTCTACGAGAGATCAACATGAAGCTAAATCCTAAGAAATGCACCTTCGGCGAAATCAAGGCATGTTCTTAGGGTACCTGATAGAACCTCGAGGGCATAAAACCTTGTCCGAGAAAAGACAAAAGGCGGTAATAGAACTTCCTCACCACGCGCGAAGGAAGTCCAATCCTCAACGGAAAACTGGCCGGGCCTCACGTGTTCCTGTCTAAATCGCCAGAAAAGTCATTGCCTCTTTTCAAAACACTCAAGAAGTGTATAAAAAGGGTGACTTTCGTGGACGACGGAGGCGAAGAAGCCTTCACTACACTCAAACAGCATCTAGCAACGCTCCCAACACTCGTGGCACCCCGACCAGGAGAAGAACTGATCATGTATTTATCAGCAACTCATGGGCCACAGCAAAGGTGCTATTAACATGTGATAGGGACTCGCAAACCCCTATCTATTTTGTCACAAAGCGCCAAAAGACGGAGATGACTACATGTGCCATGGAAAAGTTGGTCTTGGCACTAGTGTTTGCCGCCAAGCGCTACCGATACTTCCAAGCGCACCCAATAGCGTAATCACGCATCAAGCCATCGCTCAGATCATCTCCAAACCCGATGCGCGGCCGTGACGACTCGTAAGTGGAGTGTGTTGCTAGGCGAACATAACATCTCTTACGACCACGCGATCGCAATAAAGGGACGAGGTTCTCGCGGACTTCATCATCGAAGCCGATAATCGACAAGTACCTACACCAGCGAGAAGGAACTACAAGATCCATGGATTTTGTTCACCGACGGGTCCTCATGCGTGGACGGGTCAGAGTCGGCCTTATTCTCACAAACCCAGAGGGAATGGAATTCACTTACGCGACGCGCTTTGAATTTACCGCGACAAACAATGAGGCGAATATGAAGCTCTAATCGCCTGGACTACGATTGCAGCTCGAATGGGTGTACGTAACTTAGAAGCAAATGTGGACTCCCGGCTAGTGGCCAACCACGTGTTGGGTGAATACGTGGCCAAAGAAGAGAACATGATTCAAGATATGGAGAAGACTAAGTCATCGATCAAAGGCTTTGACAGATTTACTATCAAACAAGTCCCTAGAGGAGAAAATCGCAGCAGATGCACCGAGCAAGATCGCCTCGACGAGCTTCGCACACTTATCAAAGCAAGTCCTGGTGGAAACACTGAAAAGCAAGTCAATATCGGAGATGGAAGTCTCCGCAGTCATAGAGGAGGATGGTCCTACATGGATGACACCGATTGTGGAATACTTAAACAAAGGTACATTACCCCAAGAAGCGGTACGACATAAGCGCAGACACGTCGCAAATTCGAATTGCGCGACAACATATCTGATCGACGTTCTTCCTCCAACCATGGCGGCCACGCTGGTCCCCATGCAAGCAAATTACGTGCTGCGAAATCCATGAAGGTTCATGTAGCATGCACGCAGACCACGGTCCGTTGTAGCACGCCATGCGATCCGGATACTACAGCCAACCATGCATAAAGATGCGGGGACTTGATAAGGAAGTGCAATGATTGTCGTCCACGAAGGGCGTTCCGCCAACCACAAGATGAGTTAACGCCAATCACGGCGCCATGGCCATTCTACAAATGGGCATCGATATCGCAGTCCTTTCCAATAGCAAAGCAGGCTCTCAAGTTTCTCATAGTAGCTATAGACTACTTTACCAAGTGGATCGAGGCAAAAGCAAAGGGCGACAATCACGGCAAACGGGGTGAAACGCTTTGTTCTGGGACAACATAGTATGCCGCCGATTACCGAGAAATCATCTCGATAATGGGAAACAATTCTGCGACAACCCCTTCAAAGATTGGTGCGAAAAGTTAAACATCACCCAACACTTCAAGGCGCCGATTACGCACCCACAAACCAATGGCTTAGTAGAGCGCACAAATCGAAGCCTGGGCGAAGGAATAAAGGCGGCGCCGACAGGCACAAAGGAAGGTGGGTCGAGGAGCTTTCGCATGTCTTATGGGCTCACCGCACCTCGATTAAAACCAAAGACGGGGACACCCCTTCTCTAGTCTACGGGACAGAAGCCGTTATACCAACTGAGATCGGCATGCCAACTATCCGCACCGCGGAGATCAATGTAACAACAAACAATGACGAAAGACGTGTCGACTTGGATCTGCTGGAAGAAAGACGCGAACGCTACACCATACACGGGAGGCAAAGTCGAAGTCAAAATGAAAGGATACTATGATACCAAGGTGCGCGGTGTTTCATTCGCACCGGCGACTTTGTCTACCGTGCCAATGAGGCGAGCCACGCAGAAGATACAGGTAAGCTTGGACCAAAGTGGGAAGGACCTTATGAGGTTATCAAGCAATTGGCACAGGCGCCAGCCTACGAGGCTTGGATGGTCGTGACCTACCGCGCACATGGAACATTGGCAACCTCAAGAGGTGCTACTTGTAAGACCGCCTACGGCATAGCACACAGACGCTCCGCACTTTTAGTGCCCAATAAACATTCATGTATTTATTTCTTATTTTTCATATTTACTGTTTTCCTTGTTATGTCTCAAAAAAAACATTCAAGTATCAATAAAATGCCGCGGTTTCTAGCTAACTCCGCGACACATTTTAAGTTGTTATCTCCATATACAGTATGACTTAACGCTTTTTTATTTCTTGCCCATGATGGCGTGCATGCACTACGAATAAACCCACGATGGTAAAAGGATAAGTTAACCTACTAACTAACTTGTTGAGTAAGAGGGTTGCAAACCCATCAACACTGGATCACGCATCCTTGTTAAACCCCTTGTTCTCAAGACGTTGAATAAGATATGCGCATCCCACGAAGGTTGCAGGCGAACGCACAACGCGCATCGTTTAACAATTTAGGAACCAAGACACTTGATTCCTTAATAAGATATTCTACAAGACGCTGTGAACTACAACATACACGATTATGATAAAGTACTTAGAATTATTTTCTACGTATATTAGGATCTTCATACATGATTATGCATTTCCTACATTCTCATTGGCTTACACGTTTGTCTCTTCGACAACAAATGCATCTTTCACGTAAAGACAAGTAGATACGTTTACATTACACGTTTTAATAATAGCCACTGCAACAAAAAAAAGAAATGTTCATCCATAACTACGAGTTATTACATATTTATTACCAGCTGCTACAACGCTTAAGTGAAGAGGTGCCAACATGACTTGTCGCACCTTTGACTTCGCTAACACTCTTCAAAACATCTGCATCCTGATGCGACACAGTGGCCACCGACCGGCACTCCATCTGACCTCGGCAAGTGAGCCGCACCAACCCCACACAAAATGGCCTTCCCTGCAATACCCTCTTTTTAGCAAGACGGGTGGCATGCGCTTCCAAGACTTCCTTTAAAGGTACCTCCTTCTCTAAAGCAAATGGATCCCCGACTATCCCTGGACGCGCAAAGCAGGCACTTGAGCTGAGACTCATGAGGTTTCAAAAATAGTCCATTGTGTCAGCATCCTCGCACGATGACGCCAAGGTCAACCCCGCCATAATCACATTTATTGATAATCTTGATCGCTCAAGCTCCGAAATCATTGGGAGCTCCAAGTCTTTCATTCTCTGCATAGCAGCGACCAAGTGATTATATGACTCAGCATCATACCCCGGCGCCTTATCCAACGGCGCCTTCAACAGCTTCGCTTGTGGAGCTCTTCAATGGCTTCGATTTACCACGCCCAGAGCGCACTTCACCACCTCTCCGAAGGCATTAACCACCTCTGATGATTCCAGGGTACTAAGAGCAGCCAGGCGGAGACCATGGCCTATAAGCCACCGGCGCTCCGCTATCATAGACATAAGCTGCGGATACAACTCTTCGTCATACTCGATGCTTAGCTTACGCAGCTTTGCCTCCTGTACCTCCAAGGACCACTCACAAAGATTCCCAAGCTCCCCAATGCGCAAATAAACTTTCTTTACCCGATCTAGATGTTTTAATGACCAGAAGACGCAGACTTATATACCGCAAAGATCATCGGACGCTCTTGATTCATTGGCACACTAGCGCCATTTTCTCCTCGGCTGTTTTTGGCGTACGCGCTCAGGCCCCTTGCCTCTGCATGGGCGCTATCTAGTTGTGCCCGGTACTTGCCAGCCTGCCCAAATACGAAATTGTTTGATCCTTTGGGAATCTTGGTTTTCTCTCGATCGATACTTTCGGTCTTTCGCTTCACAATTAATGAAGCCTGATGAGCGGAGACTTGAACCAATTCTTCAACTAATTGCTCCAGGGGCACATTTGCATCAGACTGGTCTTCCTTATCCTGTCTCTCGGCTCGAATGCGCTGAAATGCGTGTCGGACTAACCTTAGGGGTGACTCTATAACCTCGCTCCATCCTGCGCAGATCATCAGCACAATATTAGAAACACATCTAGCACATTCACCAACAAAAGAAAATTATTCATGTACGACTTTACTTACTGTGGCTCCGCATCATCAGGGTGTGACGACGCTTCATCATAGAGGATAACTCACAGTCGTGACCACGGACGCTTCTTCCTTGAAAGGCCCGCACCATCATCTCTTCGAGTCCTTTTGCGACTAAGCGCGGCTTCTTCTTCCTCTTCCTCTTCAGGTTGAGCCACAGCTACGGACGGTGACTGCGCCACCGGTTACTTCGATTGGGACGGCTCTGCAGGGGCGTTGCCTCCATCTGCAATGAGGAACTGGTCCTGTATCCCCAGATTCAGCTCTATGACGCCCCTGCAGAATGAGCTAAAATAGGCTCCTCATCATCCTTCAAAGGCCTTACTCCTGTCCTTACTGCCAGAGGCTTCGCTAGGCATACAACGGTGAATGAGATCCATCTCGCAGACAAGACAGATATAAAAACAGGTTATATAATGCGCGACATATACGGAAGATTGTTCTTACAATATTTACATACAGATGTACGGAGGAATAAGTACCCACCCTGGCCATTGGCGTCTAAGAAGATAGGGATCTCATCTTCGGGACCAAAATAATTGCGGCTGATTCCCGTGTGCACCAAAATCCCTCAGATATGCACTAATGGGGATGCGGTTAGCATTTATCAGCCCGCATCCCGACATTATAAGACCCAGGCAAAGGCACTCATCCTCTCAGTAAGGTTCCCGTATAAAAATCATAATCCCAGGGAAAACATGTATCATCTACCCAGAAGAAATACTCCCTCCAATTCCTAAGTGCATCTAATTTATCCGTATAACACTGCAGTCTACCAGCGCGCTTTGCAAAAGATACCCACCCATGCGCCCATGTGGTGTGATAGAAGGCGCGGAATAGGTGGATGGTGGGGTTAATCCCCAACAAACGGCAATTTACTTCAAAATTTGTAATCTTAGCGCGCCAATACAGGTGCATTTGTGATATGTGTAGATTATAATAATTTAACACATCGCACAAAAAAGCGTGACAGGCACACGTTGATTCGCAAATTCGAATAACCGTGTATATACACCCACTTTCCCTGCAGGGAAATCCGCTATCGGGCTTGCGATCCGAACTATGGATGCACATTCGGGGTATAAAGTAATCTGAGGTGAATTCCATCGATCGATCACAGTGAGGTCGGAGGTGAAGTCGGCAAACCGTTTCACCATTGGGATATTCTTTTTGATATAACGCACGCGCGGTTACCTTTGTGGTTGGTTACTTTCGGATCACAACTCTTAGAACACTTTAGCAATGGTGGATGGAGGTTTTACTATGAGGGATCCGGTGAAAATGAATCTCATAGTTATATATCTTTTCTCCTCCACACGATTAGCGACACGTGGATCCCACTAGTCCTCATTGTGTGGCTGAGATAGCTTGATGGGACAACGGGGCAAGAACTTTCCTCCTAATAACGAGGCATTCAAATTCACTTGGATGTCTCGATACATTGCACCTACGGGTAGGTGTGTGGTTTCTTTCATACGTTTTATAAGTTATTTATTTTTGATTACGGTCTTTAGTCTAGCACCCGCAGCTACGATTCACTGCGCCTACTAGACTGGGGACATGATGACGATAGTCTCAAGCGTCGGGTCATAAACCTGACTACAGTCCACTACTTGCAAGCCCAGTACGAACTGGGCCAATGTCCATACGCGTTTGGGCTCACGAAAGCCCAAGCCTCTATCTATTTATGGAATAGATATCCGATATCTTCTAAAACAAGAAGATAATCATTCCCAACCGATTTAGGCGGGATACCGAGAAGGTTGGGGACACGGAACCAACAAGGATTCCGTGCGTATATAAAGGGAATTAGATTCCTCATCTAAGGTACGATCTCATAACCCTAAAACTCCTTAAACCCTAAACCGATTACTCACTCTCACGCCGGAGGATAATCGTGGGAGACAATCCCACGGTAAGCCTAACGGTGTTTCTTGTCTCTTAGTGCGCAGGTCTCAAGCAGCAATTCTCAATTGGTACGAGAACCGGAGCTCCAAATCAGGAACGTCCAACTTTTGTATCAACAGTTATAAAATTTTATGAGGTGTTAAGCCTTTGGATGACTTTTAACCCAATTGACCACGACCCTGCGTATTAGTTAAATCTCTTAGCTTAACCCATTTGGATATTCGGTGATGAAACATAACCCATTTACCAATATAAAAATACTGTAAATTAGTCAAAGTTCCACCTCTAGCTTTTGGCTGTGCATCTAGATTTTCTTTATACATATGTTGATTAACATCTAACGTTAATTTCCAATTTCAGAGTCTTGTATTCACAGAATCCATGTTTCTTGCATCGCAACTCTACTATGACTTGGGGGAAAGACTTGTTGCAAAAGGATCTGTTGGGATTTTAGAACCAGTTAACCATTAACCTCTACGAGTACGCAGCGGATAAGGATCTAGTAATCGCAATTAGGTTAAACACGTAATTAATAAACAATTAATTAATACAATAATTAATTAATAAAAGGGATAAAAGAAAACCTAACCTTGCTTGGCAATTGATCTTTAGTGACGGACAATAAAACCAATACAAAACTAAGCACCTAAAATAGATGCCTCTACGAGTATCACACACAAACACTTAAACCAAGTACGTTCGATAAGAAGGCTAGTCGAGAACGTTTACCAATCAACCCCTTGAATTACTTGAATACCACGAACAAGAAAAACCCAAAGAACACATCTTCCTTTTATGTCCGAGAACCAAAACAAATTAAAACCCATTGCTTGGATGTCATATTCGACTAGGAACACAACCAAGTTATACAAATAATAAACCTTTTAAACACTTGAATTTAAGATGCAAGTTAAAAGGTATTATTCACTTGAAACTAAAAACCCAATCGAACTCAATATGTACGATTTGTTTAAAGTTTGTAACAAATAATCAAATTAGTATATAACTGTGAATGGGATTTTAGATTCATGCACGTAGGACCAAGACCAGAGAATGCATGATAGACCAATTATAAAATAGTAGAGAATTGGAATACATATTTTATATCATTGATCGATCAAAATCTTAGGTTTAGGTATATATCGTGGTCGCCTTTATGATGCACAGTATGTTTGTTTTTATAGCTTATAAAATGTCCCACAATATGGGCTCAAGACTTACTCAAACTACAAACCCAAACACTATCCAATCGGTTTAGAAAGACTAGGCCCAAGGCTTCTAAACTGACCCACTTTAAATAGAACAAGTCCATGAGTCGTGAATAAGATCGGGTTTTCATGCATGCATAAAACGGGTCAAATATATTCAAGTATTAAACGTTCATCACGTACTCGTGTTTAACGTGTGTGCCCCCATAGGCTCACACACTTCTAGTCGTTTACGTGTGTTTATAACTCCCACAAACCAACAGCTCCCACTTGGGAGTTGGAGTGTCGAATGGCACACAAAACTAACGACGGAAACGCCTAGTAAACGCTCTCACTCGCTTAACTAAAAAGTGTCTGAGAGAATAGTTTCGTAAAAGTTTCTCAATAGCATGGTCATTCAATGTCTTGCTCTAATCATCCTTTGTTATAGATACCGTTAAACCATGGATTATGGATCTCAAATCATTCCATATAGTTTAACCATTTAGAATCTCGTTATAGAATTTAATTAGATATACCAAATGTAATCAAGTATCATCTTGCAATACCCTTTGGGTTCGGGCCCAACAATTATCTTATTAAATCGAGAGCGCATGGTATCTTTCTGCACATATCAAGTGGAGTAACAAATCCTTTATTGACTACAAGTGTTGTGGATGCTGCCTCACATCACTCCGAAATATAGCTTTTATAACTACCTTGTTCAGATAGCGTTTTGCGCATACTTACAAAAAATGATATCCACACATAAAAGAACTTGCTTGTATCTCAAGTCTAAGGATGAAGATAACAAACCATTTTTAATATTTTACTTATGACAAGGATCCAAAAGTAAATGTTTGAAAGTTGGGGAATCCAATATGCATCTCTATTGAATACATATGAGTTTGGTGGGAACAATCCGAATTCTCGTTAGAATTATAACCAACACTCACATTTGCCTTATCATAACAATATTCCCATATTGTTAACCGACAATGGACATATTTAGAATAATAAAATTATTCAAGGATTAAACATGCAAATATAGGATAACAACTATTATATGAATGAATAACAAATACCAAGTATCTTTATTCATCATAAAGTAAAATTGTCTATCAATCCCAATTATCCAAATAATAAAATAGATATGCATGAAACTAATTTAGTAAGTTGAAGCCTAATGTTTCCAACATTGCCAACCTTTCTTTTACAAGAAAAACTAAATAGTCATCTGAGTAAACTTTCCGAATACTTATTTCAAATATCACATATAGTGAGTGATTTGAAATATACGATGAGTGTCTTATCTCATATGCTCATACTATTGCAAGAATTATAGTATGGAGATGTCGTCTTACCTTGCATGAGGTATTAGAAATCAACGACATACTGACAGTCATCTTTACAGTTTCTAAAAGTGTAAAGTATTCTCATTCATTAATGTGTAATGCAACAATGCTCTATGTTGAGCATAACTAGTTAGCAGATTTTTCATAAATGATAAAATCCTACTACAACTAGTATAAATAATCCTCTAGCATCATTTGTACTTATACAACACTATGCTTTATAATTCGTAAACATCTATAATAACAATAATCTAAACACTCTCAATTAGATATTGTTGTTGTCAGCTCATATTGTTCTTGTACAAAAGCAATAACTAGTCTTATACACAATATAATATATACATGATAAACCCTTAGTTTAAAAACACAAGGTTTCCATCCATGTAAATTATTCCAAGTGAAATGTATCATTTAAGACTTGCTCGAATGATATATTGCATTTGTGTCAGACTTAATTTTCCGCATTTGTTTATTCCAGATAAACATTTATTCCAAGGTTGTTTGTTTTATTCCCTAAATTCCAAGTGAAGTTTCATTCCAAGCTTAAGGATCAATATCTAGCTTAAATAGAATGATATCTCCAACATGTAAATTTTAAGGAAAAACACAATGCTCCCACTCAATGTCAGATGTACTCAAGAGTTATCTTAATTCAATTAGAATCATATTGTAATTAAATTCAAGATCTCAGCTCTTAGATGCATGATTCAATCCAAAACATGGATTGCTCAAATTCTGTATACTTCATAAAGATAATATAGATTCATAACCCTTTTGATTACACACCGTCCTCGCAAAAGGTAATCATAAAGAAAGAGTTATAAAATCTAATTGTCATATTCAACATACAAATCACATGTATGACAATTAAATATCTTTATATAATTAATGCTTGTATTGTATAAGAAAATTTAATCACAGTCAATTGCTTAAGTATGTATACAATTTTGTCCTTGTGAGTCTTTCTTCAAAAGAAACTCATTCCAACCTCATAGGTTAACTGTTAGGCGAAATAACAATCAATCTCAAAACTCGATTTGCCTTTTAAGGACTGCATCTTGTCATTCATAGTTCTAAAACATTTATCAGATTCAAGATGTGATAATGCATTTTAGTAGTTAGCTGATTTACAATAATCTCCTAACTTATATTCCTCAGCATTGATAAAAATATCACTTCAGGTGATGAGGCATCCTTGCGGATTTATGAATGAGAGTAATCATTATACTTCGGTTAACATTTCATGTTTAACCTTAGTATGACATTAATAAGTGCATTTTACAAGGTTAAGTATTTTGTTCTCAAATAACTTTGAGATTTGTATATACTCCCACTTACTTTTGTAAGTAGAGACAATTCTCTAAATACTAAGTATTTAAGCAACAATAAATTATCTATTATGGAGAATCACAAAATACATTTTAAGTTCTCATCTCAAGATTTGTTAATAAAATGCTTCATAAGATTTTAACAAATTCAGAACTTAAATCAAGACATAATGGAATTCCTTCCAACAACTCAAATTAGGGTTTATAGAAAAACTCTAATTTAGTATCACTCTTTAACCAAAAGTTCTAGCAACAGTTTTGTGTTTCGTCAAGCTAGGAAGAACACCAAAACTACAATCTTCAAGCTAGGAAGTGTATGAAAAATCAAAAATCCTAAATGGTTTATGATTCAATTGGTTTGAGTGGTAAAACCTCAAATCCCTAATGAATTAGGGTTTTCAGTTATGGGTTGTCTTGAATACCTTCTAGGTTTGAACTCTATTGAGTGTATCCACGACACACGCAATTTCTAACCTTGATATGTTTTTGGAGGTAGAGCAATTAAAGCTATCAGGAATCAAACTTTATAAATAAGGTTTGATCCAACACATTAGACATACCATGATGAAGTGGTATCCTATGAGTTATTAGAATTGTGAAACTATATCAGAATTCCATAGACAACTTAATTCTCTTTGGACCAAATACTTGTTAATTTGGTCAAGCCAAATTGCATATAAAGTATTTACGAACCAAGTGCATGCAATAATGTATATTCATTGAACAATACAAGAACCTTATGTTCACGTGTTCACAAGAAGACAGAACTGTTCATGGATTATATGTTCATGTGTTAACAAGAAAACAGATGATTCCAATAATACATTATAAATGTTTGAATAATTCAAAGCCTCATGTTTATGTGTTAACTATAAGACATAAGACATTTACTATATATACTTTATGTTATAATTCATTGACTAATTCAAGGACTTCATAGTTATGTCTTAACATGTAAGCATAATTATACTAACAAAAGTAATCATGAACACAAACTATTGAGTTCTATAGTAATTTCAAGTTAATTTTATACTTCTGAATTATGATCATTATCATATAACCATAATTATGTTGACTAAAACATGTAGTCAAATGTTGAAGTATCTTTGCACTATATTATGACATTTGAATGTAGTAGGGCAACAAACATCTAGCGTGTTCAAGTCCTAGTAGAATCATTATTAAAATGTAGTAGGGCAATAAACATCTCATGTGTTTAAGTCCTAGTAGAATTCTTATTTACATGTAGTAGGGCATTAAACATCTAACGTGTTTAAGTCCTAGTAGAATTATTAGTTTCCTTTACTTTGCGGTGAAGAGATACCAATAATATTGTTGTTCCTTGCACACACTTTGAGATTTCTCCCACTTGTGAAAGGTACAACATCATATTATGAAAACAAACAACACGTGATTGATTGTTCAAACGATATGATTAATGTCATATATACCATAAGTAGTTTAGAACCATAACCTGTAATAAGGAATTGTGGATTATTATTCTATAGATAACAGTTCAGGAAGCGACAGCAGGAAGGCAACGTGTTATCTTATAAAATAAAATGCAATTTTTCTTTAAGCAATGGTTTTTCATATTCGGAAAGTAATGGATTATTTCAAAGCTAGTTTGAAATGATATGGGTGACTAACAGGAAATAAATCCCGTAGCTCCCACTGAAATTGACAACATTACATGAATGATATTTCAGTCATAAAATGCAACCTCCCACTGGATTTGTCAACATTGTAAGTGTTACATTTCCAGTAGAAAACATATTGCAGTTTTATATACTTTCCTATTCTCTTCAATTGCCTACGAGTAGCATGTACTTAGGTATTGAGCAGAGTATATGAAGTTCTACTTCTGTAGACAATGGACTAGCCATTCTTTTATTCAATTAACTTGAATCTTTAGCATGCAATTCCTCCTGTATCGTCTACAAAGCCCCAAGGGTATTTAGCACTTTAGGAATAATAAGAGTCCAAGAAGATTACCTAGCAAATATGCTAGTAATTTCTTTACTCTTTGCGGTTTAAACTCATACATCGTGACAAGTGCAGGATGTTATTTATTTTGGTAGCTCTAAACACAATGTTACCAGTTACACAAAATATTCTATCTTTCAATTAACTCTAGACCACAAAAGGGTAATGAAAGATCATTAATGAGTTTACCAATTAGTAATCCTATCTTAGTTTGTCAACTAAGGAGAAAAGATAGGTATAAGTCTCACTCTTCTTACTAGGTAAAGAGACTAAGTTTGTCTTTCAAAGAAAAACAAATTTGTTTACGAATTATGTTGCAATAACACAATTAATCAGAACATAAAAGTTCAAATCTAGTATTTTCGATAATTACATTCTTAAAAGAATTAACTACCCAATTAATTACTAATTAAGACTAAGATCCATCTTGCAACCCCACTTAATTACCATAGGTCTGACCAGTGTGTAAAAATATAGGACAAGAGGTAGCGTTTACGAGCGTTAATTGCAAAATGCAACTCTTAGATTTATGAGACTGTTTAAGGCATTAGTATCAAGTAATAATGTCAAAAGCATGTTTAGTTCTCATCTTATGCCTCGGGTCCGAGGTCTGACCATGTTAACTCGATATAAGTCGACCAAGTATGAACGTGTAAAAATAACCAGAGGTCTGACCAGTGAGAAATAATTACCATGGGTTGGAAAGGCCCTTAGGTCTGACCAGAGAAGTCAATCCAAGTGCACGTGTCCATAGTTGGGTGGCATAGACTTAATATTAACAAATAGGTATGCGCATAAAAATGTGGTAAAAGTCGTGTACAAAGAAGCATGCAAAACAACTTTGTAACACTAATATTAAAAACTTTGGTAATGACACTGTAGTGATCATCATGGTTCACGGTAGCTCCAATCGAACGCGAAGGAAGCGGAGGACCAGGTAAGCCCAAAGCATAACCTTAGACATCCTTTCAGTGAGACTGTGCTCACTTCTTTAAACCCCTTTTGAGTTTGTTCTAGTGGGTGAGCCGTACATCCCAAGTGTCCATAGCGTCTAGTTTTTAAATTCTTGAAAACGTGTTTCATATATTAGGTCACTTTATTTTACAAAAACAATTTTCCACGAATCAAATAGCAAGTCACAATGAGCATGGTATTTTGGCGTGTAAATAAAGACCAATATTAATGTTATGGTTACGATATGTATTATTCCATATTGCATACAATTAGGTGTCAAAGCAAGTAATAATGCACATATAGGAATCACAAACATACAAGCATAAACATTAATATCAATAACCACATATTGTTCCGAGTCCTCTTGCGAGTCTTCCCAAACGGAGAACCATAAGGCCGTCACTAGGATGCAAGACCTAGATCGCCCCATACATCACTTAGAAAAGCAATTGAGTGGGTCTTGTGGCCGGAAAACACATAAAACATGGCAATCCCAATTAACAAGTAATTACGCAATATATGTATTTAATCAATATGTAATTCTAATTATCACAATAATTCTAATTAACAATTAATGAATACAAATTAACTATTAATTCTAATTAGCAAGTAATTTTAATTAACATGTAATTCTTAATTAACTATTTAATTTCAATTAACAAAGTAATTTATAATTCATATGTAAATTAAATTCTAATTAACAAATTAATTCTAATTATCAATATAATTTTAATTTGTGTGTGACTAGTTATTATTTATTAAAAATTGACAAGTATTGCATGTAGTTGTCAAAATAAAATAAAACAAAATAACTAAACTAGGTTTCATGCAGCCTTTTAAAACATGTTTATTAATTCAGAAACGTGTAACCCATAATCGCAAAAACAACCTGGCTCTGATACCACTGTTGGGATTTTAGAACCAGTTAACCATTAACCTCTACGAGTACGCAGCGGATAAGGATCTAGTAATCGCAATTAGGTTAAACACGTAATTAATAAACAATTAATTAATACAATAATTAATTAATAAAAGGGATAAAAGAAAACCTAACCTTGCTTGGCAATTGATCTTTAGTGACGGACAATAAAACCAATACAAAACTAAGCACCTAAAATAGATGCCTCTAAGAGTATCACACACAAACACTTAAACCAAGTACGTTCGATAAGAAGGCTAGTCGAGAACGTTTACCAATCAACCCCTTGAATTACTTGAATACCACGAACAAGAAAAACCCAAAGAACACATCTTCCTTTTATGTCCGAGAACCAAAACAAATTAAAACCCATTGCTTGGATGTCATATTCGACTAGGAACACAACCAAGTTATACAAATAATAAACCTTTTAAACACTTGAATTTAAGATGCAAGTTAAAAGGTATTATTCACTTGAAACTAAAAACCCAATCGAACTCAATATGTACGATTTGTTTAAAGTTTGTAACAAGAATCAAATTAGTATATAACTGTGAATGGGATTTTAGATGCATGCACGTAGGACCAAGACCAGAGAATGCATGATAGACCAATTATAAAATAGTAGAGAATTGGAATACATATTTTATATCATTGATCGATCAAAATCTTAGGTTTAGGTATATATCGTGTCGTCTTTTATGATGCACAGTATGTTTGTTTTTATAGCTTATAAAATGTCCCACAATATGGGCTCAAGACTTGCGCCTCAAACTACAAACCCAAACACTATCCAATCGGTTTAGAAAGACTAGGCCCAAGGCTTCTAAACTGACCCACTTTAAATAGAACAAGTCCATGAGTCGTGAATAAGATCGGGTTTTCATGCATGCATAAAACGGGTCAAATATATTCAAGTATTAAACGTTCATCACGTACTCTCGTGTTTAACGTGTGTGCCCCCATAGGCTCACACACTTCTAGTCGTTTACGTGTGTTTATAACTCCCACAAACCAACAGGATCAACTGTGGAGGTACTTTTTTTCCTTCTCTCAGATTTGACTCATAAACATACACTTTCTATAAACTACAGACTTAAACATGTTTCCCTTGGTTATTGATTTATAGTGATGTTTGTTTTAATTTGTATCTGGGATTTAAAATGCCTGGTTTCTTAACTTAGTTGAAGTAACAAAATGAATGGATTCAACAAACGGGATCATTTATAGGAAATACAAAAACAAATGACAATATTTAGACAATAGATCAAATTCGAGGTCATACCTAATACTCACAAACCGCAATTGTGACAAAACTCAAACAAAAAATTCATAGCGGATACATTAATAGCATGAAACAAAATACTCGGCACCAATGCCTAATATACAAACTGATTAATGAGTGAACAAGTAGCATACTAACTGGTTTTCCCTCCCAAGTCGGTTTATAAGGCACGTGTGGTTCATAACTGTTATGTATTTAGTCTTTATCTTAGCTTACAAGAGTCTAGGTTCTAGAATAACGTGTACTGCGTCAATAATGTGTACAACGTCAATAACGCGTACGCGTTATTGGGTCGGTTTGCATCTCAAGCTCACGTCTTAATTATTCTTTTCTCACAGCCGATATAGGTACAGTGTTAGAGTCGGTTTTCTTCCCCCCTCATCTCTATAAAAGGAGGTGAGGGGGGAAGGGTCTGAGGTACCGGTTTATCTCCCCCTCATCTCCACAGAAGGAGGTGAGGGGGGAAGGGGTCATGTACGCATTCTTTCAATAACTAATCAAACAAACGATTAGGGAAACTTACTTGTGCTTATTATTTATCTTTTCTGTCGGTCAACTGCTGGTTGTCATCTTCTTGGTCGAAGTTATCCGTGCTAGTAACAAGGTTGTAGGTTGTCAAATACTACAATAACAATGTTCTGGTCCAATAGTGTCTTTCACCAACTTAATTTGCCCATCTCTTCGATCATGTGAACTATAAACACTAAAAAAAAGGCTATAGTGACGAGAATTTAATGACAACCTATATTTTTCGTCACTATAAACACAATTTAGTGACGATATAGCATTGTCGTCACTATATCTCAACACTTGCATATATTTGGTGACGAGGTAATAAGCTGTCATTAATATACTTGTTAGTGACGAAACTATCGGTCACTGAGTCAAGTTCACCGTCTAACTCATTTTTGGTTATGGTTCTTAGTCACGAAATCTTTGTCACTCATTTTTGGATTGCTAGTCACGAAAAAGTTGTCACTAAATTGACTATTACAATTATTTAAGTAACTTTCTTTGTGTCATTTTATTAATAGCTTATTTTCGTAGCTTTTCATCTTTTCAAATTTTAAAAGCCAAAAAAAATTATTAAAAAAAAAACTGTTTCAAACTAAAAAAAGTTGATCCTTTGAAAGTGTGTTGATAAAAACAGAAGTCTTAAGAGAAAGTCATACCATTCATTATTTTTTTTTGATCAGACATACCATTCATTCTCGTCACTGCATATTTCAACCTGCAATAAACAAAACACGCGGATCTCATTTCAACCCGACCCGCAATAAAGAAAACACGCGGATCTTTTTCAAATCTAATTGTTTATTTCACTCTAAACACGATTCATTCTTCTCCCCCCAACTTCACACACTAAAAACACACACCATTCAACCCTAAATTTTTCGAAGGTTATCTCTTATCTCTAATCCCTAATTATTACGAAATAATTTCATCTAATTATATGCATATATGATGTTACTTATTGAAAATTGTTTTATATTGTTGAATAAATCGTAATTGTTTGTGTTTGATTTGCTTATTTGATTGCTTATTTGAGTTAATGAGCTTAAGTTTATTGGATCTGGATTTAGGTTACTTAAATCGAAATTGAATTTGACCTAATTTTGATGTTTTTGAGTTAATAATGAACTTAAATTTGATGTTTAGGGCAAATATTGTGCTTATTTTGTTTTGTTTTTGTGTTTGTACGTCGAATAGTTAGTTTGCTTTGCTTACATTGACTAAAGACAATTGAGATACAGTAAAGACAATTGAGATACACTAGTGTAGAATTTGTGTATTTGATTAGTGATTAATGCATTCTAGTTAAAAGTGTGTTTGTATAGGCGATTTGAGTAAGATTTAGATGAATATATGAAAAATACTAATTGTTAAAAGTTTTGCGTATTTATATAAGTGAGATTAACTTGTACTCAGGAATAGTTAATTTGGCGATTAAGCTACACTAGCTTAGGATATTGATTAAGCGATTGATGCATTATAGTTAAAAGAGTAAATTACACCGTTCGTCCTTGTGGTTTGCGTTGACCGTAGGGTTTCATCCTTTGACCAAAAAAGTTGCACCGTTCGTCCTTAAGTGTGAAACGTTATGCGCCGTTCGTCCCTTGACCAAAAAACGTTAAGTTTGACTGTTAAAGTCGGGTAAAAATACTAAAATACCCTCACTATCTTCTTCTCTTAACCATTACCACCATCATTTCAAGGTTTCTTGTCTATCCTCACCACCATTTTTCTAAAAGTAACACAGAAACACCATTTTTCTAAAAAATAAGCAAAATCATTATCTTGCCCAACTATCAAATTAAATACAAGTCACAACAATCAACTGATCAAACTCTTAAATGAATACAAGACCAAACCCACATAAAGTTGTGTTGCTCCATTTCATCCAAGATCTACAAATCATGACGACGCTCCTTAGATCTCGAGTTAAAGGTTCGGATTTCTAGGGTTTTCTATATTAATGGTTGTGAATCTGTTTGGGTTGCGTACGGTCATTAGTCCGAATAAAGAAAAAAAAACGAAAATTAGATGAAGAAGAGACCGACTCTATTTGACCAAACCAAAAACCAATTATACCACATTCATTGGACATCAGGTTATCTCTTAACCATCATTAGTCCGAATAAAGAAAAAAAAAAACGAAAATGGAAAACAAACTTCATCTCGCCAACAATCCAACAACAACATCCATTTCCTAACTCATCTCCATTTATTTCACTACATCTCCTCAACTCCAAACTTATATCAAGAACGAAAACTTGATCTCAGATTGTTTGGTATATAGTATCTCGAATGAGATATCTAAGATTTTTAGATCTATACCAACATACATCATCATTGATCTTTCATGAGGAATAACTTTCTTAATATCCGAATGTTATAAGGAAATAATCAAACAATTATGTTTAACTATTTCCTTCAATTCGTTCACTGATAAAACAAAAACACAAAAACATCAAGAAACCTACCGTGACCCACAAGTGGATCTTGAAGTTATTTTAAAAGGCCTTCTTGAATTGGATCGTGCTGAAACTGAAGACATCAAGGTTGTGTGTTTGTGTTTGATTAAGATCGTTTGATGATAATGAATTGAAGATCAGTTTGAGTGATAAGATTTGAGTTTGATGATGATGAAGAGATGAGATTGGTTTGATTGATGAAAGGTAATAATATTGGTGATTGGCAGATTACTTTAGGAGGCGGATTGTTTGTGTGTTAGGTTAAGATGAGTATGGGGTTAATTGAATCGAACACAAGAGACCCAATTGAGCACGAGTTTGATTGAACTTGAACAAACTGAAACTTGATGTGGACTCTCTATACTCCAATTAGTAAAACCCCCTTGTCAATTTTGAAAACCCCCTTCAAAAGAAGAAGAAGAAGAACCATTTCCATATTCTCCTGGGTTGAGGTGCGACGAGAGAGAAAAAGAGAGAGACAGAAATGATAGTGACGGTACAGGGCAGGGTTAAGATTAGTTTTATTCTTATTAGGGTAAATTACACCGTTCGTCCTTGCACCGTTCGTCCTTATAGTGTTGAAATGACGAATTTAACCTCATGTGCAAGTCACATGATGGGTTTTTAACGGTCAAACTTAACGTTTTTTGGTCAAGGGACTAATGGCGCATAACATTTCCAACTTAAGGACGGACGGTGCAAATTTTTTGGTCAAAGGACGAAACCCTGCGGTCAACGCAAACCACAAGGACGAACGGTGTAATTTACTCTAGTTAAAATTATGCTTGTCTTCGCAATTTTGTTCTGGTCTAATTTGCTAATAGGTATGCTGCGTATTAATATTAGTGAAATAAGTGTTTAAATCTTGTAATCAAATTACTCCGGTACTTTTGTGACAGTACAATTATCCAGTTTTATGAGGTTTGAGTGATTTTTAATGGTACGGAAGATGGAAAATTATAGCTGTTATGATACACAGATTACTAGGAGTTGCAGTTAGGTAATACCGTAATAGTTGATTAAATTAACTTCAAACCTAGTTCACATTGCATTCAGAAATTCAAGATATAAGTTATACAGCCAGAGTTCAGATAGATAAGTACGACGATTGGCAAGTTTAGAAATTTCTGTATTTAAAAATGATGTAAAAGAAGTTCCAGTTAGGTAATAGTTGCTATGATAGGTTGAGGAAGGTGACGCATTGAAGGAGTTGAGGGATGCGGCATCTCATTTGCAAAGAGATGAGAACGATAGCGTTTTGTTCTGTCTGAAATTTATGAGAGATTGTGAGAAAGGAGAGGATTATCCTAGTTCAGTTTTGTTAGCGATGAAGGCTTAGTTAAGATCAATATTAGCTAGTCATGTTATTTATGAGTTTTGGTTATTAGTATTTAGTAGAGTATCCAAAAATATGTGATAGCAACACCTGAGTACTTGTCCATTATGAATACAATCATAAGTTTAGGAGACTGAAGGTTGGGCGATGGCAGAAAATGTATCCAACTGTTGGTGCAGGGAGCAGAAGGGATACTAATTGGGTGATGGGGTCAGTAGTTTATTATGGTCAGTAATAAAGCGATTAGGAGAGAAATAAAATTGAACTATGAAATGATGATAATTATCTCACGGTTACTCAGGTTTATAAACAGATAGGTGAAATGAACTTGAAGAGAGGGAATCAGGTTAGTTGAGTTTGTTTAAAAGAACGCACCATGGTGCTTGTTGGTGTTCGTGGGGCCATCAGTCTTGATTAATTATGTGAGATTGGATGCTCTTGAGCTCACTCATGTAGTTGGCAATGCTAAGAGAGGCTGCTGCTCTTGACGATGTAGAGAATTATAGGTCACAATTTTAGCATAAAAGATAATTTTGACCCTAGTTTATGCTAAATGAGTGAATATTGGAGCTCTATTTTAATTACTGATTCTTGCTATATTGCTGGAATGATCTTGCAAGCAACTTCATGCTTCTGCTTCAGGAATTATTAATCATATTCTCATCATTACAGAACAATAGTTAATGTGATATGGCCCGCCGAGTTATTGACAAGTACATGTAGATATTACTGTATCTATTAAATTGTATGCCTAGCTGAACATTTCATATGGTTACTTAGCGCAAATATATGTTAATTAGTTGGAGCATGCGCGCTTTGGTATCTCAACTTTTATGTCACCTATTTGATGAATTTTAATTGGTTCCTATTTGATACGCTTTCAGACCGGCTTGTAACTGTTCTAATTTGTGAATACTTGGATTGGGCACAACTTGGACACACCCTTAAAGTCTATTTGCCCGAGTGTAATTTGGTAATATTTTTTATTTTTTACCATATTAATTAAGGCTATATTCGTGTTTTTTATTTCAATTTTGTTCAGTTATAGTTCTTTTAAACTTGGATTAAACTTGCTATTGCGCAAAAGGATGCCGGAAAATAGAGTTAAGAGACTTCAGTAATAAGAACGGATATGATATAAACAAGAATGGTTGTTGTTGGATGTACTTGAAGATTTCTAGAAATTTGAGGTTTGGTACTTTTTTCTCGCTTGTAGCGTAACAGTATTTAATAAGATTCAACCTAACCAAGTGAGTATGGGTTAAGTCCCAACGGGATGTTAAGGGGGAGTTTGGGTGTGTTAATGTTGGAAAGTTTATTACCCCATAGTCCCATACTCAACGACCATTGCGTTTTTGGACTACTGCTATTCTGTATGCAAAATCCGTTATAAAGTTCAGGGACCACCGAGAATCTCCCTACTGTAAATGTCTATATATCGGTATACCGAGAATCGCTTTTAGTCATTTTTTTAGCTTAATGGGAATTGCTGAAACTCATCACAGGTAATCCTTCATTCAGGCTTGGTTTAATTTACCACCGGTCTACCACTTATATCAGTTTTTATAACTGACCTTAAAGGTTGCACCGACTAATATTGGCCGTAAAGAACTGGTTTATATAGACTAATAAAGGATATGACCACAAGTACAATGGAATTTCATAGCTGGACTTACCGAAATGCTTACTCATGGTTTTCCTGATATAGTGATAAGTGCATATTTAGCATGCAATATCACACTTCCTTTGTGGTTTAAGTAAATTTAACATTTTTCTTGAAGTTCTCATAAGTCAAAGAATGTGCAAGCCTTTTAATCA
Source organism: Chrysanthemum makinoi (assembly GCA_910596185.1). Taxonomy (NCBI): domain Eukaryota; kingdom Viridiplantae; phylum Streptophyta; class Magnoliopsida; order Asterales; family Asteraceae; genus Chrysanthemum; species Chrysanthemum makinoi. The sequence goes on from OU343218.1 coordinate 17,975,673, forward strand.
GCTGATCCAAAGTGGCCTTTCTCCTGATGTGCTTTATGACACTGTATGTAACCAAGTAAGGTTTATGGCATCGTTGCGTAAAGTGTTATAAGATGTTCGAAACTGCAAGATTTTACATATAAAGTTTGTGATTTTCTTGCAGGCAGTTATGATAGTCCTCACTGCACATCCCACACAGATTAACAGACGCACTCTTCAATATAAACACATTAGGATTTTTGTAAGTTGTTTAATCTTTGTTATAGATTAGTTGCTTGTTATATCATCAATATAAAGTAACTTGATTAATTTTTCTCATTTTTGCAGCATCTATTGGAAGTTGATGACCGAAAGGATCTCACACATGAAGATCAAGATAACTTAATAGAAGATCTGATGCTCTCTTGTAGATTCTTTTGAGTAGAAGCCAAAATTTATGGGTTACTTTGTGATTATTTTTAATATTTGATTTTGTAGGTGAGAGAGATAACTTCCATATGGCAGACAGATGAATTTAGACGCCACAAGCCTACACCAGTAGACGAGGCTAGAGCTGGTAATTTCTTTTTTGAGATAGATATGATAAAATTGATATTCTGATCCTTTCAAAGCAAATGAAATTACTTATTATTTAGGGGCAATTTCATATCTCCCCTCCTTTTAAATGGAAATTTCATATATACCCAAACATGCATTAAAAACATTGTACATTATGCATTCAATACTTGCACTTTGGGTATATATGAAATTAATCATGAAAGTAGGGTGATATATGAAATTAATCCTATTATTTATATCTTATTGTTTCTAAACCCTTGTTGTACTGTCACCTTATTCTACCCAGGTCTATATGAAAAGAAAACACTTGAAAGAGGGTAAACACTTCAAGTGTAGTAAACCCCCTCTTTTCTACCATATTTTTTTCATACTAAACTGACAATAAACGTTCACAGGGTTTTCATCATACAGGAAGCTTGTTTGGATATTCTCGACTGGATAAGTAATAATCAAAGGAAAAATATCGAGCTGATTACTAGTTAGCACGTAACATGGCGAAGTTGGTTCATTTGCTCCTTTCCCGTTCGTTAGGCTCACTTCAAGGTGCACCATCTTGCCCTTTGTTATACATTATCCATTGCAATTAGAGGTATCAATTTCAACCTTTTTATTTATCAGTAGTTCAGGTTATGCTTAATCTCTGATGGGTCAAGAAAGTTCAGGTTATGCTTAATCTCTGTAAGGTAAATAAAGTTTAGCTAGAAGAGAAAAGGGGTTGAACGGGTGGAATTGCCCCAAAGACTAGTGTATTTTTAATGCATAAACCCCACAAAATCTTGTGATTCCGAGTATTGGAAATTATCTTAGCAATATGTTATTTACATATTCCTATTTAGCACACATTATAACTTACGGAGTATTTGAATATTGGCAACTAAAAGCTTGGGTCAACCTACTGCAACACATGCCAAAAATATACTTGTTTGACCCGTCTGCCACCTTTAGCGGTAATGACTTCTGTCTCTTCTGCTTCCAAATGCAGTTAATCTGAGTCAAGTTTGGTGTTGAGATGCAGTCTTGTATTTATATCCGCAGGATTGTTAGACTGAAAAATATACTTTAGACTCAGAAGGTTTGTTCCTCTTTAGACTTCATATCCAATGTCAACTCTTTTCTTTCTGAAGTTGGTCACTCAATATCTGAGTCAAGTTTGGTCTTGAGACACTAGAGATGACCAAATGGGCAGATTGGGCGTAATTTGTGTTTAGGTTTTACTATGATTCAAAATGGTTTGGGTCAGGTTGGGTTCACCAACACTCACTTTTTGTCCAGGCTCCCATTTGTAATATAAGTTAATTATCTGTTAATCAGGATTGCAGAAACAATGTCATTTCTGCAATAATTCTGAATTTTTGAACCGTTAATGCGTTAGGAGGTTGTATACATCAAAAATATTTGGGCGACTTTCAACCGACCTGTTAATCAGGTTTCTTGTAAAGCACAAAATTTTTTATTTAAGGTTTCATGATAATTGTTCGTTGATTTCTTGCAGTCAAATTCGGGAAAATTCTGAATGAATGGGGCTATAAAACTTATTCACCGGGAGATGATAATGCTTCACATTCTCAAATATCGACTTGGATGAAACAACACAAGCATGAAACTATCTCGTTTTGGGGTTGTAATGAGCTTGCTTCAAGTCTGCTTTTTTTCTTGTCAAGATTGTTAGCTTTCTTTTTTGGTAGGTTATGATTTGGTTTGTTTTTGCTCTTTTTTTGTTAGACACATGAAAGATATTTATAAGGCGAAGTTGGTACATTGTGGACCCAGTTGTGACATGTTGTATGCTTTAGATCAGACAATGATATATATTTTCGATTTGTGACATGTTGTATGCTTTAGATCAGACAATGATATATATTTTCGATTTATATTACTAATATTTTTTTTCTTCTTCTGGTTATTGAAACAAAATTAAAGAAGAAATTGAGAATTTTTTTGTCATATGATATGAATAGTGACGATGTCTTCGTCACTATTGGAAGTTAAGGTTTCGTTAGTTTCAGCCAAAATGACGTCTTTCTTTCGTCACTAATCGCATCAAATAGTGACGACTTTAGCCATTTCAGTGACGAAAATTAAGTAACGAAATGGGTTGTCACACACCCATAGTGACGAATTTAGCTTGTCACTAAATTTAGTGTCAAATTCCAATTTCATCACTAGTAACTTAGTGATGGAGCTATAGTGACGACAAGTGACGACCTTGATTTTCGTGACTAGGTTGGTTTAGTGACGATTTTTCACTTGTAACTAAAGCCCTTTTTTCTTGTAGTGAAAACACCATCCAACCCCTTATTTTCATATCATTTTATGTTTGTAAACAAATAACTACCATACTTAACATTCGGTTCCTCTTCCCAAGCCTCTGTGATAAGTATCCAAAGTACCATTCTCAAAGATGAGCTTTAGTGTGATTGACAGCACTTAAGATAAAAAAGTAAATAGCAATCCACTAATGCTGGTAATTAAGAAAAGGATACATCACACATATATATCAACTCTGACTCGAAACGGCAACCTGTTGGTTGATGGCCACTCATATACCGCTAGGCCAAATGCCCTGTTTCAATCTGATCAATACAATTAAACACATGGCAAGTCTAACTGCACATGAAACTACCGAAAAGCCATGTCGATTTTGCATTTAAAATGAATTTCGTGGAATGGCGTATATGAAAGTTGGAAAGCGTATAATATGAATAAGTGGGAGTAAGTTATGGCTGAATGAGTAGGAGAGACCCTATGAGGCTTCTTCGAACAGCTCACACCCTAATACGTAAGTCCTAGTAAAAAACCATGATGTGGCTGACCAAATAAGTCATTTATATCATTTATTCGCTCTTAGTGATTACTTGTCTGCACCTAAAATTGTATCTTTTCTCACGAGTTGTCTCTTCTTTTTCAGGCTCTTTTATGCAGAAGAAGCCAGGCGGTTGCGTTCAACATGTTTTAAAAGATTTTTCAAGTGCCAGTTAAAGGATTCCACAACTAGTGTAGATGCAGACGGAGTATCCACTTCTAGTGAAGCGGAGGTGGACTATTTCAGCATGTATCCTTTTTTTTGCTACATCCGCTTGGGAATGTAATTATCATGACTTTATTATGACTCCATATAATGTTCTCCATCGCATTCTCGAAAGTACTCTCCAGGTAAAGTTTTCAACTTCATAGATTTACATGAGGTTTATACCTTTTTAATTTTTCATATTGTTAAACATCCTGTTACATGTTTGGGTAAACGTAAATTAGGTAGGAGCTATTACGAAGATTCTAGGAGACGGAAAAACCACTGAACATCTTTTCAAATGGGGAAACAGGATCTCTTCTTTCCAAGGATTGCCGGTATTTATAGTCAGTTTCTCTCGCGCGTTAGGTATGCATTCTTTTATTTTCTTACGATTTTGTTCTCTCTTATGTTCATTAAAGCAATATTTTGTTATTCATCCAATGCGGTGGCTTAAGTAGACAGTTTCACGTATAATATTGGCTACTTCTCAGGACTCTTTTGTTACATATTTAAACAAGCGGTTCGGATTACATGTCAAAACTGGTACCTTTTGTTGTGACAGAAGTGTTTTGGGTTTAGGATACCCAAGTCGAGTTGTCCTTTTTGTTTGTTAATGACCAGTGTATCAAATTCATTAGGTCTGTTTCTTTAAAGGCTACATTTTGCCAATCTAATTTATGAAAAAATAAATAAATTGAGTTTGGGTGTTTTATGCCATTGGAATATAATTTGGGGGGTAGTCAAATTCGTTAGGTCTGTTTCCCTAAAGGCTACCTTTTGCTCACATGTTTGTCACATTAGATCGAAATATAAGATTAACCCAAATGGACCCTTGCCACCTGTATTTGCAAACTACTTTTTCGCAACATATCAATTTTACAATTTATATGTGTTTGACGTATATCACAGCCTATATTTCCTTCCAAGCTTTGGACATACATTTCATCTCACGTGCATCAATTATCCATATTTTTACCTCACTGTCAGTTGTCAAGTCCCTAATTATCCAACTGAATGTTATTTATTATTTCAGCTAAAATATACCGCAAGAAACAACTTTATGAATTAGCTGAAAAGGAGGTAAAGGATGCAAAAAGTGCGTTTGATGAAAGCTGCAGTCTCTTATCTTGCTCAAAGTGCAGATTGCTTTTGGAAGTTACAGTCCAAGAAGAATGTGGTGATTATTCAAGAAGCAATTACAGTAAGGAACAAGAGAAGGATCTACCAGACTCTGCACAAGTTTGTTATGAATCTGCTGAGACCAACCTGAACGATAGTGAATGGAAAAACACTATCAGTGACCCGGAAAACATAACTGAAAGCAACCAATTGCTTTGTGACGCTCTCATGAATTCTGGAAAGGGTGTCAACGATTCGTCTTGTTGGCATTGTGTTCGTCTTGCGGTTTTGGAATCCAAATCGCTGGATAGTATTATTCAAATGAAATGGGAGATCACTCGTAGACGTCGTTTGCTCGGACTACTAATAAAGAGAGGTATGATGAATTTAAATTATTTAACTTTATGTGTATCTGCAACTTAAAAGTTTAGTTTAACGTATGCAGTTAGTAGTACAGCAAAGCTGATAATTGGTTTAATCCGCTTGTTTGTGGTACTATGTGTAAACTTGCAGTCCAGCCCTTACAAGTTATTAGATGTTTGCAGCTGAAATAGAACATATCTTTCTATGAATGATAACACAAATTTCAATTCTTTACATGGCAGGAAAATGCTTTATGCATAATGGTGATATGAAGAAGGCACATGATGTACTCTTAAGGAGTATATCGATGCTGGTCAGCAGGAGCACGTTTTGCTCATTACATTCGTTGGTTTCGTTCACTTTTCTGACCAAGTTAATTGAGAAGAATGTAATTGGAGATGTCTTTGCAATTGAGAATGCATCATTGCTTTACCTAATAAGCTGGATTTCAATATGAAACCTTATCGACAAGGGTGATAGGTAAGACTAGATTTTATTGGTGTGTTTATGCGAGTCAATGCTTGTCTTTAATGTTATCCTCTTGAGTCATTCCACTACTTTGAGAATGTGTACAAACTTTGCATGCTCAAAAGACAGTTACTAATGTTGTATAACCCAAAATTTAACAACATACTACTAACTCTTTGCAGACAGGCTTGACTATGGGCTCTCTAAATTACTGCCTAGAACCTGGAATGTTTTTAGAAATTAATCGATGAGCCATGCACATATAAACATTGTACGTAAGGTTTTTTTCTGAAACAATAGACTTTTGCTACCCCAACCACAAAGCCAATCACTTATTAGGTACTGACGACTAACAGCAAGAACTGATTCACTTATTAGGTTGCACATTTATATATTACTAAATACCAAAGTACTCCATATGTCACCAACAGTCAGGGACGGAACCAGGACACGAAACGACCAGGTGCACTTAAAATAAACTAAACAATACTACAAACACAAGTTTTAGGGACCGGGTGCATTTAGGAAAAATCGATGTTTTTTAACAAAATTAACACTACGTTACAAAAATCCATAGGTGTCCTGGGACCCCCCGGGACACCCCAGGTTCCGTCACTGATTCCAACAGTGCATTAATTTTCGTGTCTTGTTCTTCATGTGTAAAGGTCATTTATACTGATTTTTAGTTTATGTGATGTATTTTAGGACCTAATCTTAGAGGTTCAGGGGAGAAAAAAAATTAACACGACTCTTCTTTAGAACGTTAAACTCGAATAGGATGCATCCAGAGATATGTTTAAATGACGACTTTTAAGTTTAATCTTGTATCTCATTTTATGCTGAAATGGTCAGATGTTTTCTTGTAACCTCATTCAACTTGTATTAGAAAATAGCTCACTCTCTATTTTGTGACAGGTGCATTCCCATGCCGATTGCTGTGTCTGCATTGAAGCTAGCTTTTATACTGTCTCGTGGTGTCCCCGAACTCCTTCAAAAGGTAATTAGAATTTAATGGGGGCGTTTAATTTTTGGTTAGCATCATATGTGTGAGTTAGGTAACAAGTAAAAAATTGTCAACGCATTATTAAATAGGGAGAATTTCATATATATCTCTTATTTGGTTCAAAATTTCATATATATCCAACCTTACTTGAAAATTTCATATATATCCCTCATTTGGTTCAAAATTTTCATATATATCTAACCTAACTTGAAAATTTTCATAAAAGCATGTTTATATATTGTATTTGGAGCAATGAAGTATACATATGTTTTGTGTACTGAAATTGTTTATTATGGATCATAATAATATTCGTAACCCATGTGTACTAATATGTAGTTTAAGATTTTAATTATATATAAATTGGGTATTTGGACATATATGAAAATTTTAAGTTTTAGATTGGATATATATGAAAATTTCAAGTTAGGTTGGATATATATGAAAATTTTGAACCAAATGAGGGATATATATGAAAATTTCAAGTTAGGTTGGATATATATGAAATTTTGAACCAAATAAGGGATATATATGAAATTCTCCCTATTAAATATATACGTACAACCCGTGTTAGACGTGTTTAATTTTATCTAAATTGCCAGCTCAAATTTTGACTATTGATGATATCTTCACAGGTTTCGATGCTTCTTTGTGTCATCTATACACTCTCTCCCACGCGGGATCAGTTTTCTCTCTTGTCATCTCCAAATGGTGTATCCGAATGTCAATGGGCGTATTTTTTTCATCATATGACAATCGGATCTAATTATAGTTACAAACTCCTTTCTAGAGATTACAAGAAAAAGAATGAGAGCGCTATGGATGTTGATGTAAGTATTTCCATCTATAACTGTTATCGTGTCCTATTAAGGCAATTACTAGACGGTCACATGATGGTGAATCGTAGTATTTCTTACTCGATGGTGCTATGTATCATTTCTTTAGTTAAGCATTTAGCTTACACTTCTTTTTCATTTATGGTTTACATAATTTTGATGCCTGAACTTGTTGTGTTCGAGCCTTATGTCTTTGATGACTGATTGTACAATAGATTGCACTACCAGGCTTCGACAATGATCAAAGGTATGAGGGGTGTATGTTCCAGCCAAGACTTGCCTTTCACCTGAGAATAAGAAATACGAAACACTACGTTAAGTGATTACGCAGGGGTATGACCCTGCGAACCACCTCCCGCGTGAGAGTAAGTATGAGTTATGGTTGTATAAGTGTGTGTAAGTAAAGAGATGAGTGTGAAATGAGCATACCATAATCCATTGCCCGTCCAACCTATTTATAGTGAAGGAAATAGGGTTGAGAGCACTTCTGCATGAATGTCGGAGATCATGGGGTGTAGGATCTTAATATTTATGTTGTTTGATGATTCGGGTGGTCTAGGACAATGATTAAATAAGAAAGCCATTTTAGAGAGATGAAGAGAGTTGAGAGGAGGTTCCTTGAAAGAGAGTTGCCAAACAAATGAAAGGTTAGATTCAAGAAAAGCCACACCCCTTCCATGGATGGAAGGGGTATTTATACTTACAAATTACACGACCTCCTATCGGCATGTGGATCAGGCATACAGTGGGTAAAGACCCGTCCTTCCTCCACGGTGTTGCACTAAACTAAACTACGCTAATAACTAACTAATAAACTAACAAATAACGTAACTAAAGATATGTCTACGAGCTAACTTATGCTAGATAATACTTGGGGTGACCGACACTTCACTATGGAATTTTCTAATTCCTAACAATCTCCCCCTAAGGGAGGTCACCCCATGTTTTACATTTCGAATCCTAGCATTCTATTTTATCTTCAGTCTTGAGCTCGTAGACTTTAATTCTTCACTTTCGCAATCTTTGTGCTTAAGTAGTGCAACTTCAAAGTCCGCATTGATTTGTACTTTTAGTGGAGGCCTTAACTGATCCACATCTTTGATGATCTTTGAGCTTTCATTGAGATCATCAGCCACAGAAATCTCTGGATCACCCTTTATTGTGTTGCCATCATGTGAAGTTGTGACTTTTGGACTGACATGTTCACACATTTGAATCATGACATCTTTCCATTAGAGTAGCGGAAGCCTTACTGGTTCATGATATTTGCAGCAGCGTAGCAGAAGCATAGTGTAAAAATATCGAACCGTGTTATGTAGATATGCACCAGTCATGATTTCTTCAATTAAGTGTGGTTGCTGTGAACATGCGGCTTTGGATTGACACCTCAATTCTGATCACCGCAATCGCCTGGTGTACCCGCATACACGCTTAGCAATAAAGCCACGAAAGTATCTTTGAACACTTTCGCTGAATTGAGGTACACGCCTACGGTTCCCTCGCTGATCAAGACAAGTACTCGTAATCGTAGGATTCCTAAGAATCTCCTTGACAGGGTTTCGCAGCTGTTCTAGCTGTTCTCAAACCGGAACGTCTCAAAGAAGACAAAATAGAGTGAGTGAACCAAAGAAATTGAGATTCAATGATTGATGAAAAATGATTTGAAAGACAATCGCGTATTGCTTGAAGAAAGAGTTTTGCAATACGACGAAGGTTTTATGAGAAAGATCAATTTTCAATCAAAATACTTTTTGTATTAGAGAATGAGTACACATTCGACGTGCTAGCGAAAAGAAGAGATTCGCACATCGAACGGTTTTTCTAAAAGTATTTTTCAATCAGAGATACTTTTTGAATTTGAAATGAATACACATTCGACATGCTAGAGAAAAGAAGGTTTGCACACCGAACGGTTTTTCCAAAAGTATTCGTCAATTCCATTCCTGGACCAAGGTTGATTCAAGATTGAATCTCCCCATCGTTTCTATCCAGTTGTCACAAGCTTGATCTTTAGAAAAGATTTCACATGTCACCCACCAAGAGCTTGTTTGATGTTGGCTCTAGAAGGATTTCCATCTTCATCGTGAATACTTTTACGTATCACTCGGATGTTCTGGCAATACCACAAGGATAATGGGTAGGACTCTTAATATATTCTTACTTTCCACATTGTGTGAAACAACAAGTCTTCAAGAATAGTGTCCTAATGAGATATTGTGGATGATCTCTTGGCTCTAGACTCAATTGTGCATTTTTGGTTCCTGTGCCGAAGACTAGGGAGAGGGTCTCCTTCTTCAATATCAACAATCTCTAAGAGAAAGTTGATAGATTATGTCGGTTCCCCGTGAGAATGAAACAAGCCCTTTTAAGAGGAACTTGAGTAGCTTGGGAAGTTTAGTGCAGTGCGTCACTGGGTCCATGACGTCTTGTCTTCAATACCAGTGTTACCTTAGTAAACACTAGTAGCATATGTATTGAACCCGGATTCTGCCCTAAGGTTGAATTGATGGAGGGCTATTTCTTTTCACCCTTTTTCACATTCAGTTCTTTTTCATTCTTCAACCCCTTCAGTGCTTACCGAGACTTCATAACTAGAACCTTGTTGGGTTTATTCCAGTACTAGTTCTGTCTCAGTCCGCACTCTTCCCATTTCTCATTTTTCTCCTTTTTTCATCATACCTAAGGACTCTACACTATCTAGTGGATTGTCCCTGGGAAGATCCCTCCGGTTCTGGTGGATCGTGGGAACAAATACCTAACCTCACCATCCTTATAACTCCATGCATAAAGTAAAATGGTCGGTCTTTTGGTACAATTCATTCTTCCTTGAAACCAATTGAAAAATCATTTGGAAAAACAATCAAGGTACTTGTGATACGAGATCAAAGCATTTTGTATCCTAATAGTTTTGATCATTTAGAAAACCTCCCCCTCAACATGTGCGTATGATTAAGAAATTGTTTAGCACATGGAGGCAAGAGGACTTTGAAATATTTTCTTTGATCACAATTTTCATACTAAAAAGCCATTTGATTTTCATGGTAAAATTCTCCCCCTCAATATGTGCGTAGGATATTTGAAATCATTTTATCACATAGAGGCAAGAGTTCCTTTGAAGCACATTTACGATCACACAAGCCATTAAGAAAACCATTTAAAACTCAATCAAGGTACTTTATGTTAAAACATAAAAGCATTTGCACCTCGATAGTTTCTTTTCATTTAAAATGCTCCCCCTCAATATATGCTTCGAGATTCGAAAGATTTTAGCACATATGAGAGAGCAGCCTGCACAACTGAATCAAAACGATCAACTTTTATCAAATTTCATTATTAACTCACAAATTCTCCTCCGATAAAAAATATCAAACCCTTTGAGATTTTGGATCCCATGTGATTTAATAAGGTTTATAAAAACATGGGAGAAAATGTGGCCTTGTTTAAATACTCATCTGGTTTATGGATAAATCCTCCTCCTCAACATGTGCATTATGTATTTGAAATCGTTTGGCACATGGAGGCAGGAGTGCCTTTGAAGGACTAAAACCAATTCCATTAAAACAGATTTGAGATTTAAATCACGATCTCTCCCGCGATCAAAAATTTCAAACCATTTGAAATTTGTAATCCCAAAAGATTTAAATCATTTAGAAAATTTTAGGGGAAAGACGTGGCAAGATTTAATTTTGAAAGATGACAGATAGGAACAGATTTAGACATTAAAGATTGTTAGTGTCAGGTATGATTGTTTTAAGAGACCTTTAAGTAAAATAAAACAATTTCACAATCAAACAAGAACAGAAAAAATTTCATTTTGTAAGATCTTTGAGTATTAAAGAAAATCATACCATGACATAACATTAAATCTTTAGATCACCACTAATTGTTGTACAGACGGACCTATTATGAAGAAATATCGTTTGAAAATATTTTATTTTAAATCACTCTCCCCCTCAATCCATGACAGAAGTCAATAATTGAGTGACTAAGGTTTTGATAAAAAGAAGTCCGGTGATTTTCAAAATTTTAGTTCAATTTATTTTCAAAACAATATTTTTCCATTTTCAAAACAATTTAATCAAATATTATCAAAATTGTTTAAAAATGGTATCTTGCACAAAGATACGTTAGGTGGATGAGAAGCTTCCGTTTTTGTTGCTGAAGGGTTTGGAAGAAAAACCATCTGCTGATGGAGTGAGACTTCTTCTTACGTTGCATTTTGAATGCCAACCGAGGTCAAATTAAGCTCCGTTTCTTCAATCACTTAGAAGAAAACCATCTCCTGATGCAGTGAGACCTCTTACGTTGCATTTTTTGATGCCAACTCTCCATAGAAGTCCAATTAAGTCTCGCGTTTCTTCATTTGTCAACCCAAGATATAGTTACCCTTTCCTTTCCGCATCCAATCATCTTCAATTGTGGGATCCGGATCGGGAACATTCTTATATACCAATATACCTGTATACGTTAGTGAACACACATACAAATATATGGTGGTCGACATCACCCAAACAACAATCGACTAATTAAAGTCAATTCAACATAACAATCGGATCATATAAGGCATGGGGTTTATGTGTTCATCAAACTCTAATCATCTAAACCTAACAATCATATCCTAGAAACCTAGTCCTTCAACATAGGCAATTATATATTTTAATTAAGCACGTAGGATAATTAAGAAAGTCCGTTAGATGATGTAAATTTGAAAACATTCTCCCCCTCAATCAATGACTTATTTTTCTGAAAAGTTTAAAAGCGCTGAAGTCATTGATTGAGTTTTCAATTTTTTACGAAAAACTCTGAAACTGATTGATTTTCAAGCAACTCATTTTGCCACCATTTTGTAATACAACAAATATTTTTCTGAAGAATTTTAGACGGAAAAACATTTGTGTAGGAACAGCAGTCCTTCGACATACTTTCCTTAATTTGTTTTAGGATAAGTGCACGAAATATTTGAAAACTGGTTTAGCGCAAAGACTTTCCTTTCATTTGAAGAATGGGTTGCTATCTGAAATAATAGCAAGCCATAGTTTTAAGCGCGGGTTACAGTCTGAAATAACTGCAAGCCATCAATTGAAGCCCGAGTTACAGTCTGAAATAACTGTAAGCCATTATTTGAAGCCCGGGTTACCAGTCAAGTAATCAGTAAGCCATATTTATAGACATGTATTGGAAAAAGAATATTTACACCTCCTGCTCGAACTTCATCTATGGACCCGTGCCATTATTGAATGACATTTCTAAGACCGTAGATGTTATCGATACCAGAAGACATGTCTTGAGAAAACATATTTTTGGTATTTTTGAAATTTTCTGATTTTTATGGGTTTTTGTTGGTTTTATATTTTTCTATTTTCTTTTTGTTGGTTTTATATTTTTGTATTTTGCTTTTAGAATAAATATATACAAAGATAGAATAGATGATATAGTTTAAGAAGATGATGATACGAGTACCGAGATAAGGATATCGAGCAGCCCCGTTGTAGAAGAAAAAAGTCATCATCCCTAAAACTTTCACCACCAAAGCTTCTGAGGCTCTTGCATTGAAGAAAGAAATTGAGCCACTTGATAGTGAGACTTTGGCAGCTTCCCCCCAAACCGAAAATCCATGAGATGAGCAGATTCGAAGCTCTATTTCAAGCTTGCCTTAGCTAGGTGCACAGAGAAGCACACCATTATCATAAATTCCGCTGCTCTTTTTAAGAACGAAAATCGAGATTCTTCGTTCGGGGTTATATCATCCAATAGAACAGCAACGTATCATCCCACTCATAAATAATCTTCTCAAATTTCATAACCACTGAAGTCTGAAGCGATCCATTCCAAAAGGTGTCAAGAGAACACTTCCCCCAAGTAGTTGAATTGATGTAGTTAGTCTCTTTGTATAATGCTCATGAACTCTCCCAAATACACATCATGAGGGGAATGAAAACACCTCCCCATGCTCACATTTTTCTTCCCTGATGATCGTGTATGAAGTTCAAGAACCCGAAGTACACCAATACCCAAGAGCTCTCCCGAATAAACATCATGAGGGGAATGAAAGCATCTCCCCGTGTTTACATTTTTCTTCCCTGATGATCGTGTATGAAGCTCAAGTATCCGAAGTATACCAATACACAAGGAAAGAATAACTGATAACATTGAAGAAGCAAGCCAAGTCACTGATTATCTCTGCGGATGACAATCTCGCGGATGTCAACTCCGGAATAAGTGATTATATCTCTGAATCACTGATTAAGCACTCAAGTGAAACAGCTGAGCATCCCCAATGTACACAATCTCTCTCCCCAATGAATCACACACTTGTGTACCTCTTTAATCTTCAGAAACTTTCTATTACATCACTTCCCACACGTCGTTGGACTAATAACACAAAAAGCCTTGATGAGTAAAACCTTGAGTTTCTCTGCGGTGATGACATTTGTTTTCCCGGGATATCTTCAATCACTTAGAAGTATTAAGCTCATCAAGTTTACTCGCCATGAGTCAAACCTTGAGTTTCTCTGCGGTAATAACATTTGTCTTCCCGGGATATCTTCAATCACTTAGAAGAATTAAGTTCATCACGTTTACTCGCTTTGTGTTTAGATGTGAGTCTCCTTTCCCCCTTGCTAGTTTTGACACTTCAGAATCAACAACATTGTATAAGCCCAAATACTTGAAATCTTTATGAGAAGAACACTTGAACTCTTGTGAGAATCAACTTGCTGAAGACTCTCTCTGACTATTTTTATCAACCCTTATGTAGACAATTTGAAGTGACCACTGAAGAAGAAAACCCGATATACCATACTTGAAACTAAAGTCAACTTTCCCACATTTGTATCTTAAGCTTGCACCCAATGATGGAAGAACGGTGTCGAGAATTTATGCTTCAAGCAAATCTCTAAGTACTCACTACCCAAACAAAGTATGAGACATTAACACCTCTTGCGATTGTCCACAACGTCATATGCGTGTGACACTGAGTAAAACAAAGTAACTCCTAATAGTGATAGTTAACCAGGTCTTCAACCATCCACCTCGACTGCTGGTAACTAGATAAACCAAGTCTTCAACTCAAATTCTTAAGCCCGAGCAAGTTATCAAATAAGAACACGCCTTTGTGAAAGTCAACTTCAATCTCAAATAAGTGATAAATGATTAACTCCGAAGTAATCAACTTGAGTCAAATGTCCAAAACGTGAAATAGTCAATAACAACGTCTTGAGGAGTCACTGCTAAAGAATATGAGCAAGTCTAATTGGGGATTGAATCTGACTTATAACACACTCCCAATTAGTGCTCTTCCCAAAACCGACAATCTGTTTGAAAAATGCCCAGATTAAGAAGAAGTCTTTAGATCGTTAAATGCAACTCGTCTTTAGTCTTCTAACATGCGTCAGAAAATGTAGAAATGATCAGTAGACTCGACCTTCTTCAAGATTGTGCAATTGGGGAATAGATAGTTAACATCTTCAACTCACACCAAAAAGCATCCCACCAAAAAGCATCCCAATTAACTTACATCTTGCAAATCCCCTTAACTAAAATCCCTCCCAATCAAACAAGAACAGAAAGATATTCATCAAGGAAATCAATCGTGCCGCAACGAACACACAAGAAGGTAACACCAAACTACCAATCACATCAAACAAGAACAGAGAGATTGTTCGAATCATCATGTTGATGTATACGTGTAGCATTAACCGGAAGCACTTTGTCGATAAACTCATAAATCTGAAAGTGAAGATGTCAACCAACGCTCTTAGAAAGAAAAACTCCATGTGAAGATGACCCGATAAGAAGAAGCTCGGTTCTTTACATGAGTTTAGAGCAGATGACCATTTATATTCTCAAATATCAATCAACAATGCAAAAAATTCACACTTCTTCTCCCCCTCAAGAATTGCATACGGAGATGTCATTCTTGATTAAACAAGTGAACATTATCCAAATGTAGTCTATTCACACTTCTCCCCCGCAAAATTAGCACCGGATGTCGCCATCGTCATTATAGTTGAGCAAGTGGAATAAGACAACAATCAGTGGTAGCCCGGTTCACTTGATGACTGAAGCGCATGGAAAAAGTATGAAGCATGTTGATGAGAATGGTAATAATAGAGAAGATTTTCTTCTTAGAAGATAAAGCGACCACACGCATACACTTTTCTTTCTTTGGAGAACGAGGCATGACCTGTAGTGTTCATACGTCATAAGAAGATTTCTCTTCTTCCGAAGATAATGCGCACTGAAACTTACACATTTCTTTTCTTTGGAGTACGAGGCCTGAACTGATGTGAACAGACGTCATAATCTCTCTCTTTTCATATACACTTGGCAAACTTGTAATCACCCCATTATCATTTAGTAGGTTATTTGTCGTGACAGCTGATGGAGAAAACCCGATATAATGAATTTGACCCTGAAGTAAACTACCCCGAACTCGTGACTTAAACTTGCACATATGTAACAAAGAGCGGTGCCGAGACTTCATCCTCCATTGAATCTCTAAGTACTCTATACTCTTCATCCAACCAACCATCAAGTAATAGACGTACATCACCTCTTGAAAATCCACAATTGAATGTGACACTGAGCACTACAACGTAACTCCTTAAAGTGATAGTTATTTTGTGGTGGAAAGAGCCCAATTCCCTCAAGTGGTAAAAGAAAAGGTAAAAGATACCCAACAATAACTAGATTTCCAAGTCTTCATTTTTTTGATAATAAGCTCGAACAAGGATCATGAAGAATCTTCATCCATCCATCCCCGATACCTTCAGATACACTCACCCGTGATAATTCACTTCAACCTCAAATTAATAATACTGAATTAACGCCGTTGTCACTTTTTCGGGTTAACTGCTCAAATCTAGCCTTCTTTGACATTTAAACGAACTTTGATAATGGATTCATCCCGACCATGGTTAAATGCACATAACCCCGTAAACCATGTAATAACCAAACTACCATGACGAATATCCAAACACACATCCAATTCATGAAGTGCACCCTTTTATCCCTTCTTCGAAGTAGAAACCGTAGCACCAAAGATCAAATAAGATCCCGAAATACACTTTCCTTTCTCCAAGATGGTTATATCATTACGGGATTTTACAACTCTATGGTTTAAACCGAGAAATAGTTTCTTTCGCGGGATTTTACAAAACCAAGAATAAACCGTAAGATAGATCCGGAAATGCACTTTACTAATACCCGGATGTTTCCATTGTCACGGGATTTTACAAGTCTATGATTTAAACCGAGAAATAGGTTCTTTCGAGGGATTTTACAAAATCAAGACAAAACCGTAAACAATGTCAGCTTGAATGTGTTATGACAACTTTGGTTTCAGTGAATATCTGTTTTAGGGGAACATGCAGCGGTTCATCAGCGATTCATTTACCAATATCAACACCATCATCAACCATCCATTAAATACTTTGGTAAACACATCATTCACGCATTCTGTCGGCTGTTGCAGTGACCATATGGAGTAGTAAACCCGATATGCCAAACTTGATCATGAAGTACAATTCCCCAAATTTGTTACTTAAACTTGTACTAATCCTCGTGAAAAGAAACGGTGTACCCAATGTACTAAACCTCTTGACGTATCCTCAACTGCGTGAGACACCGAAGTGATAATTACGTTGTGGGTTAGGCAAGAAGAAATCACAACCGTAATTAAATAGCCAAGTCTTTATCACCCTCTATAAACGCTCAAACAAGTCATCTTCGCGGAAGGGTAGAAAGAAAGAAGAGGAAATAAGTAACCGTGCCCGGAAAATCTCACTTCAAATCCAAATAAGAAATACCGTCTAAACAACTCCGTAGTCAACCTTAATCAATTCAAGCCAAGCCGTGACATAATGATCATCGTGAAAATGTATATACCAAAGTATCAACCTTCATATCACATCTACTCAAGTTATCAGACCAAATCTCTTTAACAACTCTCAGTTAGTCCAATTATCACAAAATTCAAATCTCTTAAACTCTCATAAATCATATCGACAAGTCTCATCAATCAAACTCATCATAAAATCACATAAATCAGATCTCATATTGAGAAGTCTATCTGACCATCATTCAAATCCAAGCCTTATGGCCTAATGTTCAAACGAACTTGAATATCAATCACATATACACTCGTTATGGTAAATTTCATTTCTCAAACATTAAGATCACACTGTGAATTTGTATCATCCCGTGAAAATATATACCATAATACGGATGAAAATTAAGGAAGAATACCAACAGTTTACTAAAGATCAATCACTAATAACAAGCCCACGATAAATCCAGCAAATGAGGCCCAATAGCTTTACTACCCAAGTCAATTCAGTGTTAGAAATAACTGATCCAAAAACAATTAGGTAATATAAAGTGTACATTCTTTAAACAGGTAGGCCCATTTGATTTACTCGATCCAATCACCACAACTCCTAATAACCGGATATATAACACGCATAATTTGCCCTAAACCTAAAAACACAATCAGATAAAAACGCCTCCCACTTATCATACAGTCACCCAACTCATTCTTCTCCACAAACCCTAATGAAACAACTCATAAGATAACGCCCCCATCCCTAATCTTTAGCTAAAACAAAAGGTTTGCCTTTCCGTTTCCACAGAACCCACCAAACGTATCACACAAATCACTTCAAATCATAACATCTACAATGAGACCCCGAACTCTATTAAATCGATTCGACCCCATCTCATCTCAAGACCTCGCCACAGGGATGGCATGAGGTGAGTGATTTGACATAGCCACAGGGATGGTTAGAGTAGTTGATTGGCATCGTGAACAAACCACAAAAGGTGCAACATACTCACGTTTCTTCAAGACCTAGTAAGGGTCTCGGGTAGGTTGTGATTTGTGTGTTTGAAATTATCGAATATGTATTCCAGTATCAGATTAGTCATGAACGAACGAAGAAAATAAAAATAACATTGTTGTTACGTTTTATTTCTTGTTGTTTCGAAAATTAATTGAAGCGAGTCTTTATACATAGGGTCTATGATGAAATTGGTTTGAACAAAACAAATCAATCTTATAAAGATTAAGCAAATATACGAACCAAATCTGAGATCTAGTTTGAGTCGAGAGATGTTGAGATCAAGAGATGTTGTCTTAGTTAAATACGAGATCGAGTCATGTTAATTTTGGTTTGAGGTCTTGTAAGTCTTGTGGATATGAAAAGATTGTTGATAGTTTGGACAGATGATGGTTTATTTTGGACCTGAGGTTGTGATGTAGTTTTGGTAAATGGTATTTTGTTGGATTTGGTCGAGTGGTTGTTTGTTTCATTCTTCTTCATCTTTAATTACTGTCAAGTCGCATATGTTAACCACATAACTCGCTTTCAAGAAAGCAGTTTGTCAACTCGCATACGTTTGCAACTTAGACACCATGCATAGTATTTTGACTAAAAAATCAAAACACACAACTCGCATATGGCAAGTCGCTTAGCACATGACATACACAACTCACTTTTGAAATCATCAACTCGCATCTGATATTTTAGCAACTCGCATATGTTCATTGTATCTGGACATTATAAAGACTCACATTCAGGAATACAATGAGTCATGACAGTAAATACTGTCAACTCGCCTTCAAGAAATCAGGCAACTCGCATCTAAGAACAGGTCTCAACTCGCATACATGAAAAACTTAGAAACTGCTTTAAGAAAAACCTTCTTTTGACCAGTTAATGACCACAAGGACTTGACCAGAAACGTATAAACTGATGCAGTTACAACAAACATATGACTTTAAAGATAATTTTTGACCATGCAGTTTAACCATGAGGACAGTTGACCATTTTGACCATAAAAATTGACCCATTTTGATTTCACGTTTGGTAAAAAACATGTCAAGAAGGAGAATAAATGTTATCAAAGACTGTTATGGGACAAGAATGACTCTCTAAACAGTTTGTGACAACACAACATAAAGAACTTAGACATTTTGGACCATATGGATACACATAAAGGACATTAAAGACTGTTTACAGCTTCAAAGAAAATTCGAACCACAAAAATCTATCAAAACACAAACAACTTGGTACGAAACCGCATAATAAACCGCTTCAAAAACAATTCGGATCATCAAAACAACACAACCTGGGCTCTGATGCCAATTTTAGGATCTTAATATTTATGTTGTTTGATGATTCGGGTGGTCTAGGACAATGATTAAATAAGAAAGCCATTTTAGAGAGATGAAGAGAGTTGAGAGGAGGTTCCTTGAAAGAGAGTTGCCAAACAAATGAAAGGTTAGATTCAAGAAAAGCCACACCCCTTCCATGGATGGAAGGGGTATTTATACTTACAAATTACACGACCTCCTATCGGCCTGTGGATCAGGCATACAGTGGGTAAAGACCCGTCCTTCCTCCACGGTGTTGCACTAAACTAAACTACGCTAATAACTAACTAATAAACTAACAAATAACGTAACTAATGATATGTCTACGAGCTAACTGATGCTAGATAATACTTGGGGTGACCGACACTTCACTATGGAATTTTCTAATTCCTAACATGGGGGCGTCCCATGATTGTGGGTAACCGCTAGGGTTTAGTGACCCACGTTCTCAGACTTGATGGGGAAGCCAAAAGAGAGAGGGAGATCGTGGGTTTGACCAAGTCAGGAGGTTCCCCTATCCATTGTTCCTTCGTCAGCCATACCCCGAAGGGCTTAGGGCTTCGAATGGCGAATTCCCCTTAGGCAACCTTCGTGCTAACGAATGGTTTGACGCCTATGGATATTTTGGGATCCTAACTTGGGCCTTCGTATGGAAGGGCTTCGACATGTCTCGGAGGAGTGTCCTTCGAGCTACTGAGGGTACATCATCAAGCCCCCGAAGTGATATATATGAGCAAGGAGACATTACTTTCGACTTCATGCTTCGAAAAAATACCATCCTGCTGCGAATTGCGTTAGTTAGAGGATAACAGTGCACCTAACTTAGCGCATTTAATGCTAATTACTTATTACGACTGCCCGCTACAGGAATCACATTTCCCCAACTTACCCGGAGACCAAAAGTCGTTTTTATTCAAAATTTAAAAAATTTAAACCGGATAAGATTTATTTTTGGGACACGTGTGCGGTGTTTAAGAGAGAAAAGAGAGTATAAAAAGGGGTAGCTGAAACCCTAACTTATTTTACTCTCTCCGTCTATTTTCACACGCAGTAAAACTTTCATCGCCATCACTCCGAAACCAAAGGTAATCCTTCTTTCTCACTGATAGCTTGTTTTTTTTTCCTTTAAAAAATGGATTCCAAGTTTATTATAAAGCAACAAAAGTGTACATTGACTGCAAAAGATCTACATGATCACTTAGTCGATTACCCCATCCCACTAGAACACAAAGTGATGTTACCCAAACCTAATCAGGGTATCTTTGATGCTCCTCAAGGTTTTGTAGGGCTGTACACACATGCATTTAGCTTTTCGAACCTTAGGATTCCGCTGCACCCATTGATATTAGAGTTTATGCAATATTACAAGGTTCACATCTCTAGGTTTAACCCCTTTGGTTTAGCCAAGCTGACCACATTCATAGTGATGTGCAAAGCATACGGCTATGAACCAACATTAACGGTTTTAAGAGGATTTCTGAACTTGTATCCTGGGGGCAATTGGTTAACTTTAGCAAAAATGCCTGAATCGGATGTTCCAAACCTGTTTGGGAGGGTATATACAAACATAACAGGTTGTAAAGGTAGCTTTTTCTACGTGCAAGACACCATTGTTCCCCCTAAATATTCAGAGCTGCTGAATAAGGAAAATATGTTTGATGCAAAACGGTATAATGACCCCCTGCCATATGAGGTGCGAAGGGATCCCTGTTATTAGCGTTTGGCCAAATATCCTGTGGATGTGCAAGTGTTCTCTGAAGCCATCTTATACATGGCTGGGATTGCCCAGAGTTGGGAGGGGTCTCCCAAGAAGCCTGTGATCATATACCAAGGACAAAGTATATTTTTCTACTTTTATCTAAGTAGGACCACTGTAGCACTGATATTTATTTCTTCTTGTTTCTATTTTGCAGAGATGTCATTCAGAAACTTCATGTACCAAGATTTGGATGAAGATTTAAGTTTTATGCCTGCGGAGAAGGCCGAAGAGTCTTATGGTGTTGGCTCTCCTTTGACATCTGTGAACAACAATGAAGTAGACACTCAACCCTCGTTCAGCATCGACGCCCCAAGCTGCGCTTGGAGGGTCCGTCCCAACGGTTGAGAATGTTGTGCTGACTCGGACGATCGCGGATCAGGATGTCCCAATTATAGGGTCAACAGGGATAGTGACGTGATTAAAGAGTAGAAAGGGAACAGCAGCCAAGGCTGTTAAGTCTACCAACAAAAGGAAGAATCCTCCCCGCCTCAGATCAAGGGTTGTGAAGCAAAAGAATGCTGAGGGCCAAAAGTTTGTGAAGTCAGCTTTCGAGTTACCAGATGAAGCCGTTGAGGTTCATGGTAAGCAGTTTTTTCCTTACGAAACATGTGAAGTGATAAGTATCAAAATTAACTTAACATTTATACATTGCTTTGATCGCAGGCCTTCCAGAGACGAAGGATCTCCCCAATGCTTTAGCCTGTCATCAGATTGTGAATCATGTTACCCCCCGTTCATGGAAGGGTTTGCTGGACAATATGTCCATTGAAAGGGTTTGTGATATGCATGACAATGGTGTAGCGAGGCAAGCAGTATTGGATAATCACTTGAATACCAGGACCAGGGAGTTGATCAGGGCTGTGACCAAGGCTAGGCAGGAGATGGATGTGATGTTGGAAAGGGAAAAGCTGTTAGGAATCAGAAATTCCATAAGTAAAAGAGTCGGTCACCCCAATTATTATCTAGCCAAAGTTAGCTCGCAGACTGGTCACTATTTATGTTAGTTATTAGATAAGTAGTAGCGCAGAATAGTATAGTGCAACACCGTAGAGGAAGGACGGGTTTTTACCCATTGTATCCCTGATCCACAGGCCGTCAGGAGGTCGTTTAGTTTGTAACCTATAAATACCCTCTACCTTGCAAGGTAGAGGGTTGGATGTTCTTTGGTAATCTAATATTCCACAAGTTTTCCCTTACTAGAATATCCCATTTTCTCTCTCTAAAATCATCTATGTGCTTAGTGTGTTAACGTTATGTTATGTAAGTGAAATCCAATAACCAACAATTGGTATCAAGAGCCATGGTTAGATCATATCTTACACATCTTTGGATTTCTAGTGGTTTTTAGGTGGTTTTTGAGTTTGAAAAGTTTAGTGGTTTGTGCATCATTTGGTTGATTTCTTGTGTTAAAGCTTGGATTTTGTTAGTACTTTTATGTTTAGAATCATCACAAGTGTTTAGGTTTTCAGTTGGTAAGCTTGAATCATCTTGGTTGGGTTTTTTTTGGATTAAAAAGTGATATTTGTGAAGTTTTCTTGCTAGCGACTTGACCTACGGATTTCTTTTCTTGCTAGCGACTTGCTTTACATTTTTGTAGCGAGTTGCAGTTTGTGGAGTTAGCGACTTAGGCTTAGCGACTAACAGTACAAGTAGTGGATTCTCCACTAAGGGTAGCGACTTGGTGTTAGCAACTTGGTAAGTAGCGAGTTGCTATTTAGCGACTTGATTCCTTAGCGACTTGAATCTTAGCGAATTGCTGCCAAAATTTTGTTAGCGACTAGAGGCTTAGCGAGTTACTAGTTTAGCGACTTGTCCTTTATTTAGCGACTTGGGACTTTAGCTACTTGGTGGTATAGCGACTTAGTTGCTAGCGAGTTGGTTCAAATTCCCTAGCGACTTGGGGGGTTAGCGACTTGTTACTAATATCTTAGATACTTGGTATTTAGCTACTTGGATTTTTAATACCTTGGTGTAGTAATTCAAGATAACACAATGTCATTCATCACTGATCCTTTTGTTAGGTCACTAGTTTTACAACACAAGCTTATTTGAAAGAGATAGAGAGGAGAGGCGGATGAACAAGCTATCCAAACACACACAATACGTATGAGTAAACACGGTTAAGAGAAAGAATGTGTGAAAGAAAAGAAAACTTGAACAACCAACCCTCAAGTGAGGGTTATTACAATGTTTATATAGGCAAGGAGCTAGGGCAACACTCCCTCTCCTTCCTATTCCTTATTGGGCTTGGATCAAGCTTATGGGCCTTCTACATAAGCTTGACCTTAAACAAACATAAAGGCCATAATAAAGCTACCTATTACATATGAAATATAAATACTTGAAATACTGTTTAGGAGTGATTCCAACAATCTCCCCCTCAAGTATATATGAATGTAAACGGTGAAGGCGTTGATGTAATAGTAGCTGTGACGTCTTCTGACATTCTTCTTTCTTGTGAGAGGAATTGCCTTGATTCGAACAATCTCCCAAAGGTAGAGAGATAGTTATCTTTGAACAGTTATGCTTTGACGCCATCTTTAACTTTGTTCTTTGATCATTGTTCTTTGTGGTGAAAGTGATAGTATGTTGTTGTCCGCATCGATGCCTCAGGTCTGCTTCGCTGCTCCGGTGTCTCCACGTCATTCTTCAACATGCTCACACGCTCTTTGACGTTGGAAATCAATGAAGTTCTTTAAGTCTTTGACTTTGTAGATTCTTTGATTTGAAGAATCATTCTGATTGTTGTGTTGCATTGGAATAGAACTTCCATTAGTGATGATGTTGGCGTGAGCATGAGAAGAATCAGCACGATCATCCCGCTCCGAGCTTCCATAAGAAGAAAACATTTCAAACGGTTAGTAATAAGCGGTTTCCCGCACTTACAAGTTTGAACTTCGAGAGTGTTAACAGCATAGTGTGAAAACACAACTCTAATTCTTACAAAGGCCGCTCCTGAACCGGAGTCCCACAAGTGAGATAACGCGATGTACCGAAGTACATCTACAGTTCAGATGAGTCGCCGAGGTACATCGAAGCATCACCTCACGATCAGTAGACCGCTTGAGACACACTCCCGCGTAATCCACGGGGAGTTACCGGGTGACCTCGCCGTCGGCTGTTTGATGTTGACCCGCAGAGTTTCCATTCAATCACTGAGGATCACAGATGTAAACCTCTCATAAATGTTCTCGACAGATTGCTAAGATCTGTGAAGGACTCGATATGAACCATTGATGATCTTATTTGTTGATCATCAAGTGATTAAATGTCAAGTGTTCCTAAGAGATCTTTTGATGAATCTCGTGGCTCTAGACTCAATAGTGCGTTTTGGTTTTCCCTGAGCGGAGACTAGGGAGAGGGTCTCCTTCTTCAATACCGGCGATCTCTAAGAGAAAGCCAATAGTTTACGTAGGGTTCCCTGTGAGAATGAAACAAGCTGCTGTTGAGAAAAACTTGAGTGGCTAAGAAGGTTTAGTGCATGCGTCATTGGGTCCATGATGACTTTTAATCTTCAATACCGGTGTTACTAAGTGACAACCAGTAGCATATGAATTGAACCCGGTGTCTGCCCTAAGTTGAATAATCTGTAGGGCTATTTCTTTTCACCCTTTACTTTACATTTCTTTTTGATTCTTCAACTCCTTCTTTCTCCGATTCTCATTTTCTCCTTTTTTATAATCATTCCTAAGGACTTCTAACACTAACTAATGGTAGTGTCCTTGGATAGATCCCTCCGGCTCTGGCGGATCATAGGACGGTTATTCCTAACCTTAGTCACCTTATAACTCCATGACTAACCTATGTTTGCCATTAAAACCACTGTATGTGAAAATATCTCTCAAAGGGTTTGTTAATGAAAAACATGTTTGAACCACTGTGAGAGATGATGTTTTGCATAAATACTCCCCCTCCACATGTGCTTAATAGTTTTAATGGTTAAATGCACAGTGAGGAAAGAGCGCGCACTTTTTGAATTGATTCACCGAAGATAGACAATCCCCCGCGAGACACGGTTACGTTGCATAGTTAAAGAGTTACATTGTCGGCTTTTAGGTGACAACTAGCTCTAATAACTACCTTGAAGGTGTAGACAAACCTCGAAAGGTTGTCATACCCGCCAGAGTTCATGTCTATCAAGAGTTTCTCGAATGGTACTTTCTACTTGGACAAGTCCTTTGCGAGACACGTTTACATCACTAGCGAACTAGCTTGAAATTATTACCCGTCCAGGACAAGTCTTTTCGAGTTACTAACAGTTTAGTACCGTCAATTCGTAGGTTAAGTCTGAGGTACACAGATTCATTTGCATTTTGTACAACATATTTCTTATCACACAAATTTTCTCCCCCTAAAAAATGGCATATAAAATGTTATTTTTGAAACGTTTGAGAATAAATATGACCATTTTGAGTTTTGCGGGAAGAGTGACCACTGTGAACAATTTGTGAACAAAGTTTTAATTCAAATACTCCCCCTCAACTAGTGATATAAACGGTTGAGGTTTTGAAAAATCATATGGGGAAGTACTTGTGTTTTTGAGCAAAACCTTGAAAAGTGAAAGGTTTGATAGGTTTTACTCAAAAATAAGAAGCTTTCGCTCCTTTTATAAGGATTGTGGCACTGAGGCGTACCACAGGGTCCTTTCTTGACAATTACGGGTTGTACACTGTTATGTGTGCACAAGCCATTGACATATATATAATCATGCATCCAAAATTATATGAGGGAAACAATTCAAGGGGTACCAGGAAGTGCAGTGATGTTCCCAGGAGTGCGCACAGGGCGTTGAAAGCCGGTGATGTTTCTCCTGGGTCGACCACCAACATAGCTCTCCAATCGCCTGAATCCGATCCCTTCCAACAACCGCTCATCAATCATGGTGATGATCCTTCTCACATCCCTCCTTTCCTGAGAATTCCAGCGCTTAGGAGACCCAACTTTCAGGCGTATATCCTTCAACCTGTACGCCAATCCATCCCTAACCATCTTCAAGGTATGATCCCCGAATTTGTGGAGCTCACTACACGCCATTAAGCAGTTTCTTCGAAGTTCACTATGGTAAACAACGCCGAAAGGTTTGCTGATGAGTGTGTATTGAGATAGCTGGTTGAGATCGGGAAGAGTAAGCGTTGGAGGAGTGAGGTTGACACGCGTCTGATAAGATTCAACAGCCATCTGGATATCTTCAACACGCTCTTTGATCACGATGCGTCTAATGAAAATGAGAATTGACTTGATAAATTCAGGTTGAACTTCAGTCGAGAATTGTCTCATACGACCCTGTACTTTTGCAAGATACATGTCTTCGATGTCATTGAGGGACAAGTTCTCAAAGTCAGCCTCGGAGAATCCATAGTCCTGTTCATCTTGTCGTTTGACTATGATATTCTTCAAGAATGTGTAGTCCCACTTAGACTTGAGATCAATGTGTTTGATGGCCACGATGTCCTTGGAACTATACACTTCATGTTGAGACTTGAACCGGCAGCTTCTGTAGTAGATTCTTCGGCGTTCAGGCCAATGATGAATCCCATACAATGCATCTTGGTCGTATGCTTGCACGTTGTCCGAAAACAAGTGATTTGCACGTTCCTCGATAGCTATGCAGTTTGAGTAAATAGCCGCTGGGAATGGAAGAGTCAATGATGTAGCGTATTTTCGTGAACCATCGCTACCGTGTAAGAGAAAATCCAGGTCTCTGTTAAAGAAGTATCGGAAGGGAATCCGTGGTTCGTCTGCTTGGCCAATGGTCGGTAGAGGTTTGGTCCAGTCGGTGTAGTATGGAGGGTTGTCCCTTTGTGTGAAGTCAATGTTTGCTTCCGGATTGAGCCAATCCATGTTGTTAGACATAGCTCGAGCGATGTTCTCAAGATGATATTCGACCTCGAGAGCGCTTTCAGAGCTGTCTTGTAGAAGTTGAAACGCTTCATTCTTGATTCGCTTCAATTAAGATTTCGTCATTTTCTTCACATGGAACTTTTCTTGCAAAAGTTTTGCGTGCTCCAATGTAGAACCGTCTACCAAGTCTTGACCTTCATCAGGGTAGGGAGTTTGATTGACAAGTGTTGAGAACCATTCAAACTCTTCGGTTTTATCGTCATCTAGCCATGATACGACTCCGGTGAGTCGTCTTCTTCTTCTTTTGGAAGGCCTTGATGATGATACTGGTTTCTGCACTTGTTTGGGTGAGGTGGGTTGTTGTCGGGGCTCAAGGACCTCTTCATCGTCACCACCCGTATACTCAAAGTAATCACCTATTTTATGAGTCAGGGGTGGTAACTCGGAATCGTCCCGAGGTTTATCAGTAGAAGACCGAGGTGGTTGAGACTTATGTTGAGAAGAAGTCCGAGGTGGAGGAGGTGGCATAGAAGTAGATTTACCGGACGCTTCGACGTTTAGGTGCGAGTCCTTATCCTTATCATCGTCATCTCTTGGTCGTTTGGGTTGATCGGCTGACTCCTTGCATGATGATCCGAGTTGAAAATCAAGTAGATTTCGAAAAATTTAGCTTCATCCGAAGTAAACGTTCCAGATCGCTTTGACATTTGCGTCACAAGTTTAGCGATTAACTCAGATTCAGAGAGATCAGCTTCTTTGGCCATTGTATGTTTAACCAATGCAACGATGTTAGGGGTGAGTTGTCTGGAAAATACTTCTCTAGTCACACCGGGGACAGTGTCGAGAAGAAACTTGTGGGTATGATCTCTTGCTGTCTTCTCCAGTTCCTTTTGGACTTTAGGAACGATATCCTGAAGGTACTTGTTAGTGTAACCTTCGATCATTTCGTTCAGTTCCTCTTTTCGATGACTCTTCATGAACTTCTGAACAAATTCCCTTTCTTTTTCCATCTTGTCTTTCTCATCATTCAAGTACTGAATTTGGTCAGCAAACCAATTCATTTTTCTGTAAAGTATGTCCTTCTTTCTGACTTGTTGGACAGCTTTCACAATCTTTTGATGAGTCTGAGAAATCCAAGATTTAGGTGGTTTCTTCACTGATTTGGATGATGATCTGGTTGTCTTTGTTGATGGTGGTTGTGATGAATGAGACGAAGAATCCGATGATGAGGAGACATGAGGAGACTTCATGTCCTTAGGAGTTTCTGAGGTTTTCTCCTTTGAGTGTGTTGGACTGTCTAGAAGAAACTTAGTATAATCATCCTCGTCATCCTTAGACTTTTCTTTCTCAGTTATCTGTTTCTCAAAATCATACACAATAGTGTCCTCTACAGGCTGTTGTTGTTGCAGAAGAGTGGTGGCACCAGATCCCTTATCGGGTCGATTAACCGCATCAGGATCTGGAGAGGAGTGGGCAGCTCCACTTGATCCTCCGGGGCCACCCATTTGATCTTTAGCAAATTCTTCGGCCTTTTGAAGGTGTCTGACTTTGTGAAACTTCTTCCTGTATGATAGATCCAGTTGCTCTTCTTCATCTTCAGAGCTTTCATCCTGAGGCACAAGTGTAGGAGTCTTCCCTTTTCCTTTAATAGTTTGAGGACTTGGAGGTTTTGGTACTGAGGGATTTTCATCCTTTGCAGTTTCAGAGTATGTGAACTCTTCATCTGTGTCAGTAGCCTCAGAGTCCTCGTCCCTGAGCTGTCTTTGCGATTCAAGTGAAAGGATCGGAGTGGCTTCCTGAGAAGGAACTTTCTTCTTAGGGGTGGGTTTCCTCTTTGGAATAGGTTTCTTCTTTGGAACATTCCTTTGACTATCAGTACTTGTGACACTTCCAAAGCACTTCCTTTTTGGTTCTCCTTACAGGTGTTCCAGAAGATTTTTCATCGAGATGACCAACTTTGCCTTGTCTGACCTGCTTCCGGATACCTTTTTATGATTCTAGCTTTCGACATCTTCGTTAGAAGGAAATCGGCAAAGCACAGCACCTTGTTTCTTTGTAGACGTTTCCTTTATTCTGACAGATAGAATGGGTTCCGTCAACATGTCATGATTGTCGGGGTCATTGAGCCTCTTGGGAATGTCAGGATGAAGACCAAGTGCTCTCTGGATCAACAATTTAGTATATCTGATGTAGGGAATCTTTGAGCCAAGTTTGTTGAGAAATGACATCATGTCATCCCAAATCAGAGCTTCGATAGCGATGTGTTTCTTGTTGACCAATGCCCCGAATATTTGCAGTTCCATGAGCTTAGGGTGCTCATAGCCGCTGTCACGACCAGAAACAGACTTGGTGATGATCATGTAGAGAGTTCTCCGGGGTTGAGGAATACTCTTAAGCTCTACGTGAGAATGCTTGGTGATTATTCCTGTAGCCTCGTCATAACCAATATTGATTAAGAATTGGAGAGTGAGCTCTTCAGCAGGTGTGGCATATAGTTTGGTCGGATCGACATCAGGAATTAGGAGAACAGCTCTTAAGTCTGCAGGTGTAATGTTGACTTGTTTGTGATTGAGTCACTGTCACGGCAGTTTGTCCTTTGACCCTTTCC
Source organism: Chrysanthemum makinoi (assembly GCA_910596185.1). Lineage (NCBI taxonomy): Eukaryota > Viridiplantae > Streptophyta > Magnoliopsida > Asterales > Asteraceae > Chrysanthemum > Chrysanthemum makinoi. The sequence goes on from OU343218.1 coordinate 18,005,368, forward strand.
ATAGTGTTCCGAACTGTTGGATGTAGATCTCGGAACAGTTGCAGAGTGAGTAAGCATGTTCGATAAGGATGAGTCCTCGAATGTCAATAGCAATTAAACACGAAGATTTTGAGCAAGTGAGGGTGTCAAAGTCAACACGGAGATTATTCTTTCCTATCTTCATTGGATAGCCATGAGGATAGATATCAGCAATGGAGAGAACTTTAGGTGCATCCACATTCATTTGTTCACCATGTCGTGATTGAAATAACATTAGCCAAAAGAACCAACATATCGAAAGACATAATGTTAGTCAACAGAAGGTCTTATTGTCTAGTTATTGAATGTATAGTGATAATGATTGTTACGAGTCCTAAGTCACTTGTATGTTCAATAGTTCAATGATGTCGTGAAATGTCTCGTGAGTTAGTTAACTTTAAGTTTTAAAGTTTATTTTATCACTTATTGTTCACAACATATCAGACGATTTAAGTTTATTAGTGACATTTTTGGATTCGTGATGATATAATTAGTTTATTTACAAGTTTGTACAAGTAACAATTCATCATGAAGGTCAATCCAGGGTTAAGCGTAGTTTTGTCAAAGTTATGAGTAGACAGAAATGATATATGCGTAGGCGTAAACTTACGCGTAGAATCCTAACTTACGAGTAAGAAGTATTATGCGTAGGAAAGGAGACCTTATGCGTAGAGGTTACGCGTAGGCATATATTAACCTTACGCGTAAGGCTACTCGTAAGAGTTGACCTTATGCGTAGAGGTCACTGTTTACGCATATCCTTCACGGGATACGCGTAGTCCATTGTAGAACCTTATGCGTAGCTGTTATGCGTAGGATTATTCTTACGCGTAACATGACTACGCGTAGGGTAATCCTTATGCGTAGAGTGCAAATGACCTTGATTCTGATTTTCACGAGTAACAAGCCTGAAATAAGTTTATCAAATCATCAAAGTTAACACAAAACATCATTTTATCACAGATTACAACATACTAGCTCATCTTAACTGTTACGCGTAGAATACATACGCGCAGCCTAAACCCTAAATCTACGCGTATGGATTCTAGCCATAGATTATGCACTAAAATTTTTCTGGTAGTTCAAAGACATGTTGTGAGTATGTAAGCCAAGTTGTAACACTTAATTTGTTGAGAATCAAAAATACCCAAAGTTTATGAACTTTAAACCCTAGTTTCGAATTGATGACCAATTCGTGTTTCTGGGTGGCTATAGACTTTGGAAATCATCAATATAACAACGCAAGAGCATAAAACAACAATCTTTTTAACCAAAACACATCACATTCAAAAATGCCCAATTCGACACATAAACCCTAATTCACAATATTCATCAAATCGTGTTTCTGGGTTTGTTTTGATGATAGAAAACATATCAATGATGTTTTTAAAACATTTTGACATTAACATTTAAGCCACAAACACAAAACACATGATCAAGTGTTCTTACGCATAAGCGAAGAACACAAAATCACTCATGTCCATAGATTTGACCGTTGGATTCATTTAAAATTCAAGACCAATGTTTGAAAACACGTTAGAAACATTAATCTACTTACAGAATGATGATCAAATACACGGATATGATGAACGAATTATAGGCGTAGGATCTTGTTAGGTTTGGTGTATTAAATGTGAAGGATAAGAGTTAGGTGGAGAGTTTTATCAAAAATGACTTTATGGTTTTGGCAGTTTCAGTCCCTCCACCTTTTCCTTTTTCAACCAAAGCCTTTTAACTTCCATTTTGGTTACCCAAACAAAGATTTTTGGAAAGAAACATGACAACACTCCCCCTCGACTTGAGAAAATAATGAAAGGTTATTAATTAAAGTCCGAGGAGTGTCTTTGAACCAGGAAATGTACCACCATTTGTAAAAGAATCAACCGAGATATGATAACATGCAAGTACACGAGATGTTTTGAAAGCAGTTAAAGATTATTTTCTCCCCTCAACACTTGATCGGAAAAATATTGAATTTTGAAAGATAAAAGTGTTGACGGAAGAAATGTACTTGCCATGTTGAAAGAAAGATAGATTAGGAGAATATTTTTGTAGTTTTATCGGATTTTATATTTTTGTATTTTGTTTTTGAAAATTTATTTACAAAAGATGTTTTGGTGTTTGACAGGGTTTTAAGACTGTTTTAAGAGGTCATCCAATTCCTCTTGAGTCAAACACCTCATACCAATTCGGTGGACAAACTCATTAAACCTAGCGGGGGGCAAGGCTTTGGTGAGCAGATCTGCCAATTGGTATTCAGTACCCACAAAGTATAATTCAACGGTACCCTGTTCCACGTGGTCCTTGATGAAATGATAGCGTAGATCGATTTGCTTTGATTTCGAGTCTTTGAACTGAGTTGCGAGATTGCAATGGCACTCCGATTGTCGCAGTACATCGGATTCTGTCAAATACGTAACCATAGTCTTTGAGTTGTGTTCTCATCCAAATGACTTGAGCACAACACGCGGACATGGCTACATATTCTGCTTCAGTTGATGACAGCGATGTACAATCCTGCTTCTTTGATTGCCAAGACACCAGTTTATCACCAAGAAATTGTAGTGCTCCTGAAGTACTTTTCCTTGAGTCTAGGCATCCTGCGTGATCGGCGTCTGAAAAAGCGATTAGTTCAAAACCAGAATCCTTCGGATACCGGATCCCCAAGTTAATGGTTCCCTTGATGTATCGGAGGATTCTTTTAGCCTCCGAGAGGTGGGTTTCAGTTGGTCGCGACTGATAACGGGAGCATAGATAAACGGCAAAGACAATATCAAGTCTGCTAGCTGTTAGATACATGAGGGACCCAATGATACTTCGGTATTTGGTAGGGTCAACCAATTTCCCATGTAAATCAGCATCTAATTTCTTGGTATGAGCCATTGGTGTGGCATAAGTGTCATAGGTTGTCATTCCAAATTTGTTTAACAGTTCAAGGGCATATTTGGACTGACTCAAGAAAATACCACGGGGTGATTGATGAACTTGCAGTCCTAGAAAGAACGTAAGTTCACCCATCATGGACATTTCAAAATTTTTCTTCATTAGTTTTGCAAAAGCGATTGAAAACTTTTTATGTGTTGACCCAAAAATGATGTCATCCACGTAAATTTGAACAATTAAGATGTGTGCCCCGTGATATTGTATAAAAAGAGTTGGGTCAACCGAGCCTTTGGTGAAATTATTGGCAATGAGGAAAGATGATAGCTTATCGTACCATGCCCGAGGGGCTTGTTTGAGACCATAAAGAGCTTTGTTCAGTTTGTAGACATGGTTCGGGAACTCAGGATCAACGAATCCATCTGGTTGGGTGACATAGACCGTTTCTTTAAGTTGTCCATTGAGAAACGCCGTTTTGACATCCATCTGATAGACCGTCATATTCATATGAGCTGCGAACGCTAGAAATATCCGAACAGCCTCAAGACGAGCAACCGAGCAAAAGATTCTTCAAAGTCTATTCCCTCTTCCTGACGATAACCCTTAGCAACTAGGCGTGACTTGTTTCGGATGACGTTCCCTTCAGCATCCAATTTGTTTTTCCAAATCCATTTTAAACCAATGACGTAGACCCTGTTGGTCTTTCAACCAGTTCCCATACTTCAAGGCGTTTGAATTGGTTGAGTTCTTCCTGCATGGATTCAATCCAGTTGTCTTTTGTCATTGCATCTTTAATGTTTTTAGGTTCAGATTGGCGACGGTGAGTGCATAAATGCAATGTTCACCGTCGAGTGAAGGACGTTGTCTCGTAACGGCCGGTTGATTCGGGTTGCCAATAATGTTTAGCCGTGAGGATGGTCTTTCGTCCATCTATGTGTAGAGGGTTGATGTTGGTATACATTGTGCGGTTCTAAGGATTCAAATGGTTTGTTGAAGATTCCGCGACATCGGTGCGGCAGTCTCATTAGCAAAGCGGGTTGAAGAACGCATTTGGATCAAAATCTGCAGGTGGGGGTACTTCATTCAGAATATCATCAGTTGGTTCATCATTGTTGGAAGCGGTGTGTTCAACTGTTGTGTTGGAGTCAATTGGTGTAGGTGCATCTTCAACAGTAGTTGTTGTAGCGGGTGTATCGGTATAGGAATATTATCGAGGTTGTGCGGCGGAAACAGCGGATACACCCGGAGCACGTTCATCAATATCGTCACAGAACAGAGGAGCAAATAACCTTTCCATTTGTTGACGAGTTAGGTGAGGGCTTTCTTCAGCTGATGATGGGGGTTGAGGGAAGTTTAAGCGGTTGTGACCGGGTTCTAAGCTGTTATACTCCGAAGCCATTTCCGTGAGTTCATCGAAATGAGCATGAATCGTTTCCATTACCTCCTTAGTTCGACGATTCCAGATTCGGAAACCTTTAGAATTGTCACAGTATCCAATAAAGACTCCAATATCAACTTTGGCTTTGAGCTTTCCAAAATCATCACGATCATTATTCGGATAGCAAAGGGATCCAAATACATGAAAGTGTTTGAGGTTCGGTTTATGGTTGTGGACAAGCTCGGAAGGTGTTTTGTTGTGGCGTTTTGTGATCATAGAACGGTTTTGAGTATAGCATGCAGAGATACTTACGCCCATAAGTAATCTGGAAGTTTAGCATTGATTAACATTGTTCTTGCAGCTTCCACTAACGTTCGGTTTCGTCTTTCAACAACTCCGTTTTGTTCTGGTGTGCGTTCAATAGATGTTTGATCTGAATTCCCACTTTCTCATAAAATTCACGAAGAGTTTTGTTAACAAATTCAGTTCCTTTGTCTCTGCATTACGATTATTCCGGACGGTGTTGCGGAGCTGAACCTGTATTTTGTGAGAAAGGTGATGATCATTTGTGGAGCTTGGTCTTTGCTACGAAGAAAGTAGACCCAAGTCCATCGTGAGTAGTCATCAACAATTACTAAGATGTAGCGTTTGCCATTGATCGTTTGCACACGCATCGGGCCACACAAATCCATGTGATGAAGATGAAGCACATCTTGAGAGCGTGTTCCACCTTTGAAGGAAAATGAGCACGAGTGCTTTTCCCTTGTTCACAGGCTGAGCAAAGGTGATCTTTTGAATACCTGAATCGTGGGAGTCCTTCAACTAGTTTGTGTCGAGCAAGGTTGGTGATGGTTTGAAAGTTTAGATGTGAGAGACGACGGTGCCATAGCCAGGATTTTGTAGATGTTGCCTTTGAAAGTAAGCAAATGGGAGAGGAAGCAACCATGTCTTGCATAGAGATAGTGTAGAGACTAGAATTACGCGAGCCAGACATAAGGTCATTTCCTTGTAGATCACGAATGAAACAAGTTTTCTCCCTGAAAGCAACCTCCAAATCTCCATCACAAAATTGACCTACTGAAAACAGATTGTGACCGAGGCCTTCCACATAGTAACCCCTGCTGATTTCGATGTTCCCATTGACATAATCTCCGTAGCCCATGATAGTTGCGAAGTGATCATTCGAATCTGGTGCCAATGAACTTTGCAATAAAGTTTGATAACAGTTTAAGATTGCCTGTCATGTGTCGGGAACATCCGCTATCAACAATCCAGATAATGATCTGTATCACCGCATTACACAGGCGACACAGATGGAATAGAAGTAGATGTGGAACCCGAAGTGTTAGAGGGTTCCGAAGCGGTACGTTAGATATACACACATTGAATAATTTTAGGCATCCATTTAAATCCTAGTGTGTTATATATCCATTTTTGCCATCTATAACTACTCTTTGCTTTAGTCTTAGTGAAAACACTAGGTGGTACTACATTCTTAGGAGGTGAAGCGGGAGCTACTGTGATAGCAATGGTTGCCTTAGAATCTAAAGAAGGCGGTCTACCAAGCACAGACTTAGAAAGATTAGTGGGCCTAGAGGTATTCCGATTCTTAGGATTCCGTAATCGAGAGATTATAGCTTTAGCAACACATTTGTCATGACAATCAGAATTCATACTTTTCGACAAATAACACAAGGTGCATCAGACTGAATATCAAAAGTACTTAACGGTTTAGCATTCGTTACATCACTATTTCTATTACATTTGCGAGACGCAATATCTATAGTGGAAGCAACATGATTTTTATTCAGAGTCCTAGGGTGTTCTTCTATTTTAGCATTCTTTATTGATCTTTTCTTAGGTCGCAACTTCCTATTCTTCGATTGAGTGCTCCTAGGCCGTGAAGTGCGGACGTTTGGAAAAGATGCAACTATTCCTGTTTCAGTAGAGGGAAACACATTAGCAACTTGTGATTTGGCAGTGGGAATTCTAGGTTCATGATTACTAAGTGTGACTGGTGCTAATCTCTTAATCACGGTAGGCGGAAGTTGTTCATACTTTCCTAACATTTCCCTTAACTTAGAGATAGTGTGAATCAAATCTTGATTTTCAGAACGAATATTTCGGCAAAATGCATGACTTCTTTAGTGTGAAAGATAATGATCAAGTTCATTTGATGCTTCAAGTCGAGTCTTTTTGAGTAAATCAAATATGACACCATATTCCTGTTTAACTTTTTAAAGTTCTTGTTCATATTTTGAGATTTGACTTTTCAAAGACACGTTTTGATCATCCAATTGCTCAATTTTAGGATCAGAAGATTTTGCACTCAATTGGCGATTTTCTTTTGAAAACAAGTTGTTGATCGTGAATATCTTTTGACACCAATTAAGGCGGCGTATTGCATTTGAAAGTTCGTTTGACAATCGTTTATTTTCAACTTTTAAAGACTCGATCTGAAGCACATTATCAGTGTTTTCAGCAGTTACAACAGTTTCAACAATATCGTGAGATATAATCAAATGCAAATGACAAAGGCATTGAATAACACAACATTATGGATATCAGCACAGATAACATCTTCCAAGAGTCGATCAACATCTTTTCTCAATAGTTTCTTTTTGCGTTTTGTGTTCGAAATAGATGTTTCTGTTTTCTCGAAAACGTTTTTCATTACCCCAAGTTCCTTATGAAAATCCTTTTCCCAGGCAATTGCACAACTTTTCAAGTTTTTAACATTAGGTAAAAGATTTTTCCGAAAAATGTCTCTTTGTTCTCGCGCCAGAGGCGATTGAAAATGTTCAACTTTGATTTGAGATCGATATTCTATCTCATGTTGTAAAATTTTGAGGTCCGCCATGAAAATGTCAAAATATCGAAGAATTTTTCGATTTTCAGGTTGTGAGTTTACTTCACTAATGGAAGGTAAAGGACCATAAGTTTGTGCAAAGTCTGTTTTGGGATTAACAATAGAAGACTCAGGTGTTTTGATGATAACCCTTGGTGTGTTAGAAGAATCCGTTGGTGTGACGAAAGTGACCGCTTTTTATAATTAAAAGGTTTGTTGTAAACAACATTTTTTAATTTAGATCGACTCTCGTCTTACGCATCTAATTCCTCTTGGACGATGATATTCAACAACACTCATAACAGTATTATCAATTTTATATTACTGCACTTTGGAAACTTCAGGATTTGGTTTGAATGTTTTTAGTGAAAGCTTTGGTTTGTAATCGGCAAGATTTTTCCATATCCATTTGGATTGGGTTTTAAAGGTAAACTTTTCAATAGGCATTGACGATTCACCATGTTTGTAAACAACAGTTTTAAACTCTTTAAGTTTGTTTTGCAAGCCGATGATTTCTTCAAGAAGATCATCTACCCGATTCGTTGAATGCTTTTTGTATGCGGAGAACTGTTTTTGACAATTTAACAACTCGGCCTTAGCTTTTTGATTTTCCAAGGTAAGAGCGTTAATTTGCTTTTTATGTTCATGTTTCATTGTTCTAATTCAGACAACAAAGCATTCTTCGAGGCGGCTAGATCACGCATCTGTCTCTCTAAATATTTTTCTTTTTGATGAGATTTTGCAAAAGCGGCTTCAAAACCTTTTTCACGGTTTTCTTGAGTTTTGAAAAAGTTGAGTTGCATTTGTAAACATTCAAAATCCTTGGTTAGCAGTGCATTTTTACTTTTAAGTCTGATTTAATGCATAACATTCCTCAATTTTGATTTTATGGTCTTGAATTAACCGAGCAAAATCCGGATGAGGCAAAGAATCATCTTGTTCAATGTGAGTCTCAACATGATCATTCTTTAGATCCTCAAGTATACGACCCGGAGTCAATTTGATTATCAAAGGAAACTAGAAGGTCATCTTGATCGTCAAATATAACTACGAGGTTAGTTGAAAGTCATCGAAAGAGATGTAGAAGACTCATTTTGAACAGTCGATCCTTGCCGGATTCAGAATGTTGGCGGAGATATAGTTCGAGAGATATGATATGGTTTGTTGGTGCACGAGACAAGCCATCGATGTCATACACTGGGCTGTATCACTCATGTGCTCATGCATATTAGCCATCAACATAACAGTTGCATTAGCACTGCAAGTCCTCCATATCATCATCGAGTGCATTTGCCATAAAGCTCTGTTCTTTGTCTGTAAGAGATCCACCAGCTTCATCCTTAAGGGCCAAAAGTAAAGCCTCTTTGAAATAAGCACTGCCCCGAGTCCTTGGCTTTGGGCATGCATTAGCCAGATGTCCCTTCTCATTGCGGTTGTAGCATCGAAGACCATTCAACCCATTTTGAGCATTTCCTGTTCCACCACTTGAGCTCTGTTGTTATTCCTACCCACAGCATTAAACCCTTGACCACCGCCCATCTGACGGCCATAATCACGATTCGAACTTCAACCGTCCATTGTTCACAACAGCTTGAGTCCGTGTGTTAGATGAGGAACGAATTCGATTGTTGGATTTGTTGGTGTAACGGCCAAAAGCATTAGCAATCATCACAAATCCTTGTTGCAATGCTTCGAATGGATCGATTTCCTTAGTAGCTTCACGACATATGCTTGAGCATTGTTGTTGTATGGAACCAATTGATTTTGTTGAGGTTGATGTTGTGAAGGTGTGTTTGAAGCATTGGTTGAGTTCTTTGGTTGAGAGGGATAATTCGTTGAGCATATAAGGCAAGTTGTTGATTTTCGGTTGTGCTGTTTAGCAATTTGAGCACGGAGAATCCTTTCCCGATCAACTTCCTTTTCATGAGGCTTCAAGTAATCGTACAACAATCCATAGGTAGAATGATGCATATTCTTCGCTTGACGGAGAAAAATGACATACTTCTCCCATTCTGGACCAAGACTACTCAGGAACTTAGTATTCACTGCAATTCTTGGCATGATGATGTTGTGTTTATCCAAATCATTGATGATGTCTAAAAATCGATGATGATAGGACTCTAGTGTCTCTCGAGGTTCAATCATGAAGTGTTCATAAGCCAAGTAAATTTTGGATTCCAAATCCTCGATTGAGTCTGAGATCCTTCCATAAGAAGACGAATATGATCCCACATTTTTTGTGCCGTCTTTTGAGCATCAACACTACGAAGAATTGGGTTTGGTAATCCTAAGAGGATGTATTCATTGCAAGTTCATCAGCTTCATAGTGTAGAAGTTCTGTGGGATTTAAATCTGCTTGATAGCAATGTTGGTTTGTTCATCTCTTGGTGGAACAGCATTTGGATCTCCGGGTACACTGACAGTAGGCATCTCAAATGGACCTTCCAAGATAACCTTCTTTAAGAACTTTCCATGTGGCTTCTTTAGATCACAAAACCTAAAGAACCTTATCACCCATTGATCGTAGTTTCTGGAAGTGAGCATTGGAGTTCTATCAAGTGATCCGACTTCATGAATTGATTGTTGGCTGCTTAAAGCTTCACACATCTTTGCAAACCAAGTGGGTTCCTTCATAGTGTTCCTTGATGGATGTTGATTGAAATCGTTTGTGTAGGGTTGAGCTTGAAGACTTGGTGGTGGTTGAACCATTTGAGGTTGTGGAATTGCACCAAGTTGTGGAGTATGTTGTTGATTAAATTGTTGTTGATAAATTGCTTGTTGTTGATTCCATTGTTGATGTTGTGGAGTTAATTGTTGTTGTTGTTGATTATTATAAGTGTAAGGGAAATAGTTAGAGTATGGTGGTTGTGACATGTTGATAAACTTGTGTGGTAAAAATGGATCTTTGTAGTCGAATGAACCTTTGTTGATGAAGTGTCCTTAGGCGTAGAAAAGACAAGAACCAAGTAGCACTTATGCGTAAAAACACCAAAAGTTACGCGTAACAATGAGGAGTTACGCGTAAGTAGGATAAAAGCACTAAAGTTATGCGTAGACAAAAGTTAAGCGTAGAAAGTTAGGCGTAGGATTACCTTATGCGTAGACCTAAGGCGTAAAGTGAATCTTATGCGTAGAATTTCTACGCGTAAGCTTATGCTTATGCGTAATTTTAGGGTTTTGCCCAAATGATCTTTTACACTTCACAGTGCAAAAGATATCCAAAGTCGACGTATTTTCGGACTTATCCAAGTAAGAAAACACGGAATAAACCAAGAAAATGAAGATCAAACCAAGGAAAATCTTACGCGTAATTTTAGGGTTTTGATACGCGTAGGATTACTCGTAACTTTGATTTTGCCCAAGTGTGTTTCTAAACCAGATTTTTGTTATGGAATAGCTTCAATAGTACCAAAAGAACACAAAAGTGTGTATTTTGATGTACCAAAGCTCTAAACGGGTTACTGCGTAGAAGCGACACCCTCGAACAAAAACAAGCTTAAAAACGTAAATCCACGCGTAAAGTTTGAAACTTTTTGCTAAAAACAAGTATTTTAACACCTCAAAACATTGAAAGTACAAGAATCTTGGAATAAAAAGTGTAAAAAAGCGAGTTTTAAGATAACCAAAGATTGCGTTATCTTTACGCGTAAGACCCAAAACTAAAACTTCAAAAACAAACGAGTACACCCAACTATTTGGCGATTGATACCACTGTTAGGTTACTAGTTTTACAACACAAGCTTATATGAAAGAGATAGAGAGGAGAGGCGGATGAACAAGCTATCCAAACACACACAATATGTATGAGTAAACACGGTTAAGAGAAAGAGTGTGTGAAAGAAAAGAAAACTTGAACAACCAACCCTCAAGTGAGGGTTATTACAATGTTTATATAGGCAAGGAGCTAGGGCAACTGTGACAATCCGTACTTTCAGGTCATTTCTCGACACAATTCATGTCTCATTATTTCAACATTTATAGTAAACTTGGTTTACTTGTTTCAAATTCGCGTAACCTTGGAGGTTTAGCGGCGAATTCATGATCATGACATCACGTACATTTCATATGGACTAATATTACTCTACATTTCATTGACATCATTTGCATCATATCAATTCATTCACGACATTTCATTTCTCATTCAACGCGTAATTTTTATATTTAATAAACTTTATCGCGTGAGTTATTATTTTGAATATTTAAACCGTTACTTTCAAAAATGATCCCGATGTATTTTTAAACTTACATTTAGTTTATAAAAACTATATTTTGACTTTACCTAGTGTTCTAAATTTATTTGGTAAGTAAATCGTTAAAGTTAAATTATTACGACGTTTTTCTTAAAAATTATACGATAAGTATTTTATCACTCAATTTTCACAAGGAAAGTATTTTTACAATTTTTATTACCTCATTACATTCTATTTTGACCTAATAAAAACTTACTTGCACCAAGTATTACCATATACCTAT
>OU343218.1:18017064-18033679 GCA_910596185.1 Chrysanthemum makinoi
GAGCTCGCACTTTTGAATTGATCGACTCAAGATAGACACTCCCCCGCGAGACACGGTTATGTTGCATAGTTAAAGAGTTGCATTGTCAGCTTTTAGGTGACAACTAGCTCTAATAACTACCTTGAAGGTGTGGAAAATCCTCGAAAGGTTGTCAAACCCGTCAAAGTTCATGTCTATCAAGAGCTTCTCGAATAGGTACAATTTACTTGGATAAGTCTGGGAAGACAAATCTTTTCAATATATGATTGTTCAGTTCCCGTCAATTCATGGGTTGAAGTCTTTTCACATGAGGATTCAATAGCAAAACACAACATATTTCTTATCACTTAATTTTTTTTTCTCCCCCTCAAAAATGGCATATAAATATGTTATTTTTAAAAAAATGTTGAGAATAAATATGATCATTTTGAGTTTTGTGAGAAGATTACAATAAAGATCAATTTGTGAACAAAGTTTTTAAACAATTACTCCCCCTCAACAAGTGATATAAACGGTTGAGGTTTTGAAAAACATAAGGAGAAGTACTTGTTCTTTTGAGCAAAACCTTTGAAAAATGAAAGGTTTGATAGGTTTTACTCAAAAGTAAGAAGCTTTCGCTCCTTTTATAAGGATTGTGACATGAAGTGTACCACAGGGTCCTTTCATTACAAGAACGGATTGTACACTGTTATGTGTGCACAAACCATTGTCATTAAAGAATCACACATCCAAATCAATATGAAAATGAAACAATTTAAGGGGTACCAGGTAGTCCATCAATCTTTCCAGAATGCGAACCGGCGTTGATAGCCTGTGAGGTAATCTGGGACGACCACCACGAAGCTTCCGAGTTCTGAATGGTACCTTCAGTACAACCTTTCATCGATCCTAGTGATGATCCCTCTTAACATCCCGTCTATCACGAGAATTCCATCGCTTTGGAGACCAAGTGCGTTCATGTATCGCCTTCAACCTATAAGCCAACCCGTCCCTGACCTTCTTCAATGTGTGATCCAAATTTTGAAGATCCTACACGCCATCAAGCATGCTGCGTAGTTCACTACTAAACTACCTCCAATGTTTGCCACGAGAGTGTATTGTGGAAGCTGGTTAATGTCGAAGTGTTATACCCCTTATCACGTATACCTTATCACTTTACCAAGCAAACCCAACACAAACACGCAATGATTATGCGTGAGAGATAGAAGAAAAGATTAAGAGGTTGGTGACAAGAGATGTGTATAAGACGTGTATGTATTTAGAGAGATAAAGGAAAGAAAGATGAAAACAATAAGTTGTATATTGCTTCAAGGAAAAACACACACACACACTCAAGCACACCCCTCAAATGACCATTTGAGGGGTATTTATAGTCCAAGGAACTTGATGCCCTAAAGGCTTTCTATGGGCTCGGTTTGGACTTGGATTTGGCTTGGATCGTTTGAGGTTATACAAGGCTAGCTTAACTAAACTAATACCCATTTAGCTTAGCCCAATCCAAGAGCCCTTTGACTATTCTATCACGATATCTAACACACGTTACAAAGTTCCTAATCGTGAATGACCATCACTAATAAAACCTATTAAGGCTAACAATATCCCCCTAAGGGGTGGTCATTCAAATGATGCTCCACTTGATTAGGTCTTTACTTTTCTTGAGCTCGAACTTTGTGCTTAGATATTGAATAGTCTTGATTCTTTGTTCCTTCATGCTTTGTGATCGATAATGTGGTTGTTCCGCCGTTGTCAACCTTGGTTAGTGTCTCCACGCCTTTCTCCACCATGCTCACACTTCTATTTGACTTTGAATTACCAATGATGAAGTTCTCGAGTCTTTAAACTTTGTAGATTCTTTGACATTGACGAAGAATCAATTTTAACTTTGTGTTTCCATTGATTTTGCTGAGAACTTTCATGTGTTGTTGGTATGAGCATGTAGAATCGCACGATCCATCCGCTAGAGCTTCCATAAGAAGAAAACATAAACAGTTAGTAATAAGCGGATTCCGGCACTTACAAGTTTGAATTTCGAGGGTGTTAACGGCATAGTGTGAAAACACATCTCTAATTCTCACAAAGGCCGTTCTGAAGCGAGTCCCACAAGTGAGATAACGCGATATACCCAAAGTACATCTACATTCAGATGAGTCACGAGGTACACCAAGTATCACCTCTGATAGACCGTTTGAGACACACTGCGTAATCCGAGGAATTACCGGTGACTGCTGTCAGGTGGTCGCTTGATGTTGACCTGGCGAGAATTTCCATTCAATCATTGAAGATTACATGTGAATCTTCTCATAAATGTTCTCGCGATTTCTAAGATCTGCGTAGGACTCTAGAATATATCACTTGTGTCCTTATAGATGAACAACAAGCGATGTCATGTCATGTTTTCCTATGAGATCTTTTGATGAATCTCGTGGCTCTAGACTCAATAAGTGCATTTTGGTTTTCTGGCGGAGACTAGGAGAGGGTCTCCTTTTTCAATACCAACGATCTCTAAGAGAAAGTCGATAGATTATGTAAGGTTCCCATTGAGAATGAAACAAATCCTTTTAAGAGGAATTGAGTGGCTAGAAGGTTTAGTCTTGAGCGCCACTGGGTCCATGACGCCTTTGTCTTCAATACCAGTCATATCTAGTGACAACCAAGAGCATATGTATTGAACCGGTTTCGCCCCTAAGGTTGAATATGGATGGCTATTTCTTTTCACCCTTTTTCATTACATTTCTTTTTAATTCTTCAACCCCTTCTTTCTCCTTTCTCACATTACTCCTTTTTTCAATCATACCTAAGGACTTCTAATACTAACTATGGGTATTGTCCTTGGGTAGATCCCTCCGCCTCTGGCGGATCATAGGACGGATTTCCTATCCTTAGTCACCTTATAACTCCATGACTGTCCTATTGTTGCCATTAAACCATTTTTCTTGAAAATCTCTCAGAGTGTTTTTGATAGAAAAACATGTTTGGAACACTTCTGAGTTTTATATTTTTAGAAAACCCCCTTCACATGTGCTTATAAGTTTTGGACAAATCACATATAGAGGGTAGAGTTCGAACTTTTTTGAATTGATCGACTTTAAATGAACTAGACCGATTCGAGACACGTTTACATCACTAGAGAACTAGCTTGAAATTATTACCCGATCTGGCCAAGTCCATATAAAGTTTCTCGAGATGGTACATGATTCCCTAATTCATTGGTCGTCGACCGAAGTCGAGCTCTTTTGAGATTCAAACACCGATCATAAAACATTTTTGATCACCTTTTAATCACGCTTCCTCAAAAATAGCATATCTATGATGTTTTGAAACAAAATGTTTAAAAGATATGTTTTCGGAAAGCATTTGAGAGAAACCGATTTAGCATGAATTTTGGAACAATTTTGGTTTTATACTCCCCTTAACGAAAGCATATTTTTCATACAGAAAATTTAGAATCAATTAAGGTTTTAGAGGGAGTTATCTTGGTACCAAATGTGTGAGATTGTGAAAAATCTTTTTGAAAAATTGCGAATCAATGGTACGCAAGATGAAAAGAAGATTTTGAAAATCTTTTGAAGATATTCGAGAAGAATAATCTTCATTTGTTTTAGGATAAGTGCTCGATATTTATGAAAATCGATTTTGCGTAGCACTTTCCTTTTTTTAAAGATCGGGTTGCAATCAAGTAAGCGCAAGCCATTATGTTTTAAGGAATAGTGCTTGAAAAATATTTAAAACCTTTGATTTTGATAAGCACTTTCCTTTCTTGAAGGGTCTAACTCGATGTGTCCGAAGCCATTATTTTGAAGTCCGGTTTCGTATCAAGTATACCAAAGCCATTATTTGAAGAAATTTTAAGAAACGACATGTTTTAGAAAACATAAAGAACTCGCTCAAGCATCTGCACATACCGTACCATTGTTGAATGACATTTCTAGAAACGTGCAGAATATCGATTATACGAGAGACATGTCGTGAGAAGAATATTTTGGATTTTTGATTTTATATTGTTTTTGTATTTTTGAAAGTTTTATATTTTATATTTTGCTTTTGTTGGTTTTTCAAATTTTGTATTTTGGTTTTCAAAAATATTTACAAAGAAGATTTGAAGAAAGAAGATTAAGTCATGTCATGTAAAAGTGGAGTTAAGAGTGGAATTAGAAAAGGATTTCCACATGCTAAGTAGGCATAAATCTTTACCACACGCGGGTATAAGAATCTTCAACACTTTTACAAGTACCCCATCCATGAAGAAGAATTTTCACAAATAACAGTGTTAGAAGTATATGTTTCCTCAGCAGGGTGATCACTATCAACGGTTGTAGTGGTTTGTACTTCCTTATCCGAATGATTGTCACTATTATCTGTGTTGGAGCAAGTATCAAAAATCTTTCCTGTGGGAATCCATCTAAGACCTATTGAGTTGAAAACTTTGCCCGGTGGGTATCCACCTAAGGTAAGATCTAGGAGTTGTTTCTTCATCGCATCAAATGAAGACTCTTTTAGAAAAACTACGTCCTGAAGAGATCCACCTATTAGGTTTCTTTTTGATGTTGATCTTGTCACCGGGTTTGTTTCTATTAGGTGTCTCAGTGGATTGTGCCCCGCACGAGAATTTACTTTCTTGAGATATTGTAAGGCACATGCATCATGATTAGCTAAAAAGATACATTTTTTACATGTAGTACAAACAAATTCAATATTCTTGTTTAAAACAAATGCTTTAACTTTGTCACTAGGTCTTTTGGAAATTGATTCTTGTTCAAAAAGACTTAGAATTCCTAGTGATGTTTTCAGGGCATAGCATTTTCTTTTGCGCAACTACTCTTAGATGCAAGCCAATCCCTAGTTTTTTGTAGAGTGTTCCTAGGTAATGGTTTACTACTACTAGCGGTTTTGAAATCTTGTAGAATTCATCACCCTAGATGTTGCACCTAGAATTCCGCTTTTCGAAATCAGTGGCCATTTTTCCTAGCTTCTTCTAGATAGTGATTGTTGACCATGTCGTTAGAAGCGGCTGCATTTTTAACTGGATTTTTGGTCACATTCCGTAATATTCTAGAGATGCCAGGTGTAATCACTTTTGGTTTTTCAAACCGCTTTTCTTTTCAAAAACTTTTAAAATTCTCTTTTTAAAGGCAGGGATGTGGAGGATTGTTTTGACAAATCATTTTTCTCATAGACTATTGGAGGAGGTGAGAAATAGACATTTTTGTTTGAAAACCGGTTTGGGAACATTTGTTTTCTCACCAATGGTTTTGCAAACTTAGTATCCAGACCTTTCTTTTAGACTTCCCAATTGAGCACTCAAAAGATCATTTTGCTCTTTCATGTCCTTGTAAGCACGCTCATACGCCAGTTTGTCATACTTGCATTCCTCAGATTTTCGATCAAGTTGTTTAAAATAGGACACGTTTTCTTTTTCAAGTTTTTCAAGAGCTTTTTCATACTTTGAAATAATTCGGAGGTCTCAGACTGAAATCTTTCATGATCTTCAACAGAATATGTTTGCAAAATAATGGACATAATATCAGTAGTCAGAACATCTTCAAAGAGAGAATCATTTAGATTTTCCAAAACTTTGATGTGTTCAACACTTTCATTAGCTTGCTTTACAAGGGATTTATGGTCCTTGACAAAGTCACTCGTTTCTTTCAAAAAGGCTTGTTCAAAATGAATTACCCAGAGTTGATGTTATTCACTGAGGCAATTTGATATTTCAAAGAACTTTTTCTATTCATTATCAAAACTATTAAACCAGATGTTTGTTCTAATATTGGTTTTAGTTTTAACGTCTCTTGAAGATCCTCAATTTCGTTTTCACATTTTCCAACATACTTCTCGCATCACTTGTGTTAAAAAGATTGTTTGAAGACATTTGTTCAATGTTCGAAAGAGATTTGGAGACAACAACTGTTTTGAAACTGATTTTGAAACTGGTGTTGACACTTTGTTTGAAACATTTGGTTTGGTGGAAAACGTTGATTGAGAAACAAACGAAATACCATTAATTTGGTTCCATTTATTATAATCAATAGGTTTGATTTCCGGATGTTTTAGTTTCATTTTTGATCTACTCTCCTCAGATAGTTCCAACGTTTCAAGAGAATCATGCACAATTATGGGTTCATGCAAAGGTTGTCCATTGTTCAACACATTCGAGATTTCGAGCTTTCTTGAGAAAAGAAGAAGGGTCGTTACCAAGTGCCATCTTATGTGAAGTATGAAAACGTGGATTTACTTGGTTAGAAAGCATCTTGTTTGATTTAATGAATGACCCAAGTAGTAGCCAAATTGTCCAAAGTTTGATTTTTTCCGTTTTATCAAGAATTTCATCAAGAAGAGAATCTTCTCGTTTTGCAAAATCAGAATTAATGTTTTTCTTCTCTTTTCAAGATCGAAAACAGTGCTTTTTGTTTTGAAAGTTGGTCATTTAGTTCAGAAATTTCCTTGTTTAAAGTGATTTTCAATTCAGATTCACATCAAGTGTGTCATACTTGAGTTGCAAATCTTTTTCTCTTAAAACGAATCTCATAACCATTTCTAATTCGACATTTTGTTTGTATGAAATTCATAGGCTTTGGCGTGCTCCTTGTAACTCTCGCTCGCGGTCAATTTTTTATTCGCGGCCTTAACTTCATTGACCGTTTTACTCAACTTCAATGCCACATTGATTAACTAATGATTCAAAATAAGCACGTGTTTCCTCATCATTAGCACCATTCTGTATCACTTGACCTCCATTAGGATCCATATATGGAGTTTCTGAGTTAACATTGCTATTAACTTGCTCTCCCACATATGTGTCATAATAAGGTTCGAGACAATGTGCTTCTCATGAGTAAACGAATTTGGTACCTCATTGAGTGAATATGTGTCGAGATGTGAGTTGTGTCATAAGTACCATTGATGTTGTGTCCTGTTGATTGATTGTATGAATGGAGGTTGCATTATCGTTTGCTTTATCTTCCCATTTTGGGTACCTGAATTTGATTTCCTCAGAAATAACTCAATTCCCAACTCTTCTTTTTCTCGCTAACATCAACATGTACTGGATCTTTTCAAGCTTCGTAAGTCGGTTGACACTAGATTCTGAATCTTGTCTTTGAGGTTCGGAGGTAGTATACCGCGAGTCATAAAACAGCTTATTCCCATTTTGATATCCCATATTGATTCACAATCCCCCTTGATGTCCATCAAACCGCCTGCTCGCATATTGCATCCGATTCCCGATTCACATTTCCATAACCCAACGACTTGAGCTGCAACATTTCCATTCCGATTACCCACGCTCTATTCTAACATTCGTCCCATCCGATTTCCAACATGCGACCCGACTGATTACCTTGATACGGAACCGCATGATTACCATGCGATGTTAATGCTTTATCCAATAAAGAAAATATCCGCGCCTACATGGCCGTCTCATGATCAGTGATTCCTAATTCCTGGTATTGTTGATCTGGATAGAATTGTTGTTGTGGTTGTGGAATGTATTGCAGCAAGTTGTTGTTGTTGGAAGATGATGAAGCTTGTTGTTGTGTATTCACCGTGAGTTTGAGTTTTGCAATGAGTGCCAATGAACATGATTCTTTGCTAATCTTTCTTTCGACTTCATTCGCTTCCGGCTTGGTTTAGTTTCGGAAAATCATTCAGTTGATCAAAGTTCACCTGATGTAAGTCTTTGTTTGGTTGACAATAGTGACATATCGTCCCCATTCTTCTGGAAGATTATTCAGAACTTGATGTTTTGAACGATTGCTCAGCCAACTTGTTTACGATAAGCTCATTCATCAAAGTGCAAAACCTTCCATAGTAGGATTCAATGGATTCTCATGGTGTAGATGTAAACTTTTCCCATTAGGTTAGCGACTTGTTCTCCATGTCTTGTTTACCAATTCTCGTTCCATAACATAGCCGTCTAACACGTTCCCACATATCGAAGCAGTTTCACAACCGCTCATCAGAAAGAAAGATGTCTATTGGTAAACCCGGTTGGACAATATGAATTGCCATGTCATCTCATCGACTTGTTTCGATCCTCAGTATTCTGATTCATTTGAAGATGAGAGGATGGTGGGATGGGAGGGTGTTGCATCGCGATTTCGGGACATGGACTTGTCGAGGCTTGAAGGGTCCATCCTGAATGGATTTAATCATGAGTTTCCCATTAGGTTTGGTCTTGATGTAGCGGAGCATTCGACTTGTCCATTGAAGATAACCACCTTTTGCCAACATAGGAGGTCGGTTTCAGATCCTGCTGCATGAATGTCTTGTTGAGTTGCCATAGATGAAGGTATGATCAGATAAAGTTGATGTAGGATCGATTCAACGATAAAGGAGTTGTGTTTGATGAAGATTAAGCCGGTTGAGGTGTTTGAAAGTCGCATCGTAACCTTGGTTCAAAAATTTTCCCAAAATTTGAAATTCACTATAAAAATCAATTCTAAGGTCGTATGAAAATTTGAGTTATGACAATTTTGACGCCATATTTGACTAAAATTTGAATTTAGGCCCAAAATTTGAATTTTGACCAAAATTTTCACAGATTAAACAAAATTGAATTTCAGAAAATTGAACGTTTAGTCTCCTCAAAATTTTTTTTGAAAAATGAAGAGCTTAGGGCGAGAAACACGAAGTTATGAGTAGATTTGCGGCTTAGGCGAGGATCCGTGCTTATGAGGATCTTATGTAGGAAGCTTAGGCGTAGAAACCTTATGCGTAGGAAACCTTAGCTAGGAACCTTAGGCGAGAAACCTTATGCGTAGAAACCTTGCCGTAGGAACCTTAAGCGTAGAAACCTTAAGCGTAGGAACCTTAGCGTAGAAACCTAAGCGTAGGAACCTTAAGCGTAACCTTAAGCTTATCGTGAGATAAAAGTTACTCGTAAACCCACGCGTAATTTTGAAGTTATTCGTAGAGTTACTCGTAAGCTTTTAGCTTATGCGTAAACTATGGTTAAGAACCAAAAATCCTTACACTGCCACAAACGTAAGGGATGTCCACAAGTGGCAATGTTCCACACACTTATCCAAGTGAGGAAGCACCGAAAATGATTATAGCACGAAGATTCTTCACCAAAAGTGCTGCAGTAGAAAACTAGGGTTTTTGACTTTTTGACTTCTACTCGTAAGAAATTTCCAACGATTCAAAATGATTTCTTTTGCCCGGATAGCCTTAAAACACTCGAATAACCCAAAAATGTTGACCTTGTCCACCCAAAGTGCTTAGAAAAGTTACGAGTAGAAATGACCAAAACCAAATAATGAGCTTAAAATGAAGAAGAAAAACACGAAGCTACGAACTTTTGGAAAAAACTGAAACTTTAGCACCAAATAAACCTTAAACCACAAGAATCTTGAATTTTAAAGTGCAAAATTTAAAGCTTTAAGCTTGACAAAAAACGTATAACGAGAGCCTTTTACGCGTAACCCTTCAAAACAAACACAAACACTCCTAAACCATTGTTAGGCGATTGATACCAATTGTTATACCCCTTTATCACGTATACCTTATCACTTTACCAAGCAAACCCAACACAAACACGAATACGCTTATGAGATGAAGAAGAAAAGATTAAGAGGTTGGTGACAAGAGATGTGTATAAGACGTGTATGTATTTAGAGAGATAAAGGAAAGAAAGATGAAAACAATAAGTTGTATATTGCTTCAAGGAAAAACACACACACACACACTCAAGCACACCCCTCAAATGACCATTTGAGGGGTATTTATAGTCCAAGGGACTTGATGCCTAAAAGGCTTCTATGGGCTCGGTTTGGACTTGGATTGGGCTTAGATCGTTTGAGGTTATACAAGGCTAGCTTAACTAAACTAATACCCATTTAGCTTAGCCCAATCCCACGAGCCCTTTGACTATTCTATCACTTATATTCCACACGTTACAAAGTTCCAATCGTGAATGACCATCACTTCTAATAAAATTAAGGCTAACAGAAGTTCTAGTGAGGTGCAAAAGAAGTTGACACGAGTCCGATATCATTCAACAAAGTTGTTAAATCTTCTACACGTTCCCTGGATCACTATGATTCGATGAAGATGAGCAAGGACTTGATGTATTCCGTTGAATTTCATTCGGGGAATTGTCGCATTCTTCCCAGAGCTTGGCAAGATACAGATCTTCAATGTCGCTTGAGAGACAAGTTCTGAAAGTCCGCTTCACTGCATTCATATTCCTTTCGTCTTGTCTTTTGACCACGATATTCTTGAGGAAGCTGTAATCCTATTTAGACGAAAGGGTGACATGCTTAACAACAACGACCTTTATCAGTACACTTCATGTTGAGATTTTCGAACCCTGGCAGCTTTTGTAGATCCGTCGGCGTCCGGCCAATGGTGAATCCCGCATTGCATCAATGTCATACCATTCCACGCTTGTGTGAAAGGTGGGTAACCTTTTCTTCATGGCTATGCTTTGAGTATAAGTGGTCATGGGAACGGAAGTGTAAGTGCTGTAGCATATTTCTTTGAACTATCGCTACCGTGTAGAAAAAATTCCAAGTCTTTGTTGAAGAAGTAGCGGAATGGAATCTTAGGTTGATCTAGTATTGCCAATCGTTGGTAGAGGTTTGACCGTCGGTGTAGTGGCGGAGGGTTGTCTCTTGGTGAAGTCGATGTTTGCCGGGTTGAGCCAATCAATGTTGTTATACATGGCTCGTACTATATTATCAAGGTGATATTCAACTTCAATAGCACTTTCCGAGCTGTCTTTGAGTAGTTGAAATGCTTCATTCTTGATTCGTTTCAACTCCGATTTCGTCATCTTCTTCACACACGGAACTTTTCTTGCAGAACTTAGCATGCTCCACGCTTCGACC
Organism: Chrysanthemum makinoi; assembly: GCA_910596185.1. Taxonomy (NCBI): domain Eukaryota; kingdom Viridiplantae; phylum Streptophyta; class Magnoliopsida; order Asterales; family Asteraceae; genus Chrysanthemum; species Chrysanthemum makinoi. Next base: position 18,027,873 of record OU343218.1, read on the forward strand.
TTCTACCATATCTGGATCATCGTTAGGTGGGAGTGGCATCAACAAGTTTAGAAAACCATTCAAACTCGGTGTCATCTTTGTCTAGCCATGAGACGACATCGACCTTAGACGCGTCTTCTTCTTTTCTTCTTTGGCCTTGATGAGGATGATGGTTTCTTTGTTGAAGCGGAGAGGTGGGTTGTTGTTGGGGCTCAGGGACTTCCTCATCGTCACCACCGATATACTCAAAGTGATCACGGTTTTCTCTGTTTGGGTGGTAACTCAGAGTCCCGAGGTTTCAGCGGAAGACGTGGAGATCGTCTTGTTGTTGGAGTCCTTAAGGGTGGTGGTGGCAAAGAGAGGTTCTCGGAACTTCTTTGGACATTTGGGCTCGTTATCTTTATCCTTATCCTTATCATCATCGTCTCTTGGACGTTTAGACCTTTGAGCTTCTTCTCTGCATGCTGATTTGAGTTGGTATTCTAGCAATGTATCAAACAATTTACCTCTAGGAAGTAATGTTGCATTGTTTAGACATTTGAGTTACCAGCCTAGAAACCAATTCAGCATCGGAGAACACTATAGGATCAGTTGGGTTGATTGTTATGGTCATGGGTGTTGATCTTATAGTTTTCGGGCTGACATGCATGATCTGTGGATACAATTATCATTGTACATTTCTCTTGTCATTCGAGGAACGGGTCAGAAGGAATTTGTAAGTGTATTCTCTTGCCGTCTTCTCCAATTCCTTTTGGAAATCTCCTTTGATAAACTTCTGGATTTGTTCCCTTTCTTTCAACAACTCGTTTATCCCCTTTTGAAGAAAGTTGATTATGTCAATGAGTTGATTGACTTTTGTTGGTTACATCCTTCTTCCATTGCTTGACAGCTTTGACAATCTTTGTTTTAGCTCCGGATATAAGCAAGAGTTGGTTGGTTTCTTCACAGTTTAGATGTGGATCTGGTTGATGGATGAGTGGTGAGATGAATGAGAGGATGAATCGATGAAGATGAGATATGAGGACTTAGGGTCCTTTTCTTGTTGAAGTTTCTTCTTTGAGCGTCGTGGGACTATCAAGAAGAAAATCATCATATTCAACTTCGCATCTATCTTCCAGGACTTGGCCAATTGTTCTCCTCAATCTTGGCTTCTTCACTTTTTCTTTTCTCGGACTTCTCCTTTTGGTTCCTCAAATTCATATGTGGTATGGTCAATCCAATCGTTGTTGTGCGATATGGGTGAGGTACCTTCCCTTTATCGGTTGATTAACGCATCAGAACGGGGCATAGATAGTGCACCACCACTTGACCCTCCGCCACGCAGTTTGATCCTTTACAAATTTATCGGCAAGATGTTTGAGTCTGAGGTTCTTCAATTTCTTTTGATATTCTCTTTCCTCATCAACTGGTTCTTCTTCGAACTTTCCCATGCTCCTGCAGCAGGAGTTTTCCCTTTTCCCTTTATCGCTATTGGACTGGGAGGTTTAGCTAATGTTGGAGTGTCATCGATTGCCGTTTCAGAGTAGGTGACCTCTTCGTCCGATCAGTTTCCTCGAGCTTTCATCCAGCTTTCTTTGTGGTTCAGACTTTGGAATGGGAATAGGAACAACTTCCTTAGAGGAACTGTCCTTTTTGAGTGAAGGTTTCCTCTTAGGGAACTTTCTTTAACTCTTTCGTGCTTGTAACACTTCTGACCTGCCTCTTTTGGTTTTCCTTGTAGGTGTACCAGAGGACTTGTCATCAAGAAAGCCTACTTTGCCTTCATCAACCGCTACGAGATACCTTTTGTATGAATAAAGTTGTTTGACTTCATCGGTTAGAAGGTGATCCGCAACACGTGACCTTGTTTCTTTGTTGTCAATTCCTTGAATCTGACCGCGGAGTGTAGGCTCATACAACATGGAGTGATTGTTGGGGTCATTGAGTCCAAGAGGGATATCAGATTATACTAGAGCTCTTTGGATCAACATTTTGTATATCGATGTATGGGATTTTGGAGCCAGCTTTTTGAGGAAAGACATCATGTCTTCCCATATGAGCTTCAACTTTAATGTGTTCATGTTGACCAAAGCCCAAAAGATCTCAGAGTTCAACGAGCTTGGGATGATCATAACCACTATCACGTCCAGAAATGGATTTGGTGATGATAATGTAGAGGGTTCTCCATGGTTGAGGAATATTCTTAAGATCCACGTATGAATGCTTTGTGATTACTCCCGCTTCGCCATAACCAATGTTGATCATGAATTGCAGAATAGCCTTTTCGGTTGGTGTGTGGCAAGTATTCGGTTGGCTCGATGGCGGGGAATGAGGAGAAAGCCCTTAAGTCTCTGGTGTGATGGTGACTTGTTTGTGGTTGAGCGCCACCGTCCGACATTTTGACCTTTGATCTTTCGCATTGTATGGAACTGGTGAATATAGATCTCAGCAATAGTTTAATTGTGAACATGTTCGATAGGATGATTCTTCGAATATCCATACGATTAAACACGAAGATTCTAGCGGTGAGAGTATCAAAATCAACACGAAGGTTGTTCTTTCCAATCTTCATCGATAGCCATTAGGAAGATATCAGAACGGTGAGAACACTTGGTGCTTCCACATTCGTATTTGAGCGTCCATGTCGTGATCCGGAAGATTAGCCAAAAGAACCAACATATATCGAAGACATTCGTTAGTCAATAGATGGTTATATTGTCTAATTATTGAATGTGATATGTCGATGATTGTTACGAGTCCAATGTCACTTGTTTGTCCAATAGTCCAATGATGTCGTGATAAGTTTCGTGAGTTGATTAACTTTAAGTTTTAAAGTCCATGTTTTCACTTATTTTCCACAACATATTAAACGTTTAAGCTTATTAGTGACATTATTGGTTTCGTGGTGTTTTTATTTATTTATTTACAAGTTTGCACGCGTAACAATTCATAATTAAGGTTAAGACTAGGCTTAGGCGTAGAAATGGCAAGCTTATGCGTAAACAGGAGTGTTATACGCGTAAACATAAGCTTATGCGTAGGTGCTTGACTTACGCGTAAGAAATATTACGCGAGGAAAAGGGGCCTTATGCAGTTTTCACGCGTAAGTTTATATGGAACCTTACGCGTAAGGCTTACTCGTAAGAGTCAACCTTATGCTTAGAGGTCACTGTTTACGCATATCCTTCACAGGATACGCGTAGTCCCCAATGTAGAACTTAGCGTGCACGGCGTGAAGACGATAACATTCTACGCGTAAGGTGATCCTTATGCGTAGATTGCAAGTAACCTTGATTCTGAATTTTCAAGCGTAGAAAACCTAAATAAATACATCATAGCACTAATATTAACACATACATTCAATTATTTTCAGATCACATCATGAATTTTTCATTCAAGCACAGCGTAAAACACTTATACGTAAAACTTAAACCCTAAGGTTCAAAAATTACGCCTAAGATAATTAGCCATAGGAAATGCACCAAAATGGTTCGGTAGTCTAAGAAGCTTTATGAGTAGTTCTATCCAAGTTTTAACATCAAAGGCTAAGTGAATCAAGAATACCCAAATACTTATGAACATAAACCCTAATCATCACATGCGTTTAGTGTTTCTGGGTAGATTATAAGCACGGATATGGTCAATTCAACTTGAAAACAACATCATACCACTATCTTTTTAACCAAAAACATTCACATTTGAAAACCCCCAAATTTACGCATAAACCCTAAATTCAAGAATCAAACAATTCAGTATTTCCGGGTGAGTTTTAAAGATAGAGATGGTTTCAATATGATTAGATAAACGTTTTGACACAACCATTCTAACCAATAACACTCAAATGAAGAATTTGTGTTCTTATGTTACTGAGAACACAAATCTCTCTAAAACACGAGATTTAACCGTTGGATGTTTATGATATTAAAAACCTTTGTCTATAATCATGTTAGAAATGTGAAAACACTTACGGTTTGATGATCAAAACACGGATTAGTGGGTTGAATATTAGGCGTAGGATTTGGGCAGATGGGAATTAAATGTAAGTGAATTAAATGTGTTTGTGACATGTTTTATTTAAAATTAGTTTGAGCATTTGACACATTAAGTCCCTCTATTTTAACCATTTATATCTAACGCCCATAACTTCCATTTTGGATACCAAACGAAGGATATTTGGACAACTTTGTGACACTCCCCTCGACTTAAGAAATAATGAAAGTTTATAAATTTTAGTCCGAGGAGTGTTAGTAAACTGAAATGACCACCATTATTAAAGAAACTACCGGATAAGGTAACATGCAAGTAAGGTTTTATTAAAACTGAAAAATATATACTTTCCTCCCCTCAACACTTGATCGAAAAAATACTGAATTTTGAAAGATTTGAGTGTTGAATGAAGAATTTGTACTTGCCATGTTAAAAGAAATATAGATAGAAGAATATTTTTGTTGTTTTTATCTGATTTTATAATTTTGTATTTTGTTTTTGAAAAATATTTACAAAGGAGGTTTGGGTGTTTGACTAGTTTTTAAGAATGTTTTAAGAGTTCATCCAGTTCCTCTTGGGTCAAACACCGCATACCAATCCGTGGACCAACTCATTAAACCTAGCAGGAGCTAAGGCTTTGGTGAGGAGATCTCAATTGGTATTCTCTGTACCCACAAAGTATAATTCAACAAAGAACTCGTTCCATGTGGTCCTTGATGAAATGATATCGAAGATCGATGTGCTTTGATTTCATGTTGAACTAAGTTGCACGAGATCGCGAATAGCACTCTGTTGCGCAGCATAACGGATTCATCAAATACGTAACCATAGTCTTTGAGTTGTGTTCTCATCCAGATATGACTTGAGCACAACACTTCGACATGGCTACATATTCCGCTTTGTTGAGGACAACGATGTACAATCCCGCTTCGATTGCCGACACCAGTTTATCACCAAGAAATTGTAATGCTCCTGAATACTTTTTCGAATCTAAGCATCCTGCGGATCAGTTCAAAAGCTATTAGTTCAAAACCGAATCTTCGATACCGAGATCCTAAATTAATGGTTCCTTGATGTATCGAGAGATTCTTTTAGCCTCGAGAGTGGGTTTCGTTGGTCTCACCTGATAACGGAGCAGAGATATACGGCAAAACAATGCCCGGCTACTGTTAGGATACATGAGAGACCCAATGATACTGGTATTTGTAGGGGTCCAATTTCCCATGTAAATCAGCGTCTAACTTATTGGTATGAGCCATTGGTGTGGCATAGGTGTCACAGGTTTGCATTCCAAATTTGTTAAGAATTTCAAGGGCATATTTGGATGACTTAAGAAAATACCACTGGGTGATTGATGAACTTGCATTCCAAGAAAGAATGTGAGTTCACCCATCATTGACATTTCAAAATGTTTTGTCATTAGTTTTGCAAAAGAATTTGAGTATTTTAAATGTGTGACCCCAAAAATGATGTCATCCATATAGATTTGAACAATTAAGATGTGAGCCCCGTGATATTGTATGAAAAGTGTAGGTCGAACCGAACCTTTGTGAACTTATTGGCAATTAGGAAGGATCATACTTATCGTACTGCCGAGGAGCTTGTTTGAGTCCGTGCATTGAGCTTTGTTCGGTTTTGTAGACATGGTTCGAACTCGGGATCAACGTAATTTTCCGCCGGCTGACATATACCGTTTTTCGTTGACCATTTCCGAAAAGCAGCTTTGATTCATCTGAAAGACCGTTATATCATATATGACCACGTAACGAGAAAGATCCGAACCAGCTTCAAGACGCAGCAACCGAAACAATGATTCTTCAGTCAATACCCTTCCCGCTCTATAACCCTTAGCCACCGTGACG
>OU343218.1:18033779-18224226 GCA_910596185.1 Chrysanthemum makinoi
GGAAGAGTCGGAAATAAAAGGCTCAAACGGGAATGGGATTGCCACTGGAGGGAGTATAATCGTCATCAATCAATCTAATAATAGGTAGTAGGACGATGTTGAATCACTTTCAAGGCCTCTTCAAATAATCACGATAAGTTTTCGATTAGGATCTTTTTCGAAAGTGTGTTCCTGAAGCAATTCTTTTAATTCCTTTAACTCTTGTAATATATGAAGAAAACCTTGGTGAAATTCTTGATTATCTGACGGAGTTTGTGGTTGAATTTCTTGGTATTGTGGAGGTGGGTTATAAGGATAATCGTAATTGTTACAAGGAACTTGCTCGTAGCAATCGGGTTCGCATCGACAATCGAATTAACGTCTTGGACCTCCACAATACTCCAAATAAAGATGATTGTTGTGGACGAATACGGTAAGGTCATAACAAAGGTTGAATTGTTAAATTGAACTTGACATTGAAAACCTTGGTGAGGACCACCACAATACTCACAAGAGTATGAATCCGGCTCATGGTACAAAGGTTGGTTAGGAAAATTGGTTGGCTCATAGTCAGATTGTGGTGAAACTCTTCCTGATTTTCCATTGCTACAAGCAAGACAATTCCACCATATTCTGTCCGCGACCATATACACACGAGCTGATAAATTGAAGAATTATCCGGATAAGAGTTAGCCATTTCCACCGTTTCCGTGATAGGCTCGGGTTCTTGAACGGGAGTTACCTCGGGCTCAGAAACATGTTCCATCTCCCTCACCGGAGAGGAGAGGAATCGAGGGTTCATCAAGATTATATTTCAAAATTTTTGACAAGGCTGCAAATTTTTCAACGTTGTTAAGAAAAACACGACGTTCAAAGAAATCGTCTCCGTGAGAATTAAACATATAGAGGGTAAAAGAAGAGAATTATCAATTGAGAGGATTAAAGAAGAATATTTTTGGGTTTTTAAAACAAATTTTGAAAAGGAAAATCTTTTTGGGTTTTTATAAAAGGAATATGTACAAATATCAACGATAACTTCACGAGGAAGGATCTTCAAATGCACACGATACGAGACGGAATACGAAAACTCGCTACAAGCCCCGCAGGGCGCCAAAATTGATATATGTCGAAACGTCAAGTTTGACTCACTCAAGCTAGCCACTTGTGAATGACTAACCGTAAGAAACTTAAACGCTCGGACATCGATCAATAATAATAGATGAGAATTGTAGTATGTGGGTAACTCAAACGTGTTAGGTTTGAGCACCGAGATCGTTCCGAACGAGGGTTGAATGGAATTTCCAACTCACGTCTCGATAATCGGGATTTGAATAAGATAAGGGGATAAAATGATATATTCTAAACTACGGGATAAGGAAAGCATAAGGGAATTAAATCTAAGGGTAAAACCTAAGAATAAAGGCAAACTACTCAAATCTACATTAAAACACAAATACGGAATTTAAATGAAACGCGAATAAAATGCAAGTACGACTAATCTAACTCCTAAAAATAACCTAAACTTACTTTTACTCTAAAAATGATATTTGAAAACTATTTTTGAATTAAAACTAATTTTTAGGAATTTTCTTGATTTTATTCTAATTAAAAACTAATTATTAACTTTAAAAATAAAACTAAATAACTAAAAATTATAAAGACAAAGGGGAAAATTACGAAACTAATTTCTAAAAATCTAAAATATCATAAAAGACTTTTAAAAACTATTTTTATATTTTTTAGATTAATTTTCTATTTTCTACGAATTTAAATCTATTTAAATCTAATTTAAATTGTTAAAAATACCAAATAAAAGGGGAAAAATAAGGAAAAATCTTTTTTATGCTTTTTATATTTATCTTAAACTGAGAAAATTGAAAAATTATTTTTTGGAACTTTTTCTTAATTATTTGTAATTAAAGCTAATTTAAAATGATTAAAAACTGATTTTATTTAAGAAAAATACCAAACAGTGTCTAACAATTATGAAAATTTCAGGAAAATACTAAAATCTTATTCTAAAGCTAATAAAAATATAAAAACAAGGGCTTATGTGAGGTAAAAAGGAGCTACAGTGTAAATGTAGGGGAAATAAGCAAGAGAAAATAAGCTAATAAGCACTATAGGACACCAAACTGATACTGAAGCTAAACTATACTACAACTACTCTAAGGCAACCATATGCACCTACTCCTAACACCTAATAAGCACTTTACCAAGAATTTGATGCAAACTGCTACTCTAGTAAATCAGTGAGCTGGCCTCACTGTTTAAGCAGTAGCAACTGCTTATTCAATAAGCAAAAGAGCAAACCAAAAGTGTGGGTCTCAAGGTAACCTAGCAGAGAGCATTTGTCCAAAATTTTAGCTTATGAGGACTAGTAATGAAGTAGTTATGGATCAAACAAAAACTGGCTAATTGGATCAAAGTCTGCTGATGCAGCAAATCAGTGAGCAAAACAGGTAGTTGCAGGCCTAAAATAAGCACTAGAATAAGCTCCTAAGGTGAACTTGAAGGCTAAGCATACTAAACCTAAACTATTAACTTCTTAAATAATCAGAAACCAAACCATAACAGCTACTGAGTAAGAAGATAATCAGATTAGTCATAAGCAAAATGGACAGTAACCTGGTGGTGCAGGACAGTTAACTAGATACAATCAAGCTCAAAATTTACCACTCCAAACTAGTTCAAATGGCCAAATAAACTGAGATTATGCAAACTAGGGTGTGTTGACAACACCAAAATCCAATCTAGACAAACTATGAATCACTTTAAAAGCTTGAAACTGATTGACATACATGACTCATTTTGACAGAAAAGAGAAGTTAAGACAGTTTTGGTTTGACATGCAAACTGAACCAAAAGCTTTTAGAAACTACAAACATGACCAAGGAAGCTTTAAAACCATCAGCTGGATACTTCTAAACCAAAATCATCAATGCACAATCATTGAAACACATATCTTGACCATAATCCAAACACTACTTAAAACTACCAAAGCACAATTACACTTTAGTTTCTTGATGGAAAACAACATGAATGGAATTCTAATAACTAAACAAGATTAAAACTCAGCATTTTAACAGATTTGAAACAGAGATTAAGATTAAAACAGGTTTGACTATCAACTTTGACAACAGTTGACTTTTATTGACTTTTTCTAAAACTGAGAATTAAGCTAAAGTGTAACCACCACAGGCTCACATAAGCTTGCAAAAGCTTATGTGAGCTACCAAGAACAGAAATCAAGGATTCTTAAACACTAAACAGCTATGAAATCAGATTTGAGACTTAAATGGAAAATAAGAACTTTGCATTAATAAAAAGAGATTACAAAACTTGATTTGAAAATGAAATTACAACTATTAAAAGATTAAATGACAGAAATAAAGTGGCCAAAATCTCTCTAAAACCTAAGAGATTGGACGAAAAATAATGTGAGCTCAAGGGTCCTATAAATAGCAGATGTGAGGAGAGGCCTTGGGATTCTTTTCAGAAGAGCCTAGAAGGCAAATAGCAGCCACATATCAATCCATGAGTCATCAATACCAATCAACGAGCTCCATATCATCAAGTGAGGTGTCACGGCCAATGGGAGAGCACCATTTGTCCACGCTGGCACTCTCATCTGACAAGTCAGGTCTCTAGAAGGATGGAAAGATGCTAAGTACTATGTGAGGTGTTTGGGTGGTGGAAAAATGGTGTGTTTGGCTATGGGGAAGAAGGGTTAATGTGGTAAGGGCGCGTTTGGGTTTCAGGGGAATATTATATGTTAATTTGACTTGTGGGTGGGTTATTGACCGGGTAAAAATAACGGGTAAGTGAGATTTGGGTAACGGGTTGGTTAGTTACTAACGTGGCCGGGTTTTGTGTTGTTTAGGATTGGGCCAAATGATTTGTTTAATGGATATGGGCCGAATGCTATGTATTGGATAAATGGGTTTGTATAAAAGGATTAGTAGTGTGATTATTAAGTGAACCAAGGACCAAACATGTAAATTGTGAAAGTATAAGGGTGAGAATAGATAAATGGGAAAGTGAAAGGTTTATTGTGAAAACTTCCAAATCAAGCCCCGAACTTCGTAATTTGATCCTTTGAGCATCAAAATCCCTGAAATAGCATCCCGGCATCGGCTTTTGCACTTTTCTCTCTCTCGTGCCCGGTTTTCTTCGGTTTTGGCTTCTTTTTGCGTGTTTTTGCATATCCGTACCTGCACAAGCATAAACTCAAGAAAACCACAAATATTAGCAATAAACGGCTCTTTCTTGGTTATTTTGGGTCATTTTTGATAAAGAAAAGGTATGTGTTTTAGCACATACCAATCACCTTGTTTCTTTGCATCAATACCGCACCTAACCCTAGGTGTGATGCATCACAGTAGACCACAAAATCTTCTACCCCATCGGGTAAGGCTAAGATAGGAGCTTCACAAAGCTTTTGTTTCAAGAGTTGAAAGGCTAACTCTTGTTCTTCACCCCAAAAATTTTTCTTTTCTCAGGGTTGCTGTAGAGGTTTAGCGATTTTGAGAACCCTTCAATAAATCTTCGATAACCCAAAGAGACCTAAGAATTGGTGTATTTCGGTTGGAGTAGTAGGGGATGACCAATCTTTAACAGCTTCAATTTTTGCAGGATCAACGTGAAGACCATTACTATCTATCACATGACCAAGGAATTGTACTTTTTGAATCCAGAAGTTGCACTTGGAAAACTTAGCATACAGTTCTTCTTTCTTGAGTAGTTCCAGGATGGCTTTCAAGTGTTCCGTATGTTCTTCCTTGTTGCGGGAGTAGATGAGAATGTCATCGATAAACACAATCACAAATTTGTCCAAGTAAGGTTTGCACACTCGGTTCATTAGGTCCATAAATACCGCCGGTGCATTCGTCAAACCAAATGGCATCACTTGGAACTCATAGTGGCCGTATCGTGTTCGAAAAGCAGTTTTTGGAATATCTTCTTCCCTAACTCTCAGTTGGTGATACCCATATCTCAAATCAATCTTGAGTAGATGACCCTTGCAGTTGGTCAAACAAATCATCAATTCTAGGCAATGGATATCGATTCTTCACTGTTAGTTTGTTCAGCTCACGGTAATCGATACACATAAAAAAAAAGATCCTTCTTCTTGAAAAATAAGACCAGAGCTCCCCAAGGCGAAGAACTCGGTCGAATGAATCCTTTTCGGACGGTTCTGTAGTTGGTCGAACAATTCTTGTAGTCGGAGGGTGCCAATCTATAAGGTGCTCGGCCACTGTGCCGCCCGACACTAACTCAATTTGGAATTCTACTTGCCGAATCGGAGGAAGGCGGCAAGTCTTCGGGAATACTTTGGGAAAGTCCCTAGCCACGGGGACATCTTTTAGTTGTTTCTCATCCGCTTTCTCCTTCTCCGTTACTTGTGCTAGAAAAATGTGGCATCCTTTTTCTATGTACTTTGCGTCTTAACGCGACGAGATGATATTCAATCGGGTTTTACTACGATCACCCCGAATGATTAAAGTTTCGCCATCAAGAGGAAGGTGAACGACTTTTCGCCACGATGATTCTTGCACGATTCTTGGATAGCCAATCCATGCCAATGACAGCATCGGCTACCAAGTTGAATAGGCATAAGGTTTATATTGAATGGGTGATTTGATAAGGATAGGTTGCAACCTCGAAGGACAGTGTTAGTTCCTACTATTTTTCCATCGGCTAGTTCTACTTCATAAGTGGTATCTAGGGTAGTTGGGGTGACTTTTAACAAAGGTGCAAACTTAGAGGACACAAAGCTTTGTCGGCTCCGAATCAAATAACACTTTAGCTAGATGATGGTTGAGTGAAAACGTACCCGTAATGACGTCGGGTTTTCGTGCATCTCCATCTCTTAGCACATAAGCTCTTGCTCTAGCAGGGTTGTTGTTGTTGTTGTTCCCGTATAGCTTTGGGTATCTACTCTTGACATGCCCAGCTTCTCCACATCCAAAGCAAGTTATTCCAATGGGTTGAAGGTTACTTCCAGAAAGGGCTTCGGCAATCCTTGTGGGTATGGACCACCTTGTTACACTTTCCACACTTAATAGTACAACGTCCCACATGATGCAGGTTGCATCGAGTGCACAAAGGGTGTGGTCGCCATAGCCTCTTCCAAGAGCGGGGTAGCAAAGATAAGCCCGCAACTAACTTCGCCTACTTGTTGATTGTGGTGGTTGTTTCGGTTTTGGTGGTATGGGTTGGGATTGTTGTTTGCGGTGTTGATTGTGATTGTTGCGACCTTGGTTGTTATTGTTATGGTTATGGAAAGAGTTGTTGTGATGGTAGTTGTTGGAAGTGTTGCCTCGACGGTCATCAAATTTCCTTTTGTTGTCGGTATTGCCTTGCACGGATCCATATTTTAGGACTTGATCCATGAGTTGGTAGGAAATTGTGATCACTTCTTCCACAGTCTTGGGCTTTGATGCAGTAACATTGCCCTCAATGCTTCGGGGTAATCCCCCAATGAGGTTTTCCAGTAACTTGACATCATCAAAAGCCATGGAGGGGCATAGAGCTTTCAATTTTGGAAGCGCCAAGTAGGTTTTGAGATCATTGCCCTTAGCGTGATGATAGAACTCATCTTCCAGTTTCTTGATCTCGTCCTTGGACAAGTATTGCTTCATCATCAATTGCTTCAGTTCAGTCCAAGTGGTTTTGTAAGCTTCTTCCATGCCCATAGGTTGGGCATGAGCTTTCCACCAAGACAATGCATCCTCTAGTAAAGTACCAATAGCAAATTTCACCTTGCAATCTTCCGAGCAATCGCTTAGAAGAAACACAGTTTCAGATCTTTCGAACCAATGAATAAGGCCAACAGCGCTTTCAGCCCTTGAAGAAAGTAGGTTTGCAATTCATGAACTCCTTGTATCCACATTTGCGATTCACCACGTTTCATTCGGTTGGCTTGATTTGGGGCTTCATTTGTTCGAACCGCCTCAGAGGTCTTGCGAAAGAAAAGCAAAGCACTTTCATTGGTAACCACCTCCAATTGCTTCAGGGGTCATCTCGGGAGTTCTAGTAGAGGTAGAGGTAGTTCTTGTTCTTGCCATTTTTCTAAAGACATACACTCAGATTTCAGAATCATTCAACATAATTGTGAATTATTATAAAAAAAATGATTTCATAATAGTCAAGATCATCACATTATATCAATAGAGTATAATCATCATAAGAAGAATCATAACATGTTAGAACCACACAAGAGAATATATATATAAATGATCACTTCGATTCACACAAACCGATAAATAAGAAAGATCACCATACATAAGAACATAAAGAAACGACAACCATAATGTCATAGGTCTATCATCCATACATAGTGATACAATAACCATACAATGTCACACCAATAGCTTGTTCGATAGTTTAACAAAACATGCGAATACAAAGCCTCTATTAGTGCCACAGCGCGGCTAAAGTACTAGAAAACTAAATAGGTGAACCACCGATCTAGAGGCTGTCGGGTGTGTCCTCAATCGCGCTGCAGGTCATGGACTAGCTCGCTGTGTCATCCACCTCTCTATCTCGTGCCTCCAATCTCTGCTCCAAAGCAATAGCACGAGTCTCCATGATAGTCATCCCTCTCCGATGTCGCTGCCGCACAACTCCAACATCTCAGCCTCTCAGCCAGCCCAATCTATTCGACTCCATCCTCCTCTCCAACACCGTGAATCGCTCCACTAGCTCTCACTCAGGCACCAATCCTATCAAGCACTCTCTCCATCGTATCTCCCTTTAAGGAGCTCCAACCTCATCCTCAATGTTCTCGACACGCACCAACGGAACCTCATCAACGAATGCCACAACATCCTCAAGCTGATCCTCAACTCGCAGAACTCGGGCAGCTATCAATGGAATGGTATGATGAAGGGGTTCTCCCGTAACCGGAAGAGTCTCAGCAAAAAACCGATGCTCCCAAGCTCTACTAACGCTAGGTGCACCCTCCTCCGACCTCCATCGACTAATGAGAGGCATCATGTAAGACCAACGTCTAGCATCGACCCTCTTACGGGCTCTGCCAGAGGTACCAAACATAGCCGGTAATATGGGTCCGAATATGCGGGTGAGAGACGGGCTCTCTTCCCAAGAGATGTCACCGGCTCAGTGTGCATCACCAAGGGTGATGGTGCACGGGATGAGGATGAAACCGCAGTAGTGGTCCGATAAATGAATGTGGTAGGTGGTGGTAGTGGTGAAACAGGTTGAGGTGGTGCAGTGCACTGATGGTGGAAAAGCAGAGATGATGGTATGTCGATGGTGGAACAAAAGTGATGGTGCCCTCACCGCTTTCCGGCGGTATGTATAAAGGTAGCACCTCTTCACGGTAACGGATGGCTGGCGAATGGCGCAGCTCGAGGGTTTGAGAACCCTAGCTCGCCACCTCGGCGAACGTGTAGTGATGATGGGCGAGAAGTAGAAGATACGAATCGGCGGGTGAGGGTGTCCGGGACATAATGTCGAAGGTGATAGCCACTGCTGCGGACTCCAGATATCGGTCATAAGTGGGGGACCAAAAAGCGTGCAAACGCCGTATGGTCAAAGCAGGTGGGGTGGCAACGACTTCACCCTCCTCGAAGGGCTCAGTCTCAGAGGACATAGGTGCAATGCGAGCCGGTGCCAAGGGAGAAACAAGATGATAGTTGCTTCGAATACAATTACCATGGAAAAACATAGATTATTATTATGCACTAAGCTCATGACACCAAACTAACCGCATACACCTAATTCTCGGTGTAAGTAAAATATCGCCTCGATGGAATTGCCAATTCCATAGTTAACCAAATATAGTGCCCATATTTCCGATAACCGAAGTCGGGTCGTTAATTCCCATAGTACTATCCACAATATTCGAGTTCACTCGCAAGTGATTAATGGTTCATGATGTAAGGGACTTATGGCAGCCAACTTAGGCTATAAGAATAATGATCAAGCAAGCATACAGTTTAAGAAAAGACTTGTGTTCTAGTTTATAGCATGCACCCTCCCGGTTTGAAAAACAAGTAAAAGCGAGGCTATGAACTCACCTTAGCAAACAGAATCCGAGTAGTGTAAAGTCAAGTTGTATGAGCACGGAATCCGCCACGCCACCTATAATTAGTATGGCAGGTCTTAGTTTATTGTTTTTATTCATAACTTAGTGTATTGAAAACGGTTGATGAATTCTCAAGAGTTTGTGTTTATTATCGCTTGTGTGGCAATGGTTAAGTTTAAATAGGTTTCGAAACGTTTGTAAGTTTTGGCTCTTGGAAAAGTGCTTACGTATAAAAATATGTGAAAATAGTCATGACGAATACGTCCTCGGCTTGAAAGCAACCGAATGACTAAGTACGGAAAAATATTCACAAATAAAGTGTTTGTGATGTTTATACGGCGTCGGCAAATAATAAATATTTACGTCAAGTATTTATAATATAAGTGTTAGTATCCTACTATAATTATTTATATATGTATATATATATATATACTATACTAAATTTGTGAGTGATAAGTACAAAAAGTTTATGTTATATTTAATATCTAGTTTTCGTAATTTAATTAATTTTGTGAAAATAAACTAAGTATATTATTTTTAATAAAAATCGGGCATGACCCGTCCGTAATTATTAGTTTTCCCTTATTAATCAAGTGTTGGAAAAATAACTCATGTCAATATATTTGATATCATAACTTACCCAATTAAATATGTTTTGTATTAACTTAGTTGAGAAACAAATAACTCTTAGTAACTCAAAATATTAGATAAACAACAAATCAAAAAAAATGATAAGCACAAGGTTCGAACACTGTACCCCTACAACAGAAGGGCAGCGCCCAAACCAATAGACCAACCCATCTTTTGTATAATGTTATCAAAACAGTTAGCATTTATTAAGCTCGGTTCCTGTGATTTAAGGATTTAATGTAACAGTGGGCAATGCGTTTGCTACTTATGTTTATATTTAGTCTATGAGTAAATGTAAATTATACTTTACAAGTTGACTAATAAGTTAATAAGTCAAAATAAGTGCTTGGTTCGACAAGACCCGAATAAGCATATAAATAAGCCATTTGGTCCCGTATTGGGCTCCTCGGCCCAATGATTATTCGATCCAACAAAACCACAACATGACTTAGTATACTTAGTCCATTAATCTTATAGTTAAGCACATAAATGGCGAATAAGCTAATAAGCCGAAATAAGCAAATAAGCACTTGTCCAAGTTTGAGCCAAAACTTATGTTTTCTTTAGATCTATACTTTCTTTAGTTTCTTTTTAGTCAAAAGTCCAATAATCTTATAAAAATATGTGGGTGTCGATTAAGCAAAACAAATAAGCACTAGCTTATATTTTTCGAGATGTTTACAAGTATTTACAAGTTCAAGATTACCACACAAGTTTTTAAACGCAAATCGTAGTCATCTATGCATGTATATCTAACGTGCATATACATGTCGTGCAAGGAAGATTTTTAAAGAACTCCTTTTCTAGTTAAACATTAAGCATAAACATGTTTGCAATCATAAGAAACTCAATGGAAACACATGCTAAATGAGACCAAGAATCCTTACAGTGGGGAAGTGTTTGTGTCGACCAAGAGAGAAACAACGTAGTCATCTATGCATGTATATCTAACGTGCATATACATGTCGTGCAAGGAAGATTTTTAAAGAACTCCTTTTCTAGTTAAACATTAAGCATAAACATGTTTGCAATCATAAGAAACTCAATGGAAACACATGCTAAATGAGACCAAGAATCCTTACAGTGGGGAAGTGTTTGTGTCGACCAAGAGAGAAACAAGAACCCAAGATTTTCTAACCCAAACTCCAAATGTTTGCTTGTTTACCCAAGACCTTTACCCAAGATTTTCCAAGCACTATCTTAGCAAATTGTGAAGTAGTAGTTAGTAAAACTTGAAGAGTGAACTGTGAAGGTATAGTGTGTGTGTCGAGTGGTATATAACCAAGAAATTCTAAATCTTGCATCATTAAGTTTACCATTGGTCAATAGGTTGCATGGTGCTTTGATCTTTATTACCCAAGTATTTTGCATTAAAGTGTCTTTCACATTTTCAAATACTAACATGTGACTTGGAATTCTTTGGTAAATGGTGAATCTAGATATGTTGAGCTGTTCGATTATGTGTAGGAAAAGAGAAGAATCATCTTTGGCCCATTTAGCTAGTGGATACAAGTGTGTATAGCCCTTTTTCTTGTATTATCTTATGCATTAGAGTGTTTAAGATAACTTGGTCCAATTTTCTTAAATAATCAAGTGACCTCTCAATCTTATAGTGGCGGCAAGGTTAAGTTTTTGGAGGGGGGATTACTTTGAATTTTTACGTTATGTATTTCGTGTCTCGTTTTGAGCTTAAGTGTGTGTCGTGGTGTTTCGGTTTGACGTTTTTGACAAAAACGTGTAATATATAATTTAGAGCACGTTTTTATAAAGTTAAAAATAAATAAATAAAAATATTAATTCTAATTCATAAAAATATTTATTCGACTTTAGCCATAACTAATTGAGTGTCGATGCAGCGTCTGCTCGTAAGACAAGAAAATTTCTTGTGAGGCCCGATCGGCTATCATTGAGATATCGGCATGATTAAATAAGACTACTCAGAGATGCATAAATTTTTATGCAATAAAATGAAACGTACATGCTAAAATGCTCAACTTAGCTCAAATAAGTTTTGATAAACAATCTAGTTTATTACTATGAACGTTGATGATAGTGAAATTTTACAGGTGGCTACATCCCACCTGATCGGTTTACATATATGTGTTTTGCAATACCTTTTTATCAAACATTAGCCCAAAGCAAAATAAGCCATAAGCCTAAACAAACACTTCGAAACAACGACGATTTTACCTTTTGTCAGGCAAGTTATTGTCTATTTAGCTATGAACTTAATATTTCTTTTTTTCAATTAAGAAGTTCTGGGATTCTTGCTTATGGTAGTATCCGGGATGAGTCAGCAGTATGAGTTTAAAAGTTGAAAAGAAGAGTAGTGGTACTATCTGGGATGACAATTCGAAAAGCAATGCTACTTCAGAGAAGCTGGAAAAAGTTGGATCATTAAGTTTAAAGGTTATTGATGCATCATCCCAAAAAAATTCAACTGAACCTCCCAAATAAGAGAGGCAGTTTGTTGGAAGTTCGGTTAGTACCTCACAGGACCCAGCTGTGTGAAAAGCAGACGTCTCGGGCTAAAGTTCCTTTTCAAATTGGGTATAGCCATATGGATTGGCTCAAGATTACACGCACACATCCTGATCTGGCAGGTATTTTAATATGTTCTTGGGAACACTTTAGGATGTTCTAATCCGTTCTCTAAAGATATTATGCATTAGTAATGATATTCTTCTTTTCAAAAGATTGATGTTTCAAATCATTATACTTGACTTTCTGTTGCAAACAAATTATTGGTTCTGTTATAAAATGTAGTTAACTCCATTAACTTTGCAAGATTTAGCTGTTTTGGACAAAAAGTGTCAAGTGCGATGTTATTTCCTTCATTTTAATTTCGATTGATATATCCACTCTTTGTCCAAACTCGCGTATTCTTGCAAACTACGGTTAGAAAAGTAAATCATTTTATGGTTCTTACCTTATATTAGTATGTTTCACCTTATTATTTGAACTTCCTCTCTACGCCCGAAAAAGTTATTAACTTTCAAGTTAGGAGTTATTAAGTGTTGTATATATTTTATTAAAAGGTGAGACTTGATGTTTTAAAGTAACAAAGTATAATTATGAAGCACCACAATGACAATATATATAATCAACACATCATTATGGATAAGCTAACAAGCTTTTAGTAAAAGCATTAAAAAAGATACATAAAAAAATCAAGTTAGTAACAAAGTGTAAAATCATGTCATATACACTTTAAGATGTTTGATAAAGGGTGAGACAAATTTTGATATACCCCTTCACATTAACCATTAAAGTGTATGATTCATTTTTTACACTTCATGGTTGCTCCTTACCCATAGTTTTTATAGATTCACCGGGTCATTTAGGAATGAGCTTTATAAAGTCTGGAGTGTTTAGGGGCAGGAATTCAGGTCCGGGCTTTATGCAACTCTGCTTTAAAGTCCTTTTTTCATAGTTTATATGGTTAAACAACTTGACAAAGAATTACAAGTTTCTTAAGTTCTTGAACAAGAAAGAAGTGCAAAATTTTCATTTCATAATGTTACTTGATGTATAGATTAAGTCTATATTTCACCCTTTAGTGTTATGTATAGTTGAAGTATATTTGAACTTAACTGAGATGTTTCAAAAAAGAATATACCTTATAACATCTTTGCTCGATTCTTTGATATATATCATTGTATGATCAAAATAGAACAATTTGCAAATACTTGGAGGGTTGGGCTTAATTTTTTATATCGGCTTTTTGGTATTCTGATGTCATTAACTTTAATTCATGTTTTAATACTGACAAAATCTCAACTACAAGCAAAAGCAAGTCTTTGCATAATAGGCATTATGGACTTAGGAGCTCTTCGTGAAGCAAAAAAGAAGAGGGAACTTGAGTGGAAGCTGGCTCCACATAAGGTATTAAGTGTGTATAATGTGATATTGAGTTATTGACCAACATTGTAGCTCATTGTTAAGTAGGAGAATGGGTCATTCTGTAGATTTCTTAAGTGAATTAATAAAATACTATATCAATCTTCACTGACGCCCTTATAAATCTTGGAGTTATGGATTTTTACATCACAAATTGATTTTTACATCACAGGATCTATCTTGTCATGGCTAACATATACCTATGCTTTAATGCTTCATTATTCTTGGAAAACAAAGGGGGTTATCCGTAAAGTTGTCGAGGGTAAAAAGAAAGGTGGACCTGTGTGCTACGTTGAAGGTCAGGTGTTTCACACCTTTACAAAAAGAAGCAGTCCTGTAAGTGTCAATAGTAGGTACGGTTGATCATGTAGGAATGGAAGAAACGACAGGTGTCAGTGGGAGAAGAAAAACCTCAAGTGAATGCCAACAAAACGGTTCCCAGGACAGAATATTACAACATTTCTTTGGTTCATCTTCACCTTAACCGTGTAGCATAGTCATGATCAGGCGCGTCTAATAGTGCATGTATGTATGTAGAAGTAGCAATGACGCGAAACACTATAAAATTTATTATAGAATTCATCGAATGGATGAACTTAGTATGAGACTAATCAATTAGGCCGACTTAGATTGATCTGTCAATAATTAATGAGCTTAGTAAACATCAGGAAAAAACATAATGGTTTTAGCCCCGTTGGGTTCCGTCCGTGAATGTAAACCGAATGAGCATTAATTGGTGAGTTCGACATGGTGGTATGTTGTCTATCATTTCGGTGGCCCTCCACCCAGGAATCTGTCGCAAAGGGACAAGTTGGCGTTCTGGCGGAACAACAAGTCAACCTCTCGGACGAGATAAAATCTACAAAGAACATGTACTTATTGCTTTTCAAAAAATATATTATGAATTGTGTAGTTTCTGATTATAAGCTACTATAAGAAAATGATATCGATCTTATTTTGAAAATATCCTTGGCTATTGTAATTATAGTGGGATGTCATGGGCAAGAAATTGTTACAATTTTAATATATGGCGGGAGTAATATAATCCTTTTGTGGCACTTTTTATTTGGAATGACCGGTATTCTCACACGGACAACTTTATGTGGCCGTTTCAAGAGTTAAAAGCAAAAAAGGTCTTAAAGTGTTGTGTTGTGACTAGGATGGTAACTACACAAATACTACAACAAATGTGGTGTACAAAGAGGTTTTACATAGATTATAAATATTCTCAAGTTTATTATGTGTTTTGTATATATATTTCTTTTAACTTTTAATAACTATTAAGTTTTAAAGTTTTTCTTATTGTACACTAATTCTTAGTTTGCGGCATTTTTTACACCATCTATAGTGTTACTAGTTTGCATTTATTCATTAATAAACAACATTTTTTGTATCCATCATATCATTAATAAACACCATTTTTTTTCAAACATTTTTTGTATATAAATATACAAAATGTGCTTTTCTTTACACACAACTCCGAACATTGTCTTTTTGTTAAGGTAGAATGATAACTTAAAAACTATTATACGATACACCATTTTGAAGATTTCTTGAAGCTAGCCGCCCAGCGGGCGGGCCTGCAGCTAGTAGTATATATACCAATCAAATGTTGACACACACTCATTTATACATTGTATTTTTATACACCCTCCAACCACAAATAGTATATACGAGCAGGATTGCCCGCGCGTTGCTGCGGAGATGCTTTATTAATGCATAGAACATTTGTGATAATGCATATGTAGGTTCAATTGTTGTCAAATGAACAGTTTTGGAGTTATATATGGAGACATCTATAAATTATATGGAGACACGTACATATAATGTCTAAAGGTATCGTATTTAAAACAATGGCCCCCCTTTTGGTTTGTAAAATCCCAAAAGTGCACTATACCAAAGTCAATGTAAAATATCCGCAAGTTTCAAGAATATCAAATCAAACAATCTTAGTTGGACTTTAAATAAGTATATCATATATATTCTCTCGGCTCACTAAATGAACCGGACCAAATAGGTAAGTTCCAAACAACACAATTTGTACTACCAAACACCCTTTCGAGGGCAGAAAATACAAACCAAACACCCTTGATGGGCCGAAAGCAAGCTGAACCAAACGCCCCTGGTGGCTGAAAATATGCAGCACCAAACACCCCTTTGTGAGAAAATAAGCAAACAAAACGCACCCTTTTGTGCAGAAAAATCAGCGACCAAATGTACCCTTTTGTGCAGGAAAATCAGCAACCAAATGCACCCTTTTGTGCAGAAAAATCAGCAGCAAAACGCGCTCTTTTGTGCAGAAAAATCAGCAACAAAACACACCCTTTTGTGCAGAAAAATCAGCAACAAAACGCACCCTTTTGTGCTGAAAAATCAGCAACCAAATGCACCCTTTTGGGGCTGAAAATAAGCAGAAATCCAAACTTACTCTTTTGAGCACAAAATAAGCAGATCCAACGCACCCTTTTGGGCTCGAAATAAGCAGATCCAATGCACCTTTTTGGGCTGAAAATGCCTTTTAGCCGTGTGTGTGCACCAAGCGAAGGGGTGTACCTCCAGACAATGTTCCCATTGCAACCACCATGAGGCTTCTTACCACCAACATCAAGTTCACACATATCACATATTAGGATTCATCTGCGACAGAACAAACCTGGTGTCAGCCACTCAAGCAGCATGCTTATTCTTAACCACTCTTAAGGGACAAATAATGGCTTTCAAAAAATATCAACTATTGCAACAAAAGAGAGTACTTAAGTGACTTAATAAGGAAAAGACAATATTTGCACAATATACATTAATGCATCCTTCGTATGTTTAATACTCACAGGCCATTGGAGACTCAAATTTAAACCCCCTTTTGTTCGCAAAGATCTAGAATTTTTTTTTTTTTTGGAAAAGCAAGATCTAGCAATTCTAGGGTCTAAGAAAATGAACACCGGAAGAAAATTCACTACCGGAATAAACCCACTGAACCCTGCCCCTGAATCCACTATCTGAACCAACCTACTAAACACACACTTCTCATATTTAAACCCCTTAAACTTTTATGTTGCCAATAAACTTTTAAGCGGAGAATTGTTATACAAATTGACATAAAGTGAAGAACTTATAAAGCTTTTAGCAAATTTTAGCGTGTAAGTACTAATAGTTGTCAGCGCCTGCAATTAACTGAAAATGCGCCAGTGAGAGCTTTCACACTGGGAATTTGATTTTCTTTAGAACTTTATTACATCACACATCATATGCTACTGATTTTCAATGTGCGAAGGGGTGTGTATGATTGCCTATTTTAACAGCTTAAACAGGGGTGTTTGGGTTTGCTTACCGGAGCTTATACTCCAAAAACTAATGTTTTTATAGATGAGACACTCAACTACAGAATGAAGTAAAACATATCTAAGATAACCACGATTAGTGAACAATCCTTTAGTAACCACAATTAATAATCCCAAACAGGCAAACAGCCTTTATATATATATATATATAAATAAATAAATAAACAAAAATAAAAAAAGGAAGACAAAAGCTGTTATTTTACCAGTTAGTATTAGTTCTTCTAGCACCTTTGTCATTTCTCTTCTCATCTTCCTATAACACAATATGGAATGCAAGTTAACAAATACAAACTAAAGTATGTAAATCTCATACAACAAAAATACCAGAAAATTACATGGAATGCAAAGCGTAAGTGTTCATTCTGAATTTGTGATGAGGTCATTCTACAATTCTTGATTGTTTATTACTTTATTAGCAAACAAAGATAGATATCTTACCAATTTCTGCCACACGTTTTCAGCACAACCCTGACAACAACAAATTAATTGGTCATTGCGCTCGACACATACCTAGGTATTACATATTTGGTACCTGCACATATAACAAAATTAGCGCCGAATATTATATACAGTATGATCAAGTAAATTATGCAGATTAGTAACATCTTTGCTTTCTATATCAGCCTCAGTTGCTGCATGTATTACATTCCAGTTTCTTGTTACATAATCCAAATACACATGTATTAGAAAAATGCAAAAATAAAAATCAGATTCTTACGTCGTTCTGATGGAAAATGAAAAAGTTGGTGAAAGGATCACGACATGTTTGTCTGAGTAGAGGTTGGGTTTAATTTATTTTCAATTAATTCTATAAACAGTTGGTGCTAAATATGATTAAGAAGCTATTTTACTACCATGATAGTCTAAACGTTTTTGCTAGTAAAGCCATTAAAAGATTTTATGCATTTGAATTCATTTTTTTTAGGACTTTCAATCCTTTTTGGTCATTTTTCTTTTTAGTCAAACTCTTTTAAGCTAACTTATTTGACTGGGAGATAAAGACATAATAACATTAACCAATTTGAGGTCAAAAGAAGTGTTTTTACCTTTCTTGCCACCTTGGTGAAGAGTTGTATCCAAGAACTCGCCACGCATCTATCCAAGCGAGGTTCCATGTGCGGCCGGAAGCGCCATGGCTTTGGCTTTCTTATTTTTTCCACTGTTCCTGCAAGAGAATGAAACACCAGTGGTGAAGGCTTTCCAAAACCATGAATTAAATAAAAATAAATCAAAGACTTATGGTTTGGACATCATAGATTTACGGTTAACCCCACTTTTCTTGTTGAACGGTGATGGCCGCATCAACATTGCCTGCGTCCTATATAGTTGTGACTACGAATTATAGCAACATATAAGATCAGTTCCCGTTACCAAACACTTGCCATGGTTGTAACCACAATCAAGGTAGTATGGTTGCCCCGCCTAGATACGGGTTGCGATAAAGAATGCATATGCACAACATATAAGTAATCCCACACCATAAATACGCAAGTAAATTATTTTTAGTAAGAACAAAGTTGGAAACAAACACCTTAATAGGCTTAGCTGCAAAGATCATCAGCAAGGCCATCTACAAAACAAATCAAGAAAACCCCCAAATTTAAAAAACCCTAATTTCAAATAAAGATTAAAATAAAACAAATACCTAAATTAAATCATGAAATAACAAAAAGTAAATCATAAAGAATTATAAAGAGTAAAAAGAAATTACATGTGACCAGAAGTTTATGGTGATCTCTAGATGTGTTTTTTTACCTTTTTTTTTTCAAGAAGCTTCTTATGCAGCTTTTGTTCTGGACATTTTTGTTGTTGTGGAAGAAGATTAAGGGTGATGAATCAGGATTTTTCTTTTTTTGGTTTTGTATATGGCTTTGATGAGTGAGACGGTGGGATAATAGATATGATGTTTATGAGGTGTATGGAGAAGAAGAGTATGGATTATCTGGAATTTTCTATGTACAAAGGCGGTTTACACTTGTGTCACCATGGTTACTGATTACCCAGAATCCAATACACGTCAAGTTTACTCACACAAGCTAGCCACTTGTGAATGACTAACCGTAAGAAACTTAAAACGGTTCGGACACTGATTTGTTGATAATGAAGGCTTAGGGGTTATGTGTGTGGATAAAACCTCAATATCGATATCAAAAATAATCACGAAGATAGATTCAAATTCCTTTAGGAAAAAGAATAATAAATCAAATCCCGTGTGTGATCGTGTATACGGATTAGTCAACCCGAATCGTTTCCCAACGAATTATAACGTCGTTCTTGGTTTGGAATTTAATGCTCGATGTTTTGGATTAATGATTTGATTATATTAAACTACGGGAATGGGAAAAGTAATTAAGGGAATCTATTCTACGGGAAATCCTAAGCGCGAAATACTAAAACGTAATTAATAAAACGTAATTAAAAATGCAACTACGTCTAAATTATACCCTAAAAATGCCTAAAATTACTTTTACTCTAGAAATGTAAGTTAAAAACTATTTTAGAATTAAAACTATTTTTTAGGATTTTTCTGGATTTTATTAAAATTAAAAACTAATTTTTAACTATTAAAACTAATTTAAAATACTAAAAATTATAAAAATCAAAGAGAAAAATATGAATCTATTTTCTAAAAATCACAAATAACTCAAAAGACTTTTTAAAACTATTTTTTATTTTTAAGTTTAATTTTCTATTTTTTATGAATTTAAAACTATTTAAACCTAATTTAAATTGTGAAAAATACCAAATAAAAGGGAAAAAAATAAGGAAAAATCTTTTTTATGCTTTTTATAATTTTCTTAAACTGAGAAAATTGAAAAATTATTTTTTGGAACTTTTTCTCAATTATTTGCAATTAAAGCTATTAAAAAGTGATTAAAATCTATTTTAAAATGAGAAAAATAGCTAACAATGACCAAAAATTATGAAAATTTCAGGAAAATTCTAAAATCTTATTCTAATTCTATGAAAAATAAGAAATAAGCCGCTTATGTGTAAGAAATTAAAGTTGTAGTGCAACTGCTAAGAGAATAAGCTACTAAATAAAAGCAAACAAGTTAATTAAGCTACTAATGGTGACTAAAGCTAGAATATGCTAAAATAAGCTAAAAGCAACTAATTATACCTAATCCTAACAAGCTACAAGCTCAGATCAATGATTTATACAAACTGCCTAGATAAGCAAAGCGATTGATTGACCCACAGGTTTGAGCTTGTGCCAAGCTTATTTATAAGCCCTAAGTGAAAACAGTTATGCGGTCCTTAAGACCACCTAACAAGCTACAAATGAGCCAAATCTCAAGCTCTAACTAACTGAATTGAATCTTGCACAAGGTGCGCAAGTTTCTTGTTTCACACTCGATATATCTTGAGTGTGAGCAGGAAAAAAGTGGCTAATTGAGCGACTTATTTGAAGATCTAAAAGACTTTATCAGACTTGACAAAAAGCAGTTATCACAACTAGACCAATTGAAAATGTAATTCCCAAAGTTACACTAGATTAGGACTGAAAATGAACCTGTGAGAGGTCCTCAAGTTTGGTGAAATCAAGCAAAACTCACTTTGACTTTTGAAGAACACTTTTGAAACTTTGACCAAATTCAGATTTTATTCACTTTAATAAACTGATTATGATATTATAAGCTTAAACAAAGTTATATTAAGCTTTTCTAATGAAATGTGAACCTAAATTAAGCTAATGCTATTTCAGTATTCCAACAGTTGAACAAATTATAATAGATCTAAGGTGTTTTGACTATTTGATGAATAAATGCTATAACTAAGACTGAAATGACTAACAATAACCTACTTGAACAAGTATCAACTACTTAGATATGATTAACTATCCAATACCACAGATTAACAAGCAAATCCAAACACTAATTAACTCTTGATTTGTGAACTAATTATGATTAAGACTATTTTATGCTAAACTAACATTAAACTAAGATTAACTACTACAGATTATAACTAAAATCAGATGCAAACAATAGATTCAATGAACAAAACAGATTTGAGCACTTACAAATCTCCTAGCCACTATGGCTTGCAATCATGAAACATAGAACCTCTAACCTATAGAACCCCAACCTACTTTAATTCGATCAACTTTAACCCAAAATCAACGCATCATCCCAATCGATCCAACACCAGATATGAACCAGACATCTTTGTAGCAGCTGCGGTTTTGTTATTTGTTTATTTTGTGATTTGAATGTGAAACAAGAATAAGCTCACAATAAGCTAATAAAAGCTTATATGAACCTTATGAAACAGTAGTTTAATGATGGATCAATCCACAAAACAGATCTAATATGATTTTTTATTTTTCAATTATTTTCTCTTATTTTTTTTGTATTTTTGAGTTTATGAAGAAATAAGCTAAAAACAAGTTTATAATATTGAAATAAGCACTAAACAAAGATCATAAGAAGATTTGGAACAATTAAACTTAAACAAAAACTTGAAAATGAAAACTTGAATTTTATTAAACTAAATCATTTGAGTACAAAATACAAATTACAAGTAAACTTAAAACATTAAAAATAAAAATTACTACTAATTAAACTCTTGAAACTAGAGAAAGAAAAAAAATGAGATGAATACAATGTGAATGAATAAAGGTCTATAAATAGCTAAGCTCAAGCCTAAGAAGGATCTAGAATTCCCAAAGTGTGCTTCTTCTGAGCTCGTTTTCACCATTAGATCAAATCCCACGCATCTTCACTTGATAACAACCCTTGGATCACTATTGATGACCTGTTTCCTCTAATCGAGAAAAGCAACATGTGGCCTTAAGCACACGGATGGGTGACCTGGCATTCCCATGTGTCAGTGTGTGTCAGGGGAAAGTACATGATTGCCCTTAATTTCAGTGTATTGGCTTAATTGAACGAGGGGTAATTTAGGGTTCATAGGATTCCCAGTATTGGGGGTGAATTAGGCGGGAGGTAATAAAAGGGGATTTTTTATTAGGTTTGACCGGTAATAAATGTGTTGACGGGTAAAATAACCGGGTTGGTTGGGCGGGTAAGGTTTGGGCTTGAACCGGGTTGAAGGATTGGATTTGGGCCGAGAGATATATATGGGTTTGGACTTGGACTTAGTATAAAACCAAAGTTAACTTTAAGGGACCAAAAGTGAATAATCTGAAAATCGGGGACCACAAATGTACTACGAAAATCTTTATCAAAGGCCAATCATGTCAATCTCAAATAATCCAAGGGTGATTTTTGTAAAATATGAAACTTTAAGGGATCAATTACAAATCTTGAAAGTGCAGGGACTAATCTTGACACTTCTTCAAACTTGGTGAAACTTCAAAAATCATCCTTAGAGAATAAAATCTTCCAAAATGCACAATCCGACCTTCGGCTCTAAAACTCTCTTGATCTCTCGTGCTCGGTTTACGTCGATTTGGTTCCTTTTGCGTGTTTTTACATATCGTACTGCACACCACAAACTCAAGAAATCCACAAATATTAGCAATAAACGGCTCTTTCTTGGTTGTTTTGGGTCAGTTTTACTAATGAAAAGATATGTGTTTAAGCACATATCAAAATACCCCAGACGAGACCATTGTCGTGTCCTCACGCAATGCAATCAACTCACGCTATGCAATCAACTCACGCTTCTAAAACCAAGGATTTCAATCTCTTTCTACTAAACCTATGAAGAAACTTAAATTGGTATGTCCAAACCGTCAAGTTATCTCACACAAGCTAGCCACTTGTGAATGACTAACCGTAAGAAACTTAAAACAGTTCAGACAAACCAACAATAAGAGAAGAAGTAGCAAAGATTCCTCAAAAGAGATTAAGAAACCCCTAATTCTAAAAACGCCCCGTTTACCTTTTAATTCATGTATAGATATTACGGTTAAGCACTTCCGATGACGGTTTGTTGAACTTTCATGTCGATCAATAACTCCAACATTTTTCAAATGACATGTTAGGATCACGGAGTAGAAAACACAACACAGCGTGAAGTGACCATACGAATAGAATACATCGTCCCTGATTTTTCACAAGCTCCCAAACTAAGCGTAAAATCGAAATCATTGTTACATATGACTCTAGATGCTAACACTACCCATGGAAGTTACTTGTGTAATTACCTTTTGTTCCCATTTTCCTATTTTCCTCTAGAATTTTTTATTTTTTGTGAGAAATGAATTTCTTCAAATTCTCGTTTCGATAACTTTTATTCCGATAAAGATATAAAGCTAAGTCGATAATTAGTTATCCGTCTTCTCTCAAGAACCATTGTCGTAAAAATGAGGTCCACATCAAGGAATTTTATTACTAACTTTTGACTTTTTCAATTTTCATCATATTTCAATTTTTTTTTTTTTTATATTGCACTTATACCTTTACTTATATGAGCGTGAACCACGAGCTTCACGGGGTAATCCCAAGACTATAGGCTTCATGAAATGAGGATCCCGGCTGGCTAGGCTAAGACCTCACTCAATCAGCTAAAGATCCAGGGTCCGATCTCGACACACAGACTCACAACTTTACTTATTACATTTCACATATCACTTATTTCTCATTTATTTATTACGGGTCCTTGATGTGTACCCAATTTTTAAAACAAAGATTCTTTTAAAAAGATAAAGAACTAACTATCGCCAAAAACTTGACATCTCTAATTATTTAGACAGATATGGGGTGAAACAATTTTGTGGGAACAAAAAGCCATAAGTACCTTCGATGGGCTCTAAAGAGAACCAACTACTCCACGCTTTAGCATCTAAACTCATAAGTAACTCTATCATTTCTCGATCTCTGCAAATTTAAAATCCCAAATAATGAGATCCGCAGATGCTTAGCCGATAATTTTTAGGTTATCTATGGTTAAGGGAACAAGCTAGGGCTCAACACGCCCGGTCAAGTCAGAATTCTATTCCTACTCTCACCAGCGGAAAGTCAACAAGGTGTCAAAACATATATTAATTTAGCAAATGTTTTGTCTAATGAAATCAAGTCATGCATATTTAAAATCACTCAGGGAAACTTGCAAAATCTTGGCCTTGTGAGCCAGAATTCGCATTTTATAGCTTCTTATCTAAGAGACTAGCAAAACTTTTCAATCAAAAAGACTTAACAAAAGCTTAAAAATTTTTAAATTTTTCTCATTTTTGCACAATTTTTCATTTTCTAAGGAAAAACGGGGTTACGAGAAAACACGACGAAATAAGCAAGTGCGGTCAAATCAAATCGAAGATTACCCTACCCCAGACTAGAACGAAACATTATCCTCAATGTTTAAAGCAAGGGTATCACGAAAATCTAAAAGCCGTTTATTAAGTATGCTCAAAGATAAGCGTTAGTCGATAAGATTAGGATATCGGATTTCCATCAGCATCGATCATGAAACTTGAGTGGAGAAATGACAAACTTCGAGCACGAGAGTCTTCATATCGGGAACATCCTACACACAACATCACAAACAACCAAACCACGAAAAGAAGGCGGACCCACTTCACGTCACTTATTAGTAAGAAAATAGAAAGAAGATAGAAATAAGCATGGGGTGCCTCCCACGGCGCTCTTGTTTTTGGTTACTGCAAGTCGCTAGCTTGACTCGATCCCGAATTCAGCTTGTCCTTAGGGAAAGTTTGGAGATCTGGGACAACCATAGATGGAATGTCCCCTCCGAAATAATGTTTCACACGATGACCATTCACCTTGAAATTTGGGCCATCGGTCTGAGAAAGCTCCACCGTTCCATACGGGAAAACTTGGCGATGGTGAATGGTCACGACCAGCGGGTTTTGAGTTTGCCGAGAATATCTTCAATCGAGAGTTAAAAGGAGAACTTGATCACCAGCGTTGAAAACGCGGTTTTTGATTTTAGCATCATGAATCCTCTTAGTCTTCTCTTTGAAAATCAAAGAATTCTCGTAGGCATGATCCCTAAGCTCGTTTAATTCATTCAATTGAACTTTTCGGTGATCACCCACGGTCTTAAGATCGAAATTAGCATGTTTCAAGGCCCAGAATGCCTTATGTTCGAGCTCGATGGGCAAGTGACAAGCTTTTCCATACACCAACTTAAAGGGGGTGCACCCAATGGGTGTCTTGTATGCGGTGCGGAAAGCCCATAATGCATCATCTAACTTATCGGCCCATGAAGCTCGATTTTCTCCTACGGTTCTTTCTAAAATCCTTTTCAAACCACGATTCGAGACCTCAACTTGTCCGCTTTCGTTTTCGCGGGTGATATCGGTAGAAAGGCGATGGGTAACTCCATATTTAGCCATAACTTTAGCAAATTGTTCATTACAGAAATGGGTACCGCGATCATCGATGATAGCACGGGTGCTCCGAATCGGAAAACAAATTCTTCAAGAACTTAACAACCACTTTCGGGCGTCGTTGGTGGGGGCGCCTTCGCTTCAACCCATTTAGACAAGTAGTCGTGACCGCGAGGATATACTTATTACCCTAGATGGCGGAAATGGTCCCATAAAATAGATGCCCCACACGTCAAAAATCTCACAGACTTGAATAGCATTTTGTGGCATTTCATCCTTCGGTGAAATTTTCCCTTGACGTTGGCAAGAATCACAAGATTTGACTAAATCATGGGCATCTCGATATATGGTAGGCCAATAGAATCCGAATCAAAACCTTCTTAGCGGTGTAGCTTGCACCATGATGGCCACAAGTGGGTCCGTTATGGCAAGCATTGAGAATATCAAGAGCCTCTTGGCCATGAACACACCGCTGGATTACTTGATCCGCACAAATCTTAAACAAGTAGGGGTCGTCCCAGAAATAATGCTTAACATCTTTGAAAAACTTTTTCTTTTGTTGGGACGACATCCCTTTCACAATGAAATTGCCCGCATGGTAATTTGCAAAATCGGCAAACCATGGGGTGTTTGGGTCTTTCTTAGCAATCATCCCAAGTGTCTCAAGAGGAAATGTTTCCGTGATCTCCTTTTTCTCGAGCACACTTTGATGGGGATTTTCAAGTCTAGAAAGGTGATCGGCAGCGGTTCTCCTCCTTTTTGTCAAGAATGGTGACATCAAACTCTTGAAGGAGGAGAACCCACCGAAGTAATCGTGGCTTAGCATCTTGCTTTGCTAAAAGATACTTAAGAGCATAATGGTCGAATACACTATGGTCTTTGACAAGACAAGGTAGGGTCGAAATTTTTCAAAAGCATAGACAACGGCCAATAATTCCTTTTCAGTAGTCGTGTAATTGTGTTGGGCCTCAGACAATGTCTTACTCGCATAGTGTATGGGTTGAAAATGTTTCGACTTACGTTGCCCCAAGACTGCCCCAATTGCGTAATCACTTGCATCACACATAAGCTCAAAGGGCAAATCTCAGTCGGGGGCAACTAAGATTGGTGCCTCAGTTAGTTTCTTTTTGAGAAAATTAAATGCTTCAATGCATTCATTGGTGAAGATAAACGGAGCATCCTTTTCAAGGAGATGGGTCGAGAAGCGGGCTATCTTGGAGAAATCTTGGATGAAGCGGCGATAGAAACGGCATGACCCAAAAACTCGAATACCTTTGACGCGGTAGTGGGATGAGAGAGTTTAGCTATAACGTCGACTTTAGCTCGGTCGACCTCAATCCCAGATTTTGAAATCTTATGGCGCAGGACAATGCCCTCTCGAACCATGAAATGGCACTTCTCCCAATTCAAGACCAAGTTGGTGTCTTCACACCTTTTGAGCATGTGGTCTAGATGGGAGAGGCAAGAAGTGAAAGAATCTCCATAAACCGAGAAATCATCCATAAAACTTCCATAGACTTTTCGATCATGTGTGAAAAATAGCCATCATGCACCTTTGGAGCGTCCGGGAGCATTGCATAGGCCAAATGGCATTCGTCGGTAAGCAAACGTTCCATAAGGGCACGCGAAAGTCGTTTTCTCTTGATCATGCGGATCAATCGAATTTGAAAGTAACGGAAAAACCATCGAAAGCAATAGAACTCATTCCCGCTAAGCGTTCGAGCATCGATCCATAAAGGTAGCGGAAAATGTTCCTTTCGTGTAGCATCATTCAACTTTCGGTAATCAATACACACCCTCCATCCGGTGGCGAGGCGTGTGGAAATCAATTCGTTATCTTCATTGGTAACGACGGTCATCCCTCCCTTCTTTGGGACACAATGGACAGGGCTAACCCATGAGCTATCGGAGATTGGATAAATGATTCGGCATCAAGGAGTTTGAACTTCCTTTTGATAACGTCATGAATCTTTGGATTAACCCTACGTTGTTGTTGAATAACGGGTTTGCAATCGTCCTCCATCAAAATTTTGTGGGTACGAAGCGAGGATTGATTCCTTTGATGTCGAAATTTGGCGATGGCACTCTTATGTTTTGAAGAATATCCAAAAGTCGGTTTCTCCTCATCTTTTAAGTTTTTAGCAATGATGGCGGAAATTTATTCGGTTCTTCAAGAAAAGCGTATTCAAGATGAGGAGGTAAATCCTTGAGCTTGGGCTCTAAAGGTTTTAGTTAGGCGTTTGTACTTCTTTAATTTCTTCAATCGTAATCTCTTTCGGAGAGAGTGACGGTAATGGATCTTCATTCAACAATTTCTCAAGATAAAGGATATCTCCCTCCGAATCATAAACTCCATCATCAATTCCCGGTGGAATCGATTCATCAATAGCAAGAAACTCATGTATCTCTTCCAAAAGGAAATCACCTCCCTCAAACGGAGTGAGAGAAGGAAAATTCGGCAATGATTGGTTCGAAGGTGAATCGGAAGAAGTAGAATTTTTAGCAAAACTAAGAACTTCTTGAGCGTACTCCTCACAAGAAACATCAATAGCGTCGATTCGATTGATGGAAGCATCGTCGAAATTTGAGGAGTACCTCATCGTTTGATTAATGTTGAATGTGGCGGCTTCTTTTCAACTCTTAAAGTGATCTCTCCTTCATAGACATCAATCAGCGCATGGCCGTCCTTAGAAACTCCTTAGAATTAAGGGTACTTTCGAGGATCGGCATCAAAATCGACTACAACAAAATCGCGGGAAAATCGAATTCCCCACTTTGACAAAGACATCCTCGGCTATACCCTTTGGACGCCCGTAGTAGAACGATCGGCTAGCTCGAGAGTCATACGTTAGGGTAAGTGGGGGTAATGAAAGCTTTCAGTAGATTGATTTTGGCATCAAATTGATACTTGCGCCAAGATCGGCCAAGGCGGAGCATTGAACAATTCCTTGAAAATCACATGGAATGAGGAATTTCCGGGGTCACCTAACTTCTGGGAAGTTTCTTGAGGATAACCGCCGAACAATTCTCATTGAGAGATGTCGTAGCAAGCTCATATAGTTTCTCCTTGTTCGTAAGCAATCCCTTAATTGTAGAAGCAAGTTTGGGCATCAAGAGGGCATCCGCATAAAGCTGATCTCACATTCAAGTCTTTGAAGATTTGGAAAAATGTTTCCATTTGATGATTAGACTTCTCACGAAGAGTTTGATCTTTAAGAGCGAGGCGGATATGGGATAGGCGGTTTGGATTAGCTTTCTTCACATTAACGGGAGCATCTTGGCTCGAGTCTTGGACAACCGTAGGGCTGGACATTCACGATACTCCCCTTATTAGTTGGAAGCACCGGGTCCTTTGTCACCCCGGTCTCACGGTCTACCACACGAGAAGAAGAAGAATTAGTGGTAGGAACCGTAGGTCCATCATAAGCAACACCACTACGGGTAGTGATTGCTTTCATGTCACCTCTCGGGTTAGGAATCGTATTACTTGGAAGAGAACCGGAACCCAAGGGTTGAGAATAAGAAGAAGACGGTTGGTTGGCTTGAAAGAAACTAGCCATCATATTCCTTATTTCAGGTCATCGCTTGTTACCGTAGCTTCAATTTCCTTTTGAAATCCGTCCTCATGCCGTTGATTTGATTACGCAAACTCTTAATGGTATTGTCGAGACTCTTCATGTAAGATAGAAACTTCGTTGTTGAACAACTTGATGAGAAGGTTGTTGATATTGTTGTTGAGGAGGAGGTGGTTGTTGGTAAACTTGAGGTGGAGGAGCTTGATAATGTTGATTTCCATGATTAACTCCTCTGTTTTGATTGTTGTTACCATTGAAACGGTTTTGATTATGGTTTTGTTGTTGAGGTTGGTTGAAACCGGAGGTCGAGATAATTGTTTGAGCGGTAGCTAAGAAGATTTCAATCTCCTTGCGGTTGATTGTAGTTTCTGTAGCGCATAAACATTCTCGTAATGTGCGTAGCCGGAGGTTGCACTCGAGAATAAGAATGTGGACCTCCACAAGTCTCACAAGTCGGGTTTACCGCTTTCACTTGTTGATTTTGACTAGATTGGATGCATTTGGTACATTTTCAACATAGCCGTGTTCAAATCAACTTTCTTATGAAGCTATTTCGTGAGAAGAAGACGAATTTGATCTAGATGATTCACCCTTGCGGTGAAGAATCCCAATAACTATGACGGCGGTCATGTTCTCAATAAGATCGTAGCATTCCTCAGGAAGTCTTTTCATGAAAGTTCCACCGGCAGCAGCATTGATAGTATCACGATGTCTCAACGTCAAACCATTATAGAACGTATCAATTTGGGTGACAAGCAACATATTATGATTTGGACATCGATCAATAGCAAGCTTATATCGTTCCCAAGCTTCAAACAAAGATTCATCGGGATCTGTATGCGAAATTACTAATATCGTTCCTCAACCGTCACCATCGATGGTGGAAAGTACTTTGCCGAAACTTGAAACCATTTCCTCGAAGGTATGAATCGAATTCTTCAGGAGTCGATCAAACCAAGAAGTGGCATGATGAGTCAAAGAGTATGGGAAAAGATAGAGACGAAGGGCGTCATCGGAGACCCCATTTTGTTTCATACTCGAGTAAACGGTTAGAAACTTATCAAGATGCTTGTTTGCATCATCATCGGGTAAACCGTGAAATTGACAACTGTTATTTACTTGTTCTATCATATGATGTTTCAAGCTAAAATCAGTAGCTTGAATATTAGTCGGTGCAATAGGTCCTCCCCACCCGTACATGGTAGGTTGACATAGCTCCTCCATCGTTCGGAGATCGGGAGCTACATTTTGATTAACGGGAGGAGGATTAGGACCGGGGTGTGGTGTGCGTTAGCGGCAGCCATATTACGTAACTTCGGTGCGTTGATTCCGATTCGAAGTCGTCTTGATCGAGCGACGCATATGCACTTAAAACCAAGGCAATTAAAAGAGACCGATATTCGAAAACACAGTGAACTTAACCAATAATCCCAAGTGAATAAATCACCTCTACAAGACAAACGCACGCGGCGGAGAAGCTTTGTAGGTCAGGAAGCTTATTAAAAAACCAGCCTCTTTTCAGCCGCAATTTAATGTCAGGCCGTCCTTATACCCACCACACAGTTTGTTTATCCGATAGAGATAAATAAATCCACAAGCGACACAAAGGCAAGTTTTTGATCTTAGGTTCGGGAACTTATAATGATAACACCTCCGTTGAGAATGTTATATAATTGGTGTCTTCTATTTATTAGCAAAAACACAAGAGAAAATCTTTTTGTATTTTTAATCTGATATATATATACAAAAGGAAAAGGAAAACATTTTTTTACTTTTTTGTTTTATAGAAAAATAGTAACTTCACGAGTGAAGGATCTCGAGTCACTAATCGTCAAACCTCAAACGATATTGTCGTGACACAACCTCCCCGGCAGCGGCTCCAAAATTTGATTACTCAGAATCCAATACACGTCAAGTTTACTCACACAAGCTAGCCACTTGTGAATGACTAACCGTAAGAAACTTAAAACGGTTCGGACACTGATTTGTTGATAATGAAGGCTTAGGGGTTATGTGTGTGGATAAAACCTCAATATCGATATCAAAAATAATCACGAAGATAGATTCAAATTCCTTTAGGAAAAGAATAATAAATCAAATCCCGTGTGTGATCGTGTATACGGATTAGTCAACCCGAATCGTTTCCCAACGAGGCGTGAATTGCCAACGTCGTTCTTGGTTTGGAATTTAATGCTCGATGTTTTTGATTAATGATTTGATTATATTAAACTACGGGAATGGGAAAAGTAATTAAGGGAATCTATTCTACGGGAAATCCTAAGCGCGAAATACTAAAACGTAATTAATAAAACGTAATTAAAAATGCAACTACGTCTAAATTATACCCTAAAAATGCCTAAAATTACTTTTACTCTAGAAATGTAAGTTAAAAACTATTTTAGAATTAAAACTATTTTTTAGGATTTTTCTGGATTTTATTAAAATTAAAAACTAATTTTTAACTATTAAAACTAATTTAAAATACTAAAAATTATAAAAATCAAAGAGAAAAATATGAATCTATTTTCTAAAAATCACAAATAACTCAAAAGACTTTTTAAAACTATTTTTTTAAAACTAATTTAAATTGTGAAAAATACCAAATAAAAGGAGAAAAATAAGGAAAAATATTTTTTATGCTTTTTATAATTTTCTTAAACTGAGAAAATTGAAAAATTATTTTTTGGAACTTTTTCTCAATTATTTGCAATTAAAGCTATTAAAAAGTGATTAAAATCTATTTTAAAATGAGAAAAATAGCTAACAATGACCAAAAATTATGAAAATTTCAGGAAAATTCTAAAATCTTATTCTAATTCTATGAAAAATAAGAAATAAGCCGCTTATGTGTAAGAAATTAAAGTTGTAGTGCAACTGCTAAGAGAATAAGCTACTAAATAAAAGCAAACAAGTTAATTAAGCTACTAAACAGTGACTAAAGCTAGAATATGCTAAAATAAGCTAAAAGCAACTAATTATACCTAATCCTAACAAGCTACAAGCTCAGATCAATGATTTATACAAACTGCCTAGATAAGCAAAACAGTGATTGACCCCCTAGGTTTGAGCTTGTGCACAAGCTTATTTATAAGCCCTAAGTGAAAAACAGTTATGCAGTCCTTAAGACCACCTAACAAGCTACAAATGAGCCAAATCTCAAGCTCTAACTAACTGAATTGAATCTTGCACAAGGTCTGCAAGTTTCTTGTTTCACACTCAGTATATACTGAGTGTGAACAGGGGAAAAAGTGGCTAATTGAACAGCTTATTTGAAGATCTAAAAGACTTTATCAGACTTGACAAAAAGCAGTTATCACAACTAGACCAATTGAAAATGTAATTCCCAAAGTTACACTAGATTAGGACTGAAAATGAACCTGTGAGAGGTCCTCAAAGTTTGGTGAAAACTGCAAAACTTACTTTTGACTTTTGAAGAACACTTTTGAAACTTTGACTAAATTCAGATTTGATCTACTATAATGAACTGATTATGATGATATAAGCTTAAACAAAGTTATATTAAGCTTTTCTAATGAAATGTGAACCTAAATTAAGCTAATGCTATTTCAGTATTCCAACAGTTGAACAAATTATAATAGATCTAAGGTGTTTTGACTATTTGATGAAATAAAAGCTATAACTAAAACAGAAATGACTAACAATAACCTTCTTGAACAAGTATCAACTACTTAGATCTCATTAACTATCCAATACCACAGATTAACAAGTAAATCCAAACACTAATTAACTACTGATTTGTAAACTAAAAACAGATTAAGACTATTTAATGCTTAACTAACATTAAACTAAGATTAACTACTACAGATTATAACTAAAATCAGATGCAAACAATAGATTCAATGAACAAAACAGATTTGAGCACTTACAAATCTCCTAGCCACTATGGCTTGCAATCATGAAACATAGAACCTCTAACCTATAGAACCCCTAACCTACTTTAATTCTAGCTCAACTTTAACCCAAATCAGCTTCTGCATCATCCCAATCCAGATCCAACACCAGCAGATATGAACCAGAAACTGTAGCCACTGCAGTTTTGTTGACTGTTTATTTTGTGATTTGAATGTGAAACAAGAATAAGCCCACAATAAGCTAATAAAAGCTTATATGAACCTTATGAAACAGTAGTTTAATGATGGATCAATCCACAAAACAGATCTAATATGATTTTTATTTCTCAATTATTTTCTCTTATTTTTTTGTATTTTTAAGTTTATGAAGAAATAAGCTGACAACAAGTTTATAATATTGAAATTAGCACTAAACAAAGCTCATAAGAAGATTTAAATCATAAAACTTAAACAAAAACTTGAGAATGAAAACTTGAATTTTATTAAACTAAATCATTTGAGTACAAAATACGAATTACAAGTAAACTTAAAACATTAAAAATAAAAATTACTACTAATTAAACTACTGAAACTAGAGAGAAGAAAAGAAAATGAGATGAATACAATGTGAATGAATAAAGGTCTATAAATAGCTAAGCTCAAGCCTAAGAAGGATCTAGAATTCCCAAAGTGTGCTTCTTCTGAGCTCGTTTTCACCATTAGATCAAATCCCACGCATCCCACACTGATATCAACCCTTGGATCACTATTGATGACCTGTTTCCTCTAATCAGAAAGCAACATGTGGCCTTAAGCACACGGATGGGTGACCTGGCATTCCCATGTGTCAGTGTGTGTCAGGGGAAAGTACATGATTGCCCTTAATTTCAGTGTATTGGCTTAATTGAACGAGGGGTAATTTAGGGTTCATAGGATTCCCAGTATTGGGGGTGAATTAGGCGGGAGGTAATAAAAGGGGATTTTTTATTAGGTTTGACCGGTAATAAATGTGTTGACCCGGGTAAAAATAACCGGGTTGGTTGGGCGGGTAAGGTTTGGGCTTGAACCGGGTTGAAGGATTGGATTTGGGCCGAGAGATATATATGGGTTTGGACTTGGACTTAGTATAAAACCAAAGTTAACTTTAAGGGACCAAAAGTGAATAATCTGAAAATCCAGGGACCACAAATGTACTTTCTGAAAATCTTTATCAAAGGCCAATCATGTCAATCTCAAATAATCCAAGGGTGATTTTTGTAAAATATGAAACTTTAAGGGATCAATTCTGCCAAATACTGAAAGTGCAGGGACTAATCTTGACACTTCTTCAAACTTGACTGAAACTTCAAAAATCATCCTTAGAGAATAAAAATCTTCCAAAATGCACAATCCCGACCTTCCGGCTCAGCTAAAACTCTCTTGATCTCTCGTGCTCGGATTTACGTCTGATTTGGTTCCTTTTTGCGTGTTTTTACATATCCGTACCTGCACAAGCACAAACTCAAGAAAACCACAAATATTAGCAATAAACGGCTCTTTCTTAGTTGTTTTGGGTCAGTTTTACTAATGAAAAGATATGCGTTTAAGCACATATCAGTTACATACATACACTGAATCTATATGCTAGAAAGAAATACGTGAACAGTAAAGTGTGAAACACACTTTGGCCAATCATCAATCGCCACATTTGCATAACCATGTAATAGACCAATAAGAGAGTGCCAACACCACATGTACACACCAATCTCCTATACGATCGCAAAATGCTTATTAGTATATAGTATAATATATAATGTTCTACATGAATAATTGTATGTGTTCATGCATTCGAATTGCTTATGGCTGGTTACTTTCAATACACTTAATTGATATATGATACATGCTTAAACTTTGGATCAAATAAAGAAAAAACCTTAAAATGAGAAGGATGATAAATAACAATAACCACACATTATGGATGCATCAATTTGAACTAGCAGGGTACCCGCGCATTGCGGCGGCGGGTACCCAACAATTGTAATTTTCGGCGAAACATTTTAAATACTTTTTTATCCTTAGCCTTCGATAATTTCGTCACAAACAATTTTTTTTTGTTGCAGTTAAATTTTGTCCGAAAATTTAAAAAAGTGTCTTGGTTGAATCTCGATGGCACTACTACAATTAAATCAGATTTTTGGAACTTTGTAACTCGTTGTTTCATTTTGCAATTCTATCTATTTATTTAACAAGTTCATATGTTATATAGTTGTTGTGAGATTACACATATGCATATGAAGTTGATAAAAAGCCCATTGTTCATATTAGAAAATTTAAAATAGATACACGTATATAGCCTGGCCCATTAAACATTAGAGATATTACACAGGTTGTGTGTGTGGTTCTTTCTTTTTTGTTAATTTATTTGGGTGGCTTATATATCCCGTTGCTTTCGTTGTCTGAATCTAACCATTAAAACCACACAACCGAAACCAAAATATCAAAATCACAAAATGGCGGCGAAGAAAGTGGCGATGGCACCAAGAGTTTGAATTCAGGGTTATATGTTTTTAGAGAGAGAGAGATTGTTGTGTCGTATGAGAAAAGACCCCCACTTTCCGGAAGCAAGACCAAAGATGCTCACGAGCATATCGATAACGTCTTGTACATCATGAGCCTTTTCAACACACCGGGTGTTTCTCACGATGCGGTGATGCTCTGAGTGTTTCCGATGATACCCACTG
The DNA here is from genome assembly GCA_910596185.1 of Chrysanthemum makinoi. NCBI lineage: Eukaryota > Viridiplantae > Streptophyta > Magnoliopsida > Asterales > Asteraceae > Chrysanthemum > Chrysanthemum makinoi. The sequence continues at coordinate 18,069,088 of OU343218.1, forward strand.
GAGACGCGAGGAGGTGGATTGATAGGTTATCCGCAGGCACTATCAACACGTGGGATAGCAAATTTTGTAGGTGGATTTTACATAAAGCTAGGATACCATGTAAGATAACAAATATATTTTTATTGATTGAACGCATTAGATTTGAGCAAGGTTGTGAAAATCGCTAGGCGCTAGTGAGGCGGTCGGGTAGGGCCTAACGATTAATCGGTTAGGCGGGGATTAATGGGATTAGAATTTTCATGCACAAAATTGTAATTTTAGATATTATATTATATTATATGTATGAGATAAGCATAGTGCATCAAAGTTCAAATATTTTCAAGTGTTAAAATATGAGGAGAGTTATTTTACATACCAAACTTTTCTTACATACCAAGGGACTCATCTTCACCATCCATTTAAAAAGAAATCAATGGTGAAATTTTGATTAAAAACATTTTATTATTTCACCTATTTTTTATAAATTAAATATCTCTTAAACCGTTAATCGTTAAGTAAAAATATTTACACCATCGCGACGAGCATTTAATTATCTTTCTATAGACGGGCACTTTGATATACTTTCGAAAAAAAAAAAAACTCGTTTTTTTCACGTTTTTTTGTTATTTTTTCGTTTTTTTACTTTACTGAAATTTACAAAAAAAAATCATATATGATAAAACACTAAATTGAATATCACATGTGATATTAGTGTTAAATCATATATGATATGTAATATCACATGTGATATGTAATATCACATGTGATATTATATGTAATATCATATATGATATTACACTAATATCACATGTGATATTACATATCATATATGATATTACACTAATATCACATATGATATTCAAATTAATGTTTTATCATATATGATTTTTCAATGCAAATTTCAGTAACGTAAAAAAACGTAAAAACTTAAAAAAAGCGTGAAAATACGAAATTTTTTTATTTGTCGAAAGTATATCAAAGTGCCTATCTATAGAAAGATAATTAAATGCTCGTCGCAATGATATATTTTTTTCGCTTTAACGCGATTAACGGTTTGAAAGATATTAATATTTGAAAAAAATGATGAAAGTGGGTTTTTAAAATTGTTGGGATTAATCTCATCCATTAGATCAAATAAAAATGGAGGGTGGAGATTGATCCCTTGGTATGTAAATAATCTTTTGTCCTCAAATGATCTTTTATCGTTAAAATATATACATAATACATAATTATTCAAAATTCAAAGTCAAACATAGATATTACTCGGTTTGTTGACCATTTTTAAGCGAGCTTTGACCGATTTTGATCGATTAATCGATTTGTTGACCAATTTTTAAGCGGTTTTGTCTGAATTTTAAGTGATTTTATTTACCGGTTTTTAAGCGATTTTGTCCGATTAGATAGATTTTGTTCCATTTTGTCCGATTAATCGGTTTGTTGACCCATTTTTAAGCGGTCTTTGACCTAACCGATTAAATAGGCCGATTATGATAAATCAAGACGCTTACTGAGCGATCAGCGATTATGCGGGGATTAATCGGCCGTCTGGGCCGATTTTTACAACCGAGGATTTGAGATAACATATGTATTTATACTAAATACATAACTTTAGTTATAAGTAACAAAACCCTAAACTTAATGAACCTAAACCACTATTGGGTTTAGGCCAACTAACATATATAACAATTTCTACTTGAAAAATCTATTTAAAGATGCTATTTACCTAAAAGACTACACATACAAGTTAGGCTGCTCCAGTGGAAGGTCGTCCTAGTCGGTAGACTGACTTACGACCAGGTCGCCACCACTGCAGGTAATCAGTCTTTGTGGGTCGGTCGACTCTCAAGTTCACCAAATCGTCGTTCCTCGACCGAGTTCTTGTGGTTGTGTGTGTTAATTTAATTAAAATGTATTCTTGTAAGTTATGTTTTTTTTAGTGTATGACACCTTGTTATGCTTAAAATATTGCATATATGTCACATAAAAGAGAATTGTGAGTCATTATACTGGGTAAGCTTATATATATTTGAAGATTTAGAATTGAGCATTGCTAATTTGCTATATCCTTCTGACACAAATAAAAATAACAAGTGAAATCTAACCTTTTTTTTTTTCTTTCACCATCTCATCCGATCATTTTTCTTTTTTTTTTTTTGCATCTAACCGTTGCAAAACGGTCGAATTTTTCAAACTTAAGCATGGTACTCGCTCGAGCTCGGAGCTCGAATTCTCTACTCGATCCAACTACCCGACCTGGTCGGGGCGGTGTACCCGCTCGAATACTTGCTACTCGATGCCATACCCGCTCTCCACTACCTCCTCTCTAAGTACACTAAAAGTACACAGAGACTCACATAAAAGTACATTTGTCTGGATTTTTATATGGATCTCCATGTAACTTTCCATGAGCCCTTGTGTACTTATGAGGGCACAAGTTAAAAACGCTTTAAAACAACAAATCAATTTAAGAAGCTTGATATCCTCATTCTATTAGAGAACCTTCTAGAAACTTCTCACTCACTCATCACTCTCAATTCACCAACAATGATCAGAATCAACCGTCTCGCCACCACCCTCCGTACACTCTCCACCACCACCGCAACAACCACCGTCCGTGCATTATCCACCACACGCCGTCACTCACTCATCCAAACAGTTACAGCATCACACAACACCAGAAGTATCTTTAGTTCATACAACACCGCCGGAATAACCTTCGTTGGCCGGAATTTCTCCTATTCAACGGCAAGACAATACGATGACGTGAAGAAGTTACCGGAATGTGATAACAGAAAGTACGTCCCAAACGACGTCATTCTTCATCAGCTTGAAGCTGATCCTATCTCTAACAAGGTTAAAGGTAATAATAAATAATTTAGTTTAGATATTTTTCGTTTCGGTTAACCCGTTTTTCGCTTCAGTTTTTTTGTTTATATTTAGTATGTAGAGGTGTGCTACTGTTATGCTGCGCTTAAGAACGGCCTATTTTTGGAGCGTTTATCGATTAGAATGTAATGCTTGTTTGGCGGCGAGTGTTAATCTTTTGGATTTTGAGAGTTAGAGATATGTATGTTACCTAACGGCTATTATAAACAAACTTGTTGCTATTACGTAGTACTAGTTTTGCCAAACATAGCGTTAGTAATTTAGAGCCATTTCATTGCGTTACGATTTATACTTGATTAGGACCTTGAATAAAGACGACAATGATCGGTATTAATGGAACAACACAGAGAGAATAGACTAATATGATTATTTCTTTTTCACACTCACATTGAGGTTGGCCAAACATAGATATTCTTGTTTCGCCGCGAGTGTTAAGCTTTTCTATTTTGTTTAAACGCTCCTCTTTTAGACAGAAAAAGAAGTTTTTAGCGTTATGAAACAAACAGCTAGTTTTAACTGTTAGAGTGTTAGTTGCCTTAGAGTTTTAGCGTCACTCTATTTTGTTACGATTGTGACTTGATTAGGGCCTCAATAACTGACTACGATGATCGATGATCGTTTTCAATGGAACAATAGTGAATAGAGGAATGAGTTATCATGATTATTTCATTTTTACGCTAACATTGAGGTTGGCCAGCCACGCATAGATAGGCTAAAATAACATTAAAGACCCCGTACTTATAAGAATGACATTAAGGACCCATACTTTAATGCTTTTGTGACACATAGTTTACGCCCCTGAATAGTGAATAATTGATTACCTGTGACATAAATTAGGGAAGTTGTGGGCTGTTAAATGTGGGGTAAGGAAACATAATTTTGATTGTGCGTAATATAAGTAGTTAAGTACCTGCTAATCAATGACTTTAAACAAGTATACATTTGGTACAGGCTCAGTTATGAGCGTACAAATCATGTTAAAAGCAGCCGACTCATCTTCTACTTGATGCCTTGAGATATAGCAACGGTGGTTTTTAACCAATATATATCGATGGTGGTGACAGTTAGTCTCTTGCGCTCTATTCATCTCTGTATTTACAAAAATGAACTAATACATTTACAACAAAATTTGATCATAAACACATCTCTTCTTAATATGGGTCTTTATATAGTGGTCTTAAGAGTATTAATATGGCTCACCAGATATAACAACACAATGATAAACATGTAACAGAGATTGTATCATTTGTTAAACGAGATTAATAGGTCAAATGTGGGTCAAACCGGTCAAAAAGTCGTTTGTATTTATACTTTCTGCTACTGAAAGCTGCTCATATCACGAATCAATTGCTTACCAAAATTTTATGATACTATCTTTTTTATTCAACTAGCTTTGAATGTGGTTTGACTTGTACTTGCCAATATTTTCCTCGATACTCACTTTTTTACCAAGTTGGATAGATCATAAAAAGCATCCTGTTTCTTGCCAATCTGCCAAATATAGAGGCTTGCTATCCAATGTATCATTATTAGAATGTAACATAGAATTGTAATCATATCAAAGCATAAACAGGGTTTAGATAATGATGTTTATAAATGACTAAAACCACTTTCACTTCTAGAGCATGATATTAGATGAGAACCGATGCGTATATAGTTATGGTCCTGCGCAAACTTTACAGGTTATATATGCTAACCCGATACATGTTTCATGTTTTATATTTTTTATTTTTATTTTTGTATAGAGAGACATTGAAATTTTTCTATGCTCAACTTATAGTCTCTGCATATAAAGTTGGTCTGTTTTAAATGGATCATTACCAAAGAATTCAGATATTCAAGAAAGTTCAATAGAATATCTTTTCACACTATATGAAATCTAGGTATTTTTTGAACATTGTGACTTTAAACATCGAGTATAGCAGAGAGAGTACTATGTCACAGTAGCAAAAAACCTGAACCGCACTTAATTAAGTCATTCACATCTAAGGTAAGAAGAAATCAAAAGCAAGGAAAAATCACTACCAGTGCAACACATTATAAGTAACCCATATCAAGTTGAAGGCAGATTGGATTGTGATTACGTTTTATAAAATGTGCCACTGTGCATTGAATTTCTTGTATACAAGTGACACATAAAGTGCCACTGAATCTTTGCTTTGTTATATCACAGTGCATTGCTGCTATTTGGTTCTAACTAACTTGAAGACTTTCTTCTTGTTACAGTCTTCCTTGAATATTATGGTATTCCACACAAGATTGTGGAGGTCGATCCTCTATACGAAAGGGAAATTAAACGGTCTGACTTTAGGAAACTGCCGGTATTGATGGTAGATGGTGAAAAAATGGTGAACTCTTCAGGTTAATGACATATAATATTGTGTCTTTATTCAAATACATAGTTAAGATTTATCAGTATAACTAAGGTTTTCGTTATATTTTAATAGTATTGATTAATGCTGACAGGGATTATAGATGAAATGTTTAAAAGGATGCATCCTGACTCTGTACCCGTGGATGGCGTAACTCAGATGTGGCGTGGGTATGACCCTTTTTGTGAAGTATTTAATCTGCAAGAAGTCTTACGTTAAGTATGTAATTGTATGATGTAGTTCATGGTCGCGTCTCTTCTGGAATACTCCATATTATTTAGAAGAGAGTTGACCTTTATGTAGGGGCTAGCCCATGGTGCGGTCAGCTATAATATAATTTCGTCTTTAGTAGGTTCATCTACAACATCTGGTGTTGCCCGGACTGAGAATTGAGATATACGAAACTAATGCATTACTTTTGACTGCAACTTTTGTTGTAGGTGGGCGGATACAACTTTGTTGCGTATCTTAACTAGGAATGTTTTCGGAAGTCTCTCTGGGGCTCTTGAAACATCTGATTACATCTGGAGTCATGGTAATATTTTCATGTCTTTAAATTACATGTTTGTATATTTCTGTGTATAGTAATAGCCTATCTTTAAAATTCTGAGACACAAGTATATAACAAAACACTATCGCTGATTGTCTGATTTTTACATTAATATACTGTATAACTACTGTAAATGAGATGCACACCTCCATATAGTAGATGACCCAAGCCTTTTGCCATCGACAGCCATATTGATCTCCTTTAAGCTTTCCACAAATGTAGTCTTGGATGGATTATAAGTTGGAGTATGGAACTTTGGCTTGTCTAATAGTTAGAATGGCGTTTTTCTATGTTTTATTGATTCTTGAAATCCTTGCAGACATGTGACTTTGATTTAAATGATTTACGATGGTTTCTTTGATGACTTTCAGCCCATTTGACTTGTTTCCTTTCTATTTAACTTCAGATAATTTCAGGTGTTTGATCATAACCCGATTTGAGCCATTTGATTATAACCCGATTTGACCCATTTGACCATAATATATGGGTAGAAATTGGCACCTGGTCCCAGTGGCGTAGCCAGGATTTTATTTATGGGTAGGCCGACATGTAACATAAAACAATAATACAACCGATCATCATTTATATAACATAGGTGTTAAACAGATTAGCAAATAGTTGTTAGGTAAAAAACCAAAGTTACACTAAAGAACATGGTGTACCATGAGCAACGATTACTATTATGGTATATTTATACGGAGTCTTGAAGATCAATTTGCCTTTGGTTGCGCTAAAATGATATAAATGTGTCTAACTTATAATGGGCTAATACAAATACTTATAAAATATACATTACTACAAATCTTCATGGGTGGGCCATGGCCCACCAACGCACCCATATAGCTACGCCCCTGCCTGGCTGGTCCAGACATTAACTCCAGTTTGCTAATGAAGTTGGTAAAAATGATTCTAACTATTTCAGGTCGTTACGAAGACTCTGAAAGGTTTGCATTTAAATACTTTTATGCCTGGTGCATGTATTTTAGGGTAAACAAGTGGAAAATAAAACATTATTTTCTGCTGAAAAAGAAATGGAAAGTGTATAAAGTCAACAATGATCGTGAATTCTTGTATAAAGCAGCAGAAGAATGGGTGGATGCCTTGAAGGGTAGACAATATCTGGGTTCGTATAAACTTTTCTAATTTTAAACTTTTGTTCAATTACTATTTTTATGTTTTGAAGTAGCCATTAGTTAGTACACATATTCTTAATTAGGAAGGCAATGTAAACAAAGATAACATAGTATTTTCATGTTCTCATTATTAACATAGGCATATATGGTTGACATACAGATATTTATACAAACATGCCAATTACTATCTTCATCAAACTGACAAACTGACATCCAAATATTTAGCAGAATGCTCATCAGGCATACCGAGTCTCATATAAAAACAGTCCAGTTTACAACTTGTAAACGAACAAAAGTAATATTAAAAGATTTTTTAATCACATTTTATTTTTATAGAAATAAAGAAGCTGCAAAGAAAAATAGCATGTCATAAAACAAATCAACTTACATTGATATCTTAATTTGTTTTGTGTATTGTATTATTGTGTGTTTTTGTAAAAAATATAGGGAAGGTACAAAATACCAGCATTTTGTTGATTAAACATGTGTTAGTTTAGCAAGATAGATATACTTTTTGATATGTTTGTGATTAAATGTCTGATTGAAGAAACTTAAAAGTAGGGTGATGTTTTAAGAAAATATGGAAACTGATATCTAGAAAACTTGTTAAATTTTTTAACTGAGATATGCTAAGATTGAATTTCTTATATTCTGCCAGGTGGTACTGAACCCAATTTGGGTGATCTTGCTGTGTTTGGTGTTCTGAGACCAGTGCGCTACCTAGAGGTGGGAAAAGATTTAGTAGCAAACACGCGTATTGGCGAATGGTTTACGAGGATGGAGAAGGAAATGAAGACTGATTGCATCAAGAGTCGTAACTACTAGTCAAGAGTCGGAACTAATATACTGGATTTAATACTAGGATGAAGAATATACTGGATCAAAAATAGGATAATGAAGGAAATGAAACCTGATTGCATCACGAGTCATGAACTAATATACTGGAATTAAAACTAGTAATGTTGAATTGTTGGTAAATAGATTGCTTATGGTTAAACGGAAACATGATGCAGGTTTTTTATTCAGTTAACTGTTTAAATCTTCTTTTTTTCTTTATTCTTCCATCCTTTCGCCTTTGCATCAATTTCCGTTGATTTCTCTTGGGGTGGCAAAATGTACAGGTTTGGGATGGGTTGATCCATACAATGGTTTAAAACTTGCAATTTTTCTACATATAATAAGTGTGTAAAAATATAACTAAAAGTTACATTGTATCTCGATAGTGCACGATTATTTTAATATAAGAATTTAGGGTGTTATAAACACCTGATTATGCCATGAGCCCCTTTTCACATATTTGATACGTCCAACACCTTCTACATGTGAGGTTTTTGATGTATTAGTAGTTTTTCTATGCTCATTTAATAAAGCACATCCATTCTATATCCTTTATAGAGGAATGTTACAAGTTGAACAGCTGACTCTACTTAGAACTCGACTCAAACCCAACTAACCAAGGTGCTAAATAGAGTCATTAACCAAGGTGCTAGTTTACTTAAATAGTTGAATTGCATGTTTTGCTTAGCAAAGGTAGGATTGAATCATTATTAAATGATGCAACTGTAGCATGTGTAGCTTAAAATAATTTTGAAAATATATCGAAGATCATATTATAAATGTTTTTTCGTAATATTGCCTCTGTTTGATGTGTTTACTCTATTTTTTAATTATAAGTTAACTTAAACTTTTTATATTCATGCATACTTTATAAAAATTTATAAACAAAGACTAACACTCGCGCAAAACATCAACAACAAACAATTTATTACATTTAAAAAATAAAAACTAATAAAACAATGCTAGTTTCATGGATATAAAAGCTTTTCAAATAAAAGTTAAATATTTTTATAAAATTAGTTATTTTTGTGATTTAAGACAAAATGCAAATGGATTTATAACTATTTAAGACACATTATATCCTCCCACCATTTAAGAAGCTTCTAGAACCTTCTCACTCACTCATCACTCTCATTTCACCAACAATGATCAGACTCAACCGTCTCGCCACCACCCTCCGTACACTCTCCACCACCACCGCAACAACCACAACTCCATCACTCTCCACCACTCTTCGCCACTCACTCATCCAAACAGCATCATTCAAAACTAAACTCTGCTACAACAACAATTCATGGTCAACACAGTCTAAATGGACCTCCACCAGAAAATTTTACTTCATAGGCCAGGGCTTTGACGGAAGAAAACCGTTCACCGACGAAAACAAAAAGCTACCTGAATATGATGACAGGAAGTACGTCCCTAACGACGTCGTTCTTTATCAGCTTGAAGGCTGTCCTCTCTGTAACAAAGTTAAAGGTAATTCAGATATTTTATTCCGTTTTTTCAGTTATTTCGGTTATTGCATTAATTCAGTTATTTTCTGTTAGGTTTTACGGTTATTGCAGTTAAATAATTAGTTGCGATATTTTTATTTTTTTCTGTAATTAATAAGGTTGAAGGTAATCATAATTTAGTCTACATATTTTTATGTATTAAGTTACCGATCATGCATCGGTTTGTTCGTTTCGTTTACAGGTTTTCGCTTCGGTTTTTCGGTTACTGTTTGTCGACGAGTGTTTAGCGACCACATTTTTTTAGCGTTTTGCTTTTACTAATTGTAATTGTTTGCCAACGAGTGTTTAGCTTTTGAAATATGCTTTTACATCAGTTTGCACTTCGTAATTACGGATATAGATATGTTACCAAACACTTTTATAACTACTAGTTTTGCCGAACATAGCCTAGCTAGTGCCACTTCATTGTGTTACAATTACGACGTGAGTAGAGACGACAATGATTGGTACTAATGAAATAATACAGAGAGGAATCGTAGAGGAATAAGTTAACATGATTATTTCATTTTTACACAAGCGTTGAAGTTGGCCAAACATAGATAGGCTAAATGACATTTAAGACCCCATACTAGTAAGAATGACATTAATGCCTTTGTGATACATAGTTTGCGCCACTGAATACTTGACATCTTTAAGCAATGCTATTTGAAGAAGTTGTGTTACTTTTGAGCAAGTTAGGGGGGATGTAGGTCATTAAAACATTGCGTATTTGCATGTGACCTAAGTAGTTCCGTACCTACTAATCAAGGACTATAAACAAGTATACGTTTGAGACATGCTCATTTAAGAGCATACAGATAGTGTTTAAGGCAGCAAACTCATCCTCTGGTTGATGCCTTGAGTTTTAGTAATTGTGGTTTTTTACCGAGATATCCATGGTGGTGCTAGTTACAAAAAGAACCAATAGAAATACAACAAAATATGATCAGCACGTTCTAGTGGTCTTCAGAATATTAATATGGGTCACCATATTTAGTAGAGATTGTATTAATTGTTAAACGAGATCAATAGGTCAAATGCGGGTCAAACAGGCCGAAAGTCATTTTAATCTATAATATCAGCTATTGAAAGCTATTATTCATATTGCAAATCAATTGCAGACTAAAATTTCTATGATGCTACATTTTCATTCAGCTAGATTTGAATGTGGTTTGACTTGTACTTGCCAGTTCTTTCCTTGATATACTCACTTTTTTACCAAGTTGGATGAACCATAAAACGCTCGAGTTTCTGCCAATCTGCCAAATTTAGTGGCTTGCTATCCAATGTATCATTATAGAAATGTAACACAGAATTGGATATGATCATATCGAAGCATAAACAGGGCTAGGAAAATGATGACGATAAATGAATAAAATAGCGTTGACTTAATATCTCACATGAGAACAGATGCAAATATACTTATCATTTTGAGCAGGTTTTACATGTTATATAGGCTAGCCGTAAACATGTTTGATGGTTCTGAGATATAGCAATACATTAAAATATTACAATGCTCAACGTATAGTCTCTGCATATTAAGCTGATCTACTTTACTGATTAATGAGATTTTCGGTAGAATATATGTTCGCACTATATGAATTCTAGGTAAGTTATGAACAATGTGACTTCAAAACATGGTGTATAATATCGAGATTACTATTATCACAGTAGCAGTTTACCACGTTAAGGGCTACCCATATTAGATTGAGCCAGAATGAATTTGTAATGTCGTTTTATATAATCTGTCACTATCAGGATGAAATTTCCTTGACAATTTGTTCTTGTATGTGAAATATTAACTATGAAATTTAAGAAACCTATGTTTTATAACAGTTTGGTTTATGATGCTAATGCTATATTCAGTTTCATTGCTGCTATTTGGTTCCAACTAACTTGAAGAGTTTCTTCTTGTTACAGTCTTCCTTGAATATTATGGTATTCCACACAAGATTATGGAGGTCAACCCTTTTTATGAAAGGGAAATTAAACGGTCTGACTTCAGGAAGGTGCCGGTATTGATGGTAGATGGTGAAAAACTGGTGAATGCTTCAGGTTATTGACATATAGATTTGTGTCTTTATTCAACTGTTTAGTTCATGTTTATCTGTATAACTAAGGTTCTCCATTCTTTGTTTAAATAGTATAAATTTTCAAGATAGTACTGGTTAATGTTGACAGATATTATTGATGAAATGTTCAAAAGGATTTATCCTGACTCTGCACCTGTGGACGTTGTTACTCAGAAGTGGCGTAGGTATGACCCTTTTTTTGTAAAGTAGTTGCATCTGCAAGCAGTCTTATGGCAAATATGAAATTGTTTAGTGTAGTACATGGACCTTTTTGTGTGACTGAGAATGGAGATTTATGAAACTAATACATTGCTTTTGACTGCAACTTTTGTTGTAGGTGGGCGGATACAACTTTGTTGCGTGCCTTACTAATGAATACTTACAGAAGTTTATCTGGGGCTCTTGAAACTTATGATTACATCTGGAGTTATGGTAATATTTTGTATAATTAAGATAAATATTGATAAGCATACACTGTATGCGTATTTGAGAATATCGATTTAAGTCATGTCTCCATATTACATGTTTGTATATTTATGCACATAGTCATGACATATCTTTCAGTTATGAGTCCCGAGCAAAAAAAACCCTCCAGTTGATTGTCTAATCGTTATAGAAATACATAACTACTGTAAATGAGATGTGCTTGATACCCTAGCCTTTTTGCTACAACAGCCATATAGTTCTCCTGTAAGCTTTCCACAAATGAGGTCAAATTAAAATAGGGAACTCTAGTTCGTCTAACAGTTAGAATGGTGTTCGTCTAGTTCGTCTCAAAAGCCTTGTGGATATGTGAATCTGATAGAAATGAACTACTAAGTTTTATTGGGATACTTTCAACCCATTTGACTTGTTTCTTTTTTTATTTAACTTCAAATGATTTGTGGCGTTTGATCATAACCCGATTTTGGCCATTTGACCATAGTTGTTAGAAATTGGCATCTCTATCCAGAAGTTAACTCTTGTTTGCTAGTTAAGTTGGTAATAATGATTCTTACTATTTCAGGTTGTTACGACGACGGTCAAAGGTTTCTGTTGAAGCATTGTGGTGCCTTCTACTCGTATTATCTGATAAATAAGTTGAAGATAAGATATTATTTTTGGTTAATACAGAAGAGGAAAGCACTTAACATTACTGATGATCGTGAATTCTGTTGGTTTTATGGATATAAATTAGTAGACGTGAGTTAGGATCGAACTCGAGACTATGGGATTGCACACTTTACGTATGAGAATTTAAAGTTAATAATTAAATATAAATGTTGTATTTATTTATTTATTTAACGAAATAACTAACGGTTGTTAAGTGATTAATGTAATGGACTAACGGGCGTTAAAGGTATTTGGAAAAGGACTTAATTGCAAAGTTTGGAAGATTCCGGAACCCCTTGTGGATAGGGATAAGGAAACAAAAGCCAAAACTTGTTCACCAAGTTTGCTTGGGTATATAAACAAGGCTTAGGGTCTTGTTTTTGCATCTCTTGTATTCACAAGCTAAACCTAAAAATTGTTTTGTGTGTGTTTTGTCCAAACCGATCGGCCACACCTTTTGTGGGTGTCGATCCTTAAACTTTTCCACATCAAGTTATTCGTTTACTAAAAACTAGCATTACTTTAATTCGGTTTAGTACGTGTGTACAAGAACATAGTAATAACATACTTTTGTTATTGTCTTGGATTGAATTACAAAACGGTAAGGGGTAATTCACATAATCCTAACTAAATCAAATTAGGGTTCATCCGTTGCTAGTTTGTGGATTTGATTCTTGTTCGGCTAGAATCAATAAAGGTACGCATATTCTTTATGTTAATTAATTATTCGTTAATACATCCTATACGCTTCCGCACTATTACTTTGATGTTTTTGTGATTATTTATTTGAATGTCTTGATATATAATTCCAACAGTGGCATCACGAGTCATTGGTTTTAATGAGTAATTAATTACATAAACGCGTAAATAAAACAAATACTTGTATGTTGTTTGCTATGTTAATCTAGGGTTTATGTTTAATTTATGTTTTGGTCGAATTTTTTTAAAATTGGGACGTACCATATTTTTTTTATCATCGACATACATATTTTTTTTAGGGTTTTGAAAATTGTTTGCTAACCTTATTAAAACCTAGAATTAATATTGATTACGTGATTAATTCATTAATAATTTGTTATGTGTCATGGAATTTTTATATGCGATCTTGTGACTTCTTTGTATAAATTGTTATGATATCCATGATTATACATGCATGTTAGTCATGGATAAGTTGCTTTGATATATTGTTTAATTGTTGAGACATATTTATTTACGATAAATCTTGAATTGGGGAAGACTCCAATTATATATATTAATGAATCAATTATGTGCAATTTGGTATAAATTAATTAAGGGTTTACGCAATCGATTCATCGATGTATGTGGCTCACTTTCTATTGCTGGAGTGAAAACCCTAAATTAATATATACATTAATTTAACCTAGATATTGATTATTAATAGGATTTTATCGAATAAGTTGCATGTGGCTACTTGTTTACACGTATAAATTGTTTATTATGTGCGCATTGTTTTTTAGTAGTTTATTTTTTATTTGTTACTTGTTTGTTTATTATGTTAGACAGTTTTAAGCAAAGGGTAATTTTGAATAGAAAAATAATACGGACTAAACAATGGCAAAATTTAATTGTTTTGGAAGAGTTAAGTTGTCAAATAGTTTAATTGATTGGTGACTTTGGTACAATGACTGAACGGCTCACCCATTCGAATGAACTATAAAGGGGTTAATTAAGAAGTGCGCACAGTCACACTGAATGGATGTCTAAGGTTATGCGTTTGCGCTTACCTGGTCCTCTGCCCTCTGTAAGTTCGAATGGAGCTACTTAGTAAGCCATAAAATGTACAAGCTCATCTTAAGGGCGAATTAGTTTTAATTCCATGCGCCACTTCGGTGGTAATTATCCGAAACACTAAGTGTTTACACTTATGCAAAAGTACGGTATAATGGATGATAATTAATACTAAATTCCTTGATTGGTGAACCCAATACCTCAATCAAAACATTGATAATTTGATCTTTATGAATTGGTAATAAAAAGTTTTTTATTAAATTTATGCTACAAGATGAATGCATGACATCTTTGTACATATTTGATTTGACCACATAAAATCAAAACTAGTACCCTTTTAAATTAAGAATATGCCATCTAATTAAAAGGAACACTTGAAGTTGCAATTTATGTCATGAGAGTACTTGGCTAGATTGTGATGGAGAGGTAAATCTCTATGTAAAGTGAGACCTTACATGGACATATTTGCAGTTCTTTAAGTTAGACACTTAAGTTGAGTAGGAAGTGAGACTTGGACTCAATGGCATAAGATGGGATGAAACATGTTTATATTTGCAATAGCGTTGGAAAATATAAATCCCATAATGATCTAGGAGTTGGAAATTGTTTGCCAATTAATGTTCGACAGATTACCTTATTATATGCGTTTGTTGCTAGCAGATCAACTGATGTAATGAACCTATGATAATTTGGATCCTAGTTTTTCGAGAAAATTACATGGTTATATGTTTATATTAACTTGGGTATATTTATTTTCTTGAAAAGTGTATTATCGAAAATACTAATACTTGAACTTTTTTCTGTAGAAATGGCTCAAAACACCGATAACACTAACACTGCTCTAAATTCTGCGTTCAAAAGCTTTTTTGATCGAGAAAAGTTGACTGGCTCTAAGAATTTCAATGATTGGCACCGCTCTTTGAGAATTGTCTGTAGAGTTGCTGACCGTATGAAATATCTTTATGAACCTTGCCCTGCTGAACCAACTGGTCCTGAAGCTACTCAAGCTCAAAAGGACGAGTGGAAACTGGAGTATAAGCGTCATAATGATGTGGCTTGTCTTATGTTGGGAACAATGGAATCTGCTCTTCAAAAGCAGTTCGAACATTATTTCCCATATAATATGCTCAATGAACTTCGAACTATGTTTGAGAAACCAGCTGCCGTCGAGATTTATGACTTGACCGACGCGTTACACAACTGTAGGCAAGGAGAGGGTAAACCCGTAAGTGCTCATGTGCTGGAAATGAAAGGTTACATGGACCAGCTAAAAGCACTTGGCAAAACTTATGATAATGACATGGCTGTGAATCTGATTAATCGATCCCTTAACAAGGATTTTAATGGTTTTGTCAGAAATTTCAATATGCACTGCGTGGGGAAGACAGTTACTGACCTACACGCATTGCTTATTGATTATGAGAAAGGGTTGCCTCAAAAGGTTCCTACCGCCCAGGTACTTGCTATTCAGGGTGGAAGGATTAATAAGCCAAAACCGCAGCGTGCGAACAACAAGAAAGGGAAGGGTAAGGGAAAGGTTGACAAAGGCAAACAGGTGATGGCCTATCAACCTCAACCCAAGAAGAACCCTACTCCTAGGAAGGATAATCCTAAAAAGGATCAAGCATGCCATCACTGTAAGAGCGTTGGGCATTAGAAGAGAAACTGCGCTCTCTATCTTGATGAATTACGGTTAAATAAGATGAAGTATGAAGGGTCTGCGGGCGTCGGTACTTCAGGTAATTTATTTGTCATTGAATTGTTTACTCTAAATCATAATAATTCCTGGGTATATGATACGGGCTGTGGTATTCACATTTGTAATACACTGCAGGGGTTTAGAGTGGAAAGGAAGCTTGCCTATGGGGAGCAATATCTGCACGTGGGAAATGGCGCACATGCAGCTGTTGAAGCCATAGGAACGTGTAGTTTAGTATTGCCTTCGGGCTTAGTACTGTTATTGAACAATTGTCATTACGCACCTTCTATAATTAGAGGTGTTGTTTCCTTTTCAGTTTTGTTGGATGATGGTTTTACTCATACTATTTCACGTAATGGAATTGATGTTTCTTTAAATGACGTATTTTATTTTAAAGCAATTACTGTGAATGGTGTGTTTGAAATTGATGTGATTGGAAATGAATCTAACAATAATAATAATTCAATGTTTAGCATTAACAAGAAGATAAAGTTAGACTTGAATTCTTCTTATCTTTGGCATTGTAGACTTGCTCATATAGGCAAGGCTCGCATGCATAAGCTGCAACAAGAAGGGCTTTTGCAAAATATCAATGATGAATCATTTGATAAATGTGAGTCATGCATATCTGGGAAGATGACTAAGAAACCTTTTAATAGCAATATGGAGAGGGCTTCTGATCTACTTGGTCTTATTCATACTGATGTGTGTGGACCACTTAGACATGTGTCAAAGAGAGGTGCTAGCTACTTCTTAACCTTTACTGATGATTTCGGCCGTTATGGTTATGTTTATTTACTTAAGCATAAACATGAGGTGTTTGAAACATTTAAGGTTTTCAAAGCTGAAGTAGAACTGCAATTGGGAAAGAAGATTAAAGGTCTTCGATCCGATAGAGGAGGCGAGTATCTAAGCCAAGAGTTTAAAGATTACTTAGCTGAGAATGGAATTGTCCAGAATCTCACTTCTCCATATACTCCACAACAAAATGGTGTATCTGAGAGAAGAAATCGTACATTGTTGGACATGATACGATCTATGTTTAATCTTACCACTCTACCTTTATCCTTTTGGGATTATGCTTTAGAATCTGCTGTTCGTATTCTAAATATGGTTCCCACAAAGAAGGTTGATAAGACACCATATGAAATATGGCATGGTAAAGCTCCTAACCTGTCTTATTTAAAGGTCTGGGGTTGCGAGACGTATGTTAAACGTGACTCAGCAGATAAACTCCAACAAAGATCTGTAAAATGTATCTTCGTAGGATACCCTAAGGAAACTATGGGTTACTACTTTTACTATCCAACTGAAAATAAAGTAATTGTTGCTAGGTATGGAGATTTTCTTGAAAGAGATCTCGTATCTCAAGAATTCAGTGGGAGAGTTTATGATCTGGAAGATGATCAAGAAGATACATTACCTTCTGAAAACACTAACGTACTTCCGGTAGAACCTGATAGTCTGGGTCCTCCACCAGAAGTTGAAGTGATTCCCGTTCGTAGATCCGTAAGGAATACGCGTGCACCTGAACGTCTATGTCTTAACGTAGAAGTTGAGGAAACTATGTTAGGAGATCTTGGAGAGCCTACTAGTTATAAAGCTGCCATGGCAAGTCCTGACAAGGCTAAATGGCAGGTTGCAATGAATGGGGAAATGCAATCCATGAGAGAAAATGAAGTCTGGGTAGAGGTTGACTTACCTCCAAACGCCTCGGTGGTTGGGAGTAAGTGGCTCTATAAGATTAAGACTGACATGGATGGCAATGTACACGTCTATAAAGCTCGTCTAGTTGCGCAGGGTTTTACTCAAACTTATGGCATTGATTATGAGGAGACCTTTTCTCCTGTAGCGGACATTAGAGCTATTAGAATTCTCATAGCTATAGCAGCATACTATGACTATGAGATATGGCAAATGGATGTCAAAACCGCCTTCTTAAATGGTCGCTTAGATGAAGACATCTATATGAAGCAACCTGAGGGGTTCGTGAATCCACAATTTCCAAACCGTGTATGCAAACTTCAAAGGTCCATTTATGGATTGAAGCAAGCATCAAGGCAATGGAATAAAAGATATGATGAAGAAATCAAAAGGTATGGGTTTGTTCAAAATCTTGATGAGCCATGTGTATATCACAAAGTTAGTGGGAGTGATGTAATTTTCCTAATTCTTTATGTCGATGACATATTAATTATGGGAAAAGACATTCCAAGTATGCAAAATGTTAAGGCATATCTTGGGAAGTGTTTTTCTATGAAGGATTTAGGAGAAGCTGCATACATTCTGGGAATTAAGATCTATCGAGATAGGTCAAAGCGGTTAATTGGTTTAAGTCAAAGCGCTTACATTGATAAAATATTGAAGAGATTCAGTATGCAAAATTCCAAGAAAGGATATTTGCCAATGGAAGTAAAGCATGGCTTATTTAGCGATATGTGTGCTTCAACACCTGCTGAGGTGGCACGCATGCAGAAAGTTCCTTATGCTTCGGTTGTCGGATCTATTATGTATGCCGTGAGATACACAAGGCCAGATGTGGCGTTCGCTCAAAACATGACCAGTCGATATCAACAGAATCCGGGTGAACTTCACTGGATTGCTGTTAAGCATATTCTGAAGTATCTCAGAAATACTAAAGATATGTTTTTAGTGTATGGTGGAAATCCAGACACAGAGCTTGGTGTTACAGGTTACTGTGATGCCTCCTGGCAGTGTGATAAAGATGATACGAAGTCTCAGACGGGTTATGTCTTTGTCATCAATGGAGGAGCAGTTGACTGGAAGAGCAAGAAGTAGAGTACGATTGCGATGTCTGCGACAGAAGCCGAATACATAGCTGCTTCGGAAGCTGCGATGGAGGCTGTTTGGATTAGGAAATTCATTTCAGGGCTTGGTGTTATGCCTTTAATTGAATCACCTATTGATATGTATTGTGACAATTCTGCTGCAATCATATTTGCCAATGAACCTGGAGTCATGAAAGGCACCAGACATTTTCTACGGAAGTATCACTATGTTCGGGAACAAGTCCAGGAAGGTGAAATAAATCTACTGAAAGTTCACACAGATGATAACTTAGCTGATCCGTTCACTAAGGCTTTAGCTAAAGACAAGCTTGTAGGACTTGCCAATGGAATTGGACTTCGTTTAGCTAAAAGTTTCATGCATAACTGTGATTAGTATTTGGATAAAGGATATTGTAAAACATTTATTATTTTCAATGAAATAAAGTTTGGATTATGTTTATTTTCATTTATAATATTGTTGTCCTATATTTGCATGTTTAATCCGTGAGTAACTAAGTTATTCTAAATGTCCGTTGTCGATTAATGATATGGGAGTATCATTAAACTAAGACAAATCTGAGAGATGTGGTAGAATATACTTGAAAGTATATTGATGAGAATGCATACCAATTTCAGATGATATTCAATGAATTGAATATAGGACTTATCCCAACTACATAATTTACTTTGTGGATATTGTTATAAGTAAATTATGAATAGTTATCCTCAGACTTGAGATACCAGATAAGTGTCATGAATGTAGTGCATTTCTGTGGAACAACTTAACGCTATACGTAACTGGTAGTCATAAGGGTTGTTTTCAGAAATGTTACAAAGTTTGTGGGTTATTCTTGTAGTCAAAATAGAATTTGTTTCTTCAAATTTATTTGGAGTTTAATACTGCTCGGCCCCTCGTAGGGTTGACAAGATGTTTGTGCGGCCGCACCCAAATCTCCCCTAAATATGTTTAGATGATTCGGTAATCTTGGTCAATCACTTACAAACGAGAAACAGAATAGTTATATAAAGAATGATTTAATTCCATATCTTTATTTAACGTGGTATTAGAAACAAAAGGATAATAATAATGAGAAATCATTAAAAGGTTTTCAGGAGCCTTGCTCGAGTTGTACTAGAGGCATCGAAGTGTTGCTAGACGCTAACCGAATGTGATCACTCTATTAAGATATATCCAAGTGGGAGCTGTTGGTTTTATGGATATAAATTAGTAGACGTGAGTTAGGATCGAACTCGAGACTATGGGATTGCACACTTTACGTATGAGAATTTAAAGTTAATAATTAAATATAAATGTTGTATTTATTTATTTATTAAACGAAATAACTAACGGTTGTTAAGTGATTAATGTAATGGACTAACGGGCGTTAAAGGTATTTGAAAAAGGACTTAATTGCAAAGTTTGGAAGATTCCGGAACCCCTTGTGGATAGGGATAAGGAAACAAAAGCCAAAACTTGTTCACCAAGTTTGCTTGGGTATATAAACAAGGCTTAGGGTCTTGTTTTTGCATCTCTTGTATTCACAAGCTAAACCTAAAATTGTTTTGTGTGTGTTTTTTGTCCAAACCGATCGGCCACATTTTTTTGTGGGTATCGATCCTTAAACTTTTCCACGTCAAGTTATTAGTTTATAAAAACTAGCATTACTTTAATTCGGTTTAGTACGTGTGTACAAGAACATAGTAATAACATACTTTTGTTATTGTCTTGGATTGAATTACAAAACGGTAAGGGGTAATTCACATAATCCTAACTAAATCAAATTAGGGTTCATCCGTTGCTAGTTTGTGGATTTGATTCTTGTTCGGCTAGAATCAATAAAGGTACGCATATTCTTTATGTTAATTAATTATTCGTTAATACATCCTATACGCTTCCGCACTATTACTTTGATGTTTTTGTGATTATTTATTTGAATGTCTTGATATATAATTCCAACAAATTCTTGTATAAAGCTGCTGAAGAATGGGTGGATGCCTTGAAGGGCAGACAATATCTTGGTTCGTACAAACTTCTCTGATTTTGAACTTTGGTTCCTCTATATATTTTATGTTTTGAAATAGGCTTTAGTTAGTATACTTATTCATAATTTGTAGTAACAAACGTGCCAATGACTACCTTCGTCAAATTGACATCCAAATACTTGGCAAAATGCTCACTAGGCATACTGAGTCGCATATTAAAACAGTCGCAGTTTACAAGTTGTAAACGGGCAAAAGTAAAATCAAAGGTTTTGTTGATCATGTTTTGATTTTATGGTCATAAATTAGAAGTTGCAAATAAAAATAATGAGTCATACAACAAATGAAATTTTGATTTCTGGTCAAACTAGTATGATAGAATGATTCATAAATAAATACTATATCTTTTGTATTTGCATTATTGTATATTGTATGTTATTATTAAGAATGAAAGTACAGATACCAGAGTTTTGCTGATTAAATGTCTTTCAGTTTAACGAAATAGGTATGATGAATATGTTTTTGAAATAAACATATACTCCGTAACATTTTTCGTATGCATTTGTGATTGAAGAAACTTGAAAGTGTGGTGATGTTTCTTGAAAATCTAGGAGCCGAAATATAGAAAACTTGTCAAATATCCAAACTGAGATTGCTAAGAATGAACTTTTTATATTGTGCCAGGTGGTACAGAACCGAATTTGGGTGATCTTGCTGTGTTTGGTGTTCTGAGACCTATGCGAAACCTCAAGTTGGGAAAAGATTTAGTGGAAAATGTTGGAAGATTAGTCTCTATATTAGCAAGCTATTAAGTCTAGGGGTTAAAGTGTCATATTTGCTTGAGTCCCAAGCTTTACGTTTTCCTTATTCTGTTTTTTGGAACCGACTTAGGAGTCATTGTTAGAGTCGGTTTATCTCCCCCTCATCTCTATAAAAGGAGGTGAGGGGGGAGGGGTCTTGTACGTTATTCTTTCAATACTAATCATTCGGTTAGGGTAACTTACTTGTGCATTATCTTTTCTGTCAACCACGTCTTCAAGATCGAGTTATCCGTTGCTAGTAACCGGGTTGTTAGGGATCTAATCCTAACAAGTGGTATCAAGAGCTTTGGTTCGCGAAGTTATCTGGTTATCTAGGCGATCGAGAAGGGGACTGCTGTTTGGTTCCTGGTAGGAGTAGAAGGGTGTGTTTCTGTTTGGGCTACCAGGTAATCGACAACCAACGTTTGGTTTTTCAGGTTATTGAAGATCGGTGCGGTTGGTGTTCCTGGTTTTGTTCTCGAGGAACAGGAAGAAGATAAACACAGAGCAGGTTGGTTGGTATTTTCTTGTCAAAGTGTTTACAAAGAAGACAAAGAACCAGTGGTTGCTTTTTATATTAAAAAGCAAGATATCTAAGTGGGAGATTTTATTTCCTTTGTTTTTATTATATTAAGAAAAGAAAAGGATATTAATTAAGAGGGTATTGCACAAGGGACTTTTTTAGTTTGTGATTGTGAGATTTTTTCACAAGGTTTAGCAAATTAATAAAGGGTTTAAAGAATGACGGGAGCCAAGTTTGAGATCGAGAAATTTGATGGAACTGGTGATTTCGGGTTATGGAGAGTTAAGATGCGTGCTTTATTAATCCAACATGGATGTGAAGCAGCTCTGGAGGTTTTACCCGCGACTATGGATGCTACAGCAAAAGCTGAGCTAAACAAGAAAGCTCACAGTGCCATGATTTTGTGTTTAGGTAACAAGGTTCTGAGAGAGGTTACCGGGGAGACGACTGCAGCGGGGGTTTGGACCAAGCTCGAGACTTTGTACATGACAAAGTCCTTGGCCAACAAGTTGTACCTGAAGAAGAAGTTGTACACATTCTACATGCCGGCTGGACGAACGATTTTCGAGCATATAGATGAGTTCAACAAAATCGTTGTTGATTTAGCAAATATTGAGGTAAAATTCGAGGATGAAGATCTTGCTTTATTATTACTCACTTCTTTACCAGCATCATACGAACACTTTGTGGATACCTTGCTTTATGGACGGGAAGCTTTGACTTTGGAGGATGTGATGGCCACACTGAATTCAAAGGAAATCAAAGAAAGATCTAAAGCGAAGGGGGATGATGGTGAAGGGTTATACGTGAGGGGAAGATCTGATCGCAGGAATTCGCATCAGTCTAGGGGAAAGTCAAGATCGAAGTCTCGAGGTGGAAGACTCAAGTGCTATATTTGCCAATCTGAGGAGCACTTGAAGAGAAACTGTCCGAAGAATAATCGCAAGAAGTCAAATGGTTTCGTCAAGAAAGATGATCAGCCAAGCTCTAGTGGTTCGATTTATGACGGTTCTGAGGTGATGATGGTTATGAGTGCAGAGGCTCTGCTAGATTGGATCATGGATTCAGGAGGTTCATACCATATGACACCAAGGTTAGATTTATTTTTTGATTTTCTGGAATGCGATGGGGGCAGGGTACTGTTGGGTGACAACAGGGAGTGCAAGATCAGAGGTATTGGCAAGGTAAGGGTACAACTGAAAGATGGGTCAAGTTTTGTATTACACAATGTCAGGTATATTCCTGAATTGAAAAGAAACTTGATATCGCTGGGAACTCTTGAAAAAGAGGGATATACCGTAAAATTGCAGTCAGGCAAAATCAAGGTGATTAATGGTTCCAGGGTTGTTTTATCTGGAACCCGAAGGGAAAATTGCGTATACTCTTTGGATGGCCATGCAGTGGCGGGTGAGCTTAATGCTAGTGTTGAAGAAAAAGAGAGTCTTGCCCAGGTTTGGCACAAAAGACTGGGACATATCAGTGAGGCGGGACTACAGGTGCTGGAAAAGCAGGAGTTGTTTGGCAAGAAGAGTCTAGGTAAGCTCGATTTTTGTGAGAATTGTGTTCTGGGAAAGTCACATCGAGTCAGTTTCGGTGTAGGAAGGCACACTACTCAGGGAGTGATAGACTATGTTCATTCAGACTTATGGGGTCCGTCTCAGGTGGTATCATTGGGAGGTAAGAGGTATTTCTTATCTATTGTTGATGATTATTCCAGGAGGGTATGGGTTTATATTCTCAGGTTCAAACACGAAGCATTTGGAAAGTTCAAAGAGTGGAAGCAGTTAGTAGAGAATCAGACTGGGAGGACGGTTAAGAAGCTTAGGACGGATAATGGTCTTGAGTTCTGTAACCGGGAGTTTGAACAACTGTGCACTGAGAGTGGGATTGCTAGACATTTGACAGTTGCCGGGACGCCGCAGCAGAATAGATTAGCAGAACGGATTAATAGAACTCTTATGGATAAGGTACGTTGTTTATTAATTCAGTCTGGATTGCCCAAGACCTTCTGGGCGGAAGCGACATGTACGGCCGCATATCTTATAAATAGGTCACCATCGACAGCGATTGAGAAAAAGACTCCTATGGAGATGTGGTCGGGACATCCAAGTGATTATGGGATGTTGAGGATTTTCGGCTGTGTCGCATATTCACACGTTAAACAAGGTAAGCTCGAGCCGAGAGCAGTAAAATGCGTTCTTTTGGGGTATCCTGAAGGTGTGAAGGGGTACAGGCTATACAGGCTTGATAATGAATCACCTAAGATAGTCACTAGCAGGGACGTGGTCTTCAATGAAAGTGTCATGTACAAAGACACGTTGAAGGATTCTGGTGCAGGTACTGATAAGTCTGTTGAGGAATTACAGGTTGAGGTGGAACTGCAGAGGTTAAATAATCGTTCGCTTGAGGAAGATCAGACAGATGATCAGGAAGATGGCGATGATGAAGATGCAGGGGATCAGGATCATGATCAAACACCGGATCTCACAGATTATCAGTTGGTTCGGGATAGAGAGCCAAGGACAAGAACGAAACCTTTGAGGTTTCGGGATGAAAGTAATATGGCTGCTTACGCGTTTGCTGCAGCAGAGGAAGAAGATACTCATGAACCATTAACATACCAGGAGGCAGTTGCTTGTGAAGACAATTCTAAGTGGAAAGTTGCTATGGATGAAGAGATGGATTCTCTGAGGAAGAATAAGACCTATGAGTTAGTAGATCATCCAGCTGGGCAAAAGCTGGTAAGCTGCAAATGGTTGTTCAAGATAAAGGAAGGGATTGAAGGTGTTCAAAAGCCTAGGTACAAGGCGAGGTTGGTGGCTCGTGGATTCACACAAAGGGCAGGTATTGACTATAATGAAGTATTTTCGCCGGTAGTTCGACACACATCTATTCGGGTTATACTTGCATTGACTGCGTGTAGAGATTATGAGCTGGAGCAGCTTGATGTAAAGACGGCATTTTTACATGGTAATCTTGAAGAAGTGATCTACATGAGACAACCACCGGGTTATGAACAAGGTAACAAGGTATGTTTGTTAAAGAAATCCCTCTATGGATTGAAGCAGTCACCTAGGCAATGGTATAGGAGGTTCGATGAGTACATGCTGAGCAACGAGTTTAAGCGTAGCAGTTACGACAGCTGCGTATATTACAGGAGTTATGCACCAGGTGAGTATATCTATCTATTGTTATATGTAGATGATATGCTGATTGCTTGTAAAAGCAAGGCTGAGATTGGGTCTATCAAGTCTTTGCTTAAAAAGGAGTTCGACATGAAAGAGCTCGGGGAAGCAAAGAAGATTCTTGGTATGGAGATCATCAGGGATCGGAGTCGCAAGATTCTGAGGGTGTCACAATCCGGGTATGTTTCTAAGATTTTAAATAATTTTAGAATAGACAATGGGAAAGCGGTTAAGATGCCATTGGGTGGGCACTTCAAGCTGTCGTTGAAGGATTGCCCGGTTAGGGATTGTGATGTTGAAAGGATGAGTAAGGTGCCGTATGCAAATGCGGTTGGGAGCTTAATGTACTTGATGGTGTGCACGAGGCCAGACATAGCGTATGCGGTAAGTGTAGTTAGCAGATATTTGGCGAATCCGGGTAAAAAGCATTGGGAAGCAGTGAAGTGGATTTTGAAATATTTGCAGGGCACTGCAAACGTGGGTTTGGTGTATGGGACAGATCGTGGCAACCATGTGGACGTAACAGGTTTTGTTGATTCAGACTACGCTAAGGATCCGGATAAAGGTAGGTCTATCACTGGTTACGCGTTTTTAGTACAGGGATGTGTTGTAAGCTGGAAGGCAACGCTACAACACGTGGTGGCTCTTTCAACTACAGAGGCGGAGTATATGGCCCTTACGGAGGCTGTGAAGGAAGCTATTTGGCTAAGGGGACTCTTGGAAGAGTTGGGCGTGGAGCTTAACAATGTGGCAGTTAATTGTGATAATCAGGGCGCGATTCACTTATCGCGGAATCATGTTTTTCATGAAAGGACTAAGCACATCAATGTGCGTTATCACTTTATCAGAGAGGTCTTGGAAGCAAAGACGGTTGAAATTCTGAAGGTGGGTACTGAACACAATGCTGCAGATGCCTTGACGAAGGTGGTACCTGGACTGAAGCTTCAGCACTGTTTGGAGTTGCTGAGTGTCGGAGTAGGCTAATATAAAGCCTAAGGTGGAAATTGTTGGAAGATTAGTCTCTATATTAGCAAGCTATTAAGTCTAGGGGTTAAAGTGTCATATTTGCTTGAGTCCCAAGCTTTACGTTTTCCTTATTCTGTTTTTTGGAACCGACTTAGGAGTCATTGTTAGAGTCGGTTTATCTCCCCCCTCATCTCTATAAAAGGAGGTGAGGGGGGAGGGGTCTTGTACGTTATTCTTTCAATACTAATCATTCGGTTAGGGTAACTTACTTGTGCATTATCTTTTCTGTCAACCACGTCTTCAAGATCGAGTTATCCGTTGCTAGTAACCGGGTTGTTAGGGATCTAATCCTAACAGAAAACACACGTATTGGGGAATGGTTTACTAGGATGGAGAAGGAAATGAAGCCCGGTTGCGTCAAGAGTTGTACACTATTCATTTCGTGAGAATTTAGAAGCATCATCTTTTAATACACTGGAGTTAGTACTAGGTATGTTGATAAATGGATTGCAGTCAAAACTAGCAATGTTGATAACTGGATTGCTTATGGCTATACCACTTTAAATGAAAACAGGATGCTGATTTCTTTTTTTCGTTTAACCGTTTCTTTCTCTTTTTCATTCTTCCATCCTTTCGCCTTTGCATCATAGATTTCGGTTGGATGGCCAAATGTGCTGGTCGAGTCATGGCCCAAACATGTTTGGGTTAGCTAGATTGATTCGACTGGGTTGATCCAAATCATTTTGTCCGAAAGAATTTTTATATATAATAAGAGCCTGTCTGATATAAGCAAAAAAACATCTTTTATTTCTCAATAGTGATTGATTTTTTTACTTGAATAAGTAAATTTATGAGTAAATTTATGAGTTATTTTTTTATGTATTTAGTAATTGTTATATTCTTACTAGGTAATTTTTTTGTGCCGTGCTAAGCACGGCCCAATAAAATTTCATATCCGCATTTTATGATTGAACAAATGTTAAAAGAAATGAGTTTTTGAGTTCGGTATTGAAAGTATATAAGATGTGTTACCCGTGAGGTTTTAAGTTTCATCAGAAGCACAGATTTAAAGTAGCATTTTAATATTGTCCTTTAAAAAAAAGAAAGAAAAAAAAAAGACGTGACCTTTAGCTATACATTACTTTCTAGTCAAATTACTTTTCTTTTTGTCCATGTCTACAACACCACCATACTTGTGATTAGGGGTGTCATTCGGGCTGACCCGACCCGAACCCGACCCGAGCCAATTCGGGTCGGGTCAATCGGGTTCAAAAATATATTCGGGTCAATCGGGTCAACCCGAATTGACCCGAGTTTTAAACAAGGTCGGGTTCGGGTATGTTTTTTTAGCCTTGACCCGACCCGAACCCGACCCGAACCCGACTAACCCGGTTCAACTACACTTTTACAATGTAAAATACTCGGGTTGACCCCGAACCCGAATTGACCCGACCCGATTGACCCGACCCGAGTTGACCCGAACCCGAATTGACCCGACCCGAGTTGACCCGAGTTTTAAACAAGGTCGGGTTCGGGTATGTTTTTTTATGGCTTGACCCGAGTTGACCCGACCCGAGTTGACCCGAACCCGGCCGGGTCAACCCGAATAACACCCCTACTTGTGATACTATTTTCTTCACCTACGAGATCTCTTAAATCTGAGTTTTAATTTGAAAGGACAATAGCTCACCCCTTCTCCCATTCCCTATAGTCTAATCTAACAAGCCTCCACCATACTTCATATTTTAGTATGTAACATATTTCGTTTATCATATAGTAACGAAAATATAGTCAATTTATAATTTTGTGTTGTGTATCAACATCATAAACAAGTTATCAGTATTAATTACAAAAATTTCCCACAATAATATTGCGGTAGTCAATACTATTTGGAATAATTGAAAATATTAAAATCTTAGTTTCAAACTTCTCTTAGTTTTGGCATTTTTGTTTTGTTTTGGTATGAAAGGTTTTGCGGGCTGCATTCTTGTTATGGTTTGGCTCCCACCTTGGAAGTCTTTGTTGTTGTAAGTTTGATTACTTTAAAAGCTTTTAACAAAGTTGGCATCGCTTCTCAAAAACGTGAGTGTCCATAGTAACTCATGCTAACATAGCATTGCATCTTCTTCTCTTTGAGCAAGAGAAGGGCCGAAGCCCCGCAAATTTTTTTATATCATATCAATCCTCGCATAGTAACATTGCAATCTTCTTTCTATCTTTCTTTTTCTTTTTTGAAGTAGAGCAACTCAATAACATTACATCTTACGAGTACTTTATATTATTTACGAGTACTTTATATTATTCCTTGAGAAAGTTTGTAGTTATATATGCTTATATCCAATCAACTCCTAAATCCTTACTTATCCCAATATACACATAAAAGTTTATGTTTAATATGCAAAAGGATCAATAAATTGTAACTCTGGAATGAATAGCTTAAACTATTGGTGAAAAATTACACAACAAAATAAACTCACAATTCACAATTATTATAATCTTTCTCTATATAAATCCGTATGAGTTATATACCAACATTTCAAACAATAATAAAAAGATAAAACAAATCCAACATAAACTATCAATAACAGAAAATTACTGGCAACTTAAGCATGAAATCGAAAATTTACTACCAACTTAACTATGAAACTAAAATTTTACCACCAACTTAACTCTGAAACCTAATACATTGGCTAAATGATAAAAAAATAGATATCTATAATAATTATACTAATAACAAAACCTTAATATGTATTGGCCACTGAGTATCATACCATCTTCTGTCTTGTTTGGCTTCACGACTTCAGTTAGCGCAACCCACATCAAGCTCCTTATTAGCCACAACCTCTCAATCGTCTATAACTCATTTATATCACCATCACCTTCGAATCATCAAGAAATAAAAATATTAAAAAAAGAATCAAAATTGCTACATATGATGGTATGTAGTACAAAAACTTCCCATCATCTTTGAGTTATTCTGAGCTGCAAAGAAAAAGAACCAAAAAAAAGCAAATCAATGTATAAAAGAACGTCACCATTATCTTTATGGAGCTGCAAATAACAAAAACAAATGCAGATGTATAAAAGAAAACAAATCTCACCATCATCTTTTGAGTCATTTTGGCTGCAAATAACAGAAACATAAACCCAAGCAAATCTACATAAATGAACACTAATCCTCATTTTTGAGTTATTGTCATGAGCTGAACATAGAAAGAACAAACACTAAATAAGTAAGTAAAGTTATAATCACATTAGCACATTAAAAAAAAAATCTAAAGCATAAAAGAAACAGATGTAAATATTTATAAAATTATAAATCCATCTATACCACAAAGTTAAGAATCATACCTGAAAGGAGACTAATATATACCTTTCTTGTTAAGCCAACCCACACAAATCTAGACATACAACAAATATCAAGTAAAAGAAACAAAAACCCAGTAAACGAAGACACCATCGGAGAATAAGAAAGCAACGATTAAAAGGGTTAGATCCAAAGATTAAGGTTGGCTGAGATATATTTGAAGTTGTACATAAGGGCATCTTGCGTTCACCAGAGAAAGGTAAATGTGGCCGGATTTTTAGAGAGAGGAAAAAGTTTTTGAGATAAGAAGAAAGGAAGAGGGGAGGTGTAGTTATTTTGTGTGACTGACTACAAAATCATAGAGATACACCAAGATCTTGTATGGTTTTTTTTTTCTTCAATTAGTTGAACAGTTAATGAAAGAAAAATAAAAAAGTGGGTTAACAATAGCGTACTATCAAGTGACAGATGGCATTTTCATGAAGGTATTTGGATGCTGATGTGTCATCTCTTGAAGCAGCTACAGTCATAAAAGAGCTCTTTTGTATATAATAGGTAGATAGGTGATAGCATACTTGAAGTACATTCATTCTATAGGACTGTTTTGAGGTGGTCACCAGGCATGAATTGATTGATGCTCTAATTAAAACACATTATCGATTTGATGATACGGAATGTCAGATCACTGTGTTGTGAAAAAACTGGTCGGTTAAATTTGGTCAAGTGTATTGACTCTAATCGTACAATGAATCTCGTGTCATAATAAGACACCCAAAGGCAGCATGATAAGCTATACCGGAAACATAGTTAAATCATTTGGCGTCAGTTTTGAGTTCAATCATTTTAGACTATAGGGGTAATTAATATACCCGCTTGCTTCTGCCATTGTCAATCCGGGCTTTCTTTCTGCAGTCGAAAATATACATGACATGATATACTGGTTCAAATTTGTACACGAATGTCAGTATTATAGCCGATTTACAAATTTACAATTATCAAGTGCTGAACTTTTGTTTTATTATCAGCTAGCTTCAGATCTTCTACTACCTTTTCATTGCCTTACAAAACGTGTCATGATAACTGAGTATTGCACACAAAAATGATGGAATGCACTAATGTGGGTAGTTAATAGTATTTATAGAAATGGATAGTTATTGTTTATGATCTGCACTCTATATGGTTACACAATTTAGTTACATAAGTTATCCTATATGTCCACTACTTTCTCATATTTGCCTCTTCTATGTCCTAATAAACCTGCATCTGACCAATCCTGCAGTGGAAATATTTGACTACGCTGAGAACATAATTGACCTTCAAAAGAACTAAGGTGGAATTGAGATGAAATTGACCATTAGAGTACTGATTAATGATTAGATTTAATCGATACAATTGCTGGAAATATTTGATGGTGAGACAATTATTGACATTTTAAAGTAATGTGTAAGTTGAGGAAAATTAAAGGCACTTGGTGATACTCAGAGCTCATATATGTTTCGGGTAAGCAAAAGAGATAACATATTGTTATAATTTGAACATTCAGGTGATTGCTTACTATTTTGAGGAATAGAGACTTCAGCTAGATGCAAAGCATGAAATGTAGGATTTCAACTATCTTTCAAAGCTACCTAACTTACCTAAATCATTTTTCTTTACAACAAACTGTTTGTGTAATAATGAAACCAGGATTTCATTCAGAAAATGGGAAGTGATTTGTACATTTTAGAAAATGATTTGCACACTCTATTTGTTTTTGTTTTGACATTTTTACCCTTACAATATGGTAAAGATGATATAAGGGTATAATTGTCATGATACAAACAATTTGAGTGTGCAAATCAATATATAGAGTGTACAAATCACCGCCCTTCAGAAATATACTAAACATAGCCTCAAGCTGTAAATAACAAACTATGGCTATGTTTGGCAAGAGTCTTACAGGGGTTTATGGAGGCTTGACTTTTAAAATAAGTCGGCTTATAAAATAAATCTCGTGTGTGACACAAGCTTATGAAGGCTAATGACTTATAATATAAGTCATAAGCCTCCATAAGCCCAAGCCCATAAAATGAGGTTTATAGGGGCTTATAAATAATTAAATTACTTAAATAACCTTAAAACTTTTATGAATTATCACGTAAAAGTTGAAAATATATGTGAATTTTATTTGATGTATTTTTATGTGATTTTACATTATAAGCTCCAGCTTCAACTAATTCGTCAAACAACTTTATAAAAATATAAGCTTCAACTTCCGGCTTAAATATAAGCCATGACCCAAGCTCTAGCCCTAGCCTCAGCCCAACCCATTGCGCCAAACATATATATGTGTAACTAGGCCTTTAAACAAACTAGACGAACACGAACATAACCGTGTTCTCGTTTAACTTTAACCGGACAAATAAATGAAGACAGACACTTAAATGTACGAATTTTCTTGTTCATGTTCGTTTATTAAAAAAATGAGTTGCTCATGTTCGTTCATTAAGACACTAAACGAATATAAACGATCGGATATAAATGAACATAGACAAACAAATATAAACTTTATTAAATTATGAACAATATATTGTTTTATATTTGGCTTTTTGTTGGATCATAAAGTGTAGATTGGCTGGGACACATCAACCATGTGTACCATAATGGTACCCATCAACCCTACCTAACAAATGTTTGATGCCTATGAAATACCTCCACCCAATATCCAACCATGCTGCGGAATGGACTCGAACTCGCGTCCTTTGTTGGATCAAGACATCACATGGCTGGGCCAAGCTTTTAAGGTAGCTGGTGGTCAACTGCGCTATGCAGTTGATTCTGTTTTGTTTAAACAAACTAATTTTAAAACTATACAATTAAAAGATATGATATAAGAACATAAACGAACGTTAAAAGATATGATAGTGTCGTGAGTCCTTGAATAGATCCAAAAACCCATTTTCTTCATTACTTGATTACATTTACATTTTTGTAGTTTTGTTTAAATCTTAATAGTTAATGTATGTGAAATGAGGGTTTTTAATTATTAATTTTTATTGTTAGCGGAAGAATAATAAGTGACATCATTGGGTTTTTATATCATATTGAGAATGCGAACATATGCTTACATGTAAATTATTTTAGGTATTATTTTATATGAGTTTACAATTAAATATGTAAAAGCTAAGGTGATGTATTTGGGGTGGTGCCGTGGTTGATTGGTGATTAAGAAGAAGAAGATGAAAGAAGAAAAAAAATATTTTGTAGATTATTTGTGGGTTTTTTATATGGTGATTCAAGGATTTGGGCCCTTTTTTTTTTTTTTTTTTTTTCAAGATTGTTCCGGTTGTAGATCCAAGTGGTTGTGGTGGATGAATTGAAATGAATTGGGTGATGATAAAGTTTGTGTAAGATAGAATGGGTGATTTTTCTAGAAAGAGAAGTAGAAATTGATGAGAGAGAAGCAGAAAAGAAAAAAGAAAGGAAAGATCGAATGAGATGGGTTTTAAATGCTAGTGGTAACTGGTAGATGTAAAAGGACTGATATACCCTCACATGGGTATCACGTGTTTACACTTAACGACAGTTAGTGAGAGTCGTTAGTAAGAGGGACCAATGGTAAATAACGTTTCTCATTTAAGGACGAACGGTGCAATTTTTTTAGTCAAAGGATGAAACTCGTCGGTCAACGCAAACCACAACGACGAAGGTGTAGTTTACTCAATTTAAAATAAATAAATGTATATGTGGTAATGGTTTGAGGGTGTTTGTTATTGCGATATGAAAGTGCTTTTCTGATTATTACGTTTGGAAAACTCAAATAATCATTTTATAGTGTTTGGTAATACATGATTGATAATCACTTTTTTGCGTTATCGAGGCTTCAAAACGCCAATTTGCAACTGCAGCTCATCACATGCAGCATGGAAACGTACTTTTCTTTTTATCATCAAATTACCGATTTACCCTCAAGCTTTAATTGCTAATGCATTGCCATCTTGTTTTACATGCTCTAGCTGTAGAACATTTAATACCTTTTTCTAAAGTTAATATATTTAAATAATTGATTATTTAAATATTGTATTATCAAATAGTATAATCAAATCCAAACACTAGATTTTAAAACCACTTTTTATAACAGCTGATTATCTGATTATTCATTCTCAAAACGCATAATCTATTTTCAATAAGCAATCCCAAACACCCCCTAAACACCCCCTAAGACACAACAATTTATCAAACAAGGGTTTATAAAGCACCAATAAACCCCATTTCCATTCCAACAAACCATCGTTAACCATGGCAACAGTGAGAAAAATCAGCCGCCTTGCAACCACCATCCGTACATCATCCGCCGCCATCCCCTCCACGCGCCGCCAGCCAATTCCTCAAACACCTTCTTATATCATCACCAAAACAAACCCTACACCACATATTCACCGGATCACCGGTGTACAAAGTTTTATCGGACGAAATGCTTTGTATTCGACTGCGGCGTCGGAAGCGCGTGAGGTTCACGAGAGTTGTTATGTACCGAAGGATTTAGTTTTGTATCAGTATCAAGCTTGTCCTTTTTGTAACAAGGTTAAAGGTACTACTACTAACTAATTAACTGTAAACTCTTTTACCGTGTTAAGAAAATAAACATTTTTATTGTATTTGTATGTTATTGTTAGAAATATGATATTTTAAGGTTACAATTATTCGCAGTTTTAAGGTATAGGGGAGGTGAGATGTAGACCGTACCCGAGAGTAAAGAAACTGTATGTTACTGTGTTTGGTAACAGTATGTAATAATAGTTACTATTATTCGTTATTTCGTGTACCGTTACTTTTTATATGTTATTGTTACTGTGTATCAGTAAAGTGGTAAAAGAGTATGATAAAATGAATTATGATTTCGTTTAAGAGCAATGGATGCGAATTTGACAAATTAATAAGGTCAAGGGCAATTTGTTACAAGCGCTGTTTTTTTATTACAGGTAGTAGTTGTTTGTTAAGAAAATTGAAATGCATAGTATGTTTTATCGACTGGTAACTTGTTACGAGTATTATACTGTATTGTGTAACTTGTGTTACCTATTGTAAGCAACATTAGCCTTTGACCTAAAAAGTATATAAAACTTTGATTGGTAAAAAGGTGAAAGTAAGTTACTTCTATTAGTCGTATTTTTCTATCAAACAGCTTAATAAATAAATAAATAAATAAAACCCGTGTGTGTGTTTTGATCTATTATGTTTTTGGTTTATGATGTTAATGATACTGCTGAGGTAAGTGGCAGTCTGTTTTTGATATACTTAGTGAATTTTTACTTTGTGCAGCTTTTCTTGAATATAATGATATTCCATACAAGATAGTGGAAGTCAATCCGATAAACAAAAAAGAGATTAAATGGTCTGACTACAAGAAGGTGCCCATTTTGAAAGTCGATGGTGAACAAATGGTCGACTCTACAGGTCATTGAATTAAAAACCGGTTTTTGTTAACTGTATAGCTTTTATCTGTATGTGTATGGTAATATGGTTATTTGTTCTATTTGGTATAATATATGAAGATAATTGGTTGATGGTTGCAGATATTATTGATAAATTGCATCAACGTATGCATCCTGACTCTGGACCCGAGGATGACGAAACTAAAAAGTGGTGTGGGTATGACCTTCTGATGTTCACAAATTGAATAGAGTTTTGAGTTTTTATGAGACCGTGAATTGATATCCATGAAATTGATACTTATGCTTAAAACTATTGTTGTAGGTGGGTAGACAATCATTTGGTGCATGTGTTGTCGCCAAATATATACAGAAGTCCCTCTGAGGCTCTTGAATCATTTGATTACATCACTACTCATGGTAATATTTTGGAACATTATAAAATTAACATGAATATAGTCTATAATGTTGATATTGATCTTGTGTAGGCTGAATAACGTCTTATTTTTAGCTGTTTGTGTACATGTGCTATCTCCACATAATATATGCTTGTATATCGCTGCATAACTTTATAATATGTTGTTAGGGAAGTTTGAGTTTACTGAATGATGGGTGCAGGCAGAGAAGAATATTGATGTCTTTGTTTTAGATGTTTGTGCATATATAGTTACTTATAGAACAACCTTATATTAGGAAATATGCTTTTACCAACCACTTTCCGTATAATTTTGGAGAAAACTTCGGGCTAAAGTAAGTTATGGAGATTTTTTCAAGTTTTCTTTGTAAATGATTATAATGATGCTTCATAAGACGTTATTTGGTTGTGTAACCAACCTATATGTGGCTTAATCTCTATTACCAAGCTATATATGTGTAATAAATATCAAGCAGACCTAAGTATATAGAATTTACATGGACAGCAAATTTTGATTCCTGGGTTTTGCCTCAGTTTGTGGTCTAGAGTGGGTATTATTTGTGTTTGCTTGGTACGAGAACATAGTGAATTTTGAATACGAATAATGCAGTTAGTAGCTCCCAAAATGGCTCATGCCGGGCTGCACACATAATCGACTATGTGCATATAACATTTGATGGTCTTCTTGTTTATTTGTCTCATCACCCCAGAACTGCAATGCTGAAAACATAAACACCCTTTTGGCAATAAAGTTGTGGGAACTGATTCTTGATTTGATACTGTTCCAGGCAACTTTAGCTTCACCGAAAGGCTTTTGGCCAAGTATAGTGGAGCTGCAGCGATGTATTTTGTGTCCAAAAAGCTGAAGAAGCGACATAACATCACTGATGAGCGTAAAGCCTTGTATGAAGCTGCTGAGACATGGGTGGATGCGTTAAAGGGCAGACAATATCTAGGTAAGCAATTGATTTCATATGTGTTCCGTATAAAACTCTAGGTATTAATTATTTACTTATTTTTTAAAGGCTATTTTTTTTATTGTCTTGCAAATAAAAATGCTTTTTGCTTGCTTTTTGTCATTCTTTATAGAAATGTTCAAACTCCAATATTTTCCTCATTTAAGCATAAATAAACTATAGAAAACTAACTCGTCAAATATTAAACTTGCGAAGTGCTATGTTTTGATCTTCAAGTCAGAGAAGTGTTGTAACCTTTCTAATATTTTGCAGGTGGTTCAGAACCAAATTTGGGTGATCTTGCTGTATTTGGTGTGCTGAGGCCTATACGCTATCTCACAGCGGGAAAAGATATGGTAGAGAATACACGCATTGGCGAGTGGTTCACTAGAATGGAAAGCCAAATGAAGCCTCAACGTGAAGCGACTCTTCAATAAGCATGATTGGTTAGAAATGACCCATCTTCAATCAGCTTTAAATGAATGAGAATTCTGTCCCACTACAATGAGGGGAAAAAAAAAAAAAAACAATAATAATGATATCTAGAATTCTAGATTGCTTACAGTATACCACAATTAATGAACATATTATACTGCTTTCCGTCAACTTTGATCATTGTTATTGGTGCGAAGGGAGTCTCGTTGAGCAATATATCCCATCTGGGTGTTTTTATTAGTGATTATCTTTGTTTCAAAGAAATGGGGTTGATATGCACATAGTTTGAATATTTCTTTTGACAATTATGGAAATTTATGAAGTGAAACCAACGTTACCATCTTGTAACATTTAAGTTTGACAGTTTGATGGTTATTGGTGGAATTGGTCTCGTCGTGATACCATTAGCCGTTGACATTGAAACACATTATCAATTAATAACAAATATGCAATATGCAACACATTATCATTGGTCTGTATTTGTAAATGACGATATTTGACCTTTGTGTTAACTGTTAAGCCAAGAAATTTTGATGAAAAACATTTTATGTCAAATTTGATTTACTAAGTTCGTTGGTTACTTGGTGTAACTATGTCTGTTTATTTGCTACTTGGTGCAACTATGGCTACTTGGTGTAACTATGTCTATTTATTGGCTACTTGGTGCAACTATGGCTGTTTATTTTTTTTAAAGGTTTTGCTAAATAATTTCCATCCGACAATGCTAAAGGCACAATAAATAATCTGTTTTTTCTATATTTAAAGTAGTTATTTATTTAATGCACAATAAATGAACATAAAAATTAACTTAAATATATGTCAATTTTATTTAACAAAGTCCAAGTTTTCTTTTATATTAATATTAATTGTTGTTATAAGCATTGCCCGATGGTCATTGTTTTGCAAAACTCTTTTTTAAATATGATGATGTTGTGAAGTAATTTATGTCACACCTTGTGTAATGTTTATGTGTTATTTCTATTACACTTTAACAAGAGATCACGAACAAACTACGTTCGCGTTCGTTCAACTTATATTATAGCCCTTAGTGACCGTGATAAATTATTTCATGTTAATGTTTAGGTGTTTGTGTTAATTTATTTACCGGGCTTAGGAATCAATTAAATATTTTCAATACATTATCATCCCACTTTTTCTGGATTCTAAATTTATCAATATAAGTTTACGAGTTTAAACAAGCCATAAATCAAATGGATAAGCTCATAAGCAGAATAGATGGCTTACAAGCCTTTCCCAAATCTATTCAAGCTTACAGATCAAATAAATAAACCAAAACAAACGTATTTAAATAAACTCAACTTTTTCTCAAATTATATTTATTTTAACGTTTTAAGACACAATTAGTGACTATCAAGAAACATATTTAAATTATCCTAAAGTTAAAAGAGAACTAACAAAACATAAAGTTTAGTCAAATATCTTTTTCTTATTGTTGTTTGAGATGGATATACATTAGAAGCATGTGATGTCAGGATGTAGTATGCATTTGGTGAAAATAATAAAGTAAAAATAGTTGATAGTCAATTATAAAAGTGTTAGGACAAATTTTGTGTGTTGGTGATCTGGGTCAATAACAATAGCTTTTAGGGTTGTTAATAGTAGTAACTTTTAATATTCAAATTTAACTAATATAAAATGTTCAAATAAAATCAATAAAAAGTTTATAAAACTCAAAAACACATGCACTATTTTCTTGTTACACTTTGAAGAGAAAGAAAAGAATATTTTTTTGTGTTTTTGAGTTTTTCTAAAAGAAAGAAAAGGTAATAAAAGCAATATTTCATAAAAGATGGAGAGAAGAAAATGGAACTTTAGAAATGTTAAAAAAATAGCAGTGAACATGGGGCGGTTTGGGGAGGTTTTGTCTAAAACTAAATCTCGAACTAAAAGTTCGGTGTTAAGTTTTTTTAAACCAAACCCCGCACAAAAATTTCGGTTTGGTTTTTTCGGTTTTTGGTTTTTTGCGGTTCGATTTTAGTTTTTCAGTTTTTTCATTCTAGAGGCATCTTTTCTATAAGTTTGAAATCACTTTCGCAAACAATTACGACATGAATTTTGAAAAATTTATCTAAAAGATAAAAATAATGTCAATGAGGTAAATATGATTATTATTGTATCAGAGTCGCCTCATGGTTTTTTAGGCATAAAGGGAAAATATGAAATGAGATGTTTTTGATAATATATATTTTTTAAATTTAAATAATTTAAGGAACTTGTCAATAACTACTTATATCAAAAATTTGGATATCAGAAATTTGCGATGATGGTTTTACGTTATACCCAATATTTTAGCTAAGTTTTTTCAATTCGAAAATCTGAAATTTCGGATAACAATTTTATATATCCAAATATCTATGTATTTTTGGAAATTTTTTATATGATTTCCAACACTGATATTTCATAAAACCCAAGCTTTTAATACCACCGATTAAATTTTCGAAGATCCGAATACAAATATTTTTGGAACACCCACAACCTAAATTAGAAAATCTTAGAAAGCAAGTTGAATATTTTTAATGAAA
This sequence comes from Chrysanthemum makinoi, assembly GCA_910596185.1. Lineage (NCBI taxonomy): Eukaryota > Viridiplantae > Streptophyta > Magnoliopsida > Asterales > Asteraceae > Chrysanthemum > Chrysanthemum makinoi. The sequence goes on from OU343218.1 coordinate 18,108,263, forward strand.
ATAATAAAATTGCATAATATGTATATAAAGATGAGATATGTGTGAACATATATGAGAAGTTCTTTTGCATAATTGTTCAGAAATGTCCATTTTGTCATCACTTTCCCTCTCAAAGTGTTATGTTCTACTTTTCATAACTACATGAAATATTTTGTATTTGTATCAACTTTCTTTGTTTCTTTGTCTAGTAGTTTAATTATGAATTGATTTAGATAGTTGTGTGTAATTCTTAATGAAGCATAATAACATGAGTCTTATAAATATCCCAACATCAGAAGAGACTTATAAACATACGTTATTGTTATGTTTGGTTCCATAGAGCTGATGACAATACATGAGCTTGATAAAGTTATCTGTGGTGGCAATACCACTGAAGCATAAAGTACTACCATTCTTCCTCGCACTTCATGTGATCAACATTGGTGAAGCCGGTCATCGTCCATGCATTGAGACTTTTGCTGCTGACGGTGATACTCATATGGCAACTTTTTCTCCCAATATTCATCATCATCTATATCCTCTTCCTTAGTTATCGAGAGACTTTTGAGTCCTTCCACTTCTTCATCCTTCTGCATCTTTATGTCAAAATAAAAAACATATTCTGATCAATAATGATTCACAAAAAGAAAAAGTAAATCATAAAGAAAATATAAATAAAATTTAGATATACGATTATGGTTATGTCAAGATTGGAAAATATTAACTTGCCATTTCTATGGGCCAAAATTCAATTCCTTGAATCAAGATACGAGACCTGTCACCATCTTCATACTTCAAAAATTCCTCTATAATAATGTTAAAATTAGTATTAAGCCCGTGATTTATGAAATGCCACATTTGAATAGTTTAGTATTCCCCGTCCCGTGACTGGTGTGCACCATGTACTGGAAACTCTAAAGGCTCATAATGTTATGAAATATTTGGAAGGAAGGGCGGCACAAAAGGTTGGAATGAATGTGAAGAATACGGATTGCAAGCTTGGCCTTAATTGATGTGCATTCAAGTCCATCGAAGTTGAATAGATGTTGATGGAATTGTGAATTTTAGAGCATAAGAATTAAAGTCATTAAGGGTGTGTTTGTTTTTTACATAAAAGTATGACTAGCATCTGACCAGCCTCTTACCGCTTACTAGTCAGACACGGTAAGAGGTGGGTGTTGTTTTTTTTCTTTGAATCGGAGGGGTAAGTGGTCAATCATCTTACCCAGTAAGATGTGGTGGTAGTATCTGATCGCCTCTTAACCTAAAAAATCCATCATCGTTCTTTGATAGATACATCACATTTACCTAGGTCGAAACCACAACAAATCTACAACATTTTTAGTCGAATAAATCACCAAAGGTTTTGGTTTTGATCTTCGTGTGGTTAAAGAAAAAATATCAAAGACTTGTTTTCGTAAGTTTTGTGCTTCATTATTTTCGTGGACTGTGGGAAAGAAAAGGGTGTTATTGTGATTGCGATAGTTGTTTGGATTTGAAGAATAATGATCTCTTCTTTGTTTACAAGTAGAGAGAGGACAAGATAGATACATGGTAACTGTGTTTTGTTTTATGTTTGAAATGAAGAACCGGTTGGTGGCGTATGAATATATCTAGGGCAACACTACTTGTATATTTAGGGTTGTAATAAGTGGGCTTTGCTACATAGGTTTGTATGGGCTGAATTTGGACTTGGTAGTTTATGATTTAAGAGATTTGTATACGAAACAATGTTAAAAAGTCTTGTTAGTTCATCATAGTATGAATTATAGTTAGTTCATACATCACTGTTTATACCAAACCATCTTAAACCTCTGATAATGATCAGTTAGTATTTTAGTCCTTAAAATACATAGTGTGATGGGAGTGGTTGTACCCTTGTAAAAGAACTCGCCATCTTGCTTTGTGTCGAAAATATTCTGCAAGCAAAGTGTAAAGCTTTTCTCCGCCGGTTAAAGGAGCTTGATGATTAGTGAAGATAAACTCTCGAGTTGGAGACTAGGGAAGTGGAGTAGGGCAAAGGAAGAGTCCTTGTAGACCGAACCACTACAAACAATCGTGTTGTGGTTTGATCATTTCTCTCTTTACTTGCATATTACTTATTGTCATTTATTTACATTAATTAACAAGCAAATAGATTTTAAAACGGTAAAAACTATTCAAACCCCTTCTAATTTTTCACATTTTCTATAAGTTTGAAATCACTTTCGCAAACAATTACGGCATAAATTTAGAAAAATTTATCTAAAAGGTAAAAATATTTTCAATGATGTAAATACGATTATTATGGTATCATAGTCGCCTCATGGTTTTTTTAGGCATAAAGGGAAAATATGAAATGAGATATTATCGACAATAATTTATTGTTGTTAATTTAAATAATTTAAGGAACTTGTCAATAACTACTTATATCACAAATTTGGATATCCAAAATTGGCGATAATGGTTTTAGGTTAGACCCATTATTTTAGCTAAGTTTTTTCAATTCGAAAATCTGAAATTTCAGATAACAATTTTATATATCCTGTTGAAAACTAGAAGGGGTGAACAATTTTACCGATTAAAACTTTGTTTTAATATATTTAGATCGACTTATGTCAATCTATTTAAATGTGTATGTTGGATGTTGATAGATAAGTATGTAAATATGTAATGCAAAGGCAACGAGTAAGAAACACAAAACCACAACACGAGTATTTATAGTGGTTCGGCTACAATGACACCTTCCTTGCCCTACTCCACTCCCCGAGTCACCTACTCGAGAGTTCGTAAGCACTACACGACATAAACTCCTTATGGCGGAGAATCCTCCACAACGTCGCCTACTCTTTTTCCGGTACAAGGCTAGACACCGGGTTCTTCCACGAGGTAGAACCAAACCTATCACAATGTCGCCTACACTTTATCCGATACAAGGCTAGATACCGAGTTCCATTACAAAGGAGGAACTACTACCCAACACTACACAACACCTATCCCAAAGAAGACCCACTCTTTATTACAACATCATCAAGGATATCAATATCCTTGGACACAACCTATCTATAATTGTACATCGATGAACCATATCGATTGTAAACCCTTGGCTTCTTTCACTAATGCCCTTGACATGATCTTTTGACACCTTTCACTAATGCTTTCATCATGGACCTTTGGCACCCTTCACTAATGCCTTGGACACGGACTTTTAGCACCTTTCACTAATGCCTTCAACTTGACCCTTTTGGCATCTTTCACTAATGCATTCAATACAACACTTCTAGAGACAAAGAAAGAACTATCAACAAGAAAACTCCAGTAGTCTTAATGATGAGGAAGCTAGACAACTCATGGACTTGAGCTTGCTCGACTTCAAGAGGTGGTGATCTCGCCTTTAAGATGAACCAAGAGAATCACACAAAAACAAACACAAACTACATAGAAAGATCCTTTGAATATCAGGTTAGAGAGTTTACAATACTAGGAGAAAGTATGTGTGGAACTGGAAACTTACAACGAAGAAATGGCTCAGTATTTATAGACAAAATTTCACTATTGTCCCACGGATCCCTTGCTTGAGGGATCCGTCTAGTGTATTCCTAGGGATCCGTAGGACGCTCCCACTAAATGGGTTGTGGGTCATGGATCATGGATCATGGGTTGTAAACTTTGAACCATGGGTATCCAAATAGATACAATGTATCTAGAAGATGCAATGCATCTAGTCAATGGGTCATGGGTTAGCTCCATGGGTTATGGATAATACCCATTATGACTAATGAATGATGTCATGCAATGGGTCATGAGTTATGGATCATGTTCCATAGGTATGGGTCATAGACTTTGGGTTTTATCCAACTACATTCAATGTATTTAGTCAATGGGTCAAATACTTAGACTTCTACCCATTATGTTACCCATTAAAATACATACTAAGTATGTATATATATCTACCCATTATGTAAACACCAGTTGTTATACATATGCATTACTATAATATGAAAACACTATTGCTTGTTTAGTGTTTTATATGAAAACGTAAGTGTGTTAGTAAACTATTGGCTCAAATCATTTACGTATTTTATTTGTGTCGTTAAAATGATTTTTTACGTTTGTTATCGACAAAACATTAGAAGATCGTAAAATATAAGTAAACGTTTTTACGGCTTATTTGTATTAAAAATCTCCCTCTTTTTGTTGATGACAAAACATAAGATTATTTTAAGGAAAAACAAAAATTCGTAAAAGTTTGAATTGGAGTTTTTACTCTCTTCTCCCCCTTTTTGTCGAAACAAAAAGTGCGTCGAAAAAAAACTAACACATTGTTTTAAGAAAAACATGTGAAACTAGAAAAATATGAAAGCTAGAGAGTAAGAGAAGAGAAGGATTCTCGTCTTAGCTCCCTCTTGACCGGTCCATCCCTTTGTGAGGGCGTCAAGTAATTAGAAAGACTAAGCGAGTGCTTTGAAAGTATGTTTGCAAATAGTTTCGTCTTTTTGACGAACATGCTCCCCCTTGACGAGTGCTCCTTTGTAAGGAGGACGTCATGTAGTAATGGTAATCCTATGTGAAAGTATTGCAAATAAATTTGCAATTTTTTTTACTTTGATAAGAAACTCCCCCTAGCTAAGATTGTCAAAGTATTCATGTGTATATTGAAAATCTACAAAACAAAGGGTAGAAAGCAAGTATATAATGTATAATTTCCTGCAAATAAGACTCAAGTTAGCAATAAAAAAGTCTTATGCTGCACTGATCCCACGGTTCCTCCCTTGGAGGGATCCGTCTAGGCTAAAATGAGGGATTCGTCTGCCTGTAAGCTTAAGACAGCAATGGTGATGTAAAATGTGATGTTAACATCAAAATGAGATATGTATTATGGCACCAAACATATTCTCAAGACAATATGGCATATAACTTGTAATTTCATTCAATAAAAATACGAGAAAGGATCTACATATCTCTAAAACTAAGAGAATGACTCAAACATGTAATATATTTTCCACTAATTCTAAGAAGTGATGGAAACCTAAGAAGCATCAATGTGCTTGAAATCTAAGGATGGTTAGACTTGGTGATTTGGTCCAATCGTTCAAGGAGATGATTAAACATGAAATGCAACTCATTTCGTACTTCTTGAACAAGTCCTTGGGTGATTTGACAATTAGAGCAATTATTGTCATGACTAGGAACTGGAGGAGGTGGGATGTTTTGATGAGGCTCCACAAAGGATGATGGAGGTTTGTTGAGCAACGTAGGATGTGATTCCATTAAAAATGAGGGTGATGATGCACTAGTTGGTGGTGGTGATGGAAAGTCCTCTATATGGTTAGATCTTTGGTGATTTCATGTCTCCAAAGATGGACCATTTGGTGATGAAGGTGGTTAGCGAGAAGGTTGGTGAATGGGAATTCCTTGGTGGTGAATCTTCAAATAAGTAGAGATTTGGTTGAGAAAGAGGTTCAGTAAAGGAATGTAGTTTATGTTCTAGAAATGAAGGTTTGGGTGTTTTACTAGAGCTAGGTTCGTTTGGTTTAGTGCTTGACGAAGCTTTTTCCAACTCAAAAGGTCGAATGCTAATTCTAGCGGTTATTTTAGCTATTGTTGATTGAGTTTGTTTAGGGGGGATTCTAGCATTTGAACTTTTTACGGCTGATGACTCGGTGGAAGATATCTCATGGACCATATGAGCATTCTTTTTGGATGAACCTTTGGTTGAAGAGTTCTTGCTAGATGCTTTAGTCATAGTAAAGGAAGGGTGTGGTAGAAGTCTTAACTACTGATTTTTGGATAGTGGTAGGAATAGTGGCTTAAGCTCCAAAGAGTGCTTGGTTTATAAAGGATGAAGTTCAGTTAATGAATTAAATTGTTGACCACTAAGAAATTTGACATGCACCAAGGTCAACTATGGTGTTGTTCTACTCTAGGGAGTGATTCGCTTCCAAACAGTCAAGTTTATCACACAAGCTAACCACTTGTGAATGGTCAACCGTAATAAACTTCAAACAGCTCAGAAACAATGCAATTAAGATCTGGAGAGTATAGTGTTTCCACAGGTCGTTGAGTCCTACGGAGACTGAATGGTGTTTAAAAAACTTTCAGATGTCGAATAATCACTAAGGATAGTGATCAGTAAAGATTTTGGTGGATAATTACACTACTGATTGATTTGAATTGATTTTGGATACAGAATTTTAAAGCACAACAATCAGATTTAACAAACTTAAATACGTACGTTTAAAATACGTAAACGTACAAAATAAAACGTGAGTTTTAAGAAATAAAAGACCTAAAAATATGAAAATGATATTTTTGGAATCCTAATAATAAAAGAAAATTATTGGAAAATTAAAATTATTTTTATGACTATTTATTTAATTATTATTAATTAAAAACTATTTTTAACTATTTATAAATACCCAAAAATATGATAAAATATTAAATAAAGCTAGAAAAATGAAATTATGACTTAGAAAAATCTAAAATATTATAAAACTTATTTTAAAACTGAAAATATATTTTTTACACTTTTTATCTATTTATTATTAATTAATTACTATTTAAAATACACTTAAATACAAGAAAATATAAAATTAACCTGGAAAAATAAAATTTTAACTTAGAAAAATCTAGAATATTATAAAACTAATTTTAAAACTGAAAAGATATTTTTTATGTTATTTATTTATTTATTATTAATTATTTAATACTTTTAACTATTTTAAATTCTAATAAATACTAAACAAGCTAAGAAAATTATGAAACTTTTTCTAAAAATATCTTATGATGACAGAAAGCTAATAAAATTATAAAAACAGAATTTGCTTAATAATAAGCTGAAAGGAAAAATCAAAAAGCTAATTTCTATTAAATAAACGCTATCACTATATTTAAAATGTTGTTTTTGTGTTTTTTCTTTTTTAAACCTACTTAACAACTTAAAATAAGCAAGTTTAATGAAAACAAAAATTTTATAACTTAAAAATAAGCTGTTTAATAGCTTAAAAGCTTAACAGTGGAGTTATGAGCTTATTTTGATGAATTAAGCTCAAACAGGCTTACAAGCTGAAACCAAAGCTGAAATAAGATGCAATAAGCTAAAAACTACTTATATGAAGCTAGAAAACAAAGAAAAACATAATGATAAGCTAAAACTAAGCAAATAAGCACTTAACTAAGCCTACTATCCAAACAGTCCTGTGGAGTTTTTGTAGGCAAGATTAAGCTAGGGGCAAAAGCTCCTAAGCTCAAAATAAGCACTGATATAAGAAGCTGGCTTATTTGGGTTTCCAAAAAGCCAAGGTTCTCACAATGGGGCCCACTAATAAGCTTGAGAAAAAGCTGGTAAAGCACTGATTGCTTGGTTAACACAGAAATGGGACAAGTTATAAGCTTGATGCAGCCCTATTAAATAAGCTAAAAAGTGAAATATTAAGCTTGGATCTTCAAGACAGCTAGGTTAGCTTTCCAAAGAACCAAAATACACAAAATTTGACCAACTAATAAGCTCTGTGTGAGCTTATGAAAATGGTAGGCTCAACTGTGCACATAGCACATTTTTGAAAAAGTACTAAAAAGAAGCTAGGAAATAAGCTATTAAATAAGCTATCTAGAAATTATAAAAAATACTAGGGTAAAGCTGAGCAACTATATTTTGATATCCCAAAAGCTTAAGACTTGAAAGCTAATGTTAAGTCCTATAAAAATTAATCTATTTTATTCAAAAACTGTAAAACTTAAAGTTTGACTTTTATAAAACCAAATAAGTTGACTAAAACGAACTTTGAATCAATCCTACTTATTAATTATGATATATTAAGCTAAAATAAGATTAATTTAAGCTAGATTAACAAGCTATAAGCTACTGTGATGATTTTTAGTTCCTAATTCCTAACAGTTAACTAGATAAATGAGATTAAAAGGTATTTTGACTTTTTAATGAACAAGCACTGGTTTTTATGGTGTCTATGAGTTATTAGGACCTAATATGACATGTATCAAATCAGAACAAAGGCTTTCACAAACTCTAGCACAGTTAACACAAGAAAACCAAACACCCCTTTATGAAACTGTTTTTGAGATTTCCAAAGACTTTCAAAGATTTAGACCATGAACTTGATTAAGGATCTTATAATATCATATATTAAGATTAAATAAACATAAAACAAAGATCAATAACAACATGGAACTAAGAATTGACACTAATGCTATAATAACTGTAAAATAAGATTTTACTAAATACAAATTAAAGGGAACAAGCAACTGTTTTTAATGGTTAATTATACTTAACTATAACTAATGAACATAAAGACACAAAAATTTAAGCTTATGAATGTCTTACACAGTGAAATGCCAAAATGGATCAAAAGGCTTACAAATTGGATCCAAGCACAAGACTGAGAACTGAGGCACACAAACACAACCTAAAGCTTCCCAATAAGCACTAAACCAAAGGGCAATCCTTTATTAACCCTGCTCCAGCTTCTTGATAACCTTCCATTGATTTTTTATTTTTATCTAATTTTTTTGGTATTTTTGGTATTTTTCTCTGTTTGCTTCTAAACTGATTTTAAAAGTTTCTAATAGCTTTAATAAGCTATCTAGGAGCTTACATTAGCTTATTCAGTCCTTAACAACAGCTACAAACAACATTTGATCTTAACATGAGATTTTTGAACATGGAAAATTGCATAACATGAAAACTTGGAACTTAACTGAAATTGAAACTGAAAAAGGTTTTAGATTACACTGAAAATGATTAAACAAAGACTTGAAAGCTGAAAATTACACTAGAATTTAAAATTCAACTAAAACGACATAGATAAACTAAAATTACTCTAGTTTTTTTGCTACATTGCTTCTAACTTCTTTATATTGATCTTGTTTAGCTCTTGGTCGACCTATGAGAACATCCCACCTTAATCCAGCCATTGGATCCATCCAACTCATCAAAAATGCCATTTGTCAATTTTTGCCAAAAATTCTTGAGCAGGTTTTCTCAATTAAAGCTTTTGGATTTTGTGGATGTGTTAGGAGTTGGTAACCAGCTGTTAGGGGTGAGGTGGAAAGGGAAAAATGAGAAACCATGGTGGTTTAAGAGGTGTCATGGTTTTTGGCGCTTTGTGAGAGACAATGAACAAGAACATGGTTTTGGGCGCTGGTTTGACCATTTGACCGTTTTAATTAATAACGGGGTAGAGTTAATGGATTGGATTTGGGCTTGGCTGGGATAAGGATTGGGTTGGGTTTGGTTTTGGGTTTAGTTAATAACCAAGGGTCCGTTTGTTTTAAGTTAAGCACAAGGACCATCTTTGCAATTTATGCAAAGTTAAAGGACTAAACCTGTCCATTTTCCAAAGTTCTTACAAGGACCAATCCTGCCAAATGTGAATAGTATAAGGACCATATTTGATAATTTCCCATTTTTAAATATCCAAGGACCTTATTTGACATTTTTCAAACTTTAGGGACCTAAGTTGTCATTTTGAAATTCTAAATTTCAAGGACCAATTTTGACAACTCATGAATCCCTAGGGACCTTAAATAACATTTTTCTTTATTTTGATTTACCAGGGACTATTTTTGACAACTTTTGAAACTTGGGGGACTAAAACTGCCAATTATGCAAACTTGATACGTTTTTCACTAGATTTTGATGTTTTTGCATTTAAAACACATAAAACACTTATTTGTGATATTTTCATCATTTTGATACATTTCTGAGTGTTTTCAGATGTTTTTGGCATTCTAAATAGTACAAAAATGATGAGTATTTACACACTCATCAATCCCCCACACTAAGATATTGCTAGTCCCTAGCAATCTTTTGAAAAAACTTAATGGATTTCATCTCTTTACCATAAGCCATTACTTCTGGAGTAGCCAATTGTTTTAGTTCAAGTAAGAACTTTGGCACAATGATAACCAAATGATTTTGAGCAAATCACTAGCTTTCAACGGTTTTGATTTGTCTTTACCAGAAACCGTTTGCTTCTGGACTAGCCAACTCTTAGATAAATTATCAATATTATCTTTGGTGAGTCGATTACCAATTATGGCTTTCTAACTGCCTTTAGCACAAGCCATAAACTTGCGGGCTAGCCAACTTTTCACTAATTAAAGATATGGTGAGCTGAACACCATACAATTTTGGGCAAATTGCAAGCAGTAAGCGGATTTGAGATATCTTTACCAAGAGCCGTTTGCTCCTGGATTAGCCAATCCTTATGTGGGTTAGACATGGCGGACTGATTACCATTTGCTGAGTAAGTGAAAAACACTTACTCCAAAAAAAAATGAATATTGCCCTCAATATTCAAAGTACCGGCGTTTATGCCGAAACATAGAACGTAAAAGGGAAATACTACGGCCATTATTTTATTTTTGATATACACACATTTTTTTTTTTTTTAACTTGCTTATATACAACAGTGGGGGGCAACTCCGCCACACTAGGGTGGTAGAAAGTAGAAAGAAGTCAGAAATATGGGTGAAAACCCATATGATGTGTGCTACTGTTTTTGATTACCGAGTCGCTAGCTTGACTCGATCCCCGCATTCATTGGTTCATGGGGAAAGTTTGTAGATCCGGGACAACCACGGGTGGAATGTCTTCTCCAAAATAGTGTTTTAATCGATGACCATTCACTTTAAAATTTGGACCATCGGGTTGAGATAACTCAATAGTGCCATAAGGATAAACCTTAGTGATGGTGAATGGACCAGACCAACGGGACTTGAGCTTTCCCGAGAATATCTTCAATCTAGAATTGAAAAGAAGGACTCGATCACCGACGTTGAAAACGCGGTTCTTGATTTTAGAGTCATGAATCTTCTTTGTCTTTTGTTTGTAGATCAAAGAGTTCTCGTATGCTTGATCACGAAGTTCATTTAGTTCATTCATTTGAACTTTTCTATGATCACCAGCTGTCTGAATATCGAAGTTTGCATGTTTTAAGGCCCAGTATGCTTTGTGCTCAAGCTCGATCGGCAGATGACATGCCTTTCCGTACACTAGCTTGTATGGAGTACACCGATTGGTGTTTTATAAGCGTATGGAAGGCCCAGAGTGCTTCATCCAGTTTATCCGACCAAGATGCACGGTTTTCGCCTACTGTCCTTTCAAGAATTCTTTTAATACCACGGTTGGAAACTTCCACTTGCCCACTTGTTTGGGGTGGTATGCGAGTAGAGACGGTGGGTTACATCATACTTTTGCATGACACGATCAAATTGGTCATTGCAAAAATGTGTACCACGATCATTGATTATAGCTCGCGGAGTTCCAAACCTAGCAAAAAGAGATTTTAAAAATTTCACAACAACTCGGGCATCATTAGTAGGTAAAGCTTTCGCTTCAACCCATTTTGACAAATAGTCAACAGCCACAAGTATGTATTTGTTTCCTCGAGATGATGGAAATGGCCCCATAAAGTCAATGCCCCAGATGTCAAAGATCTCACACATTTGAATGGCGTTTTGCGGCATTTCATTTCTTTGCGAGATATTTCCATGACGTTGACAAGCGTCACATGTTTTAACAAATTCATGGGCATCTTTGTAAATTGTGGGCCAATAAAACCCGGAATCAAACACCTTTTTGGCGGTGTAGTTTGGACTATGATGGCCCCCGGTGGGTCCAGCATGGCAAGCTTTAAGAATGTCCATAGCTTCTTGTCCATAAACACACCGTCGAATGACTTGATCCGCACATATTTTGAATAAGTAGGGTCGCCCGTAAGTAATGTTTAACATATTTGAAGAATTTGTTCTTCTGTTGGGTCGACATCCCTTTCACTATGAAGTTACCCGCATGGTAATTTTATGCGAAGTCGAAACCATGGGGTAGTAGAGTCTCCACGAAAAGAAACCGCATTGAGTGTCTCAAGAGGAAATGTTTCATTTATTTCCTTTTTCTCGAAAACATCTTGGTGAGGGTTTTCTAGACGGGACAGATGATCAGCTGTGTTCTCGCTCTTTTTATCACGTATAATGATATCAAATTCTTGCAGGAGGAGAACCCAACGGAGCAATCTCTGCTTTGCATCTTGTTTTGCAAAGAGATATTTGAGAGCCGAGTGATCCGTATACACCACACATTTGGTCAAGATTAAGTATGGTCGAAACTTCTCAAATGCATACACCACGGCTAGTAGCTCTTTTTCCTCGTGGTGGTGTAATGGGTTTGAGCTTCACCATAGTTTTACTCGCGTAGTGGATAGGCTGAAAATGCTTAGATCTACGTTGCCCTAAGACTGCACCGATAGCAAAATCACTTGCATCGCACATGAGCTCAAAAGGTAAATCCCAGTCGGAGCAACGAGAATGGGTGCTTCCGTAAGCTTTTTCTTTAATGTTTCAAAAGCTTTGATGCACTCGGTGAGAAGATAAAAGGAGCATCTTTTTCAAGAAGATGGGTCATAGGCCGGGCGATTTTAGAAAAATCTTGAATGAATCTGCGATAAAAACCGGCATGACCTAAAAAACTCCTAATACCTTTGATGGTAGTAGGATGAGGCAATTTAGCAATAACATCGACTTTTGCTCTATCTACCTCAATCCCGTTTTTGGAAATCTTATGGCCAAGGACTATGCCTTCTTTGACCATAAAGTGGCTCTTCTCCCAATTTAGACAAAGATTGGTGTCTTTACACCGTTTTAACATTTTTTCTAAATGGGAGAGACATGTTTGAAACGAATCCCCAATAACCGAGAAGTCATCCATAAACACCTCCATTGTTTCCCCGATCATGTCATGGAATATGGCCATCATACATCTTTGGAACGTGCCAGGAGCATTACATAGGCCAAAAGGCATGCGTCTGTAGGCAAAAGTTCCGTATGGGCAGGTGAATGTGGTCTTCTCTTGATCCTGTGGATCAATGGGATCTAAAATAACCCGAGAAACCATCCAAGAAACAATAGTACTCGCCCCTAATCTCTCAAGCATATGGTCCATGAAGGGTAGAGGAAAATGGTCTTTACGGGTGGCGTCATTCAACTTACGATAGTCAATGCAAACACGCCATCCTGTAACCAATCGAGTTGGAATTAACTCGTTATTTTCATTTGTGACAACAGTTATGCCACCCTTTTAGGAACACAGTGAATTGGGCTAACCCAAGGACTATCTGAGATCGGGTAAATCAATCCTGCATCAAGAAGTTTGAGAACCTCTTGTTTAATAACATCATGGATTTTTGGATTTACTCGTCTCTGATGTTGAACTGCTGGTTTGAAGTCATCCTCCATCAAGATTTTGTGAGTACAAAACTCAGGGTTGATACCCCTAATGTCAGAGAGTTTCCAAGCAATTTCTTGCTTGTGTGACTTCAAGACTTTTATGAGAGCAGTCTTTTCATCCTTACTCAAATCTCGAGCAATAATGACGGGTGATTTATCATCACCCTCAAGAAATGCATACTCAAGATGAGGTGGTAAGTCTTTGAGTTCAACCTCAGGAAATTCTTCAGTTTTATCAACTGATTTGACTTCCTTGTTATGAAGCTCATCGGGAATGAGTGGAGGAGAAGTGTCCTGATTTAACAACTTTTCACGAAGAATATCTCCCTCCAGATTAATCTCTTTGTTAGTAACCTCATCTGGAATTGATGATGGATCATCATTGAGCAACTTTTCAAGGAGAAGAATGTCCCCCTCGATGTCAATTGGAGCGTGATCAATTTCCCATGAAACCGAATCACTAGACAAGTATGCTTCAATTTCTTCCAAGATGAAGTCACTCCCCTCAAACGGAGTGAGAGAAGGGGAATGATCAGAAATGATAGGTTGAGAAGATGTGGTGGGATCCCTACTCACAGAATTATGAGAATAACCAAGAAACTCTTGAGAATACTCCTCTGAAGCAACATCAATGATATCTATTCGGTTAACCGATTCAGAATCATAATTTGAGGAGTACTTGGAAGTTTGATCGAGGTTAAAGGTAACAGCTTCATCACCCACACGTAATGTGATTTCATGCTCAAATACATCGATAAGGGCATGGCCCGTCCTTAGGAATCCTCGTCCAACAATGAGAGGAACCCGTGGATCAGCATCGAAATCAACAACTACAAAGTCAGCGGGAAAATGGAACTTTCCTACTTTCACGAATACATCCTCGGCAATGCCGAGCGGACGTGATATTGAACGATCTGCAAGCTCGAGAGTCATGCATGTAGGGGTGAGTTCCGGAAGAGAAAGTTTCTTCCATACTGAATGAGGCATCAGGTTAATGCTTGCACCAAGATCTGCTAAGGCAAAGCATTCAACCATTCCCTGGGAATACACAAGGCAAGAGAAATTTTCCAGGATCTCCTAGCTTATCGGGAAGTTTCTTCAAGATAACTGCCGAAAGTTTCGTTCAAAGGAGTTTTTGGCATCTCAAACAGCTTTTCCTTGTTGCTTAACATGTGTTTGAGAGTTGATGCAAACTTGGGCATCAGCATGATAGCATCCGCGAAGCTAATGTCAAAATGTAGTTCTTGGAAAATTTGAAAAAATTTGTCCATTTGATGACTAGCTTTTTCGCGGAGTTTTTGTTCATTTAAACGTGATGGGTAAGGAATAGAAGATTTGGATTTCTGGTTTTCAACCGGGATGTCATGTGAATCAAAAACAACTCCTTGCTTAGACTTGGGTTTCTGGACAACTTGAGGTTGGACATTGTTGGTACCTCCGTTATTAATAGGAAGTTCCTTGCCCTTTGTAGCCTCAGGTTCACTTTCCACTACCTTAGGGAGAGAAGATGAAGAGGTAGTAGGAATAGCTGGTCCATCATATGAAACACCACTTCTTGTTGTGATCGCCTTAGCATCTTCCCTCGGGTTAGCGATCGTGTTGCTCGGAAGTTTTCCTGAGGCCGAGGGTTGATCATTTAAAGACTTCTTGAGTTCAGCGATCTGACTGATCAACACTCTGTTTGTCTCCTCTTGAGACTTCATGAATTGCTTTAAAAGCTCATCAGATGTTGATACTGGAGGAGGTGGAGGGACATTTTGAGGCCTTATGTTTTGATTATAGCCTTGTTGTTGAAAATTCCCTTGGTTAGGATTCAAATTTCCCTGAAATTGATTTCCTCGATTGAAATTGTTTTGATTAAGGTTTCCTTGATGTTGGAAACCTTGAGTTGGTCCGGGATAGAAGTTACCTTGGTTTTGATAACCTTGGTTCATTCTAGGTTGGTTCTGATTCCGGTTTTGTATGCTAGGATTTTGGTTAAAACCGGGTGGTCCCTGATAAGTGTTAGCACGGTAGTTTGGTTCATTCTGAGGACGGTATTGATTACCTCCCTGATGTGAAGTACCGACTATAGCATTGGCTTCAAAAGGACTACCATCGGTGGCGCATAGTTGTAGTATGCATGAGGGCCACCACAAGTAACACATACCTCGACTTTCTTAACTTCACCATGTGATGGTGTCTGTGTGAAAGTGACTTTCTTTTGGTTAGCAAGAACCAAAGCCTGAACAACATCAGTGAGTTTGTCAATCTTAGCATCAGTGCTAGATGTACTCATGTGAGATGAAGTAGAAGGTCCTGCATTAGACTGAGATTGATATGTCTTTGTTCGGAAAGGGCGGACCTGAGACTTGTTTTCTATGATTTGTAAGGCTTCTTTTGTGGTCTTGGTCAAAAAATTTCCTCCCGCGGAGGCATTTAAAGAGTCTTGATTAGTCTGGTTCAGACCATTGTAGAAAGTATCCATTTGCATTAACTCGGTAAAACCATGATGTGGACACTTTCGGAGCAACTCTTTGTAACGATCCCATGCCTCACCGAATGATTCATCAAATCTTTGAGAAAATTTCATTATCTCATTCTTAAGACTTGTAGTTCGAGATGGAGGATAGAATTTGTTAACAAACTTGGTGACTAGATCCTCCCATGTCTCAATGGAACGAGGGGGTTGTTTCTCAAGCCAATTCCGGGCTTGTCCCTCTAGAGAAAATGGGAACAGAAGAAGCTTAATTGCTTCATGTGGGACATTCTTGTATTTGATGGTTGATGCAATCTTGTTGAACCATCGAATATGTGCATGAGGGTCGTCCCGCTCAAAACCGTAAAATTGGCTTTGGGTAACCAGATTAAGCAACCCGGTTTTGAGCTCAAGGTGTCACCACCATGGTCGGGACAACAATGGCATCTTCGTAACCCTCGATGGGTGCTTGGAGAAGCTCATTCATAGGCTTATCTTCGCCATTACGACAGGGTGGTGGTGGTAGACATTCCCGAGTCGGCTGAAGGAGCGAACGCCCTCTACGTCTACGAGGAATATTTGCAAGCTCAGAAAGTGGACTTGTGGAGTCGGAAGAACGAGTGCGCATGCACTAAGTATAAAAATTAGTTTTCAAAACAAATGCGAGGCAAAACGACAAGTGAACTTAAACCAATACTCACAAATGAAATGGCTTCTTTGAAAAAGGTACACCAAATCACAAGGACACAAAGGCAAGTTTTTGATCTGTAAGATTGGGAACTTATTAATGTTCACACCCCCAGTTAGTAGGTGTACTGCCTTGATTTGCGGTGGTTGATTTTTATGTATTTATTAAGTACCACTGAAAAGACGTAGGTATGGATTTGTGCTAAGGGTTTAAATACTTTTGGAAAATATTTTTGGTATCGTCCCGTTTAACCAAATCGTACTGTTTTAAGAATCACCTTAAAGACAATACAAGCTAGAAAACGTTACGATCGTTTTGTTGTTTTATATTTTTTTGGTGTTGTTAACACTTTAGGAAAAGTGTTAATGAACTTTTTGAGTTTTTGATTAACTTTACAAAAAAAACTGTTTACAAAAGGTGGTATATGTGCAAGTATGGGTCTGAAAAAGGTTTAGAACACGCTAAAGCCTCCCCAGCAGCGGCGCCAAAAATTTGATTCGCTTCCAAACAGTCAAGTTTATCACACAAGCTAACCACTTGTGAATGGTCAACCGTAATAAACTTCAAACAGCTCAGAAACAATGCAATTAAGATCTGGAGAGTATAGTGTTTCCACAGGTCGTTGAGTCCCACGGAGACTGAATGGGGTTTAAAAAACTTTCAGATGTCGAATAATCACTAAGGATAGTAATCAGTAAAGATTTTGGTGGATAATTACACTACTGATTGATTTGAATTGATTTTGGATACAGAATTGTAAAGCACAACAATCAGATTTAACAAACTTAAATACGTACGTTTAAAATACGTAAACGTACAAAATAAAACGTGAGTTTTAAGAAATAAAAGACCTAAAAATATGAAAATGATATTTTTAGAATCATAATAATAAAATAAAATTATTGGAAAATTAAAATTATTTTTATGACTATTTATTTAATTATTATTAATTAAAAACTATTTTTAACTATTTATAAATACCCTAAAATATGATAAAATATGAAATAAAGCTAGAAAAATGAAATTATGACTTAGAAAAATCTAAAATATTATTAAACTTATTTTAAAACTGAAAATATATTTTTTACACTTTTTATCTATTTATTATTAATTAATTACTATTTAAAATACACTTAAATACAAGAAAATATAAAATTAACCTGGAAAAATAAAATTTTAACTTAGAAAAATCTAGAATATTATAAAACTAATTTTAAAACTAAAAAGATATTTTTTATGTTTTTTATTTATTTATTATTAATTATTTAATACTTTTAACTATTTTAAATTCTAATAAATACTAAACAAGCTAAGAAAATTATGAAACTTTTTCTAAAAATATCTTATGATGACAGAAAGCTAAGAAAATTATAAAAACAGAATTTGCTTAATAATAAGCTGAAAAGAAAAATCAAAAAGCTAATTTCTATTAAATAAACGCTATCACTATATTTAAAATGATGTTTTTGTGTTTTTTCTTTTTTAAACCTACTTAACTACTTAAAATAAGCAACTTTAATGAAAACAAAAATTTTATAACTTAAAAATAAGCTGTTTAATAGCTTAAAAGCTTAACAGTGGAGTTATGAGCTTATTTTGACGAATTAAGCTCAAACAGGCTTACAAGCTGAAACCAAAGCTGAAATAAGATGCAATAAGCTAAAAACTACTTATATGAAGCTAGAAAACAAAGAAAAACATAATGATAAGCTAAAACTAAGCAAATAAGCACTTAACTAAGCCTACTATCCAAACAGTCCTGTGGAGTTTTTGTAGGCAAGATTAAGCTAGGGGCAAAAGCTCCTAAGCTCAAAATAAGCACTGATATAAGAAGCTGGCTTATTTGGGTTTCCAAAAAGCCAAGGTTCTCACAATGGGGCCCACTAATAAGCTTGCTATAAGCTTGAGAAAAAGCTGGTATAGCACTGATTGCTTGGTTAACACAGAAATGGGACAAGTTATAAGCTTGATGCAGCCCTATTAAATAAGCTAAAAAGTGAAATATTAAGCTTGGATCTTCAAGACAGCTAGGTTAGCTTTCCAAAGAACCAAAATACACAAAATTTGACCAACTAATAAGCTCTGTGTGAGCTTATGAAAATGGTAGGCTCAACTGTGCACATAGCACATTTTTGAAAAAGTACTAAAAAGAAGCTAGGAAATAAGCTATTAAATAAGCTATCTAGAAATTATAAAAAATACTAGGGTAAAGCTGAGCAACTATATTTTGATATCCCAAAAGCTTAAGACTTGAAAGCTAATGTTAAGTCCTATAAAAATTAATCTATTTTATTCAAAAACTGTAAAACTTAAAGTTTGACTTTTTATAAAAACCAAATAAGTTGACTAAAACGAACTTTGAATCAATCCTACTTATTAATTATGATATATTAAGCTAAAATAAGATTAATTTAAGCTAGATTAACAAGCTATAAGCTACTGTGATGATTTTTAGTTCCTAATTCCTAACAGTTAACTAGATAAATGAGATTAAAAGGTATTTTGACTTTTTAATGAACAAGCACTGGTTTTTATGGTGTATATGAGTTATTAGGATCTAATACGACATGTATCAAATAAGAAAAAAGGCTTTCACAAACTCTAGCACAGTTAACACAAGAAAACCAAACACCCCTTTATGAAACTGTTTTTGAGATTTCCAAAGACTTTCAAAGATTTAGACCATGAACTTGATTAAGGATCTTATAATATCATATATTAAGATTAAATAAACATAAAACAACATCAATAACAACATGGAACTAAGAATTGACACTAATGCTATAATAACTGTTAAAATAAGATTTTTACTAAATACAAATTAAAGGGAACAAGCAACTGTTTTTAATGGTTAATTATACTTAACTATAACTAATGAACATAAAGACACAAAAATTTAAGCTTATGAATGTCTTACACAGTGAAATGCCAAAATGGATCAAAAGGCTTACAAATTGGATCCAAGCACAAGACTGAGAACTGAGGCACACAAACACAACCTAAAGCTTCCCAATAAGCACTAAACCCAAGGGCAATCCTTTATTAACCCTGCTCCAGCTTCTTGATAACCTTCCATTGATTTTTTATTTTTATCTAATTTTTTTGGTATTTTTGGTATTTTTCTCTGTTTGCTTCTAAACTGATTTTAAAAGTTTCTAATAGCTTTAATAAGCTATCTAGGAGCTTACATTAGCTTATTCAGTCCTTAACAACAGCTACAAACAACATTTGATCTTAACATGAGATTTTTGAACATGGAAAATTGCATAACCTGAAAACTTGGAACTTAACTGAAATTGAAACTGAAAAAGGTTTTAGATTACACTGAAAATGATTAAACAAAGACTTGAAAGCTGAAAATTACACTGGAAATTAAAATTCAACTAAAACGACATAGATAAACTAAAATTACTCTAGTTTTTTTGCTACATTGCTTCTAACTTCTTTATATTGATCTTGTTTAGCTCTTGGTCGACCTCTGAGAACATCCCACCTTAATCCAGCCATTGGATCCATCCAACTCATCAAAAATGCCATTTGTCAATTTTGGCGCCAAAAAATTCTTGAGCAGGTTTTCTCAATTAAAGCTTTTGGATTTTGTGGATGTGTTAGGAGTTGGTAACCAGCTGTTAGGGGTGAGGTGGAAAGGGAAAAATGAGAAACCATGGTGGTTTAAGAGGTGTCTGGTTTTTGGCGCGTTTGTGAGAGACGATGAACAGTAACACTGGTTTTGGGCGCGGGGTTTGACCATTTGACCGTTTTAATTAATAACGGGGTAGAGTTGGGCTGGATTGGATTTGGGCTTGGCTGGGATAAGGATTGGGTTGGGTTTGGTTTTGGGTTTAGTTAATAACCAAGGGTCCGTTTGTTTTAAGTTAAGTACAAGGACCATCTTTGCAATTTATGCAAAGTTAAAGGACTAAACCTGTCCATTTTTCAAAGTTCTCACAAGGACCAATCCTGCCAAATGTGAATAGTATAAGGACCATATTTGATAATTTCCCATTTTTAAATATCCAAGGACCTTATTTGACAATTTTCAAACTTTAGGGACCTAAGTTGTCATTTTGCAATTCTAAATTTCAAGGACCAATTTTGACAACTCATGAATCCCTAGGGACCTTAAATAACATTTTTCTTTATTTTGATTTACCAGGGACTATTTTTGACAACTTTTGAAACTTGGGGGACTAAAACTGCCAATTATGCAAACTTGATACGTTTTTCACCAGATTTTGATGTTTTTGCATTTAAAACACATAAAACACTTATTTGTGATATTTTCATCATTTTGATACATTTCTGAGTGTTTTCAGATGTTTTTGACATTCTAAATAGTACAAAAATGATGAGTATTTACACACTCATCAGGGAGTCATTAAATGGTAAGCAAAAGATTTTCAAACTTCAAAGAGAGTTTGAATTTGGAAGAAAAGCTGATGACAAGCTGTTCTGTAGACACGGATCCCAAGGTTCCCTCTCACTAGGGATCCCTCTAGTTATAAACCAGGGATCTGTCTGTCAGACAGCATAGTAGTGAGGTGATTATGCTCCTTTAAGGTCTAGTACCTATAAATATTAAGGGTTTGATTTCCCTCAGGTGTCTTAAATGGTATGTGACTTAAATGTCTAACTACAAGGAGTGGGGATACCAAATGATGGTTTTTGGTAGAAAAGGGACCTTTTAGAGAGTGCAACTAAGTATTTAGGGATGATGCTATTGATTTGAGGATGAAAAATGAGGGCAATTGATCCTAGAGATCAGATGGTGGCTTAAGAAAGATTTGGAAAATTCCTAAAAAATAAAAAGAAATAGAAAAAGTAGTTTTAAGCCTATTTTGAGGTAATGATAACTAAAATCAATTTGATAAAATTGAGAGAAATATCAAAGTGTTGTGAGATGTAAGGAATAATGTGTGAGCATTGGAGCGGAAATATGGTGAGGTTTGGTGAAGTGATAAATCAAAAATACCTAGAGTGTGATCCTATGTTAGCTATGAGTGAGTGTGAGATCTACTAAGGTTGAAAAGGACTTAAGTGGTCCTAAAGTTCATGTTTAGCTATTGTGATAAGGTTTAGAGGATTTGATTGAATTGAAAGTGTAAAAAATCCTTGTTTGTTTTCTCGGACCCTACGGTTCCCTCATCTGAGGGATCCGGCTAGTTATAGCTCAGAGATCCGGCTACTGCTGACAAGTAGCTTCTCAGCAAATGTGCAGTTTTTGCAATCTTTATCAAATACTCATCCTAATCATTTATACATTCAATAACCATATGAAAGCAACAAATATAATGCATAGTAAGTAAGGACGACTAGAATTTAAGCAAAATGAGTAGGACCGACTACTTGATTGAGATCAAGTTGTCGTAAAATTCTCATTTTTCGGGTTCCTAAGTTAGAATTTTTTAGTTTATGCCACCTACTACGAGCTACATCATAAACTACAAAAATATTTTTTAGATTGTTTACAAACCATTGTTCACAAATTGTTCAAAAATTATGGTCTACGACCTTACCTTCCTTCCATTCAACCTCTTAATCCATCTCCATCTTTATCTCCATCTCTATCACCTCTACTCTTCACTCTTTACCCCTTCACCCCTACTTCTTCTTCTTCATGAGGAAGTTAGAAAAACACTTGAACATGCCCTTGGTTTGTTGGAACTCTTGTGAAGGGCTCGAAACTTTTGGCAGTTGGTCAATGTATGCTAGGGGGTCGAGATGAACGTTGCCAAGGTGGTTGGTACCTTCTCCTTGTCTCTCTCTTTCTCTTTCATCCGATGAATCCGTAGGAAGGTGAGGTCTGTTGCCATCAACCATGATCCTTGTAGTCTTTCCATTGGATAAGGGAACCATAACCTTGTTGCAAAAGGTGTGGTCATTGGAGTAAGGAGAATCATCTAGAGCAAAGATGAAGTTTGCTAGGCGAGTCAAGAGCATGGCATAGGGGAGTACCATCTTGTCCATACTTTTCACACTTGCCATTATTTTCACCATGTAATAGGCGAGGTTGAAGTGAGTGTCGGTTACAAGGCAATAAATCATGAAGCTTAGGCAAGCATTAGGATGATCCTTATTTCCTCCCAAACAAAGAACGTTCTCCCTTAGCACAAGTTCCCATTTCTTGTATAATGGGAAAATTTCTGAAAGCTTCATTTGAAACTGATCTCTATAGATTACCTTGGACTTTCTAGTGACTCTTGAAAGAGAGGCTCTTTCCATGAAGATGGTATCTCTTACTGTAGTTGCTTCCGGGATGGCTGTGAATTATACCTCGTGATGATCCACCATGTCATGAAGCTCGGCCAATGACCATTCATTTGAGTACATACATACTCCTTGACATGGAATATGAAGTATCCTATCAAACTCTTCAAGTGTAAAGGTGAACTCGTGCTCACTGATGATAAAGGCTATCGAAATGGTCCCATCTTCATTTCGAATGATATTCATGGTCTTGTAAAACTCTAGTACAAACACCGGAAAAATTTGCTCATTAATGTTCAAAAGGCAATGGAAGTTGATTCCCGCAAAGACTTGGGTAATGTTGGTGTTGTTGATGAATGAGGGTTCAACTACTCGTCCTTCGTGGATAATCTCTTTTCCAACATCTTGAAGGCTTTTCGGTCATCCGGGCTCAACCCATCCTTTCAATGGTACATGGGAATGTAATGTGCGGTGTCTTGGTAATCTTGTTGTCTATTGCTAGGCATGATTGGTCCTAAACATCAAAACTACAATGTGGTTTTAATTGTGTGAATAGTAATCCTAATGGGATTCATCACAATTTTTCTCAATACATCTTCATTGAATTCGAAAAGTGAGTTTAATTTGTATTAACAATGTTGATTCTTCGATTTAGTATATCTTAGAAAACAATATTTAGCAAATTGTGACAAACCCATTTGAGCTCAATTTCTAAAGATGAAAATTGTACTCCTAGGAATTTAAGAATGAAAATAACAATGTAGTGAAGATTATACTTACACAAGTGATTGTTTCCTTAGAGAAGATGATGAATTAACTCCTGTGAACATTAAATTGGGTTTTATGTTCGTGAGTTTTGAGAGAGTAAAGTGAAGAGTGTGTGGAAAACTAGAAGGGGGGTTGAATAGTTTTACCAATTTAAAACTTCCTTTTAGAAATTTAGATCGACTTATGTCAATCTATTTAGATGTGTATGTTGGACGTTGATAGATAGATATATAAAATTATAATGTAAGATAAAGAGTAAAAAGCACATAACCACGACACGAGTATTTATAATGGTTTGGATACAAGGACACCTTCCTTGCCCTACTCCACTCCCCGAGTCACCTACTCAAGAGTTTGTAAACACTACACGACACCAATCTCCTTATGGTGGAGAAGCCTTCACAACGTTGCCTACTCTTTTTCCGGTACTAGGCTAATGATCGGGTCCAAACCGTTAAGTTTTGTCACACAAGCCAACCACTTGTGAATGGTCAACCGTAACAAAAGCCAAACAGTCTGGAACCAAATGCAATTAAGATCTGGAGAGTATAGTTTTACCTCAGGTCGTTAAGTCCCAACGAGCTGTGCAATTAAATCTAAACGTATAGTGATCGGGTAATTATGAACAGGAATGGATTACTGATAATACTAAATGACAAAGGAAATATCTGAGAAAATTAAAAATCTAAATTATATTAAATAAACGCTATCACTATTTTTAAAATGATGTTTTTGATTACGTAAAGGAAACTAAAAACGAATTTAACAAAACGCGAATTAAATGCAAATACGTCTAATCTAAGCCCTAAAAATGATCTAAAATTACTCTTAAACTAAAAATGATGTTTGAAAACTAATTATGAATTAAAACTAATTTTTAGGATTTTTCTTGATTTATTTTGAATTAAAAACTAATTTTAAACTTTTAAAACTAAATTAAAATACTAAAAATTATGAAAATTAATGGGAAAATTATGAAACTATTTTTCAAAAATCTAAAATAACAAAAGAGAATTTTCAAAACTGGATTTGTAATTTTCTGATTATTTTTCTATTTTCTATGAATTAAAAACTAATTAAATTGGTAAAAATTACAAATTAAACTAGTAAAAATCTGGAAAAATTGTTTTTTTGCTTTTTATATTTTTCTTAATCTAGGAAAAATGAAAACTTATTTTTTTGAGGCTTTTCTGATTTAATTGAATTAAAAGCTATTTAAAAAGTCCTAAAAATTGATTTAAATGGGGAAAAATATCAAAAAGTGATGAAAAATTATGAAAAATTCAGAAAAACTTTAAAATAATATTCTGAATCTAGGAAAATTGATAAAACTAATACTTGTTTGTAAGGAAAGAGAGCTGTAGTGGAAGTGCTTATTAATAAGCACTACAAATTAAGCTAAAGACCTCAAAATAAGCACCAAATGTTCCCAGTAGCTAAGACATGCTAAAACTACTTAAAACTAACCCATTTCAAACAGTCTAAACCTTTAAGGTGCAAACTACTATGATTTGACTTGATTGATTTTAAAAGTTGAAAACAGTCTTGGATCCCTACTTTAAGCTAGTGCACAAGCTTATTAAGTGAGCTGTAGCCAAAAACAGAAGTACAATTCTCTAGTCCACTCACCAAAGAGCATATAAACCAAACTTGAACCCTAGAGAAGCTGTAATAAGCTCTCTAGAGCTTGAGTAAAAAGCTGAGAAAAACCTTTGGTTGTGACTGTGCTCTGTCTCATGGCACAGGGGATGAATTAACAAGCTTATTTGAGGCTTCAAAAGCTTTTGGAAAATTCCACAAAAATCAATTATGGAAACTAGACCAACTGAATTTGTCAAACCCAAAATCCCAAAAACTATTGACCAAAGATTAACAAATGATAAATCTGTAAAGTTTTGGAAAAAAAACTGCTTTTGGCCAAATTTGACTTTTTAAAACAGAAGCTATGTTTGACTTTGGTGAGTTTTGATCCCAAATGACTAACTAATTTTGGTGTATTAAGATATAGTGATACTAAATTAAGCTACCCTGTCTAACTCTAAGCCTAAATGCAAAGTATCCTAGTCTAATTCTAACAGATGTGAAACTTGCAGCAGTCCTGATCTAGTTTTGACTTTTACTAATCCTAGGTGCAATCAAGTGACTAAAATGATCCTATTATACCTAAGTAAGGCTAAAGTAACTAGTTTTAGCCACTGAACTACCCTCAATCTCAGTCCAACACCTAATGCCAAACACCAGTTTCAAGGCTAAATTGCAAGTTTTCAAATCAGATCTTAAACTAAGGCTACATTAAACTATCAAATAGATCCCAACAAACTCAGTTTACCCTTATGGAAACAATTATACCCACACTTAACCACTATTAATGAGATGATCCACCTGATGCAAAATGTTAATTATGCAGCTCTAAGATAATAACGACGGAAATGAAAACAAATGTCTAACTATTGAGAATAAGCTATACTACAGTAGAAATTATGCTAATAAAGCTAAACACACAGGATTAAAGAACTAGAACAGATTTGAGAAAGAATTGTGATACTCACAGTTGTGTCCTAGTTGTGTCCAACAAACTGAATACCAACTAAATGCCATAAACTCTGTTCAATACCCATTCACTCCTACAAATCAAACTACATTACACCAAAACTGATCCAATTCCATGCTTATCAACCCAATCCAGCTTCCACATGTGATAATTTGACTTTTGTTGACTGGGTAATTTGAGAGTAAAATCTAAGTAAGGGGCTGTCTGAGCAATTAATAAGCTATTGAAAAGCTTATAACAGCTTATGAAAGCAATTTGAACAACGAAGGTTTATCTTAACACTGCTTAACTATAATTTTTATATTTTTATTTTTTTTATAAATTTCTTTTTTAAGAGATTTTCATATATTTTTTTTTGTAATTTTTGGTTATAAGAAACTTGAACTGAATGCTTGAATCAAATAAGCTTAAGTATATCTTTGAATACTCAATAAGCTAATGAGAGAGCTTAACACAGAAATGAGATTGAGATTGAAAACTGGTTAAAAACTGAATTTGATTAAAACGCAGAACTGAGTACAAATTGAGAATTACAAAAAGTGAAAATACAAATAACTGAGTTAACAAATGACAATGAAAGATACAAATAGTTAAATGAGTAAACGGTGCTAAAAAAAAACTAACTCTCCTCACTCCCTAGCTACTCTTCTCTTATTTATACATCCAAAAGGTCTTCTCTCTCTCTCTCTCCTGAGCATTTCCCACTTGCATTTGGGACCATTGGATGACTTGAGTCATTTTTGGCCATTGATGATATTTTGGCGCCAAAATGGTTTTAACAGATGTGGGGGTTTTGAGTGTTAGGTTGAAGAAAGCATTTAATGTTTCTTGGCTTGGGGTGTTTGGAGGGTAGGAATAAGGTGATGATGATGGAGAGTGGGAAGATGTTGCAGGCGTAGGTAGGTGATGATGAGGGGGAAGGGAAACCCGTGAGGCGGTTTTATTATTTTAAACGTGGGTGGGTTGGGTTTAATACTTGACCGGGTTAAAAGGGGTAACGGGTTTGGGTATTGGATTTGGACCGTGGGTTTTGGGCTTGGGATTTTGTTGGACTTGGGGTTTAAGTTAGTAATTAGGATTTAAAATGGACTAGGGATTAACTAGGAACCCAAGTGAAATTTCAAGGACTAGAAGTGTACAAGCTGAAAATCCAGGGACCACGTATGTAATTCTGAAAATGCTTTCCAAGGACCAATCTTGACAATCTCTAATAATCCAAGGACTATATTTGCCAAATCTGAAACTTGATGGACTAAACTTGTAATTTCTCAAAACTTTATAATTTTTCACCAAAGGACTAATTATGACAAATTATGATTTCAAAAGGACCTTTGGTGACTTTTCTTTTAAAATAAGTGCTCAGGGACTATTTTTGACAACTTTTGAAACTTAGGGGACTAAAACTGCCAATTATACAAACTTAGCTCATTTTTCATCTGATTTTAAACATTTTTGCATCTGAAACATATAAAATACACTTTTGGAATATTTTCAGTATTTTGATGCATTTCTGAGCGTTTTTAAGTGTTTTGCAGTTCAGATTTGACCAAAAATGATGAGTATTTACACACTCATCAATTCCCCACACTAAATGATGAGTGTGTAAATACTCATCATTTTTGGGTCAATCTGAACTGCAAAACGTTTAAAAATGCTCAGAAATGCATCAAAATACTGAAAATATTCCAAAATTGCATTTTATATGTTTCAGATGCAAAATGTTCAAAATCAGATGAAAAATGAGCTAAGTTTGCATAATTGGCGTTTCATCCCCCAAGTTTCAAGAATTGTCAGAAATAGTCCCTGAGCACATAATTTCAAAAGAAAAATCACCAAAGGTCCTTTTAAAATCATAACTTGTCAAAATTAGTCCTTTGGTGAAAAATGTCAAAAGTTTTGAGAAATTACAAAATTGGTCCTTCAAGTTTGAAAATTGGCAAAAATGGCCCTTGGAAATTGGAAAATATCAAGTTTGGTCCTTGTACTTTTTGAGATTGTCACTTTTGGTCCCTTGGAACAACTTTGTGAAAATGGCAGCAATGGTCCCTTGAATTTCAGAATTTACAACAAAGGTCCCTATGTTATTAAACCTTTAAACCATTTGGCCTTGTCAAAACTACTTGTGACCCTGCCATAACCAATTGGACCCCCATTTTGGACCCCCTTTGATATTAGACCTCAAGTCAAACCTCTGGTCAACAAACACAACACGCACCAAAACTTCTTCCCCTTCAACTGCTTTCTGCAAATGCCTGCCAACACTCCATCCCCTTCCTCCACTCATTTTTCCACCCACCCTTATCACTCCAAACACCACAATCCAAAAGGCATTAATTACTTCATCCCCTTTGCACTCAATCTCACTCAACTGTTAAAAAACCAAATTCCCGCCAAAAATGATCAATGGCCAAAATGATCTTGAAGCCATCCAATGGTCCTAGAGAGAGGTGGGATTATCTCAGAGAGAGAAAAGAAGACATTGGGAGCTATAAAAGAGAGAGAAGAAGCAATGGAAAAAGGGTAGTTAGTTTTAGTTCTAAAAATGTATGTCGTTTTTTAAGTTATTATGTCTTAAATAAATTTTTAGTTATAATTTCAAGCTATTTGTATCAAACTAAGCTAGCTAAGTGTATTACAACTGTGTTCAAGTATCAATTCAAGCTTTTGTTCAGATTTCATCTTTTATGTTTACTGTTGAGTATTTCAGTTTCAATTTCAGATATTCAAGCTTTAAATAGCTTCTTTCTAAGTTCATATAAGCTGATATAAGCTGCTTATAGCTTTGTAAAAGCTTACATTTAATTTTCAAGCCATTTTCATTCATGGTCAACAAAAGTCAACTGTTGATGCTTAATTGGATTTGGTCATGGTATGGATGATGCAGAGCATGGATATGGGGAGGATTAGAGTAGATTAGATTAGTTATAGTTCTGGTTTTGGCCTGCAAACAATTTGGACACATGTGAGTAGCATTCTCAACTTCAGTTTTCATCCATTTTGCAGATTGTGTTTATATTTGTGTTTGTAGTTATAACCTGTTTAAATGTGTTTATTTAGTTGTATTTAAGTCATTCAAACTTAGTTTGATCATTAATGCAAGTTGGTTTAGTGTTTAGCTCATGTTAAGTTCAAATCAGTCAATTATAGTGGTGTTTGGATTGTACATGTAAACTGTTTTAGAGAGGTGTTAAGTGTTTGAATATTGTTGTTTTATGTTTGTGAAGTTCTAATTGACTCATTTGAGTCAGTTAGTTGTGCCTGCATTTGTTCAAAAGTCAAACTCACCATTTATCTGTCTCAGTTGTTTATCTGTTGAGATTTGGCAAAACCAAAAGCTCATTTTGTGTTTAACTATCATAGATAAAGCTTGCAGTAGGTGTAATTCATCTTAAAACATCATATTCAGTTGGTAAATCTAGACCAAATTTCATTTAAGTCAACATTTCTTGTTTGCTTCAAAAGTCAAAATTGCAAAATTCCAGTTTTCATCCAACCTAGAAGGATTTTTCATGGATTCATTTCTAAGCCAAAGTCAGTGGAACTTAGTACTTTAAAAACTTCAGCTGGTCTCTTTACTTATCATCATTTTAGCACATTTTTGTCAAAGTTTTATAAGCTCCCAAATGGCTTATCAACATGGGCCTATCTGCCCTGTGCATTGACTCAGTGAAAGCTGAGTCTGCACAGGGGTTTTGCAGAGCTTCTGCAAAGCTCATTTGAGCTCATCTAGGTCTCCTTTTTGGTTTACAAGCACCTAGCCAGGTCTAGTATAGGTCCCCATTTTTGGTTTTTGAATCTCAGCTTATTTGATAGCTTATTCATAGGCTCAAAGTAGGCCTCAGAATCTGTTTTTGTGCTTAAACTCAAATAAGCCAAATCATAGCAACTTGAGTTTCAGTGGTTAAGAGCAGTCGAGATAAGTTGGTTTTAAGTGCTTTTAGTTTATTTTAGCTTCTGTATCAGTTTGGAAGTCATTTAGTTCTTTTAGCTTAATCAAAGTGCTTATTTATAAACAGTTTCCACTGCAGCTTCAATTCCCTTCACACAAGCACTTGTTTTTCCATTTTTCCTAGATTACTCATATTATTTTAAGCTTATCTTGAATTTTTTAGATTTTTCTAAGTTAGTTTGTTATTTTTCTTGATTTTAATTAGTTTTTAAGCATTTTTAAATAGCATTTAATACAATTAATTAAGAAAAGTTTCAAAAAAATAATTTTTCATTTTTCTTAAGTTAAGATAAATATAAAAAGTCAAAAAAATATTTTTCTAGATTTTTCTTAGTTAAATTTGTATTTTTAAGAAATTTAATTAGTTTTTAATAGTTTTTAATTCCTAGAAAATAGAAAAATAATCAGAAAAATACAAAAATAGTTTTGAAAATTCTCTTTTGTTATTTTAGATTTTTCCAAGTCATAATTTTATTTTTCTAGCTTTATTTCATATTTTCTTGTATTTTAGTCTATTATTAAATAGTTAAAAATAGTTTTTAATTAATAATAATTAATTTAATAGTTTTAAAAATAATTTTCTTTTTCTAAAAATTTTCTTTTATCATTAGGTTTGTAAAAATATCATTTTCATATTTTTAGGATTAATATTGTGCAAGTTTCACTTTTTCTATTGTACGCTACGTAGTTTTTAATTAAGTTTTATAAAAACATAAAAACAAAAACATCATTTTAAAAATAGTGATAGCGTTTATTTAATATTTTTTATCTTTTTAATTTCCTTTAATTTGCATTTAAGCCTCTGTAATTTGTTGGCTTTTTCTGTAGTTATAATCATATCAAATCCCTTTTTTCCGTTCTAATCTCTCGATCACTATACGTTTGGTGATTCTTCGCATAGCTCGCTGGGACATAACGACCCGGTGAAACACTATACTCCCCAGATCTTCATTGCATTTGTGCTTAAGCTGTTTTAAGTTTCTTACAGTTGGCCATTCACAAGTGGTCAGCTTGCGTGAGAAAACTTGACGGTTTTGCACGAATCAAATTTTTGGCGCCGCTGCCGGGGAGCTGTGCTGATTATCTTACGTTTAGCAGA
This sequence comes from Chrysanthemum makinoi, assembly GCA_910596185.1. Classification (NCBI taxonomy): domain Eukaryota; kingdom Viridiplantae; phylum Streptophyta; class Magnoliopsida; order Asterales; family Asteraceae; genus Chrysanthemum; species Chrysanthemum makinoi. Next base: position 18,139,183 of record OU343218.1, read on the forward strand.
TTAGTAATTTGAATATTCACTCTTTGTTCATACCATCCATCTGTATGTATTTATATTTTCTTATAAAAATCATAAACCCAAAAATATTCTTCTCGTTCCTCTTAACCATTTGATTCTCTTCTTAACCCTCTATATGTTTAATTCTTATGGCGACAATCGTCAACATCATCGTCACAAGTGTGTGTGAGCGGTGTGGAAGGCCTAGTTCAAGCGAATTTTGCAATTCGTGCGAATTATCGATCAAAAATTCTTTTCAAAGCTATTTCGACCACCCGCCACAACCAGAAATACGTTCTAATGTTGACAAACCCGTTCAAACGTCGGAGCTACCTCAAGCACCCACTGAGGATTACGAGGACAATCTCTTTGAATTTAGAGCCCGTAATCTAATTGAACAAATTCAAGCCAATGAAAAAAGGTCGAGAATCAGAATTGATTACGATGAACCCGTTCAAACACAGGTGACTAGCAAGAATGACTTGCCGAATCTTCACGTTTCTCAAGAACCAGAACCGGAGACCATAACGGAAGTGGTGGAAATTGCTAGCTCTCAGAGCACACCACTTGTCCCACCTCCTGATTTCTCAAAATGTTCTTCGAGTCTTGATAGTCATTCTGATCACCATGTTGGTTTTGTTGATTCTTTGAATGAACCGATTCTTTCTCATTACTCTCAAATGAAATCGTTTATTCCTTGCGTCGGTTGTGGTGAGCCTCTTTTTGGTTCACCCTGTCGTTGGTGTACGTGTGTACAATGTGGTAATGATATTCATAACGGGAGTTGTTTGTTTTGTGGTTCGAGTAATTCATTTGATTATAATCCGAATCCGAACTCATTTAACGATCCCTCAAACTTTTCCAATTACCCACCACAGCCCGACTTATCTTCATATAATCAAAATTACTGCTGTGAATTTTGTGGAGGACCTCACCAAGGATTTGAGTGTCAATCCGGAAACACGTTTGTCTATGAACAGTTTTCCGGTGATGCTCAGAACTTTGGTTATGACCAATATCCATATAATTCACCAATCCAGACTCAACAGTTTTACTGTTGTGAGTACTGTGGAGGTCCCCATTTCAGCTCTGATTGTCAAATAGGGAATCCATTCCCTTGTAACAATCATGACTCTCACAGGTTTGATAATTTCCAACCTCCACAGCACCATACGGTTCAAACTCCACCTGAGCCGTTATCTCAAGAAATCTCCCAAGATTTTGAAACCGTAATGAAAACACTTGATGATATGATGCAAAACTTTAAAAATCAAGTGAGTAGTGAAAAGACCATGGGAGAATTGCTGGCCGAAGAACGAGAAGAACGAGAGGCCCGCAAATCTAGGGAAGAATTATTAATCCTAGAGCAAGCAGCTCTAAGGCGTTCCCAATTTCTCAAGGCAGCTCTTTATGACGATGACGAGGAGATTTTTTATCCTTTTAAAGATAATATTTCTCAACTCCCTCAGTCAGTTGATATCCCAGCAGTTGAGATTCCATCTCAAACAACTGCTATCACACCCGAGGCTCCCACTCACTCTCTGAACATGGGGGACGAGCATCTCGACACTGTTCCTGAAAAGGAATCGGACGAATTCATAAAGTCTAGTGTTGAGAACCTTGTCCCAATCCCAAGAGAGTCACAGGGAATTCTCGAGCATTTGTGTGATATCCCTACCCCTCTTGTCTTCCCAAAAGATCATGTTGAGATGTTCTCCGATTCTGATGATGATGATTCGTTATCTTATGGAGACATCGTTTATGTGGAAGATTTACCTTCTGAGCTTGTTAGCTTAGAAGAAGAGAATGATGAAGTTACTGACACTGAAATCAAAGATGAAGCACTTCGTGCAACATTACTGAATGTCAGTCTTCTCATTTCTAAAATCGAGGCTTTCAAAGAGAAACCAATTTCATCTCCTATCCTCATTAAGGGTAGTGACATTCTTTCCGATGATTCTAATCCGGAAATGAAAGCTTTCTGTTTTGATAATATGGGAGAGAAGATTAGTGGCAGTACCACTTTTCATTCTCATAATTCTCTCCCCGATTATGAATCATGTACATTGGAGGAGTTCACCAGTGAACCCACTCATATCAATTCCGAATATGATTCATTCACCTTCATGGAGTTCTCAGATGAACTCACTCATATCATATCTCCGCCGGAGTATTATAATTTCTACTTTGATCTAGACACTCCCATAATATGTCTTGATCAAGCAAGCTTAACTGATGAGATTCATGAAACTATGAATTCTCCTATTGAGGATGAAGAGTTAGTCATGATTTCTATCATGATTTTCTTTCTTTTCTTCATATATTCTGTCACTTCTCCTGTTCTTCACTCCTTCGGGAATGAAGACATTATCTTTGATCCCGGCATTTCCATGTATCATTATCTTGAACCGGGAATATATCTCATCGGTGTGGAACTTTCTCGTGCTTCAAATGTTTGTCCAAACATCTTGAACGAAAGTCCGATGGAGATTGTCTCTTCCACGTTACTTTCCCCATGAACAAATGAATACGGGGTCGAGTCAAGCTAACGACTCGGCAATCAAAAACAGTAGCATGCCATATGGGTTTTTCACCCATATTTCTGACTTCTTTCTATCTTTCTACCACCCTAGTGTGGGGGGGGGGGGGTTGCCCCACATGTTGTGTATATAAGTAAGTTCAAAAAAAAAAAAAAAAAAAATCTTTCTAAATAATGGCCGTAGTATTTCCCTTTTACGTTCTCAGTTTCGGCATAACCGCCGGTACTTTGAATATTGAGGGCAATATTCATTTCTAAGTGTGGGGGGGAATTCTCACGAATTTTATCATGTAATTATACCGCCTAATTCCCCCGTTTTTGGCCAAAATTTTTTTTGGAGTAAGTGTTCTACACTTACTCAATTGGTTATCAGTTGTCACACCCCCAAATTACCTGTTTTGCAGCGGAATGGAATTCCTGGGGATTGACTGTCATAGCATCACAATCACAGTTATATTGAACGACCTAAAGTGTCGTTTAAAAACACATCGTTGGATATTTAATAAAAGTGTTCAGAGTTACAACATAGGTCCCAAAAGTTTATAAAGTTTGTGGAAATATAAATATATCACAAGTCCAAACGATGGTTTTGAAAGAAAATGCCATAATGTACAATGATATAAGTCGACGCCGCGACTCAAAAGGTTCCTTAACCATGCCATGATGAGTATGCCTTAGTTACCTGAAAATACATTGCTAAAACGGTCAACAATAATGTTGGTGAGAAATCATAGGTTTATGTAAATGTTTTATGCGACTACGCAAGTATAAACCAGGTATGACAATCATGTCACAGAAAAATGTTACAATTGCTATAAGTCCATGACACCGAAACTAGACTGTTCATAATGTATGCCCCAACAGAGTGTTTGCCAGACAACTCAATAATGTTATTAAATGAAATGCATCCGTATGACTAGTTGGGATTCACCAACCCGGATGGAGGCGTCACCCTCGATAGATCTATCCACTCACCCTCGCTTCTAAGATTAACGGTTCATGTTCAGGAAATGGGGACTTTCAATTGGCATGTGGTAACTTAAGCAATGTAAATGAATTTAACATACTTGGTATCGTAATAAAAATGTTGTGCAATGTATTCTCCCCCGTAGGTTTGAAAATAATTATAAACATGTACGACGGGGCTATGAAAACTCACTTGGTAAACTGGTATGATGACAAGAGTGAGTACACCGAGGTATAATGTGATGCTTTAATCTGGACCTATTACGAATGATATGATATGTAATGAGTTATGATGTAATGTTATGCATGCATTTCGTATGTTATTTATACCATTTGTGAGTTTTGAAAATAATATTTATCGTCGAAAAATACTCTTTTGACGTCTTGACCAATCTTAAATTACTTTACAAGTATTTACGTCAAAATGTCATCCTACAATAGTTTCGTAATGATTTATTGTGAAATTTTAACTTTTCGTCGTAAAATAATGTCGTCGGAAATTTCATGAAAGTGACAAAAATGGCTTTGAAAAACTAGTCGTAAAATGGTGTACGTCGAACGTTAGGAAACGAACTCGACGGTTTTGGAAAGCTTGTATCAAAATCTAGAAGTTTTAGTACATGAGTTTTCGTCATAGAGGTCTCAAACATAAAGATAATAGGGGTTAAATATGGTGATTTTGTCTAAATGTTGTTTAAAAGTGAGTTTCGGCAAAGTTTAAGCAATCGTAAATAATTTATTACAACTCCGCTATACAAACGGTTGATCGTTTTGAAAAATATGCTTGATGATCTCGATTTTATTAGAAGACATCTCGTTACAAAAAGTTCTACGTCATAGTTAAAAATAGCCTTCAACATGGTCGTTTTGTTTACCGTAACACTTGACAAATAAAAATAATATAGTTTTTCGTAAGTAATAAAGTTACGGCAATTTATGAAAACGTGTATATTTTTGTCGTTACAAATCCGTTTTCTACGTATTATACGTCCTTAGCTTCGTATCGAAGTATACTAATATATTTTTGATAAGTCGAAATAATTTGTAAAGCTTAGGACTCGTTTTTGACTCGTACAAAACTAAAATAGGTTGCTGAAATTTCAGAAAATATATATTTCGTCGTCAAACTTGAAAAATTCATAACTTCTTCGTTATAACTCCGTTTTAATCCGTTCAAGCGGCCACGGATTCGTTTTAAAGTATATTTTCTAATTATCTAGGCCAAAAACTCATGTCTACTGTCGGATTTTCCAGAAAAACAAAATAAGATCAGACCACTTTTTATACTTGTCGAAAATAGTTTTTCTCGTACTAAACCTATTCCAATCCCTTCAAAACAACTCCAAAGCTATTCTAATCCTACCATACACCTTCTTAGGGTGTCATGGGTTCCTAGACATCATCAAGACCAATATATAACAAGGGATAAATTATAGGATGACTTATATGTATCAAACTCTAAAAATCAATGTAAAAATGGTATAAATAACCACAAGTCATGCATGCTTGCTCAAAAATGAAGAAATAAATATGAAATGAAAATGAAAGATATAAAATGAAAGTGATATGCTTACAAGCTACTATGATGAGGTGATTAGAACAAGGATTAACCTAAACACCCTAGGTTTTTATTTCAAAACCTTTAATAAGAGTGTAATCTAGATTGTTTAACTTGAGCTTGGAAAAATTTTGATGATTTCTTCTTCAATCAATGGCTTGGCCGGTTTTAGAGAGAAGGAAAAAGATGAGAGAAATCTTTGCTATCTTGAAAAATTTAGATGAATGAATGAAGTGAATTTTAAGTGAAGTGTAAATCTATACTATCAAGAGACAAAAATTACCAACTCATTAATTGCACTACCCACTCTTGACTCACCCCCCCCTAAGGCCGGTTTTGGGGGGATGTATATCACAAAATATCTTTTTTTTTTTTTTTTTTATAATGTATAAGTAAATGTAAGTTTAATAAATATAATTTGTAACTTGTACATACATTTTTGTGTTTAGGGTAGTGTTGTCTTAAAAATAATTTTAATGGATCAAAGTAATATATTGTAGTCATAAAAATTGTAAAAATACATTTCTTGCAACAATTTGAGTGATATAGTAATTATCGTGTAGTTTTTAAGAAAAGCGTCGTAATAATATAAATTTAACGATTTATATACAAAATAAATTTAAAACACTAGGTAAACTCAAAATATTGTTTTTATAGACTAAATGTAAGTATAAAAATATATCGGGATCATTTTCGGAAGTATCGGATTTAATGTTCAAAATAATAACTTACGCGATAACGTTTATTTAATATAAAATTTACGCGTTTAATGTGAAATGCAATGTCATGAATGAACTAACATGATGCAAATGATGCTAGTGAAATGTAGACTAAACTTAGTCCATATGAAATGTTCGTGATGATATGATCATGAATTCGCCGCTAAACCATAAAGGTTACGCGAATTTGGAACACGTAAACCTAGTTTACGATAAATGTTGAAATGGTGAAGCATGAATTGTTTTGAGAAATGACCTGAAAGTGCGAGTTGTCACATCAGTCCACCTTGTCTAATAAACAAAAGGATTGGCTAATCCAGGAGCAAACGGCTCTTGGTAAAGATATCTCAAATCCGTTGACGGCTTGCAATTTGCCCAAAATTGTATGGTATTCAGCTCACCATATCCTAAAAAGTGAAGAGATGGCTAGCCCGCAAGTTTATGGCTTGTGGTAAAGGCAGTGGAAAAACCATAATTGGTAATTAGCTCACCAAAGATAATATTGATAATTTATCTAAGAGTTGGCTAGTCCAGAAGCAAACGGCTTCTGGTAAAGACAAATCAAATCCGTTGAAAGCTGGTGGTTTGCTCAAAATCACATGGTTATCGGTGTACCATGGTTCTTACTTGAACTAAAACATTTGGCTACTCCAGAAGTAATGGATTTTGGTAAAGAGATTCAAATCCATTAAGTTTTTCTCAAAAGATTGCTAGGGACTAGCAATAGTTTAGTGTGGGGGATTGATGAGTGTGTAAATACTCATCATTTTAGGTCAACTGAATCTGCAAAACGTTTAAAAATAATGCATCAAAATACTGAAAATATTCCAAAATTGCATTTTATATGTTTCAGATGCAAAATGTTCAAAATCAGATGAAAAATGAGCTAAGTTTGCATAATTGGCAGTTTCAGTCCCCCAAGTTTCAAAAATTGTCAGAAATAGTCCCGAGCACATAATTTCAAAGAAAAATCACCAAAGGTCCTTTTAAAATCATAACTTGTCAAAATTAGTCCTTTGGTGAAAAATGTCAAAAGTTTTGAGAAATTACAAAATTGGTCCTTCAAGTTTGAAAATTGGCAAAAATAGCCCCTGGAAATTGGAAAATATCAAGTTTGGTCCTTATACTTTTTGAGATTGTCACTTTTGGTCCCTTGGAACAACTTTGTGAAAATGGCAGCAATGGTCCCTTGAATTTCAGAATTTACAACAAAGGTCCCTATGTTATTAAACCTTTAAACCATTTGGCCTTGTCAAAACTACTTGTGACCCTGCCATAACCAATTGGACCCCCATTTTGGACCCCCTTTGATATTAGACCTCAAGTCAAACCTCTGGTCAACAAACACAACACGCGCCAAAACTTCTTCCCCTTCAACTGCTTTCTGCAAATGCCTGCCAACACTCCATCCCCCCTCCTCCAGCTCATTTTTCCACCCACCCTTATCACTCCAAACACCACAATCCAAAAGGCATTAATTACTTCATCCCCTTTGCACTCAATCTCACTCAACTGTTAAAAAACCAAATTCCCGCCAAAAATGATCAATGGCCAAAAATGATCTTGAAGCCATCCAATGGTCCTAGAGAGAGGTGGGATTATCTCAGAGAGAGAAAAGAAGACATTGGGAGCTATAAAAGAGAGAGAAGAAGCAATGGAACAAGAGTAGTTAGTTTTAGTTTTAAAAATGTATGTCGTTTTTTTAGTTATTATGTCTTAAATAAATTTTTAGTTATAATTTCAAGCTATTTGTATCAAACTAAGCTAGCTAAGTGTATTACAACTGTGTTCAAGTATCAATTCAAGCTTTTGTTCAGATTTCATCTTTTATGTTTACTGTTGAGTATTTCTGTTTCAATTTCAGATATTCAAGCTTTAAATAGCTTCTTTCTAAGTTCATATAAGCTGATATAAGCTGCTTATAGCTTTGTAAAAGCTTACATTTAATTTTCAAGCCATTTTCATTCATGGTCAACAAAAGTCAACTGTTGATGCTTAATTGGATTTGGTCATGGTATGGATGATGCAGAGCATGGATATGGGGAGGATTAGAGTAGATTAGATTAGTTATAGTTCTGGTTTTGGCCTGCAAACAATTTGGACACATGTGAGTAGCATTCTCAACTTCAGTTTTCATCCATTTTGCAGATTGTGTTTATATTTGTGTTTGTAGTTATAACCTGTTTAAATGTGTTTATTTAGTTGTATTTAAGTCATTCAAACTTAGTTTGATCATTAATGCAAGTTGGTTTAGTGTTTAGCTCATGTTAAGTTCAAATCAGTCAATTATAGTGGTGTTTGGATTGTACATGTAAACTGTTTTAGAGAGGTGTTAAGTGTTTGAATATTGTTGTTTTATGTTTGTGAAGTTCTAATTGACTCATTTGAGTCAGTTAGTTGTGCCTGCATTTGTTCAAAAGTCAAACTCACCATTTATCTGTCTCAGTTGTTTATCTGTTGAGATTTGGCAAAACCAAAAGCTCATTTTGTGTTTAACTATCATAGATAAAAGCTTGCAGAGGTGTAATTCATCTTAAAACATCATATTCAGTTGGTAAATCTAGACCAAATTTCATTTAAGTCAACATTTCTTGTTTGCTTCAAAAGTCAAAATTGCAAAATTCCAGTTTTCATCCAACCTAGAAGGATTTTTCATGGATTCATTTCTAAGCCAAAGTCAGTGGAACTTAGTACTTTAAAACTTCACCGGTCTCTTTACTTATCATCATTTTAGCACATTTTTGTCAAAGTTTTATAAGCTCCCAAATGGCTTATCAACATGGGCCTATCCGCCTGCATTGACTCGATGAAAGTCTGCAGCGAGGGTTTTGCAGAGCTTCTGCAAAGCTCATTTGAGCTCATCTAGGTCTCCTTTTTGGTTTACAAGCACCTAGCCAGGTCTAGTATAGGTCCCCATTTTTGGTTTTTGAATCTCAGCTTATTTGATAGCTTATTCATAGGCTCAAAGTAGGCCTCAGAATCTGTTTTTGTGCTTAAACTCAAATAAGCCAAATCATAGCAACTTGAGTTTCAGTGGTTAAGAGCAGTTGAGATAAGTTGGTTTTAAGTTCTTTTAGTTTATTTTAGCTTCTGTATCAGTTTGGAAGTCATTTGGTTCTTTTAGCTTAATCAAAGTGCTTATTTATAAGCAGTTTCCACTGCAGCTTCAATTCCCTTCACACAAGCACTTGTTTTTCCATTTTTTCTAGATTCCTCATATTATTTTAAGCTTATCTTGAATTTTTCAGATTTTTCTAAGTTAGTTTGCTATTTTTCTTGATTTTAATTAGTTTTTAAGCATTTTTAAATAGCATTTAATACAATTAATTAAGAAAAGTTTCAAAAAAATAATTTTTCATTTTTCTTAAGTTAAGATAAATATAAAAAGTCAAAAAAATATTTTTCTAGATTTTTCTTAGTTAAATTTGTATTTTTAAGAAATTTAATTAGTTTTTAATAGTTTTTAATTCCTAGAAAATAGAAAAATAATCAGAAAAATATAAAAATAGTTTTGAAAATTCTCTTTTGTTATTTTAGATTTTTCCAAGTCATAATTTTATTTTTCTAGCTTTATTTCATATTTTCTTGTATTTTAGTCTATTATTAAATAGTTAAAAATAGTTTTTAATTAATAATAATTAATTTAATAGTTTTAAAAATAATTTTCTTTTTCTAAAAATTTTCTTTTATCATTAGGTTTGTAAAAATATCATTTTCATATTTTTAGGATTAATATTGTGTAAGTTTCACTTTTTCTATTGTACGCTACGTAGTTTTTAATTAAGTTTTATAAAAACATAAAAACAAAAACATCATTTTAAAAATAGTGATAGCGTTTATTTAATATTTTTTATCTTTTTAATTTTCTTTAATTTGCATTTAAGCCTCTGTAATTTGTTGGCTTTTTCTGTAGTTATAATCATATCAAATCCCTTTTTTCCGTTCAAATCTCTCGATCACTATACGTTTGGTGATTCTTCGCATAGCTCGCTGGGACATAACGACCCGGGGAAACACTATACTCCCCAGATTTTCATTGCATTTGTGCTTAAGCTGTTTTAAGTTTCTTACAATTGGCCATTCACAAGTGGTCAGCTTGCGTGAGAAAACTTGACGGTTTTGCACGAATCACTAAACTATTGCTAGTCCCTAGCAATCTTTTGAGAAAACTTAATGGATTTGAATCTCTTTACCAAAAGCCATTACTTTTGGAGTAGCCAAATGTTTCAGTTCAAGTAAGAACCTTGGTACACTGATAACCAAATGATTTTGAGCAAATCACCAGCTTCCAACGGATTTGATTTGTCTTTACCAGAAGCCGTTTGCTTCTGGACTAGCCAACTCTTAGATAAAATACCTTTGGTGAGTCGATTACCAATTATGGTTTTCCAACTGCCTTTACCACAAGCCATAAACTTGCGGGCTAGCCAACTCTTCACTAATTAAAGATATGGTGAGCTGAACACCATACAATTTTGGGCAAATTGCAAGCCGTCAACGGATTTGAGATATCTTTACCAAGAGCCATTTGCTCCTGGATTAGCCAATCATTTTGTTTATTAGACATGGCGGACTGATAACCATAAAAAAAAAATTTTGGCCATAAATGGGGGAATTGGGTGGTATAATTACATGATAAAATTCGTGAGAATTCCCCCCACACTAGAAATGAATATTGCCCTCAATATTCAAAGTACCGGCGGTTATGCCGAAACATAGAACGTGAAAGGGAAATACTACGGCCATTATTTTGAAAGATTTTATTTATTTATTTATTTATTTATTTATTTATTTTTTGCAAGACTTATATACAACAGCGGGGGGCAACTCCCCCACACTAGGGTGGTAGAAAATAGAAAGAAGTCAGAAATATGGGTGAAAACCCATATTGTGTGCTACTGTTTTTGATTCCCGAGTCGCTAGCTTGACTCGACCCCGAATTCATTTGTTCTTGGGGAAGCAACGTGGAAAACCAATCTCGAACGGACTTTCGTTCACAGTGTTAATAAACATATGAACATCAGAAAGTTCTACACCGTCGAGATACAACCGCGGTATTGTTAATAGTAGAAACTAGAAAGGATGATACCGGGGTCAAAGATGGTGTCCTCATTCCCGAAAGAGAAAAAGGAAAGAGCAACCACACCATCTGTGAAGAATGGAATAAAGATGTGCATCACAATGCATGTCCATTCCTCATCAATAAGAAGCAAATCACCATTTTTGACATTTTTAAGCTTAAACTTGAAGCTTGTATGGTGATTGTCAATAAGATGTCTGGGAGGGAGGGTTGGGAACGATTCTTCGTTTAATAAACTTTCAAGAAAAAGGCTGTCCCCCTCTGAATCCAAGTAAGTATTATCAATTCCTGTTGGAATCGACTCATCACTTAGAAAAGCATCGACTTCATTCCAAAAGTTGTCATCTTCCTCATCCGGAGTGAGAGAAGGAATGGAATAGTCGGAAATAATAAGACTAGGAGATGATGAATCATTTTTGAGCAATTCTTCAATGGGAAGAATGTCTCCCATTGGATCACAAACATCATCATCCAATCCGATGAAACCCAAGAGAGTTTGGTTTCATCCACGAGTTAACAAACTCGATATGATAAACCGATTAGGAGGTGGGACAAGTTGTGTGCTCTTAGAGCTAGCAATTTCCACCACTTCCGATAAAGTCTCCGATTCTAGATCATCATCATCAAGAACACTCTTGACTTCCCTGGTACAACTTTCAAACCATTTGTTTGAACCAGGGTTGATTTTCAAAGTTTTAGCTCAAAGACGTTTGGTGACTCCTCTAAACCGTGAAATTTGAGAGTGTTGCATTGATTCTTTCAGATTTTTGATCAATTATGGCAACACTATGTTTGGATAGAGGTTTGGAGTTCTGGTTGATATTAAACGTGAGTTCTTCGTTGTCAACCCGTATGGTCAACTCTTCAACAAATACATCAATTAGAGCATCGCCGTTCTCAAGAAAGCTCTCCCTAAGATGAGGGGAACTCTAGGATCTGCCTCAAAGTCTACTACAACAAAGTCAGTAGGAAAGTGAAACTTTCCTACTTTCACCACGACATCTTCGGCTATCCCAAGTGGACGAGTTATGGTACAGTCCGCTAGCTCGAGTGTCATACAAGTGGATGTAAGTTTAGGAAGAGACAGTTCTTCCATACCGAGAGTGGCATGAGGTTAATGCTAGCCAAGATCGCCAAGGCGGAGCATTGAACCATCCCCAAAAAATCACATGGGATTAAAAATCTGCCGGGGTCTTCCAGCTTTTTGGGAAGCTTCTTGAGAAGGACCGCTGAGCATTGCTCATTGAGAGGGGTTTTAGCCATCTCAGATAACTTATCTTTGTTGCTCAGTAAGCCTTTAAGCGTGGATGCTAATTTAGGCATTAGAACGAGAGCATCAACGAAGCTTATATCAAAGTGCAGCTCATTGAAAATTTGGAAAATTTTTTCCATTTGCTCTTTGGTTTTGTCTTTGAGCTTCTCATCATGCAATCTTGATGGGTAAGGAAGCTGACTAGACTTTTGAGCCAGGACGGAGATTACTTGTGGCTCAGAATTTGTCTTTGGAACTTCGGGTTCCGGATTTAAAGTTTGGACTATCGAAGGTGGGACGTGTGCGGTACTTCGTGGGCTTGAGAAATGCACCTTGTCCGTAGTATCCTTGGTAACATGACTCAATGCTCCTGGTGGAGGAGGCATTGGATTCGAAGGTCCATTGTGTGTCTTACCACTACGAGTGGTGACGGCTTTCAACTCGGCATTTGGATTAGGAACTGTATTGCTTGGGAGTCCTCCAGAAGATGACAAAGCTTTGTTCATATTCATGTTCATGAAACTGCTCATCATATTCTTTAACTCATTTGTTTGCCGAGACATTGTGGTATCAATTTCCCTTTTTAGCTCAACTCTCATGTTATTGATATGAGTTTGCATTGAACGTATGCTTGACTCAGTACTTTTTATGAAGTCATTTGGTAGGGGAGCTTGAGAAGGTTGTTGATAACTTTGCTGATTTGGAGCTTGATATGGTTGGTTGAAATTGTTCCGGTTTTGATTGAAATTTTGAGAGTTATTGAAGTTTTGTCCTTGATTCGGAACAAAGCGATTTTGATTGCCATGGTTTTGCACAGAGGAAAACTGTGTGGTGTCATACCGCTTGGTGCACGGTGGTGAGGATCAGCTTGTGGTCGGTATTGATTGTGGTTTACAGAAGCTACGGGAGCTTGGTGAAAAGAAGCATCGGTTGCTTGAAAATCATAATACGCGTGTGGACCACTACAAGTTTCACACACCTTGTTCACGGCTTTGATTGGTTCCGGCTTATGAATTTCGCTTTTGATTTCTTTTACCTCTTTCATCATACAACGGATGACGTCCGTTAGAGCGGCTAACAGAGCGGCTAACTCGGAAGAGTTACCGGATGAAGAAGCAGGAGTGTTCGAAATATTGACTTTGTTGCGAGAAATAGGAACTTTTGATTTTATTTCGCAAATCTCAATCACATCTTTAGGCTTACGATTCAAGATATTGCCACCTGCGGCTGCGTTCAAAGAATCTTGATCGTTACCGTTCAACCCATTATAAAAGATATTAACTTGTTGAAGCTCCGTGAATTCATGATGGGGCATTTCCTGAGGAGATCTTTGAATCTCTCCCATGCCTCTCCAAAATTTTCATCGAAATTTTGACGAAATCCAGAAATTTCATTTTTAAGATTAGTCGTCTTTGATGGAGGAAAGAAATAGTTGACAAACTTTTGAACAAGATCCTCCCAAGTTTCGATGGATCGAGGGGTTCTTTTTCTAGCCAACCGCTGCCCCTCAAGTGAGAATTGAAATAGCATCAACTTGATCACTTTTTGTGGTACATCTTTGAAATTGATCGTTGAGGTCAACTTGTTAAACCAACGGATGTGTGCATACGGTTCTTCTCGATCAAACCCGTGGAATTGATTCGTAGACACAAGTTGGATCAAATGTGTCTTCAATTGAAGTGATCGAATTGATTACGCGTAAAACGATGGCATCTCCATAACCCTCGGTGGGTGCTTGAAGCATTTCCGCCATAGTTCGTTCGTCTGCCATATTGTTGTTTGAAATAGTACGAATCTCGGTTCGACTAATCGGCAAAGACGTCTACGAGACGTCTTCTAGGAATTTCGCTAGATCACCGAAAAGGACTCAATGATCTAGAAGAACGAAGCGCGCATGCACTAGACGTAACCCGAGGAAACAAGAGAATTATGAAAATGGGGAAAGAAGAATCTTTTTGGGTTTTATGGTTTTGAAAAGTAGATATAACAACAAATCCAATTAAAACAATATCGAGGCTTAAAACGACGGTGAACTTAAACCAATAATCACAAGATGAATGGCTTCTTTGAAAAGGTACACCACTCACAAGGACACAAAGGCAAGTTTTAATCTTTAGTTCGGGAACTTATTATGGTCGTACCCAGTTAGGTAGCACTTCCTTGGTTTGCGGTGGTAATCTTTTATGTTGTTATTATTAAACAAAGAAAACGACAAATCTTTTTGTATTTTTTTTTATCTTTTATATATATAGAAACAAAAGAAAAATATTTTTGTGTTTTATACGTTTTTTTGGATGTTTTTGGTTTTTGGATTTTTATAAGAAAATATAAATATATATAGATGGTATGAACAAGGAGTGAATATTCAAATTACTAATCTGCTAAACATAAGACTTTTAGCACGGCTCCCCGGCAGCGGCGCCAAAAATTTGATCGGGTCCAAACCGTCAAGTTTTGTCACACAAGCCAACCACTTGTGAATGGTCAACCGTACCAAAAGCCAAACAGTCTGGAACCAAATGCAATTAAGATCTGGAGAGTATAGTTTTACCTCAGGTCGTTAAGTCCCAACGAGCTGTGCAATTAAATCTAAACGATAGTGATGGGTAATTATGAACAGAATGGATTCGATAATACTAAATGACAAAGGAAATATCTGAGAAAATTAAAAATCTAAATTATATTAAATAAACGCTATCACTATTTTTAAAATGATGTTTTTGATTTTTCTTAGTACGTAAAGGAAACTGAAAATGAATTTAACAAAACGCGAATTAAATACAAATACGTCTAATCTAAGCCTTAAAAATGATCTAAAATTACTTTTACTCTAAAAATGATATTTGAAAACTATTTATGAATTAAAACTAATTTTTAGGATTTTTCTTGATTTATTTTGAATTAAAAACTAATTTTAAACTTTTAAAACTAAATTAAAATACTAAAAATTATGAAAATTAATGGGAAAATTATGAAACTATTTTTCAAAAATCTAAAATAACAAAAGAGAATTTTCAAAACTGGATTTGTAATTTTCTGATTATTTTTCTATTTTCTATGAATTAAAAACTATTAAAAACTAATTAAATTGCTAAAAATTACAAATTAAACTAGGAAAAATCTGGAAAAAATTGTTTTTTTGCTTTTTATATTTTTCTTAATCTAGGAAAAATGAAAACTTATTTTTTTGAGGCTTTTCTGATTTAATTGGATTAAAAGCTATTTAAAAAGTCCTAAAAATTGATTTAAATGGGGAAAAATATCAAAAAGTGATGAATAATTATGAAAAATTCAGGAAAACTTTAAAATAATATTCTGAATCTAGGAAAATTGATAAAACTAATACTTGTTTGTAAGGAAAGAGAGCTGTAGTGGAAGTGCTTATTAATAAGCACTACAAATTAAGCTAAAGACCTCAAAATAAGCACCAAATGTTCCCAGTAGCTAAGACATGCTAAAACTACTTAAAACTAACCCATTTCAAACAGTCTAAACATTTAAGGTGCAAACTACTATGATTTGACTTGATTGATTTTAAAAGTTGAAAACAGTCTTGGATCCCTACTTTAAGCTAGTGCACAAGCTTATTAAGTGAGCTGTAGCCAAAAACAGAAGTACAATTCTCTAGTCCACTCACCAAAGAGCATATAAACCAAACTTGAACCGTAGAGAAGATGTAATAAGCTCTCTAGAGCTTGAGTAAAAAGCTGAGAAAAACCTTTGGTTGTGACTGTGCTCTGTCTCATGGCACAGGGGATGAATTAACAAGCTTATTTGAGGCTTCAAAAGCTTTTGGAAAATTCCACAAAAATCAATTATGGAAACTAGACCAACTGAATTTGTCAAACCCAAAATCCCAAAAACTATTGACCAAAGATTAACAAATGATAAATCTGTAAAGTTTTGGAAAAAAGCTGCTTTTAGCCAAATTTGACTTTTTAAAACAGAAGCTATGTTTGACTTTGGTGAGTTTTGATCCCAAATGACTAACTAATTTTGGTGTATTAAGATATAGTGATACTAAATTAAGCTACCCTGTCTAACTCTAAGCCTAAATGCAAAGTATCCTAGTCTAATTCTAACAGATGTGAAACTTGCAGCAGTCCTAATCTAGTTTTGACTTTTACTAATCCTAGGTGCAATCAAGTGACTAAAATGATCCTATTATACCTAAGTAAGGCTAAAGTAACTAGTTTTAGCCACTGAACTACCCTCAATCTCAGTCCAACACCTAATGCCAAACACCAGTTTCAAGGCTAAATTGCAAGTTTTCAAATCAGATCTTAAACTAAGGCTACATTAAACTATCAAATAGATCCCAACAAACTCAGTTTACCCTTATGGAAACAATTATACCCACACTTAACCACTATTAATGAGATGATCCACCTGATGCAAAATGTTAATTATGCAGCTCTAAGATAATAACGGCGAAAATGAAAGCAAATATCTAACTATTGAGAATAAGCTATACTACAGTAGAATTTATGCTAATTAAGCTAAACAAACAGGATTAAAGAACTAGAACAGATTGAGAAAGAATTATGATACTCACAGTTGTGTCCTAGTTGTGTCCAACCAACTGAATACCAACTAAGTGCCATAAACTCTGTTTAATACCCATTCAATCATCCAAATCAAGCTAAATTACACCAAATCTGATCCAATTCCATGCTTATCAACCCAATCCAGCTTCCACATGTGATAATTTGACTTTTGTTGACTGGGTAATTTGAGAGTAAAATCTAAGTAAGAACATGTCGTTCAGCAATTAATAAGCTATTGAAAAGCTTATAACAGCTTATGAAAGCAATTTGAACAACGAAGGTTTATCTTAACACTGCTTAACTATAATTTTTATATTTTTATTTTTTATATAAATTTCTTTTTTAAGAGATTTTCATATATTTTTTTTTGTAATTTTTGGTTATAAGAAACTTGAACTGAATGCTTGAATCAAATAAGCTTAAGTATATCTTTGAATACTCAATAAGCTAATGAGAGAGCTTAACACAGAAATGAGATTGAGATTGAAAACGGTTAAAACTGAATTTGATTAAAACGCAGAACTGAGTACAAATTGAGAATTACAAAAAGTGAAAATACAAATAACTGAGTTAACAAATGACAATGAAAGATACAAATAGTTAAATGAGTAAACGGTGCTAAAAAAAAACTAACTCTCCTCACTCCCTAGCTACTCTTCTCTTATTTATACATCCAAAAGGTCTTCTCTCTCTCTCTCTCCTGAGCATTTCCCACTTGCATTTGGGACCATTGGATGACTTGAGTCATTTTTGGCCATTGATGATATTTTGGCGCCAAAATGGTTTTAACAGATGTGGGGGTTTTGAGTGTTAGGTTGAAGAAAGCATTTAATGTTTCTTGGCTTGGGGTGTTTGGAGGGTAGGAATAAGGTGATGATGATGGAGAGTGGGAAGATGTTGCAGGCGTAGGTAGGTGATGATGAGGGGAAGGAAACCCGTGAGGCGGTTTTATTATTTTAAACGTGGGTGGGTTGGGTTTAATACTTGACCGGGTTAAAGGGGTATGGGTTTGGGTATTGGATTTGGACCGTGGGTTTTGGGCTTGGGATTTTGTTGGACTTGGGGTTTAAGTTAGTAATTAGGATTTAAAATGGACTAGGGATTAACTAGGAACCCAAGTGAAATTTCAAGGACTAGAAGTGTACAAGCTGAAAATCCAGGGACCACGTATGTAATTCTGAAAATGCTTTCCAAGGACCAATCTTGACAATCTCTAATAATCCAAGGACTATATTTGCCAAATTTGAAACTTAATGGACTAAACTTGTAATTTCTCAAAACTTTATAATTTTTCACCAAAGGACTAATTATGACAAATTATGATTTCAAAAGGACCTTTGGTGACTTTTCTTTTAAAATAAGTGCTCAGGGACTATTTCTGACAACTTTTGAAACTTGGGGACTAAAGCGCCAATTATGCAAACTTAGCTCATTTTTCATCTGATTTTAAACATTTTTGCATCTGAAACATATAAAATACACTTTTGGAATATTTTCAGTATTTTGATGCATTTCTGAGCGTTTTTAAGTGTTTTGCAGTTCAGATTTGACCAAAAATGATGAGTATTTACACACTCATCAGCTAACCACCGGGTTCTTTCACTCCAAGGTGAACCACACCTGTCACAACGTCGCCTACCCTTTATTAGTTACTAGGCTAAGTACCTAGTTCCATTACTATGGAGGAACTACTACCCAACACAACACAACACCTAATCTCAAGGAGATCCACTCCTTACTACAACACCATCAAGGATATCACCATCCTTGGAAATAAACTAATACTATATGTATAACGATGCACCTTATCAATTATACAACCTAGGTGTGGAAAACTAGAAGGGGGTTGAATAGTTTTACCAATTTAAAACTTCCTTTTAAATATTTAAATCGACTTATGTCAATCTATTTGGTTGTTTATGTTGGACGTTGATAGATAGATATATAAAAGTGTAATGAAAGATAAAGAGTAAGAAGCACATAACCATGACATGAGTATTTATAGTGGTTCGGCTACAAGGACACCTTCCTTGCCCTACTCCACTCCCTGAGTCACCTACTCGAGAGTTCGTAAACACTACACGACACCAATCTCCTTATGGCGGAGAAGCCTTCACAACGTCGCCTACTCTTTTTCCGGTACTAGGCTAACCACCGGGTTCTTTCACTCCAAGGTGAACCACACTTATCACAACGTCGTCTACCCTTTATTAGGTACCAGGCTAAGCACCTAGTTCCATTACCATGGAGGAACTACTACCCAACACAACACAACACCTAATCTCAAGGAGATCCACTCCTTGTTACAACACCATCAAGGATATCACCATCCTTGGAAATAAAAAAATACTTATATGTATAACGATGCACCTCATCGATTATACGACCTAGGCATTCTTCCTTAATGCCACTTGATTTGATTCTTAGGCATCCTTCACTAATGCCTTTGACACAACGCTTGGCACCTTTCACTAATGCCTTCGTCTTGACACCTTTAGCATTCTTCACCAATGCTTTTGACACGGACGTTAAGAACCTTTCACTAATGCTTTCGTCTTGACTCTTTCGGCATCCTTCACTAATGCCTTCAACACAACATCTACGGAGGAAGAAAGAACTATCAACAAAAGGACCTTAGTTGTCTTGATGATGACGAGGCATGGCAACTCATGGACTTGAGCTTGCTTGACTTCAAGAGGTGGTGATCTCGCCTTTAAGAGGAACCTAGAGAATCACACAAAAGCAAAAGACAAACTACATAGAAAGATCCCTTAGAATCAGTGGTTAGAGAGGTACAATACTTAGAGAAAGTATGTGTGAAAGTGGTGAGCCAAAAGGAAGAAATGGCTCACTATTTATAGAGGAGAAAACTTACTGTTCCCCGGATCTCGCGGATCCCATCCACAAGGATCCGTCTAGCTTAAAGCTAGTGATCCGTGGGACGCTCCTCTTTACCCATGGGTATTTTGGTTATGGGTCATGGGTTATGGGTTGATCCATGGGTTTCTTACTAGATACAATGTATCTTATAAGTTCAATGTACCAAGTCAAGTGGTTTGGTTAATACCATGGATTATGGGTCAATACCATTTGTAGTTTTTACCCATTTTAGTATATACTAGTTTAAGTATATATTTACCCATATATGTAAACACTAGTTGTTGTACATATGTATTAGTAAATCATAAAATCACTTATACTTGTTTTAGTGTTTTATGTGAAAACGTAAGTGTGTTAGAAAACTATTTGCTCAAACAGTGTACGTATTTTATTTGTTTCGGTTAAATGATTTTACGTTTGTTATCGACAAAACATTAGAAGATCGTAAAATATAAATCAACGTTTTTACGGCTTATTTGTATTAACAGTAGGCATTCTTCCCTAATGCCACTTGATTTGATTCCTAAGCATCCTTCACTAATGCCTTTTACACAACGCTTGGAACCTTTCACTAATGCCTTTTTCTTGACACCTTTAGCATTCTTCACTAATGCTTTTGACACGGACGTGAAGCACCTTTCACTAATGATTTTGTCTTAACTCTTTCAGCATCCTTCACTAATGCCTTCAACACGACACATCTACGGAGGAAGAAAGAACTATCAATAAGAGAACCTCAGTTGTCTTGATGATGACGAAGCATGACAACTCATGGACTTGAGCTTGCTAGACTTCAAGAAGTGGTGATCTCGCCTTTAAGAGGAACCTAGAGAATCACACAAAAACAAAAGACAAACTACATAGAAAGATCCCTTAGGATCAGTGGTTAGAGAGTTACAATACTTGGGGAAAGTATGTGTGAGAGTGGTTAACCAAAAGGAAGAAATGGCTCACTATTTATAGGGGAGAAAGTTTACTGTTCCCCGGATCCCACGGATCCCTCCCACAAGGGATCCGCCTAGTATAATCCTAGGGATCTGTGGGACGCTCCTCTTTGCCCATGGGTATTTTGTTTATGGGTCATGGGTCATGGGTTATGGGTTGATCCATGGGTTTCTTATTTAGATACAATGTATCTCATGAGTTCAATGTACCTAGTCAAGTGGTTTGGATAATACCATGGGTTATGGGTCAATTCCATTTGTTAGTTTTACCCATTTTAGTATATACAAGTTAGGTGTCTATTTACCCAAATATGTAAACACTAGTTGTTGCACATATGTATTACTAAATCATAAAATCACTTATACTTGTTTTAGTGTTTTATGTGAAAGTGTAAGTGTGTTAGAAAACTATTGGCTCAAACAGTTTACGTATTTTATTTGTTTCGTTAAAATGATTTTACGTTTGTTATCGACAAAACATTAGAAGATTGTAAAATATAAATAAACGTTTTTACGGCTTATTTTTATTAACAGAGTGGAACTTCCACAGTGATCATTTCTTTCTTATTCTGTCTTCTGTTGCACGGATCCCATGGATCCCTTGATGAGGGATCCGGCTAGTTCGCCACAGGGATCCGGCATATTAGCAGATTGACAGCCTAAGTGATCATTGATAATTTTGGTTAGGGAGTTCTAATTCTAAGTTAGATTTGATGTTTATGCTCTATAACTTATGCTTTGGGGTTTTGACGTATTTTACTAGTCCTATTTGACCAGGATCCTTTTTTATGAATAAATCATAATTCTTGGGAAGCTTAAAGATTATGATAAAATCCTATTTTATCATAATATGAGGAGTTTCACTTATTGACATAGATGAAAATGTCAATAACCTTATGTGAGGAGTGATGACCAAGGCTCTTGAATAGCTAAGATATCATTATCACTAGTTTGTAGTTTTGTCTATAGAGATCAACGAAGAATGCTATTCTTGATGATGATTTCAATATAGATAACTTTAGTGATTTTTAAGAAAACTTAATGAGACTACTAATCTTAATCATGTTTATACAAAAAGATATTACAAATTAATCAAGAAAATATACAATGATAATTTGTTTGTAAGTAATTTATAAAGAGTGTACCTTTGCTATATATTATTTTTAAGAAATAAAATATTGAAGCGAAATTCTTCATGATCTTTTTATGATGCCCAAATCGTATGAAGAATTCTCAGCAAGGAAAATATTAGAAAGATCTATCATTATCCAACATTATAAATATGATGATTTTAAAACGTGATTCTTTGTTTATAAATACATTTCCTTCCTTGTAGTTTTCAATCATACACGGATCATATCAAGTTTTAAAAGTACAATATACTCTTAAGAAACTTGGTAACGAAGCTCTGATGCTAATTGTGGAAAACTAGAAAGGGGGGGGGGGGTTGAATAGTTTTACCGATTAAAACTCCGTTTTAATATATTTAGAACGACTTATGTCAATCTATGTAAATGTGTATGTTGGATTTTGATAGATAAGTATGTAAATATGTAATGCAAAGGTAAAGAGTAAGAAACACAAAACCACAAAACAAGTGTTTATAGTGGTTCGGCTACAAGGACACCTTCCTTGCCCTACTCCACTCCCCGAGTCACCTACTCGAGAGTTCGTAAGCACTACACGACACAAAATCCTTATGGCGGAGAAACCTTCACAACGTTGTCCACTCTTTTTCTGGTACAAGGCTAGACACCGGGTTCTTCCACGAGGCAGAACATAACCTATCACAACGTCGCCTACACTTTATCTAGTACAAGGCTAGATACCGAGTTCCATTACAAAGGAGAAGCTACTACCCAATACTACACAACACCTATCCCAAAGAAGACCTACTCCTTATTACAACATCATCAAGGATATCAATATCCTTGGACATAACCTATCTATATTTGTACATTGATGCACCATATCGATTGTACACCCTTAGCATCTTTCAATAATGCCCTTGACATGATCTTTTGACATCTTTTACTAATGCCTTCATCATGGACCTTTGGCACCCTTCACTAATGCCTTGGACACAGACTTTTGGCACCTTTCATTAATGCCTTCAACTTGACTCTTTTGGCATCTTTCACTAATGCCTTCAACACAACACTTCTAGAGAGAAAGAAAGAACTATCAATAAGATAACTTCAGTAGTCTTGATGATGACGAAGCTAGACAACTCATGGACTTGAGCTTGTTCGACTTCAAGAGATGGTGATCTCGCCTTTAAGAGGAACCTAAAGAATCACACAAAAACAAACCAAACTACATAGAAAGATCCTTTGGATCTAAGGTTAGAGAGTTTACAATACTAGGAGAAAGTATGTGTGGAACTGGAAACTTACAATGAAGAAATGGCTCACTATTTATAGACAAAATTTCAATACTGTCACACGGATCTCTTGCTTGAGGGATCCATCTGGTGTATTCCTAGGGATCCGTAGGACGCTCCCCCTAAATGGGTTGTGGGTCATGGGTCATGGATCATGGATCACGGGTTGTAGACTTTGAACCATGGGTATCCAAATAGATACAATGTATCTAGAAGATGCAATGCATCTAGTCAATGGGTCATGGGTTAGCTCCATAGGTTATGGATAATACCCATTATGACTTATGCATGATGTCAGGCAATGAGTCATGGGTTATGTATCATGCTCCATGGGTATGGTTCATGGAATTTGGGTTTTACCCAACTACATTCAATTTATTTAGTCAATGGGTTTTTATACTTAGACTTCTACCCATTATATTACCCATTAAAATACATACTAAGTATGTATATATATCTACCCATTATGTAAACACTAGCTGTTATACATATGCATTACTATAATATGAAAACACTATTGCTTGTTTAGTGTTTTATATGAAAACGTAAGTGTGTTAGTAAACTATTGGCTCAAACTATTTACGTATTTTATTTGTTTCGTTAAAATGATTTTACGTTTGTTATCGACAAAATATTAGAAGATCGTAAAATATAAATAAACATTTTTACGGCTTATTTGTATTAACATATCCAAATATCTATAGTTTTTTGGAAAATTTTTATATGAGTTCCAACACTGATATTTCATAAAACCCACCTTTTAATACCACCGATCAAATTTTTGGATATCCGAATTCAAATATTTTTGGAACACCCACAACCTAAATTAGAAAATCTTAGAAAGTAACTTGAATATTTTATTGAAAATAATAAGATTCCTCATGCTCATCAAACATGAAACCATATGCGCTTATCTATATTGAAGGCTATCTCAAAAATTTCAGAACCTATATTGATAAAGAACTCAAGTGTCATGCTCTGACACAAATATCTGATTTATAAGTAATGATGCGAGCATAACAAAGAATACACCGTAATTATAAAGCTTCAAAGATTTTAAAAACAAATAATTACACATTTCAATGCAAAAACATAAAAAAGGTCTTTTCACATGGATTTCAAGAATCAAAACAAAAAAAGTTGGGAGACAATACCATTGTAAGAAAATTCATGCATTCGATTATACCATAGATATATAATGTCAACAAGGTAATATCCTCATGCATAAGTTACGCCGTTAGCCACAAACGGAACCTTTGGTGCTTTTCTGTCCTTGAGATCGTTGAATAGAGGAGATTGATGTATACCGTTGGTGCATTTTGATGTACCGTTTAATGAAAGAAAAATATATGTAACAATTTATTCGTGCAATTTGTGTATTAGGGACTAGTGATGTTGGTTATATATGTGGTGGCAATACCACTGAAGCATAAAGTACTACCATTCTTCCTCGCACTTCATGTGATCAAAATTGGTGAAGCTGGTCATTGTTCTTGTATTCAGACGTTTGCTGCTGATGGTGATACTCATATGGTAACTTTTTCTCACAATATTTGATAAGGATTTAAAATGTACGCTTTTAGGGGGTCATTTAAGCCCTATTTCGACATATTTTATATCCGTTACTGCTTAATTTCGTTCCTTTTTACTTTTTAGGTATTTTGGAAGCAAAATATTGGAATGAAGACGAAAAGGAGCAAATACATGAAGAAAATGGCAAAGTCAAGATCAAAGCCACTCAAGACTGATCAACAGTACATGACGACATCCCAACCAAAGGGTGACGCCGTCCCTCTATGAAGACTTGATCAAAACATGCACGACAAGCTCGCTGGAAATTGTCACATAACCGACGGCCACGCTTAATAATGAAGGCGTCCACCGTTTTCACCTGTGATGGCCTAGATCTAGAATCAAGACGACGTCCCCAATGAAGACCACGCGTCACAACTCTAAGGTGACGCCGTCCCATCGATGACTTGGCCTAGACGAAACCCTAATGACGGCGAGCTGACGGCGTCCCATGCAAAAGGTGACACCGTCGCAGTTGTAAATCTATATAAAATTTAATTTTTCTGTATTTTAAGAGGTATACTTTTGGAGAAAAAAAACCCTAAATCGTTTGTAGTCCGAATTGGACAGTATCTTAGGGTCCAATACCCTATACACATCGAGATAAGTTTATTTATTCAAAATATCATTATGTCTATCCCATATTCGATTGATTGTGTGTATGCTTACTTGTCTATCATGTCTAGCTAAATTACTTATGTGTTTGCTTAGATCTATGAAACCTAGTTATTGATTATTGTTAGGTTGTTTCTTATCTTAATTGAAATTGGCTTAGGAGTGCAACTAGACATCTTTGTTGTATTTAATGCTATGCTTTATGATGATATGGTCTATGGATGAAATAGCTTAGGCTTACCGACTTCGTAGGTCATATATGAGAGATAACCTCAAAGAACTAGGGACCACGCATACCATACAACCTTTAGGAATATAACGCGTTAAGATAAAGGATGTGACAACTCAACCAACCAATAAAAGATAACTAGGGCGTAATGGTATCTAGATGAACACATCTTTAATCATCATACGAGCACACTTTAATTAGACATAAGCTACCCGTAGTAATTAGATAATTAGATAATTAGATAAAGTAGAGTAATCGGTAGAAGTACCACCCCCAAACCAATTACCCCGAGATATTTATCTTAGCTTTCTAAAAAACCAAAAAAAAAAAAGATAAAAAAGAATCATCCTCAAGCCCACCTTCTCGTCATATATTTCTTACTAGCATTCCTATTTCCCTAGAGAATGATATCAATCCCCGAGGCTTACCCCATACTACACTACAACGATTAGGTTCACTGCCTAGATGGTTGAAAAACTTGCTCGAAGAAAAGGAAGTTTCCTTTGACCCCGAACGTGCCTTTCGTGCGCATCAAGTTTTTGGCGCCGCTGCTGGGGAATAGAATAGCTAGTTAGATCTCTATCTTGGTTAGATCCACTCGCTTGATTCCTATCAAGTGAGCCTTTTTTTTCTCTTTTCATTAGCTTCCTTGTAGTCTATCCCCCTTCTTTGTGTTTGTGTTTATGAAACCCTTTTCATTTGTCGTTATGGCAAGTAAAGTTGCATTTGAATCATTAACAAATGAGGAACAATTTTATTTCATAGATAGAATTGCTTTTTATTTTTCTAATGAATTTGTAAGTTATCTTAGAGATATCAAAGACAAGATAGGTGTAAAGTTAGAGGGCTTTGATAAATTTTGTGTATGTGTGGCTTTTATTCAAAAATCATTGTTAGGATCAACTCTTTTTAGTGTGACTATTTGGAATTTTTTTGAGAAAATGTAGGATATTGGTTTTCACATACACATCATTACACAATCAAACATAGGCGTATAAGATGAGTTTTAGAGAGAGAAAGTTAGAGGTTTAGGGAACTTTAGTGAGAGAAAGAAAATCTTATTATGAGCTCCAACTCTCTACCTTGGGAGGTAGAGAGTATTTATAGTCTTACAATATAACGCCACACATTGGGCTGTGGATCAGGCATACAGTGGGTAAAGACCCTTCCGTCCTCCACGGTGTTACTTAACTAAATACTACTTAACTTAAAATAGCTACGACTACGAGCTTTCTAACGATTACATATACTTGAGGTGACCGACTCTTTAATACCGAGAATTTCTAATTCCTAACAATCTCCCCCTAAGGGAGGTCACCTCAATCATGCACTAAAATTACATTGAATACAAACAGATATTACATTAACATAGTTCTTGCATTCTTGATGTAGTACTTTGCTCCGAAGCTCGTAGTCATTGATTCTTCACATTGCATGTATGGATAATCCAAGTGGAGGTCTTTAATTGATCCACGTGAAAATAATTCTGAGCCAGCTTTTGAGATCATCAGTTATCAAAAATTCTATGAGACATCCATTGTGGTGTTGGTTTACTGTGATGTTGTGACATTCGGACCGACATGCTCACTTTTTGGATCATGATATATTCTCATCAGAGTAGCTTTAAGCTTTAGTTGATTCATGATATTGGCATGCAGGTGAAGCGCATGGAGTGAAAAATATCGAGTCAATGATGCCTTAGTCATGATTTCTTTAGAGATGAATGTGTTGAGTGAGCATGCGGCTATGGATTGACCGCTTCATTCTCGATCACCGCAATCGTAGGGAGTACCCGCATAAAACATTTAGCAATAAAGCACACGAAGTGTCTTTGATCACTTTCGCTGAATTGAGGTACACCGCCCACGGTTCCCTCGCTGATCACACAATAAGCCTGCTCAGATCGTAAAATTCCAAAGAATTTCCTGACAGGTTTCAAATGCTCTAGCTCGTTCTCAAACCGAACGCCTCAAAGAAGACAACACGAGTGAGTGAACCAATAGAGATTCATCGATTGATGAAAAGATATTTGAAAAACAATCGAGTATTGCTCAATAGAAATCGTTTTTGCAATACAACGAAGGTTTTAATGAAAATCAAGTATCAATCATAAACACCTTATGATTTGAAATATTTGTACACAGTCTTAGTGCTAAAGAAAAGAGTTTTTTAAGCACAACGACCGATTTTTCAAAGGTATTCATCAATCCATAACCTGAACCAGGATTGATTCAAGAATTGAATCGCCCCATTGTTTCTGTTCAGTTGTCACATGGTTGATCTAATGAATAGATCTCACATGCCACCTACCAGAAGCTTGTTTGATGTTGGCTCCAGAAGGCTTTCCATCTTCATTGTGAATATGTATGCATATCACTCAGATGTTCTGGCAATACCACAAGGATAATGCGTAGGACTCAAAATATAATCTCTCTTTCTACATTGTGTGAAAAAGGGAGTCTTATTTGAAAGTGTCCTAATGAGATTTATTGACGATCTCGTGGCTCTAGACTCAATTTGTGCATAATATGGATCCTATATCGGAGACTAGGGAGAGGGTCTCCTTCTTCAATATCAACAGTCTCTAAGAGAAAGTCGATAGATAATGTCGGTTCCCCGTGAGAATGAAACAAGTCCTTTTAAGAGGAGCTTGAGTGGTTTGGAAAGTTGAAGTGCAGTGCGTCACTGGGTCCATGACGTCTTGTCTTCATACACCGTGTTACTTTGGTAAATACCAAGAGCAAATGAATTGAACCCGTTTCGGCCGCCTCTAAGGTTGAATCAATGGAGGGCTATTTGTTTTCACCCTTTTCTCATTCAATTCTTTTTTTTAATTCTTCAACCCCTTCAGTGCATACCAAGACTTCATAGCTAGAACCTTGTTGGGTTTATTCCGGTACTATCAAACTCCGACTCTTCCCTTATCTCATTTTTCTCCTTTTATCATCATACCTAAGAACTCTACACTAACTAGTGGATAGTCCCTGGTAGATCCCTCCGTTCTCGGATCATGGGAACAATTACCTAACCTTATCATCCTTATATCACCATACATAAAGTAAAGTTGGTCGGTCTATTTGGTATTGTTCATCTGCCATTGGAACCAATTGAAAACCATTTGAAAATCAATCCAGATACTTGTGATATATCATCATAGTATTTTGTACCTGAATTGTTTTTGATATTTTTAGAATAAGAGCTCCCCCTCAACACGTGCATCAAGTATTTGAAAATGTTTTGCACACGGAGGCAAGAGAAAGAATTAACTTCTTCGATTACCATTTTCTAAAAGATATCAACATCACTTCCCACATCAAATCAAGTAGATAGAGCATTTTGGGGAAGGATGAGGTTTTCATGATTTTGCTCCCCCTCAATATGTGCATCTAAGTTTGAAAAGAGTTTTGCACATAATAGGAGAAACCTGCACTTTGAGACAAATGATCACGTTTCAACTCATTTTGGTTTAAGATAGATACTCCCCCTCAACATGTGCAAGAAAAAATTTAAAATCGTTTGGCACATGTGGGAAGGATAGCATGCACATCCTTATAAAACCATTTACCGATTTATCAGTATCAATCCAATTTAAATCACAAATTCTCCCCCGATCACAATTATCAAATCATTTGAGATTTGTGATCTCTTTAGATTTAAATTGATTTTGAAAGCTTTTAAGGAGAATTGTGGCTTGATTAAGAAAACGTTTTAACTGATATGGGTCTAATATTAAGACTTTAAACTCCATTGATTGAACATGCATGATTATCTTTTGAAAACATTGACAAATAACATTTTAATTTAATTGAAATCATTCTCTCCCTCAATCAATGACATAGGTTATTGATTGAGAGATAGATATTTTGACAAATAAGACCAGATGATTATCAAAAATAGAGTCCAAGTTATTTATCAAAACAATTTGTTTTCAGCAGATAACGGTTTATCGAATCAGAGCATGAAATTTTGAAAGTCATGATAAAGCATGGCTCGTTTCTTTTAGAAGTGCTGGGTTCGCCTAAAATGACAATAAACCATTGTTTTTCTTCTCTCAAAATGTTTTTTAATTCGAACAACATCTTAAGTCCCGTGTCATTCTTTGAATGACAGTACAAAGACCGTAGATATTCTCGAACCGAAAAAAGAAAAAAAACATGACAAATTGACAATAATAATTTTTAATTTTCTTTTTTCTTTCTTTCTTTTTTTTTTTTTTTTGAAGATTTTTCGAATTTTTCAGATTTTTATAGATTTTGAAAGTTTTATAATTTTCTATTTGATTTTTGGGGTTTTATGATTTTGTATTTTGTTTTTCGAATAGATATATACAGGATATAGATGAAGATAGACCTTTACTCCTCGTCTTCCTCCTGAAGACGTTTGAGAGTTTCTGGTTGAAGGTTTTTCATGCCCAATGTCGGGAAGAATAAACTCAAAGCGTTTCTTGGAAGAGCTTTGGTGAAGATGTCTCTAACTGGTATTCACCAAAATAGTTCCACCAGCCTTTTTCCACTTGTTCCCGATGAAATGATGTCGAATGTCGATGTGTGTTTCGAGTGTTGTACGTTGTTGCATGAGAGAATAATAGCACTTTTATTATCACAAAGACAGAGGATTTTTGTTGAATTCAAAGCCATAGTCAGATAATTGGGATCTCATCCATAGGATTTGATCACAACAAGATGACATGGCTATGTATTCAACCTCTGTAGAGGAAATAGAAGTACTCATTTGCTTCTTTGAAGACCAGCTCACAAGCTTATCACCCAAACACTGTGCACCTCCGTGACGTACTTCGACGAGAGTATCTTGACACCCAGCATGATCTGCAGATCCGCTTAGACATACCGTTCGGGTACCAAAGTCCCATATTGATGGTTCCTTGGAGATACCGGAAGACCCGTTTAACTGCTTCAAGGTGCTTTTAGTAGGCTTAGCTCGGTATATCCGCACACATGCAAACAAAGAAACAAGATGTCCGTCTACTAGCAGTGAGGTACATCAGGGATCCAATCATACTACGATATTTCATTTGGTCTATCATGATCCATGAGTGGTCCTCATCTAGTTTGGTTCGATCAATCATGGGAGTGTCAACAGGGTCACTTGAATCAAATCCAAATTTCTTTAAGATCTCAGTTGCATATTTAGATTGATTTATGAAAATGCCTCCGGGACTTTGTGAAATTTGTAATCCCAAAAAGAATGACATTTGTCCCATCATTGACATTTGAAATTTTGAACTCATTTCATTAGAAAAACGATCACACTCATTTGGGTCAGTCGAGGCAAAGATGATATCATCAACATAAATTTAAACATGAATTAAATGTTTGCCCCGACTTCCTGGTGAACAATGTTGGATCGATCTCCTTTGTGAATCCAAGGATAGAAGAAACTTTGAAAGCGTATCATACCATGCCCTTGGTGCTTGTTTTAAACCGTAAAGAGCCTTCTTTAGATGATAAACGTGAGTTGGATGCTCGGGATTCACAAAGCCTTCAAGTTGGTGACATAGACCGACTTCTTTAAGACTCCTCGTTCGAAATGCCGTCTTTACGTCCATCTGATATACAATCATTTTCTTACTGGCTGCATTCGCCAAGAAGATTCTAATTGCTTCGATACGAGCAACTGGAGCAAACGATTCCTCAAAGTCAATACCCTCCTCTTGACGATAACCTTTAGCAACCAATCGAGCCTTGTTCTTTAACACATCACCATGCTCATCAAGTTTTACTTTGAAGATCCATTTTATAGCAATGATCATAGCACAATCTGGAGCAGGTACTAATTCCCATACATCAAGACAATCAAACTCATGAATTTCTTCTTGCATGGCATTGAACCAGCTATCTTCATCCATGGCGGTTTTAACATCCTTTGGTTCGATCTTAGATAGCACAGAGTTGAAGAAGCACCACAAGGCATCGGTTGCAAGTTGTTTTCTTGTTGATACTGGACGAGAGGGATTTCCAATGATGTTGTCTAATGGATGATCATGAGTCCATTTTCTGAGGTGTTCATGTGGCGGTGGTTGGGGGACTGATGTAGCAGAGTTGATGTCTTCTGAATAAGATGGTTCTGATGAAGATTCAGGAGCAAATATGTTTTCAAATAGAGCATCTTCAGTAGTAGCAAAGGGAATATCTTCATTGTTAATACCAGAAACAGATCCATGATGCACATTCGAAGATGGATGATTTGTCGATGAGATGGAGTGATCAGCAGTAGGCGCTTCTTGGCTTAATGATATTGAGACAGAATGATTGACTTCATTCTCAGGAACATGAGCAGCCTCTGTTGTAGGAGTTGACAGTTCATTAGCACTTGGCTCATACTGTTCATCAAACATAGGATCAAACAATTTCTTTAAATCATCTTCAGATGGAGGTACATATGGAGTTTCTTGAGAAGAGTTTGGAACAAGGGATGAACCAATTGGACTGTTTTGAAGTGCGGGTCCGAATCTAATTGTTCAGAGCCGCTTTGACCGTCAGCCATCAAACGTAACGTGAATTGTTTCCATGATATTTTGGGTCCTTTTGTTGTAGATTCGGTACCCCTTTTTGTTTGGTGCATACCCTACAAATACTCCAATGTCTGCTTTAGCTCTAAGTTTGCCTAAGTCTTGTCCTTCATTAGTTGGATAACACAATGCTCCAAACACACGAAGGAAAGAGAGATTAGGTTTTCTGTTGTAGACAAGTTCATATGGTGTCTTTCCATGAACAGTAGAACCAGAACGATTTTGTGTGTGGCATGCAGTGGAAATAGCTTCAGCCCAGAGAAACATTGGAACCTTTGAGTAAATCACTTGTTCTAGCTGCTTCCACAAGGGTTCGATTTCGCTTTCAACCACAATCTGTTGAGGAGTTCGGAACACTCTTTGATGGCTGATTCCAATGCTTTCATAAAATTCACTAAGTTGTTTGTTAACAAACTCAGTTCCATTGTCCTGTTCGGATAATTTGACTGCTTTGTTAAGTCGAACCTGCAATTGTTTGATGAGTTTGATGACGGAGTTTCATCCTTTATCCTTAAGAACTTGACCCAAGTGAATCTAGAGTAATCATCAACCACAACCAACACATATTTCTTACCAAAGATGTTCTGCACTCTCATTGGTCCACACAGATCCATATGAAGGGTATGAAGAACTTCTGTGATTGAGTTTATAGGTTTGGGTTTGTGGGCATACTTTTTGCTTTTACCCAATTGGCATGCTGAACAAAGATGATCCTTTTCATACTTTAGTCTAGGTAAACCTACAACTAAGTCCTTTCTGGAAAGATCATTGATGGTGCCGAAGTTCAAGTGATTGAGACGACGATGCCATAACCATGACTTTGTTTTTGAAGCCTTTGACAACAAGAAAATTGGAGAAAACCTCATCATGTCATCAATAGAGATGGTGTAAAGATTTGAGCCACGAGTTCCTTTTAACAGTTCCTTACCATTAAGTTCTCTAACAAAGGTATGTTTGAGGGCTGGCTTCTAGATCAATCACGAATTGACCAACAGAGAACAGATGACCCACTTTCCACATAGTATACTCTGTAGAGATGACACTGTCACCAACAACGTATCTCCATAACCCATGATTGCACCAAAATGATTACCGAATCTAACATTCCGATGAATTTTGCTCAGTTCTTGAGCCACGACCGGTTCCTGCATATGTTTTTGAGTCCGAAAACAGAACGATTTGAAATATCTGCAGTTGAACACAGACAAGAATGGATAACTGGATAATTGGGATCCCCATGCGAGAATGGGTTCCATTTGGTTAGTGACAGTGATTGGAACACCCACATCAGGAATGGAAACATTTAAATCAGAGATAGAGTCAATGACGTCATTAGAAACAGATGCATTACTGGCATTCATATTAGAGCTATTCAAAGTATGTTCACTTCTTAAAGAGATAGTTCTTCCGGTAGGCATCCATTTACTAGTAGGCATTGACTTAGCATATTGGGGACATGACTGATTACCCTTTTGACCAAAAGGAATCCACCTATATACTACCTTACTGAAGGTTCTTCCTGTGGGTTTCCACTGTTTCCTAGCTTTCATTTGTTTTCGCCTTTTAGCCTTCTTATCACGTTTTTTAGCATTAACACTTCTCACAGAACAATTGACAACATTAGGCAAATCATTCATACCACATTCATGATAAATAACAGAATTCAAGCAAACATCATTACATGGTTTGCAAATAGTATCAGAATTCGAATTAATTACAGTACGCCTAGGGCTAATACTAGAATCAACATGATTCGTTTTATTAGGTTCAAACATAAAGTTCCTAGATTGTTCTTCTACTCTTTTCCAGTGCACATTCTTAGCTTGCGAGGTCCTATCATT
Organism: Chrysanthemum makinoi; assembly: GCA_910596185.1. NCBI lineage: Eukaryota > Viridiplantae > Streptophyta > Magnoliopsida > Asterales > Asteraceae > Chrysanthemum > Chrysanthemum makinoi. The sequence goes on from OU343218.1 coordinate 18,172,834, forward strand.
CCTTGTATTGTCTTGAGACTTTGACCTGCTCCCTTTAATGTCACTGACATCTGTAGAGGGAATGGGAACATTAGTTGGTTTTACTACTCTTTGCTTCACCTGTTTAGATGTGCTAGGATCTGAACTACATGCAGGCACACTAAGATTCACTTTATTATCACAAGAATTATTGGGATTTGAACTTCTTGAATCCACACTAGAGATTGCCTTTTTAGCATTCATGGATCCAGAATCTGAGTTTTTTGGGGGCACACTTAGGTCTACATTCAACACATTGGGCATTGAATGAATATTGTACTTGGGACTAGGCATAGAACAAGGAACCAAAGGATTAACTCTCTCACTTAATGACTTAGGGCATATAGTGATTAAGCATTCTAGGATTTCTTTAGATCGTTTGGCATATAAGCATGCATGCCCAATTGCGTTATCATGTGGTTTTTCTAACTTATCCTCTTCAACAATCTCACGCATACATTCTAGGCACTCTTTAAGGGATGAGAAGTATGTTTGAATGGCAAGCTTGTTATTCCTGAGATGAGGAGGGACATATTTCACAGACATAGCAAATTTTTTATCCATTGGAACCTTTGGTCCATCATTCCCCCCATTGATCATTGGCATTTTCCCTTTTACCTGGCTCTTCAGATTCTCAATTTCCTTTTGTAATGAAGCTATTTGATCGTTATTTTTGTTACGAGTGACCTTTATTGATTCAAATAACTCATTGAAATGACGTTTAACCTTTTCTTTTTCTTCAAGAAAAATTTCGTTTTCTTGCTGCAATGTGTTTACTAAGTTTTGAAGATGAAACGGGAATTCGAGAATCTAAAGGAGGAGGTATTTGGGAGCCACATTTCTTCCACCCTGTGAGATTTGGGCTTTCAACTTTCTGATCGTGTTACAGTGAGCCTGAATCTGTTCATCTCGTTTGTTTATCTGAAAAACTGCATCAAACTCTGGAGCATCTGAGGATGTCTTGATATTTTAATTTTTTACACTTTCTTTAAGATGTTGATATTTTAGTTGTAAATTAAAATGCTCAACCTCTAATTTAGAAAAATGTTTAACCAAATTGTCGTGTTCATCCAGTTCAATTTTCTCAGATAGTTTAGAGTTAGTCTTTTCAAGCTCAATAACACGATCATGGGAGACTTTCAGAGCAACATATATTCATGAAATTGAGAGGCATTAATGGAGCAAGTAGCATGAAAACACATCTTGAGCAATACATTCAGAAATTATGTTATCATTCAGTGTAAGCAAGTTCTTCCTCTCAATCTCATTATATTTTAATGCTCGCTCATAATCACTAACCTCAACAATCATTGCATCAAATTCCTTTTCCATTTCCTTAATGTCCAATTCATTCATAAGACTCTCAAAGTGATCTTTTAGTTGTTTAAAGAAAGGCATGACTTCAGTTAAGTAACATTCTTTAGTTTGCTCAAAGCCTCTTTCTCCTTCCGTATACCGGGTGTGATTCTTTTCTGTCAAGTTTCTCAAAATTAACAAATAGTTGAAAGATAACATATTGACTGATTAAGGTCTTGCTTTTAGTGGCAATTGTTCTAGGAACTAGATGCATTGGTGTATTTGGAGGATACACAGCTTGCTCTGCATTTTCCTAAGAGGGGGTTGGTTTCAACTATATTTTCACTCTGCTTATCTAAATCTATTTTCCAGAACACTTGTTCGGGAGTCAACAATGTCTGAGGCTTAAACTTGTTTAAGGCAATCCAATTCTTCTTTTTGTAATCATGGGGTGTGATGATTACTTTCTTTTCTTTACATTTTGATCCTAGTTTCTTGTTCATCTTTTCCCTAGTGATTTCATCAGATTTCTTATCTTCCTCTGAACACTCAATGCAACTAGGTTTTTGTCTCAGTTTAAGGATTTCATTACCATCATAAATTACCTTATATGCAACTCTAGCCTTTTTAATGACCTCAGGATTGGGTTCCTCAACAAGGGCAATGCTGTGTTTATCGCTTAAGACTCTATGTTTAGTGATCATGTGAGCAGTCTGAATGGTATTCCCTTGTATGTACAATTTGTTTTCAAGTTTGTTTTTCAAAGTTTTCAGATTAGAAAAATCTCTCAAGAGTTTAGATTCTTTTGCAATAAATTCTTGCTTGAGCATTTTCACATTTTCTTGAAGTTCTTGTTTTTGTTTAGCTGTTTTAGTAAGATTTTCTTGCAAGGAATTTAGCTCTTGTTTCAAAACTTCTTCTCTAAAATTACTTTTTCTAATGATTGTACGTACTTGGTCATCCATTTCTTGCTCACGAGTGGTCAACTCAAACTTGGCACGTTGTTCATAAATGGCAACCCGTTCTTTATAAGCATTAAGTTCAGAGACAATAGAATCATCAGGGATACATGCAGTGAAATCCTCATTAGCATAGTCATCATTGACTGCAGAAGATGCATTACTTGGTACAATCTTCGCTTTGATTCACATATTGATCGTGTGAGACAACATTACTATTACTCATATTATCAATATTCGAGTCGTAAGTTTCAAAAGATTGTACTTCATGATGCATCTTTTGCTCATCAATATCATCATATAGTTTTAATACCTCTGAAATGATTTGGTCTTTGGATGGTCCAGTTGGTGGTGAAGAGGTGACTTTAGGAGAGACCATAGGAGAAATGCATGAAAATTGTTTGTGCAGAGGGTCCATCATCAAATCAGATGCATCACAATCAGCTACTTGAAAAGCATTCTGATGATTATGACCTATCTCTTGAATCGGCTGTTCATCAACATCGGCATCATAAGTTTTGGCATTTCCTTCAGCAAGAAACAACAACTCCTCTTCATCCAAAGCTGCTCCATTGTCTTGAGCTTGTACCAGCAACATCTTATCCCTGAAGTAATCAGCATTCTGTGGACGTTTTGGAGATGTGCCTCTTGCAATGTGTCCCTCACCACCACAGTTATAGCATTTGATCGGCTTAGCCTGACCTTGATTTCCATTTATTCCCGATTCGATTTGCGATAACCCCTACGCTCCACCTCTTCCCTAATCATACTGTCTTTCCTGAACTGGTTGCACAACAATCTTCCCATCTCTGACAGTAGCTTGATTGTGTGGGCTAGATGCTGTTCTGAGGTTGTTGTTGGTTTGTGGGAGAGAATTCATGTTTTGACTTATCATGAGTGCTAGTTGATTGATGAGGTTTTATGCCCCAAGACGCCAGCTTGTTTAAACATTGGATCAGGGATGAGTTTATGATTACCATTACCCAAAGGTATAACTTGAGAAGCTTTGGTTGTGATCCCAATGTTAGAGTAAAAGGCTGTTGAATCATTTGTTGAGCTTGCTTCTCCCTGAGCTTTGAACTGATCAAGAATTCTCTTTTCAAACATGGCATGCCTCTCATTTTGAAGAAGGAAGGCATAGAGTTGCTCATAATTTGTATTCTTCAGTCCTTTAGTGACCTTCAGTAACAAATTTGTGCCATTCGATTCATGTTGTTTACAAACTTTGAGTTCACAAATGTTAGGCATAGTCATTCGATGTTTCTCATGTCATTCACCACTTATGAAATCTCAATGTACTATAGACGCTCTCATCCGTTTCATCTTGAAGTGCTCAAATTCATCATACAGCTCTGATTCTCGATCTTCAACAGTTAGTCGAACCATAGAGAAGCATCTTGACATTATCCCATACGGCTTTAGCTTCAAGATTGTGATTGATAAGCTTGTAGATGTCTTTAGGAAGACCTTGTAGTATAATGTTGGAAGCTCGGATATCTCAGATCAAATATCTTTTTCTCCTTATCATTAAGCTCATCATACATTTTTGGTCTGTCCATTCCGTAAATAGGAGTTCCATCTTCATTAGTGTCAAGTATATCTCTAGTAGTTTCAACATGGTAAGGTCCTTCATCGATAGATTTGAGAATGTTAACCTCATTTTCTTTACCCAGACAGTACAATCTGATTCGTTGAGCCCAAGAGTCATAGTCTTCTTCACAAGAATGGGTGGACGAGTGTCTGATCCAGCAGCTTGAACATCCTCTGCAATAGTGGATATGATAGAAGGAACGTTAGTAGACATGTTAACAGATTATACGGGATTTTATAGCTCTATGATTAAACCGGGAAATAGATTCTTTCACGGGATTTTACTAAATCAAGAGAAAACCGTAAACAATCACCCAAGTCGCTAGAAGATAATGCACCAAGTCGCTAGCACCTAATTCGCTACACCACCAAGTCGCTAAAGTCCCAAGTCGCTAGACAAATGCAAGTCGCTAAGTAGTAACTCGCTAAGCCTTAAGTCGCTAGCAAAATTTTGGCAGCAATTCGCTACTCAAGTCGCTAAAGATACAAGTCGCTAAAGAGCAACTCGCTACAGACCAAGTCGCTACCAATGTCGCTACCCGTAGTGGAGAGTCCACTACTTGTACTGTAAATTGCTAGATCTAAGTCGCTAGGTCCAACTCGCTACAAATTTGTAAAGCAAGTCGCTACGAAGAGAGAATTCCGTGTGTTAAGTCGCTAGCAAGAAAAAACTCATAAACATCACTTTTCAATCTAAAAACAACCCAACCAAGATGATTCAAGCTTACCAAATGAAAACCTAAACACTTGTGATGATTCTAAACATAAAAGTACTAACAAAATCCAAACTTTAACACAAGAAATCAACCAAATGATGCACAAACCACTAAACTTTTTCAAACTCAAAAACCACCTAAAAACCACTAGAAATCCAAAGATGTGCACGATATGATCTAACCATGGCTCTTGATACCAATTGTAGGATATTGGTTTTCACATACACATCATTACACAATCAAACATAGGCGTATAAGATGAGTTTTAGAGAGAGAAAGTTAGAGGTTTAGGGAGCTTTAGTGAGAGAAAGAAAATCTTATTATGAGCTCCAACTCTCTACCTTGGGAGGTAGAGAGTATTTATAGTCTTACAATATAACGCCACACATCGGGCTGTGGATCAGGCATACAGTGGGTAAATACCCGTCCGTCCTCCACGGTGTTACTTAACTAAATACTACTTAACTTAAAATAGCTACGACTACGAGCTTTCTAACGATTACATATACTTGAGGTGACCGACTCTTTAATACATGGAATTTCTAATTCCTAACAGAAAAGCTTCCTAAGCATAACCCATAGTTTGAATGAAATCATAGGCTTGTCTACATCACAATTTGAGGAAACAAATAAGGAGGATTTATCCAACCTTAGGCACCATGAACAAAAAGACCAAGATTTTAAGAACATGGAACCTAAATCCGAACAAGATTGTGAGATTGTTAGAGTTAAACTACCTAGTTGCATGCGTGAGATAGATTTCACAAAAACATACGACACGCATGAGGAATCCTTTAGGAAAACAGAACATAGTAATCAAGTTTTTGAGAACGATTCTTATGAATCGGACCAAGAATTTGAAATGGCTAAAGAAGGATTTGAGATACTTAGGAGTGTATTTGGGTTAGATCATACTAAAACACATGATGAACATTTAGGTGATCTAGATATAATGGAGAATGAGGTGGAAACTCCAAGTCCACAAGCCCTACCATCACTTGAGGAACACACACCACCTATAACTTACCCGGAAGAGGTAGAAGAGACTATAGGAACCCCGATTAATATAGAACCTTTGGACCAAACACCACTAGAGAATATAGGTTTAAATGCTTGTTGTCATGACCTTTCTCTTAGTTCTAAGGAAGTTCCCAGTTTTGATGAACCGAAGCCTCAACCAAAACCCTTACCCAATTTTCCGTCTTTAGATGTGAATCTAGGAATTGAATTAGGCCCCAATCCACCCATCAAAATAAATAGTCTGGGTAGTTGCGTGATAAACGTAATAGACTCTAAGCCATGTAGAGTGGAAGCTAATAAAGGAGTAACTCATGATATTACATACTTAAATCACCCATTCATGGTTGATAACAAGAAATATTTATGGGTTTAAACCGGGTTTATTAGGTCAAGATGGATCCTTAACTAAGAATCTTTTGAAATTGATAGAAGATGATCCATTTCTACGAAAAAGATTTGATTCACCCGCTAGACCAATAGTATTAGGTAAGGTTATAATGAATGGAGCACACCCCTTTGAGCATATAAATCACCCATCACCCTCTTCTCACGTGGCAAATTTCCACCCTAAGGGTGTGTATCACTACAATCACCCACACTTAAGCTTATGTGTAGGGAAAACTTCCCCTTTATACTTAAATAAGGTAGTCAAGTCGCGGACTGAACAAAACAAGCTTCTTGGGAGGCAACCCATGTTTATTTGTTTGAATGTTTTTTTTAAAATTTTTTTTTGTGTGTTTATATATCTTTTTCATTATTGTTTATTCTCATGTTAGACTTTGTGAAAAGTGCTTTATTTTGTTTTTAACTTCGTCGTAATTGCATATAAAGGTATTTTACAAAAAGATAAGTGTAGGTAAGAGAATATATGTTTTTAAGAACATGAACATGAGATTGACAATAATTGAAATTGTATATATATGTGTGTTTGTTAGAGTCAAATGTTTGTATCGAGTCATAATGGATGTTTTGCAGGAATTTTTCCTGGTTTTAATGAGGTAATTTTTTCAGAATTTTTTCGGAACGCATTGACCCTTTCTGTCGAGGACAACCGACGATCGGGATTAAAACCGACCGGCCGCAATGTGGAAATATATTCTTAGTTTCGTTTTCTGTCTAACCTGTGATTTTTGGAAACTTCCAATTCTTAATTTTCCAGAAAAACTGCAAACATCCATTCCACAAGCATTATATCTTATTTGCTTTATTTTCTAAGTTTGGAATTACATCTTGTTGTGATTTTTCTTTGTTCGGCTTGATGCTTTGGGTTGTCGTTTTCTTATAAGTGTGCAGGTTATATTGACAACAAGAAGAAACAAATATTGGATGAAGATTATTACTCATGGATTCTTCTTGGAAGAGGATTTAACCACAACTTCATACATATCCTACCGAGCTAATTAGGGGAGTACTAATTTCTTTTCCTTAGTTACATTCCTTTATCATAACTTTGATGCTTTCGGGGAACATTGGGAACAATGTTCATTTTAAGTGTAGGGAGGTAGAATAAAACGGGAACTTAGAAAATATTCACTTACTTGATCATTTGTCTTGTCCTTGGTAATTTGTGTAATAAACTATGAGAAATATTCGTTAGGGAAATTTTAGCGCTAAATTTAAAATTTTTTATAACATTTACGAGCTAAAATTTAGTCTTAATAAAGCATCTCATGGATAGGATATAACTAGCACAAAAACCGTTATTCACTCAAATTCCACCCCAAAAATGTGAGGTTCACCCCTAGATTTTTAGGAATAAAAGCATTCATCTTTAATTCTTAGTGAGTGTACCGGTAGTATAATAGATTCTAGAACTTGTTTTGTGTTGCATTTCGAGATCGCTAGTGAGACTGCACTTGTGTAGTTAGGAATAACTAAATGAAAAGAGGCATTAGGATAACCCTTATTTGAAACCTGTATTATAATTACATCTTCCACATCGGTTGAGTAATTACCCCACACCCTAGCGATGTACTCATCTTTAATCTATGATACCCCTAGTTAACCCCTCAGAGCCTATCCTTTTCGCGGTTCTCGTGATGTTTCAATTTTTCAGAATATCAATGAAGAGCATTGTTTACAATCCACCCCCAAATGTACACCTAAATCGCCTTAGCCTACCTTGTATGCACTCATCTTTAGTGCATTATTGTTATCATTACTAAACCCTTAGTTCAAATATCTAGTTACTTGCATGGTTGCTAAGTCGAGTCATATCTTTTGTACACAGTTTTGGGACGAGGGACTCATGGGTAAAAGTAATATTTTATTGAGTAACGGGAAAGAACGATAAATTCAAATTCTCTTGTTTACGTAATTAAATACTCCAAGTGTTTTGATCTTTTCAAATGGGGTCAATTAGTGTTAGAGCAATAAAAACTCAATTGTAGGGATGCTCCTATAAAACCCTTATATTTTGATGTTATCGTAGAGGATTGTGGAGTAAAAAGGTACGAAAAAAATGAAAAAATGAAGAAAAAAAGATACGGGCTACCATCCTACATCTATCTTTATGTTTATGTTTTAAAATTTATGTTTTTTTTGTTTCAAGTTATCTAGAGTCTAGTGAGTCGAGTCTTGGCTCAGCAACGCCACTCTTTTCATGCTTGTAACATAATATTTTTGACTTGCCACCACTAAATATCCCCTATCCAACAAAACCCTTTGTTTCCCTACCCTAAGCGTAATGTTACAACCCCTGTAAAGACCTCTTAGATATTTGTTCCTAGGTGCTTACTCCAAAGCGATGGAGGTTTGATCTAGTCTCAAGCTTATGACAATCTGTGTAATATGTTAGGTAATGAGTGTTTATCTTCCATTTCCATTCATATTATATTTCATATAAACCCGAGAGATGAGAGAATCCAAACACCCCTTGTGAGGTGCTGGTACATAATTTTCGTGCTTGTTATGACTATTATGGTACTTTTACTTGTTGTAAACTATTTTAAATTAATGCTTCATGCCCCCTAACTTATAAATAGATTGGTCAAAAGCACATTTGCTTGAGGACAAGCAAATACCAAGTGTAGGGATATTTGATAAGGATTTAAAACGAACGCTTTTAGGGGGTCATTTAAGCCCTATTTCGACACATTTTATATCCATTACTGCTTAATTTCTTTCCTTTTTACTTTTTAGGTCTTTTGGAAGCAAAATACTGGAATTAAGCACATTTGGACGAAAAGGAGCAAATACATGAAGAAAATGGCAAAGTCAAGATCAAAGCCATTCAAGACTGATCAACAATACCTGACAGCGTCCCAACCAAAGGGCGACGCCGTCCCTCTATGAAGACTTGATCAAAACATGCACGCGACGGCTTAGTGGAATTCTGGTCACATAACCTGACGCTGTCAAGCTTTAATAAAGAAAGGCGTCGCTCACAGTTTTCACTCCAGACGGCCCAGATCTAGAATCAAGACGACGTCCCAACTGAAGACCCACGACGTCACAACTCTAAGGTGACACCGTCCCATCGATGACTTGGCCCAGACGAAACCCTAATGACGACGAGCTGACGGCGTCCCATGCAAAAGGTGACGCCGTCGCAGTTGTAAATCTACATATAGAATTCAATTTTTTTGTATTTTAAAAGGTAGACTTTTGGAGAAAAAACCCTAAATCGTTTGTAGTCTGAATTGGATAGTATCTTATGGTCCCAAACCCTATTTTACACATCGAGATAAGTTTATTTATCTAAATTATCATTATGTCTATCCCATATTCGATTGATTGTGTATATGCTTGCTTGTCTATCATGTCTAGCTAAATTACTTATGTGTTTGCTTAGATCTATGAAACCTAGTTATTGATTATTGTTGTAAAACCCTAAAATCTCAAACGCGTGTAAAAGACAATTTTGCCCCTCAAGCTTAATAATTGTAGGATTCGTAAAATATGTCAAGCTCGTTAGATATGTTTAACATTTAACTCACAAATGAATTATGCAAAATAATGATAACCAACTCACAATTATGTCTACAAATAATATATCACACGTTATATAAGTTACACCTAATTATGTACAAAGTTTACAATATACATTAACTTGAAAATAAAACCAACTCATTTTGTAATTAAGGAAAATTAAATTAGTCATTAACTCCCCCCCTATTTTGGCCGAAAATCAATCCCTATTAATCCCATGATTTCTCATTAAACCCCATTTACTCTCTCATTTGTAACCTACCTTTTACCAATTCAAAAACACACACAAAAATTCACCACGACTCCATACGAATTTCTGGAAGGGATCTAGCATTTTTCTGGGTTCTTCATCATCAAGAGTAGCTGGGAAAAATAGGTTTTGGTTTGTTGGAGGCTTGGTTCATCGGGAGTGATTTTTTTGGTCGATTCTTCATCCGATAGGTATGAAATTCATGCGCTTGATCCACACGTCTTAAAATCGATTGGGTATTTTTCTCATACTATTATATCATATATGACCTAAATAAAATGATAAAAAAGAATCATGCATGTTTAAATAGTTCGAATGGGAGTTACATGCTTAAAACGTATGCAAACTATATAGATCGGGTTGTATGAATTTCTGGGTGTGAAACCCATTTTATTTAAGACCTATACGACCCATATGATCGGAAAATGTTCATTCGAATTGTTATTGTCTAAAATGGCCTTGTCAATTATTGTTTATAATCGGTTTTTATAAAAAACGTATAAATGGATAAACGAAATTGGAACGATTGACCTAGGGTTTATGTTATGGTCTAGATCTGATCTTAATGATGAAATAATGATGGAATAATGATTGTTTTTTTTTTTAATTTGGGGAATTAGGGTTAGGGTTTAATGATTTTATTGTATTACCGATTGAGTTTTCAAAATAAAAAGGGGTTGTTTTGTAAATTATAAAACTTGTGGACTATTTTTGTAATATACTTTGGACCAGGGGGTGTTAGTATAAAATGTAACATGAGGACCTTTTCGTAAAATATATGACTTAGGGGTGTATTTTGTAAATCGGTAAATTTGTAAACCCAAATGTATTATTAAAATAGAGGGACTTGTTTGTAAATTCTGGAAACTTGGGGTATTTCATAAATAAGGATAATGAGGGTGTAATATGAAAAATTGGACACTTAAGGGCTTGTTGTGCAAATATGCTGAATAAGGAAACTTTCTAAAAATGGAAACCTGCTATTTTTGGAAACCTGCTAAATATGGAGAGTTACTAAACTGAAAGTCTGACTAAAATAAGTAACTGAATTAAATCATTTTAATAAAACCAAGTGAATTGTAGATTCGCCGGAGATGGAGTTTGCTTCCGACCTTGGTATTTCGTTGTGTTTTGTTTGAGTATAAGTACAAATATTCTATCCCTTTTCAGTAGGGATTTCTCCTGACTTTTCAATCCTTGACTTTGCTTCAGTTATGATATTCCTTTGACATGATTTCCTTATGCTATGATCCTTTGATATGATTCCGACATAATCCTTTGATATGATTCTGTTCGCTATGATATTCGTTTGTTATGATTATGAACCATCTGATTATGAACCTCTAATTATGAACTTATGTTATGTAAATCTGATATGAACCTTTGACTTATATGAACCTTTGATGTGAAACTCCGATATGAAACTTGATATGAACTTTGATATGAACCCTTATGATATGATTGTGCTTTGACCCATCAGTTTGATACCCGAGCCAAATATGTTTTCCTAGTCAGGAAGGTAACCTGACTGTGTCATTGATGCACCAGTGGCATGACTCCAGTGTGTACGAGTGATGATACACACCGTCCCCCATTATGATATGATATGATTATGAGCTCACTATATGTATATGATTTGGCCATTGGGGGGCGTATGGATGCATCCTAGATATGATATGTTTCGAGGGATTTGATCTGTTTAGAGATATATATGGTGAATGATGTCGGGTGCAATCCACGTCTTCAATTCTGGGAGCTAGCTACTCATTTGTTACTGAGGTCTCCCCTCCTATATGTATGGTATTCGAGGTCACCCCTCCGAATACAATGGTTACTTATGATATGATATGATATGATATGATATGTTTCCTGCTCGGTAGATTCTATAACTCTTACACTTTTGATAAACCTATATTGTACCTTCCGTATTCCCAACGCACCATAATCTGTATTACTTGTTCATTACTCAATACCTTATATGATTCACTTTTACCAAGATATAGATACCCCATTACATTGATTTGTCACACTTTCATTCCGTTACTTTTACCATGGTTCCATTCACATACCGGGTTATTATATGTCATTGGATTGATTATGATATTCATGGTTATACGACAACTGATTACTATGTATGATATGTATGAATGCGATATAAGATTTACCTGTTGTCATCTGATGATATGCTATCTTACTGTTATGTGATCCTTTGATCTGTCTGGTAACCGTGCTTGTGTGAAATCAATTGTTGATCCTTTCATCCTTTGTACCTCTTTCGATTTATCTCGTGGACTATGACTATCCGTGGTCCCCTTATCTGCTTGTTGTTGACTTGCCATGTTTGCATTTCTGTTTATGCTACGGTTTGATGCGGTAGATGGTTCAACTTCTGAAGTCTAGCTTGTTAACTTGTTTAATTGCCCTGCTATGTCTTTAATTCTTTTAATTATAGTGTTCATACTGTATTCTCACTTGTTACGTGTGACTGCCATGTGTTGACTATTGTTGGTACTTCTGTTGATTATGTTTTCAAATGAGGGTTTTGACATGTGTGATTGCCATGCTCTCTTACTAATTAATTGCTTCCGCTCGCCTTAGATTTCTCTTTGACTTGTATGGCTTATGATTCCTCTGATTGATGTATGCAAGCTTATGTTGTGGATATGACATCTCTATGTTTGCTTATGTTTCAGACTTGTATGTCCGGTTTGTAAGTGCTTGTATGCTTGTCTTGATGCTTTGCTTGGCTTCGTTCTCCTTGTTATATGTGCTTTGATATCTGAGAATTGGTTCTCAGGATCCTCATTGACTCATTGTCCTCATTTCGCTGCGACTTTGTTATTCGTTTCCTTTGTTTCATTTCGCATTTCAGATTTTATTTAGCTTTCGTTTTATTATATCTGTTCACTGGGCTTTTAAGCTCTCACCGCATTTCTTTTTCCGCCAAGTTTTAGGTTTGAAGATGGGCTTTGATTCAATGAGAGGTGGATTATCTGAGTGGGCTAACCCTAGTTACCTTATTATTTGGACTTATTTTGGCGGGCTTTGTTTGAGATTTCATTTATCTTTATTTTAGGTTTTGTAATTTCCCTTGTAAATCATTGTTTAAATGACTTGATACTTTATTCTTAAGACTTCCGCTTTTAATTGTATGTTATGATATGACACCAGAATGTGACACTTCTACCCTTGTAGGGTTGGGGTGTTACAATTGTTAGGTTGTTTCTTATCTTAATTGAAATTGGCTTAGAAGTGCAACTAGGCATCTTCTTTGTATTTAATGCTTGAGTATGCTTTATGATGATATGGTCTATGGATGAAATAGCTTAGGCTTGCCGACTTCGTAGGTCATATACGAGAGATAACCTCAAAGAACTAGGGACCACGCATACCCTACGACCTTTAGGAATACCACGCGTTAAGATAAAGGATGTGACAACTTAACCGACCAATAAAAGATAACTAGGGAGTAATAGTATCTAGGTGTACACATCTTTAATCATCATACGAGCTAGATTACAAGTGTTAGTAATTAATATGTAATAGTTAGCTTAATTAGGCCTTTATGTTTGTTATAATGCTAAGGCTTATGTAGAAGGCCCATAAGCCTTGGCCCAAGCCTAATAAGGAAAGAAAGAGACTAGGAGTGTTGCCCTAGCTCCCTCTCCTATAAATAGGATTGTAAACCTTCATTTGAAGGTTGGTTGTTCACTTTTCTCATTCACTCTAAGCATAAACCTTTCTTCATTATATTCGTGTGTTTGGCTAAAGTGATCATCCGATCTTTTTTACCTCATTTCTTCATATTGATGCTTGTGTTACATAAATGGGAACCTAATAGTGGTATCATTCGCCAAATAGTTGGGTGAAATGATTTTTTTTGAAGTTTTAAGCTTACATGTGAGTTTCGGTATTACACTTTTCATACGTATCAAAACTCAATTTTTTACATTTTAAAACTTAATATTCTTGTACTTTAAAGGTTATTTGGTGTGAAAGTTTATGTTTTTGGCAAAAAGTTTCAAACTTTACATGTTTCTCATTGTTTTTGAACTTGATTTTATACGGGTAGTTCTGTCTACGCGTAAGGTGAGAAAGTGTGTTGGATCATCAAGTTTCACACTTTTGTGTTATTTTGGTGATACTAAAGCTTTTTCATCCTAAACATCAGGTTTCTAAACATCTTTGTGCTTAAAAATCAGTCTTGGTTATTTTTGGCATTTCCTACGCATAGCAAAACCCTAATCCTACGCATAAGCTCCAAAAGGTTTGATCTTCAGTGCTATTGGTTTCCTCAGTGTTTTCTTGCTTGGATAAGCCTGAAAATACTTCGACTTTGGATATCTTTTACACTGGAATAAGTGTAAAGGATTTTTTGGGCAAAACCCTAGTTTTACGCCTAAGCTAACACTTACGCGTAGAATCTTTACGCCTAAGCATTTTCTTACGCCTAAGCCTTGTCTTACGCATAAGCAAATCTTACGCATAAGCATTCTAATACTAAGATTTTAGTCTACGCATAAGCTCAGGTTTACTTAACCCTACGCGTAAGCTAATCCTACGCGTAAGCTCTATTCTTACGCGTAAGTTGGTGTCTTTACGCATAAGGTTTTCTTTGCCTAAATTGGTGATAAGGTTTTAAAATGTACCTTTTTTAGGGGTCGTTTAAGCCCTTATTTGATCACTTTTGTATCCGTTATTACTTAATATCGTTCCTTTTCACTTTTTAGGTATCTTGAAGGCAAAATGCTAGAATGACACTTATTCGGATGAAAAGGCGCGGAACTGAAGGGGACAGCGTCAGGCACAAACTAGTGACACCGTCAGACAACTTTTGTGACGGCTCAGTAGCCAAATTGCTCATTTACAAGTGACGGCTTCGGGTTTTAAAAAGAGTCGGGGCCGCATCTCGAGACGGCCTAGATTTGATCCAGACGATGTCGAGATCTGAAGGGGGACGGCGTCACAGGCATAAGGTGATGTCGTCGCAAGACTAACGTGGCCAATACGAAACCCTAATGACGGCGACCCGACGGCGTCACAAATCAAAGGGTGACGCCATCGCATGTGTAATTTTATATACAGAATCCGAATTTTTTAGTTTTCAGTTTGTAGTCTTTGAAGTAAAAATCTAAACCAAACCAAGGCTGTCTTGTACAGTATTTTAGGGTTCCATACCCTATCTTACATCAAGATAAGTGTTTTACTTCATTAAATCAATTATGTCTTCAATTAATTGTGTGTATGCTTGCATGTTTTCCATATCTGGCTAATTCACTTGTGTGCTTGCTTAGGTAATATGAAACTTAGTTATTGATTACTGATTGGTTGTCTCTTATCTTAATTGTTCATGATCTAGTATTGCGATAGGTCATCCGTTGTGTTGTTAATGCTTGATTAATCTTTGTGAACCTTAGCTTATAGTACCTAGAGTCAGTGTAGGCTAAACCATCCGAAGAGTACCTTAGTGTTAATTTTATAAATCCTAGAGATTTTGTAGGCAATAACCTTTGGTAGTTTCAAAGAGTTAGGGATAAACACATACCCTACGACCTTAGACACACAACGCGATTAAGAATAAGGACGTGGCAATTCAACCATCAATAGGAGATAATTAAGGAGTAATAAAACCTAAGTAAACACATATTTAAATCATCATACGAGCACACAATAATTAGACATAGACTACCCAATAGATTAGATAAATAGATAAGTATAAGTAATCGGTAGAAATACCAAACCCCCCCCCCCAAAATCAACCCCGAGATTCATACCTTTCCATTTCTAAAAAACATAAAAAGATAAAAAATAATCTTCCTCAACCCCAACCTTAGCATAGTAACTTCTCACTAGCATTCCTATTCCCCTAGAGAACGATATCAATTCCCGTGGCTTACCCTAATACTGCGCTACAATGATTAGGTTCACTGCCTAGGGTGTTGAAAAACTTGCTCGACGAAAAGGAAGTTCCTTTGACTCCGAACGACGCGTGTAGCATTATCAAGTTTTTGGCGCCGCTACCGGGGAATAGAATAGCTAGTTAGGAGTCCACCTCGTTTAGGTTTCTTTGCTTGATTCCTATCATGTAAACTTTTTTTTTCCCATTTTTAGCTTTCTCGTAGTTTATCCTCCTTCTTCGTGACCTTTTTTCGTAACCCCATCACTTTTCATCATGGAAGGTGATAACCAACCACCATTCATCAACCTACCACCAAATGACCCGCCAAGAGGCCGTACTCTTGGTGAATACTCGAGACCAAGCCACCTAGGCTATAGGAACACCATTGAGCTTCCTGACCAAGCCCAAACTACGGCCTTGCGATCCAACACCATCCGATTGGTGCAAAACGGATGTGCATTCCGTGGACTTCGTTCCGAAGATCCTAATCAGCATCTTAAGGACTTCCTTAAATTGTCGATTCCATCGACCTCGATGCTACTACTCGGGAGACCACGCGTCCGCATCTCTTCCAATTCTCTCTACGGGACCAAGCTAGTAATTGGCTTGAGGGACTTCCCGCCGGCTCCATCTCAAGTTGGGATGATCTCACCTCTCGCTTCCTTGCTTAATTTTTCCCATCGAGGAGAACTACTAAACTAAGACGAGACATCTTGACGTTTCAACAACTTCAAGGCGAATCTCTCTACAAAGCATGTGATAAAATCGTTGTAAGCTCTTAGACTAGGTCTAATATTATATCTAGGAACACATATTAATGAAAGCGGAATATTCAAACATAGAATTAACATTATTATGAACAAGGTTTTTCATTATCATCTATACCACTAAATACTAACCTAGGCGTTTACATGAACATACGCCTAGGAACTAACTAACTAACCATCACCCTAGGCGTTCTCCCTAACGCCTAGGTTCCTACACACACACCTTTGGTGTTTACATCTTGTACGTACTATAAAACTAATGACCCTATGTCTCTTTATATACTAGAGACATCTAGGGTTTATAAGAGGAATCATAATACAATTAGGAAACTAAATATTCTTTTAAGCATATTTTCTTGAATCTTCCAAATCCTCCATCTTTTTGTAGTTTCCCTTCTTGTCACTTTTAGTCCTTCAAGTTTCATACTTCTTGTTTTGTATCATCAAATCTATAATAGACCCAACAATCTTCCCCTATTTGATGATGACAAAACAAACATGATTCTTGTATGAACTTCCCTAGACGAAGCAGCAGAAGTTGAGATCATTAAATCTCACCATTAATGAAACACTCTTATCTTCCATGCTTCCCCTTGACTTGAACATGTCATTCAAACATCTCTTCCCCTTTTTGTTATTATCCAAATAGGGAACGTACGCAAATAATGATCTTGACCACCACGAACCAATATCATACTTCCAATCTAAGACTTCCAATGCTTCAAATCGTCCACCATTACGTACCATAGGAAAAATGGATCCAAAACAGTAGAAAACTTCAACTAGCAGTAGTAATAATGATCAACAATAGTAAAAATCAAACACTTCCCCTTGAGTGATGCATGTACATCAATAATTCTTCAAAATCTGTAGGCTTTATGTAATGATTACTTGTGAAGAAAACCGAGTATAACGAATTTGATGAAGAAGCATAATTTCCCAAACCTGTGTCTTAAATCTTGTACTATCCACAAAAATCCATACTTATACGAATCACTAAATATAAGTAGACCGCAATCCCTTGACAAAATCCTCAACTAGTATGAGACACTGAGCACTACAATGTAACTCCTTTAAGTGATAGCCAATGTGTGCATAGAGCATCATAAGAAAAATCACACATTGCTAGATTCATCAAGCTATATGCTAAGAACACAAACCTGTGAAACTCAACTACAACATTAAATAAATGATATTCAACCTTCTTCGTAATCAATTATTCAATGAATCAAATACGAGCCTTTTTGAATCTTTTAAGAACCTCTGTGTGTGTCGTCCAAAAACCATAACAATAATAATGTTCGACTTCCCCTTAATTCCAAATCTCCTCGTAATAAACCATTATACTGCCAATCCAAATAAATTTCGCCATGCAAAAAACTTGAGCAGTACTTTGAGAAAGAATGAGCAGCAGTACTTTGCATAAATCAGCAGTACTTTCGAATCCAATAAGCACTACTTTCATCTAAACTTGCAGCAGCAGCAGTACTTCAAGAATATGGACAACAGTACGTTGAAAAATAATGAGCAGTAGTTTAAAAATTCCAACAGTACTTTCGTAAGAAGACCAGTACTTTCATCCAAGAATCATTAGTATTAACCATCATACGCAACGAGTTATATCTTTCAAACAAAATCAATACAAATATTATTGATCACGTGAACCAAAATATCAAGTACTGTTCGAGTAGAGATATCCGTGTGATCATTTATAAAAATACAAATCTGCGCCTCCTTATCTGCTCCTGATCCCACGTGACCACTATCTTTTATAACCAATCAAATGATTCTCTCGTCTGATCATAGCAATGTTATAACTCAAACATGTAGGTCCCATTCGTTTTATGAAACACGAATTGATATCATGCGTGAACGAGATCAAATATAAAATCCATGTAACCATCGTCCAATCAAATAACTTCCACTATTCGATCACATGACTGCGTTGTACCAGATCAAAACCCAATCAATAAATTTCCACCATCTGATCAATTAGATCCATTGACTTTCGAATTTTAATGGCCAACTATTAATTGAGCAGTTAACAATATACATATATGGCAAATAATGACCCACGTGAACCAATTAAAAACAAATGTCTTCTTGACTCCAATAAAAAATTAGCCATCGTCCCACTCACCAAAAATCATAATAGTACGAGGTTACCTATTTTCTTGTGTTGACTTTTTGATCAGACACCAACGACAAAAACTTCGACCCATCTTTTCTTCATTAAAATAGACATCAAAAACCTTGTTGATCCTAGATATCATGAGCCCCAGGCTCTGATACCAATTGATAAAATCGTTGTAAGCTCTTAGACTAGGTCTAATATTATATCTAGGAACACATAATAATGAAAGCGGAATATTCAAACATAGAATTAACATTATTATGAACAAGGTTTTTCATAATCATCTTTACCACTAAATACTAACCTAGGCGTTTACATGAACATACGCCTAGGAACTAACTAACTAACCATCACCCTAGGCGTTCTCCCCTAATGCCTAGGTTCCTACACACACACACCTTTAGTGTTTACATCTTGTACGTACTATGAAACTATTGACCCTATGTCTCTTTATATACTAGAGACATCTAGGGTTTACAAGAGGAATCATAATACAATTAGGAAACTAAATATTCTTTTAAGCATATCTTTTAGAATCTTCCAAATTCTCCATCTTTTTGTAGTTTCCCTTCTTGTCACTTTTAGTCCTTCATGTTTCATTCTTCTTATTTTGTATCATTAAATCTATAATAGACCCAACAATATTTTTGGAATATGAAAGTGCTGAAGATTGACAAAGTACTGGAAAAGTCAAAGTACTGCTAAAGAGAAAGTCAAAGTACTGCTGTCGAAGTCAAAGTACTGCAAGGCTAAAAGAACTGTTATATTCGTTTATGGAAAGTCTTGTAATTCTAGAATATTCTTTATTAGATTACTTGTCGTACAAGGATACAAATTGTAAACCGACTAGGGTTATCCTTGAGCCTATAAAAGGACCCCTAGATTGGCATTAGATGTACGTGACATTATTAGAGTTTTAGAGAAGTTCGATATTATTAGAGTTGTTAAAAGATTCTGCATAATAAGCAGAGTTAGAGTTATTAATAAAATCGTTCAAAGTTAAAGTTATATTCTTCTTAGCTTTATTTAGTAAATTTCGCATACTTAATAGAGTTTGCTCAGTGTTTCATTGTTAATAACTTAGGATTTATCCGAGGTTATTAAAACTTAACAAGATATTTAAGTTAGTTTGGTTAGAGTACATCGATCCAACAAGTGGTATCAGAGCTTGTGTGGAAACTCTGACTAAGAAGAAACCCTAAAACCCTACTAAAACAAAACCTAAAGATGTTGACTGAAGCTGTTCCACCACCGTCAATCACCTCACTCAGAATTCCAATCATCAAGAAGGGAGAATACGACCTATGGTGTATGAAGATGAGGCAGTACATTGCCATTACAGACCATGCACTATGGAATGTAATTGTCAATGGTAATGAAGTAGTTCAAGAACCTGTGGAGATTAATGGACAACCTAAACCACCCAAACCAGTCTTACCAGCTGCTACAATAAGGAATAAAGAGAAGGCTCTTAACATACTCTTATCTGCTATACCTGATGGACATCTACTGAAGTTTCATGATGCTAAAGATGCAAAGCAGCTTTGGGCTGCTCTCAAGACAAGATTTGGAGGGAATGAAGCTTCTAAGAAGATGCACAGAAATCTGTTGAAGCAATAGTTTGAAACTATCACTGTTGGTGAAAGAGAGGGTCTTGATGCTACATATGATAGATTTCAAAATCTCCTCAACATGCTGGAGCTATACAAGGCAGAAGTATCTTTTGAAGATGCAAATTTGAAGTTCTTAAGGAGTTTGCCATCCACATGGCATGTGATTGCTAAAATGATCAGAGGACAACCTGGTTTGGATGTCATGGACTTTGATGATCTCTACAACCATCTGGAGGTGTATGAGCATGAGATGAATGGCCAAACCAGTTCTAAATCTCACAATATTGCTTTTCTGTCATCTGAAAAGAGGGGCAGTACTTCCACCAAAAGTACTGCTTCTCCTACTCAAAGTATTGTGGCTCAAAGTACTGTTTCTTATTCTACCCCCACCTATGCTCAGCAAGCCCCACCAACTACTACCATGTACTCAGATGAAGTTGTGTGCTCTTTCTTTGCACAACAAGCTTCTTTACCTATCACTTATGAAGAAGATCTCTCATAGATTGAAGAGGATGCTTTAGAAGAAATTGACATCAGGTGGTAAGTAGCAATGATCACTGCAAGGATCAAGAATTATATGAAGAAAACAGGAAAGAACATTGACTTCAAACCAAAACAGGGAATCACTTTTGAAAAATCCAAAATTGAATGCTTCAGTTGTCAAAATACTGGACACTTTGGAAGGGAGTGCAGGTTTGCTAAGTATCAAGCAAACAGGATGACTGAGAAACCAAAGCTGGAGCTCAAAGAAATACCTATTACTGAAATGAAAGCCTTGGTTGCTCAAGAAAGTTTATCAGAGGTTGACTGGAGTGCTGAGTTTGATGATGAACCAGTAACCTATTGTATGGTAACAGTGGAAGAAGCAGTTGAAGATTCAGTAGAAGAATTGGACTGGAGCACTGCTTTTGATGAGGAATCTGATCATGCTGCTTTGGAATCCAGAGATGGCTTTGGAGGATTTGATTGGAGCATGGAGAGTGAAGATGATCCTGTTCTACTTGCAATGGTGGCTACTTCACCAAGTTCACCCCTATCTCTGAGGTATGCTTAAATTGTCATGATTTTTATCAAAAATTACTTGGCAGTTATGTAATTAAAAGAGATAATTGTGTTAGGGCTAGGTCTGAGGTAGCTGGTTATCAAATAACCTTAGAGTCAATGGAAGCCAAAATCTTAACACATGAAAATAATGAAATGGCTTGGGCTGAAAAGTATGAACAACAGGATTACCAGTTAAAACTAAGTGAATGGAAACTAAATTGTAAGATTTCTGAAATTGAGAAACTAACTAAGGAGTGAGATGATTTGTTAGCAAAGTTTGATGCATGGAAAGAATCTGGTCTGTCACATGTTACTTATGTTCAAAAACAGAGAAGATCTTACATTAGAACTGGCTTAGGTTTTGGTATGGACTTTTATAACATAGAAGAAAACACATCTAGTGATTAGGATGACCTAGATTTAGAGGATATAACCACTAGTGATGATGAACTCATTAATTATGTAGAAACATCTAGTAATGAGGATTCAGTTAGTGAAACACCTCATGAGTTTAAGAAAGACAATGGTTATCATGCAGTCCCCCATCCCACTGGAATTCATCAACCCCCTAGGCATGATGTTTCTCATTTTGGCGTAGACAGTCTTGAGTTTAGGAAAAAGCTTATTGGTCAATCTAGGTCTGAAACCCCAAAAGAAACTGTTGAAAACAATGTTCAAAGTCAAGCAGTACCTTCAACTCAAAGTACTGCTCCACAAGCAGTACCTTCTGGAAAATCTTTTCAAAACAGTACTGCTAAACCTTTTTGGGATAACTTTGGTCAAAACAGGTTTAATCATTCACCTAGAAGGCAAAATAGTTTTGGTCATAGACATAGAAGAAGCCACTTTGGGAGTATGGGTCAAAAATTGTGTTTTGTATGTTATAGTTCTACTCATTTAATCAAGGATTGTGAATTTCACTCAGAATACCTTAGAAAATTTCCAAAGAACATGTCTGCCAACCAGAAACCAAGAGAGAACAAACCAGTCTGGAATAATTCAAATAGGGTCAATCACAACAATTTCTCACCAGACCATAGGTACCCTCACCAGAGAAGACCTTTTTCTAAACCACCAGTATCTTTACAAGCAGTACCTTCCCAAAGTACTGCTCAATTAAAACAAGGTACTGCTAACACTTCTTGGAGTAAGAACCCTAGGAGATCTCATTACTATCAACCTAGAAGGTATTACAATTCACATAGGGTATCTAGATCACAGGAACCAAGTGTTAAAACTGAATGGGTTAAGAGAGAAAGTACTGCTGAGGGACAAACAATACTTTCAACAAAAAGTGAATCAGATGTGTTTGTGATACAAGAAAAGGAGAATGAACTTGCAAAAGAGAGTTTTGTTGAAAATCCAGAAAGTTTTGAAAATCCACATGTTAAAAATCAAAAGATAATTCTGGATCATGTTTTAAAAAATAGTGGGAATTACATACTCAAAGAATTTGAGTTTGTAACTCTAGAAGGGGAACACAAGTCAGTAATGGCTTGGGTTCCTAAAAGAAACTAACTCTCTAAATCTTTGTGCAGGGCAACCCAGAAGAGGAGCTTAAAGATCATTTGATTGTAGATAGTGGTTGCTTTGGAAGTATGACAGGAGACAAGGAGATTCTGTCTGATTTTAGATCTATTAGTGGAGGAAGAGTTGCATTTGGGAATGATCCCAATGGAGGAAGAATTACTGGAAAAGGAACCAGCAAAGCAGGGCGTATAGATTTTGAGAATGTTAGATATGTGAAGGAGCTCAAGTTCAACTTATTTTCAGTCTCTCAAATTTGTGATAAAAAGCATCCTGTGTTATTCACTAACACATAATGTCTCATCTTATCCCCTGAATTCAAGCCTGTTGATGATAACTTGGTAATCCTTAGAGTACCAAGAACCAATGACGTATACAGTCTGGATATGAAGAGTCTTCACTCTTATGGAAGAGCCACATGTTTGGTGGCAAAAGCAACATCTGAAGAAGCACATCAGTGGCATAGAAGATTGGGTCATGTAAATTTCAAGAATATCAACAAACTGGTCAAAGGAAATTTAGTTAGAGGTTTACATTCAAAGACGTACAAGAATGATCACTCCTGTTTGGCATGCAAGAAGGGTAAACAACACAAAGCTTCATGCAAGAAGCTTGAGGAGAGGAATATTAGAGAACCTTTGGAGCTGTTACACACGGATTTTTTTGGTCCTGTCTCTGTGGCAAGTTTAAACAAGAAAAAGTACTGCTTAGTTGTGACAGATGATTGCAGTAGATTCAGTTGGGTATTTTTCTTGGGATATAAAGATGATACTTTTGATGCTATTCAGACTCTCATAATAGCACTTGAAAACCAATTGAGACTCAAGGTTAGAGGTATTAGATGTGATAATGGGACTGAATTCAAGAACAAGCTTATGGATGAATTTTGTGCAAACAAAGGAATCAAGACGGAGTTTAGTATTGCAAGAACACCACAGCAGAATGGTGTTGCAGAGACAAAGAATAGGACTTTGATTGAAGCAGCCAGAACAATGCTAGCAGATTCACAACTACCTATTCAATTCTTGGTTGAAGCTGTAAGTACTGCTTGCTATCTACTTAATAGAGTATCAGTTACTAAACCACAGATGAAGACACCTTATGAGTTGTTGATGGGCAACAAACCCAACATTCGATTTATGAAGCCTTTTAGATGCCCTCTAACTATTTTGAATACAATTGATAATCTGGGTAAGTTTGATGGCAAGTCACAAGAAGGATATTTATTGGGTTATTGTACCAACAGTAAGGGCTTTAGAGTGTACAACAGAGTCACTAAGAAGGTTCAAGATTGTCTTCATGTTGAGTTTTTAGAAGATCAAGCAAATGAGAAAGGTAAAGGTCTTGATTGGATGTTTGATCTTGAAGTTTTGACTCCTTCTATGAACTATGTACCTGTTAGAGAAGAAAATCAACCTGTGCACAATGAGAAGATTTACAATATGTTGTTCATGGAGTTCATATTAGACCTGATGTTGTTCCTGATGTAGAACCTAAATCTATGGATCCAAAGCAAAGTACTGATGAACCTAAATCCTCACTATCTGTTGAGGATCAAGCTATTTAAGAGGAACTCAATCAGATGCTTTTTCAAGATGTACTAGCATATTCTTATAATGATGATCAAAGAAGAGCTAATGAAGCAGCAAAGAAAAAGAACAAGACTGCGGAGTTCACTTACAGTACTTTGGATGACAGTACTTTTGATCAAAGTACTGCTGCACCTATTGACAGTACTTTGGATGATTTAGATGATCCTATCATTCCTGGTTTAGAAGATACTGCTGATGAGTATGATGCTGATGGTATTTTCACAAATTCTGTTGGGAATTACAAGTTTGAGTTGATAAAGACAAAAAGAATGAAACAAGAGGGACTTAATATGACAAGAAGGAAACCTACTAAAAGATGGAAGGGCTTGCTTGCAATGGAAGTTTTATTTATTAGTCCTTATCCTCTAGTATATAAAGAGGACATAGGTGTAGGTTTTTATACAAGTCTTCCAATAATGTAGTCGACTAAAAGGTGTGTGTTTAGCCTAGACGTTAGGGGAGAACGTCTAGGGTATTAGATTTAGATTAGTGTGTCCTAGGCGTATGGTCTTGTAAACGCCTAGGTTATTAGTTTAGTTAGTAGACGTGTTCCTATAAACGTCTAATATTAGTTAGTGTTAGTGATTGAAAAACCTTGTTCAATAACAAAGTATTGTTTTGATTTATCCGCTGCGTATTGTTTATATCTTTGTTATTGATCCCTAGCTGAGCTTATAAACGATCTTATCAATTGGTATCAGAGCGGGGAGCTCTTGATATAGGGATTACAAGGTTTTATTGTTGAATGAAGCTGACTCGATACTGGTTTAATCGGCAAAGAGGTCAAGCACTTGGAAGGTTGAATTCTTTAATTCTAACACGTGGGAATGTTTAATTGATGACCTAGTGATCATGGGTTATTGTCATCCCATATTCTTTATTGGTGGTCCCACGATTTTAACTGATTCTATTATTTACCGAAGATATTATACGTGATGGGATCCATGTGATAATTAAATAAGAGAAGGTACTTCGAGGTTAATAGTGGTTTCTTGTTCAAAGAATAATGTTTTACTGTTCGAATGGATCATGGATGTATGTCAGCGTGGGTCCGACTAATTGTTTAATGATTTATTCGTTGAATTGTTTGAGAATTTGTACTGTTGTGACTTTCGGTAATTCACACGCATATTATTATATTATTCAACGATGGCTTTGCACATGGGAAGGTGAGAGTGGAATTCGATTGGTCCAGTATATTTTGATCATGTGGGATTTGATTTAAGTTATGATTGGTGCGATGAAAACTGTGATCACATGGGTTGATATCTACCTGCTCGTTTCACTGTTCATTATTATTCAAAAGTACTGCAGATTTTTGATTGAAGGTACTGTTCGTATAATGAAAGTACTATTTTATGCTCAAGGTGCTGCTCGAGTTCTTATAAAGTAATGCAGTTTTGAAAGTACTGATAATATTTTAAAGTACTGCTACTGTTTTATGTTTTGAAAGTACTGTTGGATGTTTTCAAAGTACTGCTCGAGGATTTTTAACAGTACTGCTGCTAAGGTTTATTCAAAGTGCTGCTTGAGTTCTTATTAAGGTACTGCTTCGACAAAGATGAAAGTACTGCTGATCGTGAAAGTACTGCTACTGCGTTTTTGAAAGTACTGCTGCAAGGTACTGCAGATTTTTTTAAAAGTATTGATGTTTGACGAAAGTACTGCTGATTGGATGAAAGTACTGCTCCTTCCCAACATACTGCTCAAGGTTTTTGCATGGTGAAATTTATTTGGATTGGCAGTTTAATGGTTTATTACGAATAGTTTTTGATTTGAGGGGAAGTCGAGCATATTGTCATGGTTTTTGGATGACATACACACAGAAAGGTTATTGTTCACACACACAGGAAGAAGTTTTTGTTCTTAAAAGGATTTAAAAAAGGCTCGTTTTGGAGATTTATTGAAGAATTGATTACGAAGAGGATTATTTATCACTTATTTGAAGGTGAAGTGGAATTACTTGGTTTGTGTTCTTATCATCTAGCTTGTTGAATCTAGCAATGTGTGATTTTTCTTATGATGCTCTATGCACACATTGTCTATCACTTGAAGGAGTTACATTGTAGTGCTCAGTGTCTCATACTAGTTGAGGATTCTTTTCAAGGGATTGCGGTCTACTTATATTGGTGGTTCGTATAAGTATGGAGTTCCGTGGATAGTAAAGATTTAAGACACAAGTTTGGGAAATTCTACTTTTTCATCAAGTTCGTTATATTTGGTTTTCTTCACAAAGTGATCATTACAAGGAGCTTACAGATTTTGAAGAATCAAGAAGATGGTTAACATATGGTTTTTAGGGGAAGCTTATTGTTAAAAGTTTAACCATCTACATGCATCACTCAAGGGGAAGTGTTTGATTTTTACTACTGTTGATCATTATTTGCATACGTTCCCTATTTGGATAATAACAAAAAGGGGAAGAGATGTTTGAGTGACATGGCATGGATTAAGGGGAAGACAAAGGAAGACATACTTGTTTCATTCATGGTGAGATCCCTGATCTCAATTTCTCTACTTCGTCTAGGGAAGTTCGTTCAAGAATGGTTTTGTCATTATCAACTAGGGGAAGATTGTTGGGAATTACAAGTTTGAGTTGATAAAGACAAAAAGAATGAAACAAGAGGGACTTAATATGACAAGAAGGAAACCTACTAAAAGATGGAAGGGCTTGCTTGCAATGGAAGTTTTATTATTTAGTCCTTATCCTCTAGTATATAAAGAGGACATAGGTGTAGGTTTTTATACAAGTCTTCCAATAATGTAGTCGACTAAAAGGTGTGTGTTTAGCCTAGACGTTAGGGGAGAACGTCTAGGGTATTAGTTTTAGATTAGTGTGTCCTAGGCGTATGGTCTTGTAAACGCCTAGGTTATTAGTTTAGTTAGTAGACGTGTTCCTATAAACGTCTAATATTAGTTAGTGTTAGTGATTGAAAACCTTGTTCAATAACAAAGTATTGTTTTGATTTATCCGCTGCGTATTATGTTTATATCTTTGTTATTGATCCCTAGCTGAGCTTATAAACGATCTTATCAAATTCCAATGAAGGTGCTGATTATACAAACCTGGATGATGATTATGAAGTTCTACAGACTCCTACATTAAAGGTTCATAAAGATCATCCTACTGGTCAAATCATTGGACCTTCTTCTCATGGAGTGCTTACAAGAAACAAAGCTAAAGGTTTTTCTACACCTCACAGTGCTTTACTTAGCTTTGTTTATAAACAAAACAGATTAAATCACAAGGATCATCAGACATGCCTGTTCACTTGCTTTATCTCTCAAGAAGAACCCAAGAATATAGCTCAGGCATTATCTAAGGAGAGTTGGGTTGAAGCTATGCAAGAAGAACTTCTTCAGTTTAAACTTCAAGAAGTTTGGGTACTATGTGATCTACCTGATGGAAAGAAGGTAATTGGTACAAGATGGGTGTTTAGAGTCAAAAGAGATGAAAGAGGGAATGTCATAAAGAACAAGGCAAGATTAGTAGCCCAAGGCTACAACAAGAAGAAGTAGTAGACTATGATGAAGTATTTGCTCCAGTAGCAAGGATTGAAGCAATTCGAATTTTCCTTGCTTTTGCATCCTATATGGGCTTTCAGGTTTATCAAATGGATGTCAAGAGTGCCTTTCTCTATGGCACTATTACAAAGGAAGTTTATGTCAAACAGCCTCCTGGTTTTGAGGATCCTGCACATCCAAACAAAGTCTACAAGGTGGTTAAGGCTCTTCATGGACTTCATCAGGCTCCTAGAGCTTGGTATGAGAGGCTTTCTACTTTCTTATTGCAACATGGTTACAGGAGGGGAGCTATTGACAAGACTTTGTTTATCAAGAGAGACAAGAAGGATATCATGTTAGTACAAGTTTATGTTGATGATATCATATTTGGAGCTACTAAACAGTCCATGGTTAAGGAGTTTGAGCAGCTGATGCAGAAGGAATTTCAAATGAGTTCAGTGGGTGAGTTAACATTCTTTTTGGGACTTCAAGTTAAGCAGTCAAAGGAAGGAATATTCATAAGTCAAGACAAGTATGTATCTGACATACTTAAGAAGTTCAATTTTGATACTATGAAGCTAGTAACTACCCCAATTAAATCTATCAACTCATTGGGCAAGGATGAAGATGGACAACCTATTGAAGTCAAGTTGTATAGATCTATGATTGGATGTCTTATGTATCTCACTGCATCTAGGCCTGATATTATGTTTGCTGTTTGTCTATGTGCAAGATATCAAGTCTCACCAAAAGTATCTCATCTGAATGCAGTAAAATGGATTTTTAGTTATTTGAAACAACAACCTAAGTTGGGGTTGTGGTATTCAAAGGATTCACCTTTTCACTTAGAAGCCTTTTCAAATAGTGATTATGCAGGTGATAATTATGATAGAAGATCAACAACTGGAGGATGCCAATATCTTGGAAGAAGATTAGTCTCATGGCAATGCAAGAAACAGACTATTGCAGCAACATCCTCTATTGAAGCAGAATATGTGGCTGCTGCTAGCTATTGTGGACAAGTTTTGTGGATGCAAAATCAGCTCTTGGATTATGGGTTCAACTTCAAAAATACTCCTATCAATATTGATAATGAGAGTACAATTTGCATTGTGAAGAATCCAATTTATCATTCCAAGACAAAGCATATTCAGATTAGGAATCACTTTATCAGAGATTGTTATGAGCACAGGCTCATTAATGTGGTCAAGGTTCACACAGATGATAATGTAGCCGATTTACTCACCAAAGGCTTTGATGTTTCAAGATTCAATGACTTGGTGGTGAGCATTGGCATGATTAACTACTGACCTACATTTAAGGGGAGGACTATTTAGTGTAACTATAGTCCTATGCATTGTTTGAGGGGAGGATATTCATGTTTTATTGAAGTGTTTGCTATTGTTAAGAGAATATTGGGAAAGTACTACATTTTTGGTTTATGAAAGTACTGCTGGGAAAGTACTGCAAAGGAAATTACTCCACACGTGGAAAGTGCTGTTTGTCTTATCAAAGTACTGTTCCAACGGTCATATTGAGGGGTAAACTCTATTAACGGTAACTTAGTTATTACGGCTGTGATTTTTTAAATCCCACCTATAAATAACTACTCTCCGAATTTCCCTCTCATATTGATACTTTAGAATCTTTTCCATATTTCTCTCACTTTCAACTATATTATTCATCATTTTTCTTACTGTGATCATATAATCATCAATGGCGAATCGTAATACCGTTTCCAAACATAACATGGTGGCGAATTTAGAAAAGACTGAAGCTAATGTGCTTTTTCATGATATTATTGATTATCTCACTTGGTCGCCAATTAGTTATGCACTTTTAGTGGAACCAGACATCATTGAGCCCTGGATTCAACAATTTTGGGCAACTGCTAGGGTTCATAAGGAGAATGATGCCTCTTATATTCAAGCTAAAGTTGCTAGGAGAACTGTGAAGATTACTGAAGCCTCTATTCGTGCCGATTTATTATTTGAAGATGAAGTAGGAGCTGTTCATTTTGATAAGCAACTGATTTGGGATACATTCAGAGATATAGGGTATGAAGGGTCATTAACTGAACAGACATTCAAGATACCCTTATTCTGTCCACATTGGAAATTTTTGGTTCATGTGTTGCTTCATTGCATTAGTGCTAAGAGTACCTCATGGGAGCAATTTGGGTCAAACATAGCATCTACTGTAGTGGGATTAGCCATAAATCGTGTTTTCAATTTTTCAAGGCTAATTCTTAATGGAATGATCTCACACATCTCACATGGATCCAAATGGTTGATGTATCCAAGATTTATACAAGTGTTCTTGAACAAACAACTTGCTGATGTACCCAAGCCAACACATTTACTACCTGTTGTGGTACAACAATCAAAGATTTTTACTTTTATGGAGAGGAAAAGTGATCTCTTCACTGGAAGGCACACTCCATTAACTACTTCTATGATGGAGATTGTTCAAGCTATTCGAGATGAAGCTGGAGAGGATGCTGAAAGAGAAGGTACTGCTTCTACACAGGGTACTGCTTCTCAGAGTGCTGCATCACAAGGTACTACATCACAAAGTACTGCTTCGCAAAGTATTGACGCTCAAGAAGATATTGCAGTTACACCTCCACCATCTCCAGAAGTTTCTATTCATGACTCTCAAGAAGAAGAACCTCAGCCATCTTCTCCCAATGATTATACTTCAACAGATGGGCTTCAAACATCTGGAGGAGATGAGGGAGATGTGGCATCTGAAGATGAAGTTCTTACCCAGAGAATTGACTAGACTGAAGAAATCTTTTGAAGAGCAAGCTACAGAGATTAAGAGGTTGAAGCTCAAGTTTAAAAGACTCGAGAAGTTTGTTTGGCCATTGTTTCAACATCATCGTCTATGGGTCAAGTCTCAAAGAAAGCTAGGACGACCTATTAGGGAATTTAAGAAGAAAACCAAAGGCACAAAGGTTCAAAAACCATCTTCTGTCCAATTGGGGAGGAATTTAGAAGAAAAGAATTTGAAAGAAGATCTTGTTAAAGAAGATGAACCTCAAGGTACTGAAGAGCATGTCAACATTGAAAGTACTGAGGAAGAAAGAACTGAAGTTCAAGGTACTGAAGTCCAAGGTACTGAAGATCAAGGTACTGAAGATCCAAGTACGGCTTTTCAAGGAACTTTCAGGCAAGAGTTGATTACTCCAAGAGTGTTAGATTTTGGAGAGGAAGCTGGTCCTTCAACTGTTATACATGAAGAAGAAGCTAGTCCTTTAACTATCATTCATGAAGAAGAAGCTACACCCAAGCATACTACAAGTGATGACGAAACCATTGCTGAGATCTTGCATGATTTGTCAAAACCAAGGGGTATTACTATTCCTGGAGTTGCAGAGGAACAACCAAGACCTTCTCAACCTGCTATTGATCCTAAGGATAAAGGAAAAGGCATATTAGTAGAAACAAAGAAGAAAAAGAAACCTTCTTTAGCACAGATAAGAGCTGCTATGAATGAAGAAGTAGCTAGAAAGCTACAAGCTGAACTGAATTCTGAAGTTGTTAATGAGGTAGATATGAATGAAGAAGCAGCTATGAAATTACAAGAAGAATTGAATGCTGAAGCTGTTATACCATCACCTCTTCCTATTTCTTCTCTACCAAGAAGACCAAATCTTGCAAAAGAAAGGAATGCAATGATGGCTTATTTGAAAGGTCGAGGATAAACTGGATTAAACAAGTTGAATTATGTTAATATGAAAGAACTTTATGAAGCTGTTACAGAAGCTTATAAGGAGAGTGTTAAGAATATCAAGGATTATAAAGATGATGATATTCAGAAAGAAGATGTTAAGAAAGGAAGATTAAAGAGAAAAAGAAAAACAGAAGTTGAAGATTTACAGTCATCAAAGAAGATAGAGTTAAGATCTTAGACAGATGATGAGTTAAGAAATTACTTAAGAGTAGTAGAATTTGAGTATTCTAAAGATGATGCTGAGATGAAGATGAATAAATCTCCAATAACTACTTTTAAAGTTGTAGAATCCAAGGATGGAAATTACCTGATGTTTCATAGAGAAGATGAAAGCTTTAGAGTGTTCAGTACACTATGGGATATATTGCATATAATTGATAGAGTGGATTTATTTCATCTATATCATGTGGTGCGAGATTATTTTGGACACAATCCATCAGAAGGAGTTGGTTTAGTCTTGCTTGGGGATCTCACAACTATTTGGGACACTAAAGAACAAAGCACCGCTGAGATTTGGAAGAACCAAGAAGATTGGGAGATTGTTAGCTGGAGATTCTTTGAAGAATCTGGAGTTCATGTTTTAGAGATAGAAGATGGAACAATGATTCATATGTTAGCAGACAAAAGATATCCACTCATAGCTGATCTTATGAGGAGGATGCTAGAGCATGGAATGAAAGTTGAAGAAGACAATGAAACTGCTCTAATTGTCATCAAATTGTTTATCAGATGGACTTCTATTGCTGATGATGATGAATAACTGGTATGAATTTTAATTGATTAAATTCTTGTTGAAATATCAGTACTTTATTCAAAGTACTGCTGATCAAACAGTACTTTTATCAAAGTATTGTTTGAAGATTTAAACCAGTTAAATGATTTTTGAAAGAAACCTTTTGTTAAGTAACAAATATTTTGAAACAAATGTTGAATGAAATAAATGGTTTTTGAGATGGTAACATCAAATAGGTTATCAATCCACCATGGTTACAAAAGGATTGGCTAATCCATGAGCAAACGGCTCTGGTAAAGATATCTCAAATCCGTTTTTAGTTAACAACTTGCTAATAAGTTGTATGGTAATCAACTCACCATATCAGTTAATGTGAAGAGTTGGCTAGCCCACAAGAAAATGGCTTGTGGTAAAGGCTGTGGAAAAACCATTATTTGGTAATTAGTTCACCATACATAGAAGAACTAACTAGTCCAAAAGGGTACAGCTTTTGGTAAAGACAAATCAAATCTGTTGATAGCTGATGATTTACTAAAAATCATATGGTTATCAGTGTACCATGGTCTTACACACCTAAACATTTGGCTACTCCAGAGTTAATGTCTTTGGTAAAGAGATTAAAATCTATTAAATTTTCAATGATTCACCTCTCACAGGAGTTTACACACCTGGAAGTGATGAGAATAGACTGCAACTTAAACATAATTAATGTACAAACTGTCATATGTTGCTGTGTTGCTGAAAAGATGGAGCTGGCTGAATGATGCTGAAGAGAATAAATTCTAAAGATACTTTGATGATATTGATATAAGCACAGAGACTACAAAGATATAATCTAAAAACAAAGACACAATCTTTCCTTGAAGATAGATAAGCTAAAGATAAATTCACAAAGGAACTTGAAGTCAAGCAATTAGAATTCAAGTTAGGGGAGGATTGTTGGGATATGAAAGTGCTGAAGATTGACAAAGTACTGGAAAAGTCAAAGTACTGCTAAAGAGAAAGTCAAAGTACTGTTGTCGAAGTCAAAGTACTGCAAGGCTAAAAGAACTGTTATATTCGTTTATGGAAAGTCTTGTAATTCTAGAATATTCTTTATTAGATTACTTTTCGTACAAGGATACAAATTGTAAACCGACTAGGGTTATCCTTGAGCCTATAAAAGGACCCCTAGATTGGCATTAGATGTACGCGACATTATTAGAGTTTTAGAGAAGTTCGATATTATTAGAGTTGTTAAAAGAGTCTGCATAATAAGCAGAGTTAGAGTTATTAATAAAATCGTTCAAAGTTAAAGTTATATTCTTCTTAGCTTTATTAAGTAAATTCCGTATACTTAATAGAGTTTGCTCAGTGTTTCATTGTTAATAACTTAGGATTTATCCGAGGTTATTAAACCTTAACAAGCTATTTAAGTTAGTTTGGTTAGAGTACATCGATCCAACAACATGGACTCGATTCAATGACTTACTCCATAAAGTCCCTCATCATGGTATTGATCTTTGGCTTCAAATCCAAATCTTCTATGACCATACCGATTTCATCACAAGGCGATCCATTGATCAAGCCGCCAGTGGAAGGCTTAGCGACCTTAACGCAGAGGAATCTTGGGATATTATAGAAGGGCTTGCCGATTGAAGCTACGAAGATTGGAATGAATCCCCGGAAACCCCTGTTAAAGTGGTTAATGCCATATCAACTCCTCTTGAATCTTCCAACATCACCGAAGAGCAAATAAGTGCTCTTGAGAGAAGGATTGGTTATCTGATAGAAAGGTGTAAGAGAGCCCCCGTACAAATCCCTTGGGAAATAGTCAATTCTGCCAATTCCACCAAGTCGTGAGCAAAATCTTAATTCCGAATGGCGCTTCCGTTCTACTTCCCTAATACCACTCTCACCAAGCTTTAAGGAACAAATGAGGGAGTACATGGCAACTCATATGGAGAGATTAGCAAAATTTGAAGAGGAGGTTTATAGGCAAAGAGAGGAAATGCAGGCAAAAATGACGGAAATGATGAACCTGGTAAAAGAATATACCAAGACAAAGGTTCCTGAAAAGGTACTAGTAAGAAGTAATGATTATCCTCCCACTTCGTTTGTTAACGCCATTTCCATTATGCCTGAAGATGGAAAGGTTGAGGAGAAGGAAACTGAGAAAAGCAAGAGGGAGGAGGCTGAACCTAATAATGAGCCCGAGACCATTGAGTACTACCTTAAGCACGAAATTAACAAAAAACCATTGTTAACCAAGTGAACAACTTTAGGTTCAATGAGGTTCTTAAGGAAGCCCTTGAAGGAAAAATAACATAAGAAGAGTACGACACCATGCCTATGGAGCCTCTGTATGAGCTGGTTCTAAAATAACCAGTAACTAAAAAATGAGACACCATAGGGAACTTTGTGATACCATGTAGCATAGGTGACATTGATAATATAAATGCCTTAGCAGATCAAGGGTCTGATGTAAACATAATGCCATTATCAATCTATAATAGGTTGACTAGGGAGAAGCCAGCCAAGACCGATCTTAGACTTTCCTTAGCAAATCACAACTATGTCTACCCCATAGGAATCGCAGTGGATGTTTTAATAGAGGTGGCTAATATTTTCTATCCGGTGGATTTCGTGATCATAGACATTGGGGAAGATAGAAACATGCCACTCATTCTTGGGACACCTTTTCTTGCCACTGCAAAAGCAACCATCAAATGCGGGGAGGGCATCATGATACTTAAAAGCGGCAAAGGGTATGCTAGGATACCCATTGTTCCAAGGTATCCTCTTAAGATCATGGAAAAGATTACGGATGAGAATCCACAAGTCCCTAACAATGCGGTTAAGAAGAAAATAAATGACTGGTAAAAAGGGCTTAGAGATTTCATGGTTCAAGGACTACATGCAACATTGTGGAAGCACGATAAAAAGTTAGGAAATAATCCCACTTGAATACCACAAACACAAAAGAACCCAAAGGAATTTTTAAGGGGAGAGAAAGTACTCTTATACAAATCACGAATAAGGGCATTACGAGGTAGAAACAAACCAAGATGGTTTGGGCCTTATACGGTGAAGGAAACCAATCTAAAGGATAAAACCGTTACCATAATATACGACGTGGGCAAGGAATCCATGGTGAGCATACAACGACTACGCCCTTTTGACGAAGGAAGAGAAAAAAAGGAAGGTGACGGTAGTGAAGTAACGTAGGGGCACGACTTCGAGTCTAGCTACAAGACTCATAAATAAAGAAAAGCGCTTCGTGGGAGGCAACCCATGCTTAATTGTTTGCTTGTTTGTGTCGTGTATCTTTTATTGATTGTTTATTCTCATGTTTAAATTTGTAAAAAATGCTTTTTTTGTCTTTAACCTCGTCTTAATTACATATAAAGGTATTTTACATAAGGGATAAGTGTAGGAAGGATTACACACGTTTTCAAAAGAAAAGTAAACATGAGAATTTCAATTAATTAAAAGATATACATGTGTGTTGTTCGAGTCAAATGCTTGTATCGAATCATAATGGATGTTTTGTAGGAAATTTTTCCAGAATTTTTTCCAGAAAATCGCAGAGCAGTTTTTGTCAGGATAATCATCAGGATCGCAACCTGACGGCGTCAGGAAGGAGCAAAAACAACTGATTACTTTTTCTAGTTTTCTGAGCTACTTATAAATTTTTGGAATTTTCCAGGTCTTAATTTTCCAAAAATTCTGTAAACATCCATTCCACAAGCATTATATCCTAGTTTAGTAGAGTCCTATATATATTATTACCGATGATTTTACGCGAAAGGTTTCGTTTGTTTTCTTCAAGTGTGCAGGTTTAATTTACCAAGAAGAAGATACATAAGATGAGCAGGAGCTTTTCACGCAAACGTTCTTCTTGAAGAAATACGTAA
Organism: Chrysanthemum makinoi; assembly: GCA_910596185.1. Classification (NCBI taxonomy): domain Eukaryota; kingdom Viridiplantae; phylum Streptophyta; class Magnoliopsida; order Asterales; family Asteraceae; genus Chrysanthemum; species Chrysanthemum makinoi. The sequence continues at coordinate 18,209,060 of OU343218.1, forward strand.
TCACCACTTTACACAGATCCTACCGAGCTAATCAGGGGAGTATTAGTTTCTTTCATCTTTTTTTACCTTCCGTTATCATAACTTTGATACTTTCGGGGAACATTGGGGACAATGTTCAGTTTAAGTGTAGGAAGGGAAAATAAACTTTGAAACTATGCTTATCCTTAATTATTTACTTTGTCCAATTGCATTTGTGTAATAAACCATGAGAAAATGTCGGTTAGGGTAATTTTGGCACCAAATTTAAAATTTTTCATGACATATAGGAGTGGGCCATTAGTCTTAACAAAGCGTCTCATGGATAGGAAATTATATGACTAGCACAAAAACCCTTTACCACTTAAATTTCACCCAAAATGTGAGGATCGCCCTTAGATTAGTTGGAATTGAAGCATTCATCTTTAATTCTTAGAGTGTGAACCGGTAGTATAATAGATTCTAGAACTTGTTTTGTGATGCATCCCGAGATAGCTAGTATGACTACACTTGTGTAGTTAGGAATAACTAAATGATAAGAGGCATTAGGATAACCCTTGTTTGATACCTGTAATATAATTACTTCTTCCAAATCAGTTGAGTAATTCCCCCACACCTTTGCATTGTACTCATCTTTAGTACACGATACCCCTAGTTAACCCCTCAGAACCTATCCTTTTCACGGTTCTCGTAATGTTTTGGTTTTCTGGAATAACAATGAAGAACATTGTTTACAATCCACCCCCAAATGTACACCCAAATTGCCTTAGCCTACCTTGTATGTACTCACTTTTAGTGCATTATTGTTATCACACTAAACCCTTAGTTCAATTATCTAGTTGCTTGCATAAGTTGCTAAGTCGAGTCATATCCTTTGTACACAATTTTAGGACAATTGGGACTCATGGGAAAAGTTAAACTTTATGAGATGACGGGAAGGGAACGTTAAATTCAAATTCCCTTTATTTGCATATTAATATACTCCAAGTGTTTTGATCTTTTCAATTCGGGTCATATTAGTGTTAGAGTAATAAAAACTCAAGTGTAGGGATGTGCCTATAAATCCCTAACATTTTGATGTTATCGTAGAGGATGGTAGAGTAAAAGTGTATGAAAAAAAATCGAAAAAAAAAAATAGAAAAAGAGAGAAAAAAATAGAGTGTTGAAAAAAAAACGGGCTACCATCCTACATCTATCTTTAAAATTATGTTTGTTTGTTTCAGTTATCTAGAGTCTAGAGTGTCGAGTCTTGGCTTAGCAACGCCATTCTTCGTATGCTTGTAACATAAAGATTTTTGACTTGCCACCACTAAATAGCCTATCCCACCAAACCCTTTGTTTCCCTACCATAAGCCTATCATTACAACCCTTTAAAAGACCTCTTGGATAGTCTTTCCTAGGTGCTTACGCCAAAGCGATGGAGGTTTGATCTAGTCTCAAGCTTATGGTAATCTATGTACTAGGACCGGTTAATGAGTGTTTATCTTCCATTACGAACTTGTTATATTTCATATACACCCGAAAGATGTGAGTATCCAAACACCCCATGTGAGGTGCTAGTATGTAATTTCCGTGCTTTTTATGACTTTTACGAGGCTTATATGTGTTGTGAATTGTTTTAAACCAATGCTTCATTGCCCCTAACTTATAAATTAATTGGCTAAAAGCACATTTGCTTGAGGACAAGCAAATACCAAGTGTAGGGATATTTGATAAAGTTTTAAAATGTACCTTTTGAGGGGTCATTTAAGCCCTTATTTGATCACTTTTATATCCGTTATTACTTAATATCGTTCCTTTTCACTTTTTAGGTATCTTGAAGGCAAAAAGCTGGAATGACACTTATTCGGATGAAAAGGCGCGAATATACGAAGAAAATGGCCAAAGTCAAGAATCGAGACACTCAGGCTGCTGGAACTGAAGGGGACGGCGTCGGACAACTTTTGTGACGGACCAGTAGCTAAATTGCTTATTTACAAGTGACGTCTTTAGGTTTTAAAAGATTAGGGCGTCGCATCTCACACTGCCTAGATTTGATCCAGATGACGTCAGAGACTGAAGGGGACGGCGTCACAGGCATAAGGTGATGCCGTCACAAGACTAACGTGGCCAAGATGAAACCCTAATGACGGCGACCCGACGGCTTCACAAATCAAAGGGTGACGCCGTCGCATGTGTAATCTTATATATAGAATCCGAATTTTCTAGTTTTCAGTGTGTAGTCTTTGGAGTAAAAACCTAAACCGAACCAAGGATGTCTTGTACAGTATTTTAGGGTTCCATACCCTATCTTACATCAAGATAAGTGTTTTACTTTATTAATTCAATTATGTCTTCAATTAATTGTGTGTATGCTTGCATGTTTCCCATGTCCGGCTAATTTACTTGTGTGTTTACTTAGGTAATATGAAACTTAGTTATTGAATATTGATTGGTTGTCTCTTATTTTAATTGTTAATGATCTAGTATTGCGATAGGTCATCCGTTGTGTAGTTAATGTTTGATTAATCTTTGTGAACCTTAGCTTATAGTTCCTAGAGTCATTGTAGGCTAAACCATCCGAAGAGTACCTTAGTGTTAAGTTTATAAATCATAGAGATTTTTTAGGCAATAACCTTTGGTAGTTTCAAAAAGTAAGGGATAAACGCATACTGTTGAAACAAACAGACCTTGATAGATCTTGAGCTCGTGGATCGTTATGTATGCCTATGTAATCACAAGCACAATAAAAGACAATCTCTACTACTTATATTTATCAGCGGAATATAAACACAAGTAATAACTAAGAACTTCTTGATCCTCTATGGATCTTTATATTAACTAAAACTGAGTTTTCCAATCTGTGCATAACTCTTTCTAATGTGTTCCTTTTATAGACAAGGAACCCTAAACAATATCGCTAAACCGTTTCTCAAGAAACGTATAATCATAAAACTAAATAAGATATACACAATCACTTCCTAATAAAGCTCATGTATATCCATATTAAATAAACTAAACACGGAATAAACACTTCCGCAGAAACAGATTAATAACTATTATCCTTCAGTAGATTATGTCTTCAGCAGAATCCACTCTTCTTCAGCAGAATCATTTCGGCATTAATTTCAGCATAATCCAGACTTCACATAATTCCCAACAATCCTCCCCTAAACTGGAATTTGACTTGGTTAAGTTCCAGTTTCTTGATAGATCGGTAACAAAAATAGCTCCAGAGGATTGTAAACGAACAACAACAGCAAAGAATCCAAAGAAGAACATCTCTATGATGAAGTAACTCTGAAACACCATATCTTTGCAGCAACAAATGACAAGAGGTACATCAAAACAAATTAGTTTCACACTATTCTCATCACATCCAGGTGTGTTAACTCCTGTGAGAGGTGAATCATTGAAAATAATGGATTTGATGTATCGTTACCAATAGCCATCACTACTGGAGTAGCCATATGTTTAAGTTCGTAAACTATGGTACACTGATAACCATCTGATTTATTGGCAAACCAGCAACCATATAAACGGATTTGAAATGTCTTTACCTGTAGCCGTTTGCTCATGACTAGTCAATTCTTAGAATTGGTGAATTGAGAACCAAATATGGAATGCCACTGCCTTTACCACAAGCCATATACATGTGGGCTAGTCAATTCTTGGATTCCAAAAAGGAATAAGCCATGGTGAATTGAAAACCATACAACACTCAGCAATTAAGCATGGGTGATTGCATACCCTATGATTTTTAGCAAATCATTACAGCTATCAACAGATTTGATGTGTCTTTACCAAAGTTGTACCCTTTGGACTAGCTAACTCTTTGACATACACAAAGTATATCTGGTGAGTCAATAACCAAGAAAATTATACAACAAACCTGCAAGAAAAGTTAGATAAAAACAAAAACACATTTTTTTTTTAACTAAGAAATAAAGAAAGAAAACAAATATTACAAAATAGTACTATCAAGATGAACCTTTATGTGATAGAAGCTGATTTTTAATCAAACCAACACATTGAAAAGCATGAAGTTCATCATTGCCAACAGGATGAGGAGGCACTTCCAACTTGTGTCTCAGCAACCTTTCCATAAAAGTAACCGATAAAGGATAAAGCTTATCTGATAGCATACACAAAATCATTCCACATGTGGTCTGAACCACATGAACACAAGGCAAAGGATAAAATCTCCAACTCTCAATCTCCCACTTATGAGAATTCTTCCAAATAGAATACCCTTTACCATTTGGAGAATGAGAATCAAACATAACCTGAAGATCACCCAACAAATATAAACCAGAACCAGTTGCTGAATGAAACTTATAATACTGAATGACATGTTCATACAGCATCTTCAAATCATGTCTAGTCACCAAATGAAGAATGTCCTTCAAGAAATTGAACTCAAGAACAGTATTATCCAGCCTATAAACAGTGTTAAGCTTTCCAGCTTTCCAATTGACCAATATCACATGAGTTCCTTCAGGAAAAACTTCAACAGATCCAACTTCAATAAATGTAGATTCATCAGCCTTAAGATCTAAAGCAGTATTCCTTGAAGAATGTTTCCTAGCCAATCTGTCAGAACTCCTTGTAACCAAGCTCTTCTGCCCCGTACCAACAATGTTATCAGTATCAAGCTGTAGATCAGTTCCCTGATACAGAGAATCACTTAACTCCACACTGGACAACATTTCAGAAGAAACCAAAGAGGATTCAGCAGCAACAACCATATCAGAAGAAAGAGTAGCTACAGAAGTTGTATCAGAGGTAACAACTGGAGAGATCACCAAAGGCAAAACAGTATCAAAATTATCCACTATTTCAACTGTTTTCTGTCTCTTAGCTGTAGGAACATCAGACATTGAAGCAATGTTTTCCAATTGAGAAAAAGAAGTAGAACCAGAAGAAGAAAACTTCATAACCATATTATACTGTCTAATCAAAGCATCATCAGATAAAGCATAGATTTGCTTCATTGTCATACCAGAATTATACATAGCAGAATTCTTCACAACTCTCCTCATATAATTTCTCTTCTGAGCAACAGTCATAGGTTTCTCTCTTTTGGCTTTATTTCTTTGATCAATTAGAGCTCTTCTCTTTGCAGCAGATTCTTTCTTCCTTTGATTACCAAGTGCCACCATTTTATCCACAAAATTATCATCATCAAAAGATGCTCCTAATATAAGTTTTGCAAGATGTGGATCAGATGCACCTTGAGAAGTATAAGCATCCCATTGATCATCAGTGATATTAGGAAATAAAACATCAAGCTCTAATTTCCTTTCAGGAGATAAATTAGAATCATACTGATCTTGAAGAAATTTAGCAACAATACGACTCTTCTGCATATTCTCATAATTAGCAAACAATCGAGCTTGAGCTTGATTTTCTTCTTCAGTCACTATACCTGAATTAAGCATATCATCAATCACAGGGTCCTGTCCTTTGTCAGAAGATGTCTCAGTAGAACCAATTTCAGCAGAACCAATGTGAGCTTCAGAAGGAACAATCAAACCCACATCAGAGGAAACAGGTTGAGACAATTCCTCAACAGGTGTAGAGAAAACTTCAGAAGAAGAATTCAACTTATACATTCTCCCAGCAAGAAAAACCTCTTCATCATCTGCTGAAGGTGAAACATTTGATTGTTCTTGTATAGACGAAGTTTGACCATGATCAGAAGCAACCTCCTCAACTAGAACATCAGCAGATGCATCAACCATATGTGGCTCCTTTGAAGTGTCAGCAGATACCTTATTCAAATATTGTCTTCTTCTTTTGCTAGCATATATAATAGGCTCCTTGCTCCTTGAAGATTTAGCAATAGGAGAAGAAACATCAGATGTAAGTGCTGCATCAGCCAATATTCCAAGGGATGCATGAAGATTCTCTTCGTCCTCCTCTTCAGAAGAAATCAAACTTCTCTTTTTACCTTTCTGACTTAGTAATTCCTCCAAGTTCTCAACTTTAGTCTCCAATTCCACAATCTGATTACCAAGAATAGACTTGGTTTCTGCAAGTTCTTTCTTAAGACCAGTCACCTCACCTGTAAGCTTGTTCATCAGAGCATATAATGAGGTAAGTGTAATAGGATCCTCATCTGTATCAACTGATTGCTCAATTGGAATTGGAACTTCATTAGACCGTTCAGGAGTAACATTAACCTGATCAACATTAGAACATCCTTCACCAAATGGATTCCTAATATGACTTGGTGTAGGCAATCTATCAATATCAACCTGAACTTCATCAATGTGATCCTGAACTTCATCAATGTGATCCTGAACCTCATCAATGGAAACTTGTGTAGGTGCTTGACTAGGACCTGGTCTAGGTGAAGGTATGGATGCCTCATTAACAGCAGAAGGTCCCTCATCAACATCAACTGAAAGATTTACATCAGTAGTATTGGAAGAAGGCAAAACAACATTAACCTCATCAACAGGCTCATCCTCCTGAGGCAACATGGCAGCTAACAAAGGAAAATGTGTCCCCTCAAACTTAGTTCTCATCGTGGCAAATAACTTAGAAGTCAAAACACTTATGGGATGAAAAGCTTGGGTTTGTGTAGAAACATTCAATATCATCTGTAAGAACCTAGGGTACATCAAAAACTTACCCTTTTTCCTAGTTATATTTTCAACCATATTATCAAAAATAAACTTAGAAAAATTATAAGTCAAACCCTTAGATAAACAAACAATACCACATCCCATTTGGGTTGAAAACTGATCCCATCCTCCAGACTTATTGCTTAAACACTGGAGCAACGTATGAACCAAGAACCTCCACATAGGACAAAGCTTATTTTTTAACCACATATCTGTCCTCGTACTTTGATATCCAATTGCCCTAAGCCCTTCAAGTACCATCGTAGAATCAGAATGATAAACTCCATTCACATCATCCAAGCGAAGTTGTCTTCTGATCAGTTCCTCTGTCACCACATACTCTCTTCCATCAACATTGGCAACTATCTCTAATCACTTCTTCTTTCAGCCGTCGCCCAAAATTGAGTAACCAAGGATTCATATATAGCATTTGGAGAATGCGTTAATGCATACTGAATCTTTGATCTTTGTAAGAACGAAATCATCGGCCTATACAACTCATCTCCTCGAGCAGTTCCAAGAAAAGCAACCTTATTATGATCATGTTTAAATTGAAGCGCCATTAGAGATTTTGAAGATGAGGGTTATGATTTGCACAAAAGGAAGTGTTTTGAATGAGAGTAACACTTAATATGGAACGAATATATGCCGGTAGAGAATAAATAGAAATTTTCCCAATTTTGGTCAAAGTTGACCAATGATGACGTGGATTTCTACTTTTACTCATATTCACTTTTAACTTCGGTGGAAACAGAAACCATTATGCTGAAGTAGAACAATCAGCAGAAACAGATTACTTATTCAAGAAGCTTCAGTAAATATCTTTTTACTGTTTCACCCACACGCATTAATTCTCTTACCACTTGAACCTGTCTATAAAACAATCCCAAAGCACACATACTTCTTCATCAAAAACCCCCAAATATTATTTCAAACCCTAATTCCATCAATACTCCAAAATTAGCCATCATAAATCATGAGTACCAAACCTGAGATCATAGATCTCACAACAACATCCTCATCATCATCATCTAGTGAAGATACCAATCCATGGCTTCATTACTTTCCAAAACCATATCCACGATCAAAGAAATCACCCTTTCTCCCTTCATCAGAAGATGAAAGTGTGGTGAATCCAAGTGAATCTGCTGATGATTCTGATGACTCCTATAAGGAGGGAACATCTTACTCCCAACCCCCAGAACCTCGGCCTCAACGAAGGCCACGAGCCAAAAATCCACCACTTCCAGAAGATAGAGAGGTGGTTCTTGGTCTTTCTGCATCAGGTTTTGGTGCATCATCACATATCGTATAAGGGAAGAACTTAAAGAGAGTAGATGGGTTGCATTTTGGTTGAAATACATAGATGAAGCACAAAGGACACATTGTTTCATCAAATGTGGTCATTGTCATCATCAATCGGTTGCATCAATCCATCCTCTCCATTTTGATCCTTAGCATCTTGTTAGGGTTGGTTATGCACATCACAAAAGCATAGCCAGCATTTAGTGTGAAAGATGTGAGCGATCATGCATATCCAACAGCTTGTTAGATGTTGGAACGGATGATATGTAATAGATTAGGACTAGTAGATCATGTAGATGCATTTGATGTTGCTAGTACTCTGTAAGCTGTAAGCTGTAAACTATTTCTTGAATGAATGAATGATCAATTTGCTTCAGTACTTCTTTTGAATGAATCATATAACTTCAGTACATCATCTTCAGAAGAAACAATTGACTCACTTCAGCACTTTGAATTCAGTAGAAACACGCTTAAGCTTTCTTGACCATATCTCAACTGATCAGGGACAACCACTCTGCAAAACAGAACAAACACAGAAACATACACAAACCAACAAAGAAACACACTAAAATTACATTAGCAGGTTAGAGTTAGTTAAAATTAACCAAATATACAAAATTACAAAGCAAAATGCAAAGTTATACACAAATCCTCCCCTGAGGCATATGCCTCCCCTGAGGCCTATGCCTCCCCTTAAACTTTGCAGTTAAGGGTTAAGCATGCCAATATGGACCACAAGGTGTTGAAACCTTGGTCCCTCAAAAGCTTTTGTTAACAAATCTGCCACATTATCATCAGTATGAATTTTGACCACATTTATCAAATTTTTATCATATGCATCTCTTATAAAGTGGTGCCTGATTTCAATATGTTTTGTTCGACTGTGAAAAACTGGATTTTTAACAATGCATATGGTACTTTGATTATCAATAAAAATTGTTGTGTTCATGAAATTGTACCCATAATCCAACAACTGATTTTGAATCCAAGGAACCTGTCCACAGCAATTTGCAGCAGCAACATACTCTGCTTCAGTAGATGAGGTAGCCACAATAGTTTGTTTCTTGCATTGCCAAGAAATCAATCTCTTTCCAAGGAATTGGCAATCTCCAGTGGTGGACCTCCTATCCAGATTACCACCAGCATAGTCACTATCACTATATGCTTCCAACTTAAAAGGAGACTCTTTTGGGTACCAAAGACCTAGAAGAGGTTGGCCTTTGAGGTACTTAAAAATCTTCTTCACAGCATTGAGATGGGAAGTCAGTGGAGTAACTTGATGTCGTGAACAAACACTCACAGCAAAAGTAATATCAGGCCTGGAAGCTGTTAAATACATCAAAGACCCAATCATTGACCTGTACAAATGAACATTCACAGGTGGATCAGCTTCATTGTTGGTCTTTGTCTTTGGAGCTTCATAAGGTGTAGTGGCAGTCCTTACACCCTCCATACCAAACTTCTTCAAGATGTCCCTCACATATTTGTCCTGACTGATAAAGATACCATCAGGTTTCTGCTGAACTTGAAGTCCCAAAAAGAAAGTCATCTCTCCCATGGCACTCATCTGAAACTCTCCCTTCATAAGCTCCTCAAACTCCCTGCACCAAGCTTCCTTTGTGGACCCAAAAATAATGTCATCCACATACACTTGCACAAGAATTATGTCAGTGGAATTCTTCTTTAGGAAAAGAGTCTTATCAATTGCACCTCTTCTGTAACCATGCTTCAGAAGAAATGTAGAAAGCCTAGCATACCAGGCTCTGGGTGCCTGATGTAGTCCATAGAGAGCTTTGACTACCTTATAAACATGATTAGGATGATCTGGATCTTCAAATCCTTTAGGTTGAGTGACATACACCTCCTCTTCAATTTCACCATACAAGAAGGCTCCTTTAACATCCATTTGATAGACCATAAAGCCCATATAGGATGCATAAGCTAAGAAAATCCGTATAGCCTCAACTCTTGCCAATGGTGCAAACACTTCATCATAATCGATCCCCTCCTCTTGTCTATACCCCTGTGCAACTAATCTGGCTTTGTTTTTAATGACAACACCTCGAGCATCTCTCTTATTCTTCAGAATCCATTTAGTCCCAATAGCATACTTACCATCAGGTAGTGGGATCAATATCCAAACCTGTTGATTTTGAAACTGTTGCATCTCATCCTGCATTGCTTCAAGCCAACTTGAGTCGTCAAGAGCCTGAGTAACACTGGTTGGTTCCACTTGGGAGAGAAAACAAGCAAACAGACAATGTTCATAGTCTGTGTGATTGTCTCTCTGTTGATTTGAGACATAAGAGATAAAAGCCACCTGACCATATTTAGAACGCGTCACAGTACCTCTTGTTCTAACAGGTGCATTAGGATCACCAATAATATTAGACTGTGGATGAACATTGTTGATCCTTGTAGTAGTGGTGGTGTTGACATCAATGGAGGAATCAAGATTAGTCATAGTAGGTTCAAAGTCAGTATCATAGGAAGGAGTGTTGAAGATGCCTGCTTTAGGTTGATGATGACCAAGATCTGAAGGTTTTGGAAACCTTGTATAAGGTTCTCCAAGGTCTGTTGACACTCTAGTAGAAATAGGAGTAGAATCAACATGTCTTTCAGCCGAATTGGAGAGGTGAGGAGAAACAGAACCACTTTCAGCAGAATTGACGTTTCCACTGATTGCTTTACTTGAACTATTTTCAACATTCCTCTCAGCTTCTAAATTGGCTGCATACTCTTGTTTCTTCAGTCTGGCAAGGTCCTCAGCATAATAGAATTCATCTTCACCCACATCAGTGTAATCTTTAGAAGTGTCACCTACAAAATTGTTAGGAGAGAAGGAAGGTACTACAATGGGTTGTTCATCATCATCAGACCCACTGTCAGAATGAGCTTCCAAAGTTTCTGCACTAGTAGTTAGAGATGCTTCAGAATCTGCATTTTGGTTAGCCATATGTCTAGCATAACCCAAGTAATCAGTCAAGTAATCAAGGTCAAATGACCAAATATGACCCTGTCCTTGAACATTAGGCTTGTCTTCAAGATACCTCAGATTCAATGTCTCCTCAATCTTCTTAGCAGATACATTGTAAACTCTGTATGCCTTACTATGAGCAGAATAACCCACAATGTAACCATCATCAGCTTTCTCATCAAATTTGCCCAATGGATCACTTGTATTCAAAATTGTCACTTGGCAGCCAAACGGTTTAAGGTAATGAATAACAGGAACTTTCCCAAAAAGAAGTTCATATGGTGTTTTAAGGTGTGGTCTAGTAATGGACACTCTATTGAGTACATAACAAGATGTACCAACAGCTTCAGTCCAAAACATGGTTGGAAGTTTAGAGTCTGCCAGCATTGATCTTGCAGCCTCTATTAAGGTTCTATTTTTTCTTTCTGCCACCCCATTTTGTTGAGGGGTTCTTGGAGTGCTATAGTCCCTTTTGATTCCCTTTGACCTGCAGAGTTCTATCAGAATTGCATTTTTGAACTCTGTACCATTATCACACCTAATTCCTTTCACCTTTTTGTTCAACTGATTCTCAATAAGAGTAATGAAGTCTTTCAATACTTCAGATGTTTCATCTTTGGTCCTTAGAAAGAATACCCAACAAAACTTGCTATAACCATCAGTGATCACCAGACAAAAATATTTATGATCAATGCTTCTCACTTTAGTTGGACCAAACAGATCCATATGAAGCAGTTGAAGAGGTTCAGAAATAATGCTTACTGCTGTAACAGGAACACCTTTGTATGAGGCTCTGTGCTGCTTTCCTTTGTTGCATGCAACACAGTTATGATCATTGGTGAATACTTTGGCAGGAAGACCTTGAACAGGCCAGTTTAGAGAGCTGGTTTATGGCCTTGAAATTGACATGGGCCATCCTTCTGTGCCATTTGGTGGACTCATCCACAGATGCTTTAGCCACCAAACATGTTAAGTCACCTGCTGGTTGGACATTAGTTAAGTTGAATGTATAAAGATTGTGACTGCGAGGAACCTTCAGCAGAATTGAAGTTTCTTCTGGGAGTTTGAAGTCTTTAGACAGCACAAGACATTCATCCTCTGTGGAGAGTACTTTGTTCTTAGTGTCACAGATTTGTGAGACTGAAAACAAATTGAAGTGTTGAAGTTCCTTGACATAATAAACATTCTCAAAATCCAGCTGAGGTGTTTTGATGGTCCCTTTTCCTCCATTATTCGTCCATCACTTCCTCCAAAGGTTACATTGCCTCTTCCTTCAATGGGTACAAAGTTATGCATCATGTCCCTGTTTCCTGACATACTTCTAGAACAACCACTGTCAACAATTCCAACATCTTTATGCTTAAGGGGATGATCCTACAACAACAAAAATATACAGAAAATTAGTACACTATGGAGGCTCAAGTCATTGCTGACTTGAACCTGCCTTGTGGATCATATGAGTTGTGCCATGTAGAAGTATAAGATCCACTATTGTTCTTGGGTTTCCAATGAAACTTAGGTCCCTGTTTATTCCAAGAACAACCTGCTGAGGTCTTGACAGCTGTATTCCAATACCCTTTCCCATCAGTCATAGGGTTAACATATCCAGGCCAAAAACCATTTTTAAAATATTTACTGGTTGGTTGAACATATGGTTTTACAACTGGTTTTCTCCAAGAAAAAGGAGTATTATACTTTGTATCATGTGGAACATAAGGTGGTATGTCATTTACATTTGTCCACATTGGTCTAGATTTCCTAGAAGCACCGCACCTATTCATTCTTTGCTCATGATAATCACAATCCTTAATTAAATGAGATTTACTTCCACACACAAAACATTTCTTCTGATTAGAAGATTTATTCAAACCAAAATATGTATTATTACAAGCAGAAGTATTCAAACCAAAACCATGAAAAGAATTGTTTTTAACAGTACTATTATGCAAAGAATTAAAAAGCAAGTCTTCAGAGGCAACTGTCTTGGAAGTGGATTCCTTGGCAGCAACTCTGTCATGCTTATTGGTAGTCTTGGGTGCAGGCAGGGGTGAAGACTTGGGAAGGGCAGACTTGGGAAGGTCAGACTTGTCATTTGAATCACACTCTGTAGACCCTTGCTTGGAGGACTTGTCACTGTTAACACAAGAGACAAAGTCATTAGTAGAAGTATTAGGGTCTGGCATGTCTCTTGACTTTTTGCCATACAGATGGTGTGATCCATCAAAGTTATCAGGAATGGAAAGGTCAATGGGCATGTGCTCACCTCTAATTGGTCCACGTACAGCATGTAGGTCACCTTCTTTCACAAAATTAGCTAGGCCTGCTGATGTAGATCTACGTGTGTCATCCCTAGCTTCTAAGCCTACATATTTCTTAAAGCCTAAAGCCACTGTAGAATTGGAAGCTTGACTACTATAAATGAAACCAGCTAACTTATTTCCATTCATTATCTATTCTTTATGCCTAGCAATTTCCTCCTTAAGTTTCTCCTTAAGCTCTAGATTTTCTGACTCTACATCTGCTCTTAACTTCTCAGACCATTTTAATTCATTTGTAGCACATTCGAGATCTCTTTCTAAAACACCTATTTTCTCATCATAAGCTATTTGATTCTTCTGAAACCAAACCTTTTGTCTTTCTAGTGTTTTTAAAGCCTGTTTATAAGCTTCTACTTCCACATAGCATTCATTATATTTAGGTTCCAAAATATCATAAGCTTGTTTAAGTTCATTATAACGTTCACTACAACCAAACAAACAGTTTTGTACCTGAGAGATGCCCATCAAGGCAATCTGATCATGCCTATCCTCTGAAGTACAGCTTGCAATTAACCCAACATTATCAGGACCATCATTATCATCCTCCTCATGTTGCTTCCAGTCCACATTGCTATCCAGAGTGACCAAAGCAGCTGAACCCTTTGAAGTTCCTGCCTCCTTCTGATACTGCTGATAAGAAGTGTATCTTGTCTCATCACCAGCTTTCCTGTCTTTGCATTCTCTAGAAAAGTGACCCATCTGTTGGCATGTGAAGTATTTAACCTTCCTCTTGTCAAACCTTGCTGGATCTCGTCCTTTGAATCCAAACCTTCTGCCAGCTTTGCGCTCAAAGTTCTTGATATCCATGGAAAGCATGGCCAACTGCCACTTCAGCTTCATCTCTTCCATCTCAATCGGGTCCACTTGATCAAAATCTTCATAGGCCAGATCCTGCTGAGGATCATAATCAGCAAAGAAAGATCCAAGAACATCTTCCATAATTCCACTTGATCTAGGATGAGAGCTTGATGAAGGAGCAGCATAAGATGATGACGGATATGGGCTTGGGCCATAGCTAGACTTTGGAGTAGAGGCTCCAACAAATGCAGTATGACTAGCAGAAGAAGATGATCGAAAAGGGCTTCTTACATCATGTTCAAGAGCTTTAAGTTTGTGGTACAGCTCATCAAAGGTAATCATGTCCAAACCACCTTTAGCTTTTAAAGCTATGCTTACATGTAGCCAGGATGGAGGTAATGATCTCAGAAACTTGGAGTTACAGTCATCATTATCCGGCTTTGCCTGTAGCTGATTCAACTGACTTAAAATCTTGTGAAACTTATCATAGCCCTTGTGAATTCCTTCCTCTTCAGAGATTTGAAAGTCCTGAAACTGTTGTCTTAGCATGGACTTCTTCAGTCTCCTAGACTCCTCATTCCCACCGAACTTCGCCTTAATTGCTAACCATATATCCTTAGCATCTTGCATGAAGTGAAAATCACTCAAGTGATCCTCAGGAATAGCTTGCAGAAGAATAGTTGTGACCTTGGTTTCTCTCTGAACTGCCAGCAACTCTTCACAGTTTTTTTGGGAGGAACTTCATCATATACCACAGCATCCGTGGTAGTTCTCTTCAAACTGTTCCCCTTCATAATTATCTGCCAAAGATTCCAATCAATGTTGGAGATCCAGTTCTGCATCTTCATCGCCCAAATATCAATTCCTCCCTTTTAAGGTAAGGAAACTTAGCATTACTGTTCGAGAGACTTAGTTGTTGCAGATGGGTGGTTCTGGTTGGTTGTTGTTGACTTCAGTATCAACATCGAACCAGGCATGATGATTTTGTTATGGTTTGTTTGGTGTTTAGAAAAACTTGTCCTTAGTATCGTAGAGACTCTCCAGGCTCTGATACCACTTGTTAAAAACAAACAGACCTTGATAGATCTTGAGCTCGTGGATCGTTATGTATGCCTATGTAATCACAACACATAAAAGACAATCTCTACTACTTTTATTTTCAGTGGAATATAACACAAGTAA
>OU343218.1:18224326-18424969 GCA_910596185.1 Chrysanthemum makinoi
TTTTCTTTTCTATGAGGAACGTACCGGCGTTATCCGCAGACGCCTATAATGATGAAGTACGAGGCCCGAATCGATTTGAATAGACGCCATTGTTAAGAGCCCAATCATATGTTTAGGAGTCAGCCTCTAATCCAAATACCAAGGACGACGCAGACGCACTGCTTTGGACAAATGACTAAGACGAGAATTGGAAACATTGGATCCCCACGTCGATGTGGGTTCCTTTGGCTAGCACAAACAATCTTTGAATCACAGTAAAACCCCTAGATGCAATGGCATTATCACTAGAGCTGAACTAGTAGAAGCATCGGACTTAGTCAAATGACCTTTGCTTTTAATGGGATTATTCTACCGTTGGCTTCCAAACTCAATGGCACTATTCTAGGCATAGTGGATCTAGCTAAGGGTAAGGTTTGCCATGCTAATATTCGAATTGTGGGCTTCCATCTAAATCCTACATTTGTAAACACATTCCCCTGTAGGTTTCGTGATTGCTTAATGCTTCGCTTCTCCAAACTTTCTTAACGGGTTATGAATCATAGACCCCGTAAATAACACATCACATTTATCATGATACCGTAAGATAAACATTTTTTACATGTTTTGCAAACATAAGGCCTCACTAAGTAGTTTCTGAGCTAATACTAGAACTAACACTTCTCTTTTGTTCAAATCAAACTTCTTGTCCCTATGGTGTTCTTTTCACTCTTTATCATGATCACTTTTAGTTTGCGTAATCCTATCCTTCTTTGCATTGCTTCTAGGTTTTGACCCGCAAACTTTAGTTTCAATCTTAACATCTCAGAGAAGTAACGATGGGAACATTACATGGCTTCACTACTTCTCTCGCATTCCCGTCTAGAAGTGTTGGGATCGGAATTCTGTGAGGCACATCACAAAGTTGCTTGCTTGAATTTAGACATGGAACAAGGCATATCAAGGGTCACATGCTTGGCTTTAGGGATAGAACAAGGCACAACTATTCTATCTCGCCTATTGCTAGATTTTAGACTTGTGACAATTACATACTCTAAGAGTTCCCGAGATCGCTTGCATCCATGCAGTATAGGCTATAGTACTATCAAAAGGTTTTTCTAATCTTTCGTCTTCAACAATCTCACGGAGACCCTTCAAACTTTCCTTAAGGTATGAGAGATATGCTTCATGTGCAAGTTCATTATTCCTAATGGGCGGGGGAATATATAACATATCCATAGCATATTTATCACAAGCGTAACCTTAGAACAGTAGTATTTGCAATTGGGATTGGAACTTTCTTTCACCTCACGCCTCGATTCTCAATATCGCTAAGTAAAGAAGTTATCTTTTCAATTTGTTTATCATGATTAACTTTAAATGAATCACATAACTCTTTGTTTTGATAATTAACCTTTGAAATTTCAAATTTTAAAACAATCATTTTCCTTTTGCAAGTTATCAATTATGTTTTGAAGTTGAAATTCTCGAGAATCTAAAGGTGGAGGCATATGGGAACCAAATATCCTTCTTTCACCTTCGCCAGAAATTTGGGCTTTCAATCTTTTGATCGTGTTATAATGAGCTCGAATTTGTTCATGCTTGCTAATTTCAAAACCGTGATCAAACTCGAGCATCGAGGATGTCTTGATATTTGAGGTTTTAACATTTTCTTTGAGATGTTGATGTTTTAATTGCAAAGCAAGATGTTCAACTTCTAATTTAGAATAATGTTTGACCAAGTTATCATGATCATCCTGTTCTATTTTCTCATGCAATTTTGAATTTGTTGTTTCAAGCTCAATGACACGATCATGTGAGACTTTCGTGAGCAAATGATAATTCATGAAATTGAGAAGCATTAATGGAACAATTTGTTGCAAAAGTGAAAACACATCTTGAGCAATACATTCAAATTAGATTCTCATTCAGTTGTATGCAAGTTCTTCCTTTCAATCTCTACTATATTTTAATTCTCTCTATAGCTCAACCTCAACAATCTGCATCAAATTCCTTTCCATTTCTTTAATATCATAATGCGCCCCTTTTTAAGACTCTCAAATTGATATTTTAGTTGTTTAAAGAAAGGCATGACCTCGCTAAATAGCATTCTTTAGTTTGCTCAAACCCCTTTCCCCTTCGCTATACCAAGGTGTGATCCTTTTCTTACAAGTTTTCTCAAAATCAACAAATAGTTGAAAGATAACATATTGACTGATTAAGGTCTTGCTTTTAGTGGCAATAGATCTAGGAACTAAATGCATTGGTGTATTAGGAGGATACTGATAACGCTACACGGCTGCTCGGGTCAAGGAAACTTCCTTTTCTTCTCGCAAGTTTATAACACCCTAGGGCAAAGAACCTAATCGTTGTAGTGTAGTAATTAGGGTAAGCCACGGGTATTGATATCGTTCTCTAGGGGAATAGGAATGCTAGTAAGGAGTTACTACGCTAAGGTTAAGGTTGAGGGAGATTATTTTTTATCTTTTTATATTTTATGAAATAGAAAGGTACGAATCTCGGGTATTGGATTTGGAGGGGGTTGGTATTTCTACCGATTACTCTACTATTATCTAATTATCTAAACTAAATTGTGGGAGTCTATGTCTAATTAAAGTGTGCTCGTATGATAGTTTAAAGATGTGTTTACTTAGTTTGTATTACTTCCAATTATCTCCTATTGATGGTTGAATTGTCACGCCTTATTCTTAGTCATTGTGTGTCTAAAGTTGTAGGGTATCTCCCTAACTCTTTGAACTTACCAAAGGGTCTCGCCTACAAACCCACTAGGATGATAAACTCCTACTCTAACATTTTTGGATGGTTTAGCTACAACTACTCGTAATTTTATATTCTAAGGTTCAAAGATGAATCAAGCATTAAGTACACAACGAATGACCTATCGCATTACTAGATCATTTATCAACTAAGATAAGAAACAACCAATCAATATTCAATAATTAAGTTTCATACTTCCTAAGCAAACACACAAATAAATTAGCCGGACATGGAGAACATGCAAGCATACACACAAATAATCAAAGACATAATTGAATTAATGAATTAAAGACTTATCTTGATAAGATAGGTTTAAAACCCTAAAATACTGCATAAGACACCTTAGGTTCGGTTTTAGGTTTTACCAAAGACTCTCCACCAAAGACCTAAAAATTCGGATTCTATATATAAGATTATATGCGACGGCGCCACCTTATGTTTAGTGACCCGCCGTCGCCGCCATTAGGTTTCGCCTTGCCACGCACCTTGCGACGGCGCTACCTTATGTCCGTGACGCCGCCCTTCAGCTTCGACGTCCGTTCGATTGCATCTAGGCCGCCCGAGTAGCGACGGCCTACTCTTTACAACCGGACGCCGCCGCTTGAAAATACGCAGTTTTGGTTCCGACCGTCATTAATTTTGGGACGGCGCCATTTAGCACCCGACGCCATCGCTTCTACTTCAAGAATCGAGTGTCTCGATTTTGACTTTGGCCATTTTCTTCATATATTCGCGCTTTCGTTCCAAATAAGTGCCATTCCAGCATTTTGCCTTCAAGAGACCTAAAAGTGAAAAGGAACGATATTAAGCAATAACGGATACAAATGTGATCAAATAAGGACTAAAACGACCCCTCAAAATGGTACCTTAAAACCTTATCAAATATCCCTACACTTGTTATTTGCTTGTCCTCAAGCAAATGTGCGTTTAGCCAATTAATTTATAAGTTAGGGGTCATGAAGCATTAATTCAAAACGATCCACAACACATATAAGCCCCAAAAAGTCATAACAAGCACGGAATTACATACTAGCACCTCACATGGGGTGTTTGGATACTCACATCTCTCTCGGATGTATATGAAATATAACAAATTGGAAATGGAAGATAAACACTCATTAACCCGTCCTAGTACATAGATTACCATAGGCTTGAGAATAGATCAAACCTCCATCGCTTTGGCGTAAGCACCCAGGAAAGACTATCAAAGAGGTCTTTTAAAGGGTTGTAATGTTAGGCTTACTAGAGGGAAACAAGGGTTTGGTGGATAGGCTATTTAGTGGTGGCAAGTCAAAATCTATGTTAATCAGCATATGAAGAATGGCGCTATAAGCCAAGACTCGACACTCTAAACTCTACATAACTGAAATAAATAAACATAAATTCAAAGATAAATGTAGGATGGTAGCCGATTTTTTTTTTTTCACTCTATTTTCTTTTTCTTTTTCTATTTTTTCGATTTTTTTTCTTCATACACTTTTACTCTACCATCCTCTACGGTAACATCAAAATACTAGGATTTTAGGCATATCCCTACACTTGAGTTTTATTACTCTAACACTAATTTGACCCGATTTGAAAAGATCAAAACACTTGGGGTACATTATTATGCAAACAAAGGGAATTTGAATTTTACGCCCTTCCGTCATTTCATAAACTTTAACTTTTCCCATGAGTCCCAATCATCCCAAAACTGATACAAAGGATATGACTCGACTTAGCAACTCATGCAAGCAACTAGATAATTGAACTAAGGGTTTAGGGTGATAACAAACAATTGCACTAAAAGTGAGTGCATAAGGGGTAGGCTAAGGCGATTTGGGTGTATATTTGGGGGTGGGTGTAAACAATGCTCTTCATTGATATTCCGGAAAACCGAAACATCACGAGAACCGCAAAAGGATAGGCTCTGAGGGGTTAACTAGGGGTATCGTGTACTAAAGATGAGTACAACGAAAGGGTGTGGGGGAATTACTCAACCAATGTGGAAGAAGTAATTATATTACGGTATCAAACAAGGGTTATCCTAATGCCTCTTATCATTTAGTTATTCCTAACTACATAAGTGTAGCCTCACTTATGCATCTCGAATGCATCACAAAACAAGTTCTAGAATCTAATATACTACCGGTTCACACTCTAAGCATTGAAGATGAATGCTTTAATTCCTACTAATCTAAGGGCGATCCTCACATTTTGGTGGAATTTGGGTGGTAAAGGGTTTTTGTGCTAGTCATATAACTTCCTATCCATGAGACGCTTTTGTTAAGACTAATGGCCCACTCCTATATGTCATGAAAAAATTTAAATTTGGTGCCAAAATTACCCTAACCGACATTTTCTCATGGTTTATTACACAAATACAATTGGACAAAGCAAATAATCAAGGATAAGCATAGTTTCAAAGTTCCCGTTTTATTTTCCCTCCCTACACTTAAACTGAACATTGTCCCCAATGTTCCCCAAAGTATCAAAGTTATGATAATGGAAGGTAATTAAAAATGAAAGAAACTAATACTCCCCTGATTAGCTCGGTAGGATCCGTGTAAAGTGGTGGTTAAATTTTTTTCAAGAAGAATTATTATGTGAAAAGCTCCTTCCAATCTTATGTAACTTCTTGACAAACTAAACTCCGCACACTTGAAGAAAACAAACTAAACCTTCAAGGTAAAATCGGCGTAATAATATATATAAGACTCGATTTAAACTAGGATATAATGCTTGTGGAATGGATGTTTACAGAATTTCTAAGAAAATTCCAAAAATTTATAAGTAGTTCTAAAACGAGAAAAAGTAACTGATGTTTTTACTCCTTCCCGACACACAAGTTATCCGACAAAAACTGCTGCGATTTTCTCGAAAAAATTCGAAAATTTACATCTTTAGAATGGAAAATTTCTCAAAACATCCATTATGACTCGATACAAGCATTTGACTCGAACAAACAAACATAAATATCTTTTAGTTAATTGTTATTCTCATGTTTACGTTGCTTTTGAAAACGTGTGTAATCCTCCCTACACTTATCCCTTATGTAAAATACCTTTATATGCAATTAAGACGAGGTTAAAAACAAAATAGAGCATTTTTACAAATTTAAACATGAGGATAAACAATTAATAAAAGATGAAAGATAAATCACAAACAAAGATAAAACATACAAGCAAGTTAAATTACACCACATGTAAATAAACACCACATAGTTTAAAGGTCACTACTAATTTAGATGTCCAAGATTATTACATGCCAAAATAAAAATTGTTTCAACAGCCAACCATACTCAATCCATAAACTACTACATCAATCACGGAGGAGGGGGTCCATAACGATAGTCATAACCAGGGGGAAGATGGCCCAAATACCCATAGGGTGGATAGTCCTCCTCCCGCCGGAAAGGATCATCTGGAGATGTGGGTCAAGTCGACACGCATGGACGATGATGCTGTCCGACAAGATGGTCGTGAGGTCCGCAGCCCTCCTCGTCCGCGGCGCCATCCATGTATCCATGCGCCCCATCCATGCTCCCTAGTAGGCCTGCCAATCTCCACTAGACATATGCCCAGAGGTGCGAGCCCGCCACCTCCCGGTGTGCCGTACCGTGGGTCCTCATCATTATCGTCATCACTACCTTGAATGGCGGGCTGAGAACGGAACCAAGTATAACCTCTACCATAATCCATTAGGACATTCATAGCTTTCGAGATTTAGCCTTGACGACCCTAGGTGCTGCCATCGTGATTCAGGTATGAAGGTACTCGCCAATACACCTAAAGATTGAGCTAACCGTAATAAGCATGCCCCATACACCCTATCCTCCAACCTAATCCCACTTGCGTTCTCAATCGGCCAAACTTAACGGATGTTGCGGGCACTCCTCGCCAATATGCAGTGAGATAGAATAGGTCCAAGAAGGTGACGCGATGGCTCGTGGCATGTCTCCCCTGTGATAGAGAAGGTGAGGCAATGATGTATGAGCCTAACCCGGATCCGTGATTTGTGAAGCGAGGGTACCCCCAAGAATGTACTCCCCATCGCAATCGTTCCGTGAATAATACCCAACATCTCGCCCTATGGGTAATTCCAGCTTGCAAATCGAGTCCTAAAAACATCACTCAAGATCCTCGGATGTATACAATCCCAACCTCCATCCAAACTCAAGCGTCGACATTTTCCTCCACTCCCTCCTAACTCAAATCGGATCCCTTGGAAATCAATACTATCCCGACATGCATTGATATTGGCGATATGATGCGGAAACTCACGTACTAACCGCCATACACGGCTCTCCCATTCGAAAACAATCTTTCCCATTGGGGATCGAACTTATCCCTTCTAAAACTATTCAAAATTCCCTAGCCAAATCATTCTCCTTCGCAGAATGCCCAATCCAACACGCCTGAATCAATAGTCCGATGGAGTAAATCGTTGTAACCGGGTTGACAACTTTCTTCGAAATACCCCCCACCCAATGATTGTGTCCGCAATGTTTTCTTGAGCATTAGAAGATTGTCCCCTAGTCCTCTTTACTCTTCTCGCCATCCAAACAAGAAATCAAATAAGTGGAGAGCAAATAGAGTACCATGCAAAGGACGACACAGTAATGACTCCGCCAATACACCTGACGCCGACGTAATTCAATTTTTGAACTGACATTTGCGCAGGAAAAGTCCAAGTTTCTAACCATAACCCTTGACCCAAACACCCTTGTTGCAGCAACAATGGCATAACGGCCAGGTGGTTTTGACTCCTAAGCAGAAAGGCTTCTCACAAAGTTAACCCCTATATGGTAATCACTACTACTACTAATCTTAAGCCAAACAAGATTTAAAGGGCGAAATAGATCAAATTAGTTAGGGTTTTTCGGATTTGAGAAAAGAGGGAAAACGTAAATTGAACATGAATTAGAACAATTGAATAGACAAAGATCAATGTAGATTACTTATTTCGTGGAGATTGCTGTGAAAAATGGTGGATTTGATGGGAATACGCTTTTTGTGTGGTGTGGGGCTGATAAAATGTAGGGTAAAGAATGAAAGAGATGGGTGCTGTGATAATATCGCCCTGATCGCTTAGCGATGGCGCCATCAGAAGTAGACGGCCACTTAAATTTTCGTAGAAAAGAAACAGCTTTTTTTTTTCAATCACCGGATCAAAAAATCTGGTTACTATTTTGACAAGAAACTTGGTTTTATTTTAAAATCAATTTGGTTATTCCACCGAATCTTACTATGGTAAGCAATGCATATGTCAAATTGTCTTTCAATCAGCGATCTCGAAGTTCCGAGATCTTGAGGGTGAGGTTCTTTTTTCCGTGTTTAAAACCGAAGAACTTTTCCTTGCATTGGGAAAATCAGAAGTGATAATGCACCATCCCAATGAATGTGTTTCTAGGGAACAAGTGGGAAACGTTGAGACCGGGGTTTAGGCAAGAATATGATTCATTGAGGTTTACTACGAGAAGGTTTGGGAGTCACCCCAGATGTCCCGGTATCGCATACACCTTTTCAAGCTTTTTAGGTATATTTTTTTTGCGATTTCACCACGGATGCTCGATATGAAGTTGTTAGCTAGGCCCAAGAAAGTGTCATGAGTTGTTCGCATTTGAGCTCGGTAGCTTTATTTCTCTTCTTGCTTGTAGACAAATGTCAACATAATGTCCTCGAATGCCCCGCTCGATTTCTTGGGATCAAAATTCTTGACCGCATTCATATGTCATCAAAGACGCTGCGGTTACTCCCATTAATGCTTTCACTTGGGCCTCCATACTCATAATTGCTGTGCGGAAGTTGACTCTGGTCATGAACAATGGAATTTCCAACCTTCCTCTTCATATTGAGCAAGGTCCTCAATAACCTCCCCAAGATCAAAGATCGAGGTTACTTAGTCTTCCACCGAGGCATAATCAATGGTTTGTTGGAGAGAGAGACATGATCATAGAAAATTGGACTAGAGCCAAAGATCAATGCCGTGATGAGGACTTTATGAAGTAAGTCCTTGAATCAGTCCATTGAGAGAGAGATTCACCTTGACGTTGTTGGAACATCAAGATGTCATTCCTAAGCTTAGTGGTTCTCCCCGTGGGAAAAATTGAGCAAGAAAGCGAGAGGTAAGATCATCCCAACTGAGATGGAGCCCGTGGGAAGTCGCCAAGCCATTACTAGCTTGGTCCTTAGAGAGAATTGGAAGAGACGCAGCGCGCGGGTCTCCCGAAAGTAGTAGCATCAAGGTCGATGGAATCGACAATTTTGAGGAAATCCCCGATGTCGATTTGGATCTTCTAACGGTCCATGGAATGCACATCCGTTTTGCACCAACCGGATGGTGTCGGATCGCAGGGCAGTAGTTTGGGCTTGGTCGGGAAGCTCAATGGTGTTCCTATAGCCTAGGTGGCTTGGTCTAGAGTATTCACCAAGAGTACGGGCTCTTGGCGGGTCATTTGTGGTAGGTTGATGAATGGTAGTGGGTTATCACCTTCCATGATGAAAAGTGATGGGTTACTTAACAAAGGTTACGAAGAAGGGGATAGACTAAGAGAAAGCTAAAAATGAGAAAATTTTACTTGATAGGAATCAAGCAAAAGAACCTAAACGAGGTGGACTACTAACTAGCTATTCTATTCCCGGCCACGCCAAACTTGATAACGCCACACGCTGTCGTCGGGGTCAAGGAAACTTCCTTTCTTCGAAAGCAAGTTTTATAACACCCTAGGCAGGAACCTAATCATTGTAGTGTAGTAATTAGGTAAGCCACGGGTATTGATATCGCCTTCTGAATAGGAATGCTAGTAAGGAGTTACTACGCTAAGGTTAAGGTTGAGGGAGATTATTTTTTATCTTTTATATTTTTATGAAATAAAGGTACGAATCTCGGGGTATTGGATTTGGGGGTTGGTATTTCTACCGATTACTCTACTATTATCTAATTATCTAAACTAAATTGTGGGAGTCTATGTCTAATTAAAGTGTGCTCGTATGATAGTTTAAAGATGTGTTTACTTAGTTTGTATTACTCCTTAATTATCTCCTATTGGTGGTTGAATTGTCACGTCCTTATTCTTAGTTGTGCTTGTGTGTCAAAGTTGTAGGGTGCGCGCTTTCTCCCTAACTCTTTGAACTTACCAAAGGGTCTCGTCTACAAACCCACTAGGGATGATTAACTCCTACTCTAAGCTTTTGGATGGTTTAGCCTACAACTACTCATGTAATTATATTCTAAGGTTCACAAAGATGAATCAAGCATTAAGTACACAACGAATGACCTATCGCATTACTAGATCATTAATCAACTAAGATAAGAAACAACCAATCAATATTCAATAATTAACTTTCATACTTCCTAAGCAAACACACAAATAAATTAGTTTACATGGAGAACATGCAAGCATACACACAAATAATCAAAGACATAATTGAATTAATGAAGTAAAGACTTATCTTGATGTAAGATAGGGTTTAAAACCTAAAATATGTACAAGACACCTTAGGTTCGGGTTTAGGTTTTACTCCAAAGACTCTCCACCAAAGACTGAAAAATTCGGATTCTATATATAAGATTACAATTGCAACGGCGTCACCTTATGTTTAGTGACGCCGTCGTGTCGCCGTCATTAGGGTTTTGTCTTGGCCACGCACCTTGCGACGGCGCACCTTATGTCCGCGGACGCCGCCCTTCTTCGAAACGCCGTCTGATTGCATCTAGGCCGTCCGAGTATTAACACGCCTACTTTACAACCGGACGTCGCCGCTGAAAATATGAAGTTTTGGGTTCGACCGTCAATAATTTTGGGACGGCCGCCATTTAGCACCGACGCCGTCAGCTTCTTCTACTTTCAGCAACCGTGAGTGTCTCGATTTTGACTTTGGCCATTTTCATATATTCGCCTTTTTCGTCCAAATAAGTGTCATTCCAGCATTTTTGCCTTCAATGAGACCTAAAAAAGTGAAAAGGAACGATATTAAGCAATAACGGATACAAAAGTGATCAAATAAGGACTAAAACGACCCCTCAAAATGGTACCTTTTAAAACCTTATCGATACACAGTTGCTTTAGGCGCTTCCTACAAGGGGGATTCTTTTTCAACAAGATTTCAAATTTTTGCATTTCCATATCCTTTTTCGCAACACTTGTTCGTGGGTTAATAGAGTCTGAGGCTTAAACTTGTTCAAGGAGATCCATTTTCTTTAGTGTAATTATGGGGTTTGATCGTTATGTTATTCTTTTTACACTTTAATCTTCTAACTTCTTATTCATTTTCTCCCTAGTGACTTCATCGTATTTCTTATCTTCCTTAGTGCACTCAACAAGAACTAGGTTTCTCGCCTAGGCTTAAGGATTTCATTACCATCATAAAGCACCTTATGAGCATTTCTAGCCCTTTAATTACCTCCGATTTGGTTCCTCAACAAGGGGAATGCTATGCATATCGCTTAAGACTCTATGCTTAGTGATCATGTGAGTACCAATGGTATATTCCTTGTACGCATACAACTTATTTTTCAAGCTTGTTTTTCAAAGTTTTTAGATTGGAAAACTCATTCAGAAGTTTTGATTCCTTAGCCTTGAATTCTTGCTTAAGCATTTTAACATTTCTTGAAGTTCTGTTTTTGCTTAGCGCTTTAGAAAGCTTTTCTTGTAAGGAGTTTAACTCTTGTTTTAATACTTCTTCTATAAAATTACTTTTTCTAATGATTGTACGTATTTGGACATCCATTTCCTCGCTAATGGTGGTCAACTCAAACTTAGCACTGTTCATAAATAGCAACTTGATCCTTATATATGTTAAGCCTCGGCAGTAAGGGAATCATCGAGCACAAATGCAAATACTCATGGAGTTCATAATCATCATTTTGAGTAGAAGATGCACAACTAGGTACAAAGCAGAACTTCCATACAACTTACCTCAAGATTGACATGCAAGTGCCGTGACGGGTGCATCTCTATCTTGGTACATCCGGCTTCCATGGAGCTTCCTTTGCATTAACTTGCAATGTGGTTGTGTCTGTGCACCTCTCTCTCTTGTGAATTTGAGAACGAAGATTCCATTATTGCATTATCCGACTCATCAATTTTTGTTGTCATTGACATTCTCAGATTCAGAACACCCGATTCTTCAACATATACATTACCCAACTTATCACAACAATCTTTCAACTGCACCTGACATTCATTCACGTCTTCATTCTTTTGTGCAGATTCTTCAATGTAATTTTTCACATTATCCATGAGTTGGATAAATGTCTCAATGAATTCTTTAATTTCATTCCAAGATGTTTTGAAGGAAATTCCAGTCAAGTGTTGATCGAACTGCCAATATTCCCAACATGAATGGCTGAATTGTTTGTAGATTACTTGAAGACGACTGAACCATCCTTTGAACCTCTTCATTGGTAAGTTGCAACTTTAAATGTTCTAAGTTCAACAAAGAAACTTTGTCAATGTAGGTAAGTCCCTGGCGAAAAGAGCACTACATGTTCAATCCCCAAAATTTATGTACAACGTACGAATGAGGTGCGTGATGAAGTAGTCGATAGGCTCATGCCGCATTTCATTTGCATGGCATTCAGAAGCTTGACCGTGCAATTCTCTCATTAGATTCTGAACACGGAGATCTCACATTCTCATTGCTTAATTCAATCATCTTTAATCGCTCGCTGTAGCAACATTATCATACGCTTTAAGCACTTCGAAATCACCGGGTCGTAAGAGAGTAAGACATGATGTGGAAGGATGCACGGATTTTACACGCCTATGATTTAAACCGAGAAATAGAATCCTTCAAGGGATTTTACTAAAATCAAGACGAAACCGTTAAGCAATGACCAGAAGAGGGTGTTAAGATGACCGATGGAATGATACAATGAAAGACGATTGTGTGATAGGACTTTAGATTGTTCATAGGAAAGGCTGAAATGTTGATTGGTTGAGATTTGGATTGGTTGATGCACGCTTAATGAGAATTTTTAGGTCTAAAAACTAAAAGCTCAATAACTTCCTTTTCGGAGGGTATTTGGCCTCTAAAATTTGTTTCACTTTACATCGTGGGAACTTCACAATATTCAAATGTTCCGTCGCTTTGATGTATTTGCAAAAAACGGAGTTACGGATCAAAAGTTATGGCCGTTTGAAGTTTTGACGTAAAAAGTCAACTTTGGTCAAACCTCTTCTTCGTAAAAATCAACCAAGTCGTTATAACCCTTGAACCAAGTCGCTAAGTCACTTGAACCAAGTCTCTAAGCACCAAGTCGCTAAGTGCTAAGTCGCTATAGTTACAAGTCGCTATATAACAACTCGCTACCAACCAAGTCGCTAGCAAAATTTTGACAGCAATTCGCTAAGCACCAAGTCGCTAAATTGACAAGTCGCTAAATAGCAACTCGCTAGGTACCAACTCGCTAACACCAAGTCGCTAACATAAAACAAGTCGCTACTGTAGTAATCCACTAACAAGACGCATAAGTCGCTACTTTAAATCATACCACCTGAATCGCAACTCATACCAAGAAACTTACTCGAGACCCAAGTCGCTACCCAAGAAATACTCTTCAAAAACACACTTTCAATCCAAAACAAATCCAACCACGATGATTCAAGCTTCAAAATCAAACCAAACACTTATGATGATTCTAAACACAAAATTACTATCAAAATCCAAACTTTAACACTAGAAATCAACCAAATGATGCACAAACCACTAAACTTTTTCAAACTCAAAAACCACCTAAAACCACTGAAATCCAAAGATGTAAGATATGATCTAACCATGGCTCTTGATACCAATTGTAAGATATTGGTTTTCACTTACACATCAAACCATAACATAAAGTGGGCTTATGAGTGGAATTCTAGGAGGAGAAAGTTAGAGGTTTAGGGAACTTAGCAGAGAAAGTGAAAGATATTATTATTAGCTCCAACTCTCTACCTAGGAAGGTAGAGAGTATTTATAGTTCATAAAACGCCACACATCTGGCCGTGGATCGTGCATATAGTGGGTAAAGACCCGTCTGGTCCTTCAATGTGTTACTTAACCAAATACTACTTAACTTAAAATAACTAATGACCACGAAGCTTCTAACGACACATATACTTGAGGTGACCGACTCTTTGATACCTGGAATTTCTAATTCCTAACACATGAATATCAGGTCACAACCAAAAACTCAAAATCCAAAACATCATACGTGTGTCGTCCGACAACTAAAAATCTAAATCTGTCAAAGTATGTGTATCGACTTCCCCTCAAATCAATAACCATATTCTATCCAATATCCAATCCATGTAAGAATCTAATATCAGAGAAAACTAGAAACCATCTTGGCTTCCTTGTGCGTGTTGTCCAAAGCCAAAAACCAAATCTTCATTCCACTCCAACAAAGGTTGATCCCAAAACTTTTGGCAAATTATCGAATATGACCAAAGAAAAATTCAATTGGATTAATAAGTATGAGGTAAAATCCATAGATATGTCGGTGATCATGCAAACCGTGATCAAACTCAATTACCAATACTTAAATAAGCCTTAAAACCCTCGCATTTATGCCCATAAATCTGCTTTAAACGATTTTATAAAATCACTATCCATTACTGATAGTGACATCTCCACATACTCCCACGGCACAATATATAATCAATCAATCAATCAGGAACAAATGCAAACCACTTTACAAAACAGCCTCACACATTAGATCAATTGTAATACAAGCTTAACTGCCCATGTGCTTTCTCTAACCTTTTACTGCAAAACGTTAAAGACAAACTGAATACTCAAACATGGTCATCTATGACACGGATCACAAGCAAAGATTTTAATCATATGTAGCAAAGAGGGTTCATCACGATAGTTCATATAGCGCAAAGAGTATGTTGAATCATAAGCAGTACCTTAGTATTAAGAATTCCATGAGGAGTACTTTCAATAAAATCTGCAGGACTTTGTGAATAAGCAGTACTTTGATCAAGCCCCGAACAGTACTTTCAAGGAGCATTACTTTCAATCAACCATGAATAAACCAATGAAAATATTGCACTTTTGACTCCAATCCATGATCAATAATCTTAAATCGTATCTTGTCGCCACATAACTTCCTAATATATGAGTATCAACCGTGTTCCAAACATTCACGATGTATTATCACATCACAAAACGAGCAAGATATCCTTCGCCAACATTCGACAAAGAAACCAAACTTAACCCAAGAAGCCTACTTCACATCAAATCACAACCATATTCCAAAGTATGAGAATAAAGAATCATTAAAATAATTCTAATCTCGACATTATGCACATATACATGATCGTCCACATGTATTAATTCAAACAAGATCAAATTAGGGTTTAGAAACAACCTTAATGCACACTTAATAGAAGGAAAACCCTAAAAAAACTGACATTTTCGTAAGAAAAAACGCCACCTTCCTCAGCCCAACTTCATAAAGGAATATCTTTTGATTGAAAGCTCGATCTAAGACTCTTCGGTGGAAAGTTGATATTATATGGAGAACGTCCACCAACAATTTTCGCTAATGATCCAACTTAATCTAAAAGTTATGATCGTTACAAAACGTGTCAGTATAACCTTTAATACTAATTTTTTTTCGCTTACACAGACTTCACATTGAATAACTTTGATAGCGAGCTCCATTCACAACTCTCTGGTAAACAGTTAGATGGATATAATGAGATGCACCGTAAAAATTTTAGCCCGATCCAACTGTTCAAAGGAAAACGTTATCACGTTGAAAATGTACCAAGGTAAAGATACTAAAATTTTAACAAATTTCGAATTTTCTATCTTTTCTTCGAAAAACCTTGTAGATCCCTATATCAAGAGCTCCCCGCTCTGATACCACTTGTTGGATCGATATACTTTATCAATTGGTATCATCGTCTAGGGAGCTCTTGATATAGGGATCTTATCAAGTGTGTGTGTGTGTGTAGGCGTTTAGGGGACGCCTAGGGTGATGGTTAGTTAGTTAGTTCCTACGCGTATGTTCATGTAAACTTTGGTTAGTAGTTTAGAGATGATGACGAAGAACTTTGTTAATAATAACAAACGATATTTTCTTATTCACGGCATTATAATCAAGTTGTATTGTTATCCCCTAGAGCTTATAAAACGATCTTATCAATTGGTATCGAAGGGGAGCTCTTGATATAGGATCTACAAGGTTTTTCAAGAGAAAGATTGAAAAAATTCGAAGCAGAAAATTTTCGTAAGGATATACAAAGATTGCTTTGAACGGTCATAACTTTTTCGTTAACCGTCGGATCTTAACGAAATTTTTGCTGGAGCTTCTCTACATATCAAGAAAGATTTTCACTGGAGGGATCTTTGATCTGAGCTCTCAGTAAAAAGTTATACATTCTCAAAGTCTCACCGCAGAAACCAGCTTTGAATAATTCAAATAGGATTAATCACTTAAACTTCACACCGTGATCACGATACCCACATCGAGAAGACCTTTTCAAACCTTCAGTCTTCACAAAGAGTTTCCAAAGTACCGCCGTAAACAAGGCATCATCATATTTGGAATAGGAATCCTAGAGATCTCACTATCAACCTAGAAGGTATTACAATTCATATAGGGATCTAGATCACAGAACCAATGTTAAACCGTATGGGTTAAGATAGAAGGCATCTGCTGAGGACAAACAAGATTTCAACAAAAAAGTGAATCTGATGTTTTTGTGATACAAGAAAAAGCTAATAATCTTGTAAAAGAGATTTTTGTTGAAAATCCAGAAAGTTTTGAAAATCCACATGCTAAGAATCAAAAAATAATATTGGATCTTGCTTTAAAAAATAGTGGAGATTATATACTCAAAGAATGTAGTATGTCACTCCACAGGAACACAAGTCAAGAATGGCTTGGGTTCCTCAAAGAAACTAACGTTTTAATCTTATTAGACAGGGCAACCCAGAAGAGGAGCTTAAAGATCATTTTATTGTTGATAATGGTTGTTCTGGAAGCAATGATAGAAGACAAAGAGATTCAGTCAGAGTGGTGTTATTAGTTAGTAAGCTATATAAGCTATATTTAAGGGGAGGACTGATTGATTGATTGGTTAGACAGTCCTATGCATTGCTTGAGGGGAGTTAGAGATGAGAATGCTGCAAGTGAAGAAAGAGAAGGTACTCGTGATCAACTCAAGATACCGCTAATGGAGATTCAGAACCTGAGGTAAACCCACCATCCTCTCCCAATGATTATACTTCCACAGATAGGTCTCAAACATCTGGAGGAGATGAGGGAAATATGGTTTCTGAGGGTCAGGTTTTGGATACTTATGTTTTGACAAGAGAGCTGTTAAGATTAAAAAAAGATTTTGAAGCTCAATCTGCACAACTGGTGAGGTTGAACAACAAATTTCGAAGATTGAAGAAATTTGTATTAAGATTTAGTGAAACATCATAGAATATAGGTCAAGGCTGAAAAGAAGAAAAGAAAATAGTTTAAGCAGGCTTCTACAGGCAAAAAGGTTCCACAGCAATCTTCTATTCAATTTGGGGAGGAATTTAAAGTAAGAGAATTTGAAAGAAGATGTTGATCCGTATGAAGAAAAGGAGAATGAACCTCAGAGTACTAAAGCAGAATTGAATGTTCAAGGTACTAATGTTAATCTTCAAGGTACTGAAGAGCAAGTCAATATTGAAAGTACTGAGGAAGAAAGACCTAAGGTTCAAGGTACTGATGATCAAGGTACGGTTGTACAAATTTCTGGTGGACAAGGTGCATACAGATGATAATGTAGCTGATTTACTCACCAAAGGTTTTGATGTTTCTAGACTCAATCACTTGGTGGTGAGTATTGGGATGATGAATTATTAAGCTACAGTTAAGGGGAGGATTGTATGTATTAGTTAGTTAGTAAGTTATATGCCTTGCTTAAGGGGAGGCATTATGATGCTAGAGCATGGAATGGAAGTTGAAGAGGATAATGAAATTGCTTGCATGGTCATCAATTTGTTTATCAACTGGACTACTATTGCTGATGATGATGAATAACTGGTATGAGACTTATTTGAATAAATTATTTTTGATAAATCAGTACTTTATTCAAAGTATCAAGGACGACAAGATTTTCATCAAAGTACTATTTTAAATAAACCGCTTAAATGAATTTTGAATGAAACCTTTTTAGCTAAGTAACAAATTTTTAAAACAAAGGCAATGTGAATAAATGATTTTTGAGATGGAAACATCAATAGGTCATCAATCCACCATGGTTACAAAAGGATTGACCATCCATGAGCAAACGGCTCGTAAAGATATATCAAACTGCTTAGTTGACAACTTGCTAATAAGTTGTATGGTAATCAACTCACCATATCAGAGAATGTGAAGAGTTGGCTAGCCCACAAGAAAATGGCTTGTGGTAAAGGCTGTGGAAAACCATTATTGGTAATTAGTTCACCATTAGATAGAAAACTAACTAGTCCGTATACGTTTTGCAAAGACAAACAAATCTGATAGCCGATGATTTGCTAAAATCATATGGTTATCAGTGTACCATGGTCTTACACACCAAAACATTTGGCTACTCCAGAGTTAATGGCTTGGTAAAGAGATTCAAATCCATTAAGTTTTCAATGATACCTCTCTCACAGAGTTAACACACCTGAAGTGATGAGAATAGTGCAACTTTAAACTGAATTAATGTAAAATTGTTATATGTTGGCTGTATTGGTTTAAAAGATGGAATTTGCCGATGCCGCACAGGAAAGAATAATTTAGAGATACTTTGACAAGCACATACACTCACGTGAGATACAATCCAAAGATTAAGAAACAATCTGTCCTTAAAGATGAAGTTGTTAAAGATATATTCATTAAAAGGGAACTTGAAGTCGCCAAAGTAGAATTCAAGTTGGGAGGATCATGGGATATGAAAGTGTCAAGATATGAAAGTAATCAAGATATGAAAATAATCGTAGTTTTAGCACCGAAGAAGTCAAAGAGTCAAAGCATCGCTAAAAGACAAAGTCAAAGTACTGCACTATGAAGTCAAAGTATGCAAGAACACAAGAATCAGTATATTCGCTATGGAAAGTATTGTATTTATGTTTAGATTACTTGTCGTGACAAGAATACAAATTGTAAAACCCCACTAGATATCCTGAGCCTATAAAAGGACTCCTAGATTGGCATTAGAGGTACGAGTCTATGAGTTTTAGAGTTTACTAATTCACAAGTTATTTAGTGTTTTAGAGAGAAGTTCGATAATCTTAGAAGTTGTTTAGAGTATCTCTTGATAAATAAAGGCGATTTAGAGTTTATAATAAAAGTTATTCTTCTTAGCTTTGTTAAGTAAATTCCGCGTAGTTGATAAAGATAGCTCAGTGTTTCTTTGTTAATAACTTAGGATTTATCCGAGGTTATTAAACCTTAACAAGCTAGTTAAAGTTAGTTTGATTAAAGTATATCGATCCAACAAGTGGTATCAAGATGATAAGATCCCTATATCAAGAGCTCCCCGCTCTGATACCAATTGATAAGATCGTTTAAAAGCTCAGCTAGGGATCAATAACAAAAACTAATAACATGCACAAATGAATAAACTAATCGACACTTTGTTATTGAACAATACCATTCACTAACACTAACTAATATTAGACGCTTATAGGAACACGCCTACTAACTAAACTAATAACCTAGGCGCTACAAGACTATACTTAGACACATAAATAAACTATTCATACCTCTAGACGCTCTCCCTAACGCCTAGTTAAACACACACACCTTTGGTGTTCACATCTTGACACACAATAAATCTAATTCCCCGCCTCTCTTTATATACTAGAGAGTCTAGGGTTACAATTGACTACTAGGGACTAAATAATAAAGTCTTCTTTAACAAGTAAGTCTCTTGTCTTTCTTTCTTCATCAATTGTCTTCATAAGTCCTTCATCTTTCATATTTTGTCATAATCAACTCAAATATAATTCCCAACATCTATTTATACTAATTCCAAGGCCTAGGGTATTAAATGCTTAACTTGGCCTCCAAGGAGTAAGGAAGGGACTAGAATACACCAAGAGAAGGTCCTAGAATCGTTTGGATATAAAGGAAAAGCTTAGTAATGAAGATTGGCGCAGATGCAAAATTTTCCAACCGATATCATAATGACCAACCCATCCGGGCCGGCTCTATTAATAACCTACAACCAATCCTATTAAGGCCAAGTGACCGATCGGGTCGGGCGACATGGTTAAAACATTGTTTTCTGCTATTTTCCAACCGACCGGTTATTTAAGTTGTAAACTGCATTCCGCTTGGATCTTCCGGAGATAATTTAAAAACTTTATCTTTTCTTCTTCACTTTGTCTTGTAGAACTTGGTTCTTCAATCACTATGGTCTTCAAAGATCCTTGAGATAATCTGATTTAGTCTTATCAAATCCGAATCTTCGCTTTGGTTTTAACATTTCTTTATTTTCCTCCTCGTTTCTCGCACTTGGTTATAAACACTAGACAAACATCTTTTGATGCGCTATACTATAATCACGCAAATACAACCAAATAACAGAAATAAAAGTACACATAACGCTACTAAAAACATGCACAATAACTGAAATATCGAATTGTACCGACCGAATTGCACTACATTTAGAGAATTTTACGCATAACTTCTTTCTTGAGCAAATCTAAATTCGCTCTCGATGATCCTTATGTTCTTCTTCGCTTTTGGAGTATATGAGAATATCATCGATAAATACTATCACGAACTTGTCCAAGTATACATACAATCTCTATTCATGAGATCCATGAATATCGCCGGGTGCATTCGCTGCCAAACGTGTAAGCATTACTTGAACTTGTGATGACTATAGCGAAGTTCTAAAGGTCGCTTTTTGGAATGTCTTCTTTCTCGAACCTTAACTTGATGGTAACCCGACAAGGTCTATTTTGAATAATAGGTCGAATCCTTGTAGTTGATCGAATAGATTGTCGATTCTGGGCAAAGGTATCGGCCTTGTTAATTTGTTTAACTCACTTATAGTCGATACACATTCAGAATTCATCCATCTTTTTCTTTTCACAAATAAGACGGAGCCCCCAAGGTGAGGAACTAGGTCGGATAAACCCCTTGTCCTAAAGTTCTATAGTTGATTTTGCCAATTTTGCATCTCGATGGTGCCACCATAGGATGCACGGCCAATGGGCCATGGCACTAAATCAATGTGAAACTCTACTTGGCGTGATGGTGGAAGTCCGGTAATTCTTCGTGGAAAACTTCCGTGAAATTCACTTGGAGTGATAGGAACGCCTTTTTAAGTCGTTTTTCTTTGGATTCCTTTTCTAAGAATATGAAGCTAGAAATGTGTAACATCCTTTTTCAATGTACTTCATGGCTTTCTATACATGAGATGATAAAGTTAAGCGAAGTTCCACTTTTGATCACCAATTGATGACCAAAGTTTCTACCCATACAAGGAATGTGAACAACTTTTTCCACAGATGATGTTGGCTCGATGTTTTGACAAACTTCAATCCATACCTCAATGTAAATGTAACATCAAACTTCCAAGTTCGGATTGGCATGAGATTGATGCTAAAATGGATGATCTAAAAGGTTGAGGGTACAGCTTTGGAGCACAAAGATTGGTGTTTACTAAGTTTCCATTGGCTAATTCAATACTTATATTGAGTATCCACAGGTTGGAATCACTCCTAAACAGGATTTCAAGTATTTATATTTCATATGTAATAGGTAGCTTTATTATGGCCTTTATGTTTGTTTAAGGTCAAGCTTATGTAGAAGGCCCATAAGCTTGACCCAAGCCCAATAAGGATAGGAAGGAACTAGGAGTGTTGCCCTAGCTTCCTCCTATAAATACCTCTTGTAAACCTTCATTTGAAGGTTGGTTGTTCAAGTTTTTCTCTCATTCACTCTCTTTGCATAACCGGTCATATTATACGTGAGTGTGTGTGTGTTTAGCTTGTTCAATCGCTTCATCCCTTCTCTTATAAGCTTGTGTTGTAAAACTAGTGACCTAACAAAGGGTATCAATCGCCAAATAGTTGGGTGTACACTTTGTTTTTGAAGTTTTGGTTTTGGGTCTTACGCGTAAAGATAACACAATCTTTGGTTATCTTAAAACTGATTTTTACACTTTTAATCCAAGATTCTTGTACTTTCAACGTTTTAAGGTGTTAAAATACTTGTTTTGACAAAAAGTTTCAAACTTTACGTGTTTTTCCGCTTTTAAGCTTGTTTTTGTTCAAGGGTGCTTTCCTACGCAGAATCGCTTTTAGAAGCTTTGGATCATCAAGTTTCACACTTTTGTGTTATTTTGGTGCTATTGAAGCTATTTCATCACAAAAATCTGGTTTAGAAACATCTTTGGGCAAAATCAATAGTACGAGTAATCCTACGCCGTATCAAAACCCTAAAATTACGCGTAAGATTTTCCTTGGTTTGATCTTCATTTTTCGGGTTTATTCCGTGTTTTCTTACTTGGATAAGTCTGAAAATACGTCGACTTTGGATATCTTTTGCACCGTGAAGTGTAAAAGATCATTTGGGCATAAAACCCTAAAATTACGCATAAGTTCATAACTTACGCCGAGAAATCCTACGCATAAGATTTATCTTACGCCTAAGCCTAGTCTTACGCATAAGGTAATCCTACGCCTAACTTTCTACGCCTAACTTTTTGTCTACGATAACTTTAGATTTTTTTCCCTTACGCCAGTAGCTAAAACCTACGCGTAACTCCTCATTGTTACGCGTAACTTTTGGTGTTTTACGCATAAGTGCTACTTGGTTCTTGTCTTTTCTACACCTAAGGACACTTCATCAACAAAGGTTCATTCGACTACAAAGATCCATTTTACCACACAAGTTTATCAACATGTCACAACCACCATACTCTAACTATTTCCCTTACACTTATCCTCAACAACAACAACAACTAAGTCCACAACATCAAGAATGGAATCAACAACAAGCAATTTATCAACAACAATTTAATCAACAACATACTCCACAACTTGCCGCAAATCCACAACCTCAAATGGTTCAACCACCACCAAGTTCTCAAGTTCAACCATACACAAATGAATTCAATCAACATCCATCAAGGAACACTATGAAGGAACCCACTTGGTTTGCAAATATATGTGAAGCTTTAAGCGTACCAACAATCAATTCATGAGGTCGATCACTTGATAGACCTCCAATGCTCACTCCCTGAAACTACGATCAATGGGTGATAAGGTTCTTTAGGTTTTGTGATCTAAAGAAGCCACATGGAAAGTTCTTAAAGAAGGTTATCTTAGAAGGTCCATTTGAGATGCCTACTATCATTGTACCCGTAGATCCAAATGCCATTCCACCAAGAGATGAACAAACCAACATTGCTATCAAGGTGCATTTAAATCCCGAACTTCTACACTATGAAGCCGATGAACTTGCAATGGAATACATCCTCTTAGGATTACCAAACCCAATTCTTCGTAGTGTTGATGCTCAAAAGATTGCACAAAAAATGTGGGATCATATTCGTCTTCTTATGGAAGGATCTCAGACTCAATCGAGGATTTGGAATCCAAAATTTACTTGGCTTATGAACACTTCATGATTGAACCTCGAGAGACACTAGAGTCCTATCATCATAGATTTTCCGACATCATCAATGATTTGGATAAACACAACATCATCATGCCAAGAATTGCAGTGAATACTAAGTTCCCGAGTAGTCTTGGTCCTGAATGGGAGAAGTATGTCATTTTTCTCCGTCAAGCTAAGAACATGCATCATCTACCTATGGATTGTTGTACGATTACTTGAAACCTCATGAAAAGGAAGTTGATCGGGAAAGGATTCTCCGTGCTCAAATTGCTCCACCAACACATCCGTAAAATCAACAACTTGCCTTATATGCTCAAAATTATTCCTCTCAACCAAAGAACTCAACCAAATGCTTCAAACACATCTTCACAACAACAACCTCAACCTCAACAAAATCAATTGGTTCCATACAACAACAATGCTCAAGCATATGTCGCTGAAGCTACCGAGGAATCCGATCCGCTCAAGCATTGCAACAAGGATTTGCTATGATTGCTAATGCCTTTAGCCGTTATACCAACAAATCCAACAATCGTATTCGCTCCTCATCTAACACACGGACTCATGCTGTTGTGAACAATGGACGGTTGAAGTTCGAATCGGATTATGGTCGCCGATGGGCGGTGGTCAAGGGTTTAATGCTATGGGTAGGAATAACAACAGAGCTCAAGTGGTGGAACAGGAAATGCTCAAAATGGGTTGAATGGTCTTCGATGCTACAACTGCAATGAGAAGGGACACTGGCTAATGCATGCCCAAAGCCAAGGACTAAGGGCAGTGCTTATTTCAAAGAGGCTCTTCTTTTGGCTCTTAAGGATGAAGTTGGTGGAACTCTCACGCACAAAGAACGAGCTTTATGGCAAATGCCGACTCTGATGATGATATGGAGGACTTGCGTGCCAATGCACAAGTTATGTTGATGGCTAATATGCAAGCTACACATGAGTGACACAGCCCAGTATGACATCGATGGCTTGTCTCGTGCAAAATTCAACAAACCATATCATATCTCGATCTCATATCTCCGCCAACATCTGATCCGCAAGGCTCGAATGTTCAAAATGAGTCATCCACATCTCATTCCGACGATTTTCAACTAGACCCAGTAGTTATATTTGACGATCAAGATGACCAACCGGTTTCCCTTGATAATCAAATTGACTCCGTGGGTATACTTGAGGATCTAAATAATGATCATGTTGTGACTCACGTTGAACACATCGAACTTTTGCCTCATCCGATTTTGCTCGCTTAATTCAAGACCAACAATCCCAAATGGAAGAATGTGTTGCATTAAATCAGGACTTGAAAAGTAAAATGCACTGTTAACCAAGGATTTTGAATGTTTACAAAAGCAACTCAACTTTTTCAAAACTCAAGAAAAACGTGAAAACGGTTTTGAAGCCGCCTTTGCCAAATCTTATCAAAACGAAAAATATTTAGAAAGACAGATGCTTGATCTAGCCGCTTCGAAGAATGCTTTGTTGTCCAAATAGAACAATCAAACATGAACATAAAAAGCAAATTAACGCCTCACCTTGGAAAATCAAAAAGCTAAGGCCGAAGTTGTTAACTTGTCAAAAACAGCTTCTCGCATACAAAAAGCATTCAACTAAACGAATAGATGATCATCTTGAAGAAATCATCGGCTTGCAAAACAAACTTAAAGAGTTTAAAACTGTTGTTTACAAACATGGCAAGTCGGTCACAACCATTGAAAAGTTTACTTTAAAACCAAATCCAAATGGATATGGACCTAATCTTGCTGATTACAAACCTAAGCTTTCAACCAAAACATTCAAACCAAATCCTCAAGTTTCCAAAGGCACAATATAAAATTGATAATTCTGTTATGAATGTTGTTGAATATCATCGTCAAGAGGAATTAGATGCATAAGACGAGAGTCGATCAAAATTAAAAACTGTTGTTTACAACAAACCTTTTAATTATTCAAAACCGTCACTTTCGTCACACCAACGGATTCTTCTAACACACCAAGGGTTATCATCAAAACACCCGAGTCTTCTATTGTTAATCCCAAAACAGACTTTGCACAAACTTATGGTCCTTTACCTTCCATTAGTGAAGTAAACTCACAACCCGAAAATCGAAAAATTCTTCGATATTTTGA
This sequence comes from Chrysanthemum makinoi, assembly GCA_910596185.1. Lineage (NCBI taxonomy): Eukaryota > Viridiplantae > Streptophyta > Magnoliopsida > Asterales > Asteraceae > Chrysanthemum > Chrysanthemum makinoi. The sequence continues at coordinate 18,249,784 of OU343218.1, forward strand.
CATTTTCATGGCTGACCTCAAAATTTTACAACATTAGATAGAATATCATTCTGAAATCAAAGTTGAACATTTTCAATCGCCTCTAGCGCGAGAACAAAGAGACATTTTTCGAAAAATCTTTACCTAATGTTAAAAACTTGAAAAGTTGTGCAATTGCCTGGGAAAGGATTTTCATAAGGAACTTGGGGTCATGAAAACGCTGAGAAAACGTAAACATCTATTTCAAACACTAAACGTAAAAAGAAAATGTTAAGAAAAGATGTTGATCGACTCTTGGAAGATGTTATCTGTGCGGATGTTCAAAATGTTGTGTTATTGAATTCTTTGTCATATGCATTTGATAATATCTCTGCCGATATCGTTGTTTCGTGGTAAATGTTGAGAACACTGATAATGTGCTTCAGATCGAGTCCTTAACAGTTGAAAATAAACGATTGTCAAACGAACTTTCAAATGCAATACGCCGCCTTAATTGGTGTCAAAAAGATATTCATGATCAACAACTTGTTTTTCAACACAAAATCAACCGCCATGCAAAACCTTCTCGATTCTAAAATTGAGCAACCGGATGATCAAAACGTGTCTTTCAAGTGTCAAATCTCAAAATATGAACAAGAACTTGTAAAAGTTAAAAAGGAATATGGTGTCATATTTGATTTACTCAAAAAGACTCGTGATGAAGCATCAAATGAACTTGATCATTATCTTGCACACACTAAATAAGTTATGCATTTTGCCGAAATGTTCGGTCCAAAATCAAGATCCGATTCACACTATCATCAAGTTAAGAAGAATGTTAGGAAAGTATGAACAACTTCCGCCAACAATCATTAAGAGATTAGCCCCGTAACACTTAGTACTCATGCACCTAGAATCTCTACTGCCAAAGCACAAGTAGCTAACGCGGCTTCCTTCTATGAAACAGAATAGTTGAGCCTTTTACAAACGTCCGCACTTCACGGCCTAAGAGCACTCAATCAAAGAATAGGAAGTTGCGACCTAAGAAAAGATCAATCAAGAATACTAAAGTAGAAGAACACCCTAGGACACTGAATAAGACACACGCTGCTCCACTATAGATATTAAGGCCCGCAAATGTAATAGAAATAGTGATGTAACGAATGCTAAACCGTTAAGTACTTTTGATATTCAGTCCGATGCACCTTGTGTTATTTGTGGTAAAAGTATGAATTCTGATTGCCATGATAAATGTGTTGCTAAAGCTATAATCTCTCGCTTAAGGAATCCTAAGAACCGGAATACCTCTAGGCCCACTAATCTTTCTAAGTTCGTGCTTGGTAGACCGCCATCTTTAGATTCTAAGAAACGCATTGCTGTCCCTCAGAGCTCCAGCCACCTCCTAGGAATGTAGTACCACCTAGTGAATTCACTAAGACTAAAGCAAAGAGTAGTTATAGATGGCATAAATGGATATATAACACACTAGGATTTAAGTGGATACCTAAAGCTATTGATGTGTGTATATCTACTAAATCTGCTATGGAACCCTCTAACATTTCGGGTTCCACATCTACTTCTATTCCATCCGTGTCGCCTCGGTGTAATGCGTGATACGATCATTCTCTCGATTGTTGATAGCGGATGTTCCCGACACATGACAGCAATCTTAAACTGTTATCAAACTTTATTGCAAAGTTCATTGGCACCGCCGTTCGAATGATCACTTCGCACCTATCATGGGCTACGGAGATTATGTCAATGGGAACATCGAAATTAGCAGTGTTTACTATGTGGAAGGCCTCGGTCACAACTGCTTTCAAGAGGTCAATTTTGTGATGGAGATTTGGAGGTTGCTTTTCGGGAGAAAACTTGTTTCATTCGTGATCTACACGGAAATGACCTTATGTCCGCTCGTAATTCTAGTCTCTACACTATCTCTATGCAAGACATGGTTGCTTCCTCTCCCATTTGCTTACTTTCTAAGGCAACATCAACAAAACCTTGGCTATGGCACCGCCGCTCTCACATCTAAACTTTCAAACCATCACCAACCTTGCTCGACACAAACTAGTTGAAGGACTCCCACGATTCCGGTATTCAAAAGATCACCTTTGCTCACCTTGTGAACAAGGGAAAAGCACTCGTGCTCATTTTCCCTCAAAGGTGGAACACGCTCTCAAAGATGTGCTTCATCTTCTTCACATGGATTTGTGTGGCCCGATGCGCCTGCAAACGATCAATGGCAAACGCTACATCTTAGTAATTGTTGATGACTACACTCGATGGACTTGGGTCTACTTTCTTCGTAGCAAAGACCAAGCTCCACAAATGATCATCACATTTCTCACAAAAATACGTGTTCACCAAACACCGCCGTAATCATCGTAACGCATAAAGGAACTGAATTTGTTAACAAAACCCTTCGTGAATTCTATGAGAAAGTGGGAATTCAAAGATCAAACATCTATTGCACGCATACACCGAACAAAACGGAGTTGTTGAAAGACTAAACCAACGCTAGTGGAAGCCGCAAGAACAATGTTAATCAATGCTAAACTTCCAGATTACTTATGGGCGTAAGTCGATCTCATCGCATGCTATACTCAAAACCGCTCTATGATCACCAAACGCCACAACAAAACACCTTTCGAGCTTGTCCATAACATAAAACCGAATCTAAAACACTTTCATGTATTTGGATCTCTTTGCTATCCGAATAATGATCGTGATGACTTTGGAAAGCTCAAAGCCAAAGTTGACATTTGAGTCTTTATCGGATATCGTGATAATTCCAAAGGTTTCCGAACCGAATCGCCGTACAAAACAGGTGATGGAAACGATTCATGCTCATTTCGATGAACTTACCGAAATGGCTTCTGAGTATAACAGCTTAGAACCCGGTCACAACCGCTTAAACTTTCTCCAAACCCCATCATCACCGAAGAAAGCCCTCGCCTTACTCGCCAACAAATGGAAAGGTTATTTGCTCCTCTGCTCGCTGACGATATTGATGAACGTGCTCGTGTGTATCCGCCGCTTCCGCCGCACAACCCGATAATATTCCTATACCCGATACACCTGCTACAACAACTAATGTTGAAGAAGCACCTACACCGCTTGACTCCAACACAACAGCTTGAACACACCGCCCAACAATGATGAACCAATGATGATATTCTCAATGAAGTACCCCACCGCAGATTTTGATCCAAATGCGTTCTTCAACCCGCTTGCTAATGAGATCGCCGCACCTGATGTCGCGAATCTTCAACAAACCATTTGAATCCTCGACCGCACAATGTATACCAACATCAACCCTCCACACATAGATGGACTAAAGACCATCCTCTGGAAAACATTATTGACAACCCGAATCAACCGGCCGTTACGAGACAACGCCTTCACTGACGGTGAACATTGCATTTATGCACTCACCGTCCGCCAATCAACCTAAAACATCAAAGACGCAATGACAAAAGACAACCGGATTGAATCCATGCAAGAAGAACTCAACCAATTCAAACGCCTTGAAGTATGGGAATTGGTTGAAAGACCAACAGGAGTCTACGCCATTGGTCTAAAATGGATTTGGAAAACAAATTGATGTCAAGGGAACGTTATCCAAACAAGTCACGCCCGTGGCTAAGGGTTATCGCCGTGAAGAGGGATTAGACTTTGAAGAATCTTTTGCCCGCTGCTCGCCTTGAGGTCGTTCGATATTTCTAGCATTCGCAGCTCATATGAATATAACGGTCTATCGATGGATGTCAAAACGCGCTTCTCAATGGACAACTTAAAGAAACGGTTTATGTCACCAACCGATGGATTCGTTGATCCCGAAGTTTCCAATCATGTCTACAAACCTAACAAAGCTCAGATGGTCTCAAACAAGCTCCTGCATGGTACGATAAGCTATCATCTTTCCTCATTGCTAATAATTTCACCAAAGGTTCGGTTGACCCAACTCTTTTTATACAATATCACGGGAACATATCTTAATTGTTCAAATTTACGTGGATGACATCATTTTTGGGTCTACACATAAAAGTTTTCAATCGCTTTTGCAAAACTAATGAAGAAAAATTTTGAAATGTCCATGATGGGTGAACTTACATTCTTTCTCGGACCGCAAGTTCATCAATCACCCCGTGGTATTTTCTTGAGTCACTCCAAATATGCCCTTGAATTGTTACACAAATTTGGAATGAAAACTCAGGACACCTATGCCACACCAATGGCTCATACCAAGAAGTTAGACGCCGATTTACATGGGAAATTGGTGGACCCTACAAAATACCGTAGTATTATTGGGTCATTCATGTATCTAACAACCAGCGCACTGATATTGTCTTTGCCGCTTATCTATGCTCCCGCTATCGCGACCAATCAAACCCACCTCTCGAGGCTAAAAGAATCCTCCGATACATAAAGGGAACCATTAACTTGGGGATCTGGTATCCGAAGGATCCTTGTTTTGAACTAATCGCCAGATGTCGACCACGCAGATGCTTAGACTCACGGAAAAGCACTTCGTGAGCTTTACAATTTCTTGGTGATAAACCGTGTCTTGGCAATCGAAGAAGGGATTGTACATCGCCGCCATCAACCGGCGTAATATGTAGCCATGTCCGCATGTTGTGCTCAAGTCATATGGATGAGAACACAACTTAAAGACTATGGTTACGATTTGACGTAATCCCGATGTATATGCGACAATCGGAGTGCCATTGCAATCTCGCAACTCGCCAAAGACTCAAATCAAAGCACATCGATCTTCGATATCATTTCATCAAGGATCACGTGGAACAGGGTACCGTTGAATTATATTTTGTGGGTACAGAATACCAATTGGCGATCTTCTCACCAAAGCCTTGCCTCCCGCTAGGTTTAATGAGTTGGTCCACCGGATTGGTATGAGGTGTTTGACTCAAGAGGAATTGGATGACCTCCTAAAACAGCCTTTAAAACCTCACAAACACCAAAACATCTTTTGTAAATACTTTTTCAAAAACAAAATACAAAATTATAAAACCTGATAAAACAACAAAAATATTCTTCTATCTATTTTTCTTTTAACATTGCAAGTACATTTTTCCACAACACTTTAATCTTTCAAAATTCAAGATTTTTCCGATCAAGTGTTGAGGGGAGAAAATAAACTTAACTGCTTCAAAACATCCGTGTACTTGCATGTTATCACATCTCGTTGATTCTTTTACAAATGGTGGTACATTTCTCGGTTCAAAGACACCTCTGACTTTAATTAATAACCTTTCATTATTTTCTCAAGTCGAGGGGAGTGTCGCCAAGTTTTTTCAAAAATCTTCATTTGGTAACCAAAATGGAAGTTAAAAGGCTTTGGATGAAAATGGAAAAGGTGGAGGGACCAAAACTGCCAAAAACTTAAAGATATTTTAAATAAAACCTCCACCTAACTTAACTCTTCTCATTTATTACTATCAACCAAACATATCCTACGCATAAGAATCAATCTTCAAACTGTTTTGATCATCATTTGTAAGTTGTTTCATAATCTTAACATGTTTTCAAACAAGGTTTTGATTTTACAAATCCAACGGTCAAAGATGTATAATCTTGGTTTTGTGTTCTACGCATAAGCGTATGAACACATAATCAAGATTGTATGATTGTGGTTAAAAAGATTGTGTCAAAACGTTTTTACATCAATGATAATATTTTATCCTCAAATCCACCCGTAAACACATGAATTGATGATTTTGAAAATTAGGGTTTATGAGTCGCTTTGGGTTTTTCCAAATGTGAAGTGTTTTGGTCAAAAAGATTGTTGGGTTATGTTCATATGATGTTGAATTGATGATATCCATGCTCTATAACCACCCGTAAACAATTAATTCAATTTGAAATTAGGGTTTAAGGTTCATAAGTTTGGGCATTTTTGATTCACCATGAATTAGATGTTAATACTTGGTATATAAGCTCATACGACTCTCTTGAACTAACCGTAAAAAGTTTGGTGCAAATCCTATGGTTAGAAAACTTACGCGTAATTCATAACCCTTAGGGGTTTGACTTACGCGTATGACTTTCTACGCTTAATCGCATTATGAATGATTCATACCATGTTTTGTTGATAAAATGAATGATATGTGTTTAACTTTGATGATATGATGTTTTATTTCGTGCTTGCTACACTTAAATTCGTAATCAAGGTCATTTGATTATCTACGATAAGGATTACCCTACGCCGTAGTTTGTTACGCGTAAGAAAATCCTACGCATAACATCTACGCGTAAGGTTCTACAATGGACTACGCGTATCCTGTGAAGGATATGCGAACAAGGACCTCTACGCATAAGGTCAACTCCTACGAGTAGCCTTACGCGTAAGGTTAATATATGCCTACGCATAAGCTCTACGCATAAGGTCTCCTTTTCCTACGCGTAACATTTCTTACGCCGTAGTTAGATTCTACGCGTAAGTCTACGCCTAAGCATATATCATTCCTGTCTACGCATAACTTTGCCAATACTACGCTTAACCCTGGATTGACCTTCATGATGAATTGTTACGTGTACAAACTTGTAAATAAACTAATCATATCATCACTAATCCTAAAATGTCACTAATAAACTGAAATCGCTTGATATGTTGTGAACAATAAGTGATAAAATAAACTTTAAAACTTAAAGTTAACTAACTCACTAAACATTTCACGACGTCATTGGACTATTGAACAAACAAGTGACTTAGAACTCGTAACAATCATTGACATCGCACATTCAATAACTAGACAATAAGACCTTCTCGTTGACTAACATTATGTCTTTCGATATGTTGGTTCTTTTGGCTAATGTTATTTCGATCACGACATGGTCGAACAAATGAATATGGATGCACTCAAGTTCTCCATTGCCGATATCTATCCTCATGGCTATCCAATGAAGATAGGAAAGAATAATCTCCGTGTTGACTTTGACAACCTCACTTGCTCATAATCTTCATGTTTAATTGCTATTGATATTCGAGGACTCATCCGTACGTAACATGCTTTCACACTCGCAATCGCTCCTCGAGATCTACATCCAACAGCTTCCGAACACTATGGAAAGGGTCAAAGGACAAATCACGGACGGTGACTCAATCACAAACAAGTCACCATTACACCCGCAGACTTAAGGGTCGTTCTCCTAATTCCCGATGTCGATCCAACCAAACTATATGCCACACCCGCCAAGAGCTCACTCTCCAATTCTTAATCAATATCGGTTATGACGAGGCTACAAGAGTAATCACCAAGCACTCTCACGTAGAGCTTAAGAGTATTCCTCAACCCCGGAGAACACTCTACATGATCATCACCAAGTCTGCTTCGTCGGACAAATGCTATGAGCACCCTAAGCTCATGGAACTGCAAATATTCTGGGCATTGGTCAACAAGCAACACATCGCTATCGGCTCGATTTGGGATGACATGATGTCATTTCTCAACAAACTTGGCTCAAAGATTCCCTACATCAGATATACAAAATTGTTGATCCAGAGAGCACTTGGACTTCATCCCGACATTCCCAAGAGGCTCAATGACCCCAACAATCACGACATGTTGACGGAACCCATTCTATCCGTTAGAATCAAGGACACGTCTACAAAGAAACAAGGTGCCGTGGCCGATTTCCTTCTAATCAAGATGTCGAAAAGCTTGAAACGCATAAAAGGTATCCGAAGCAAATGACAAGGCAAAGTTGGTCATCTCGACGAAAAATCTTCTGGAACACCCGTAAGGAAAACCAAAAGAGGAAGTGCAGAAGTACGCAAGTACCGTGAGTCAAAGGAAGTTCCCCAAGAGGAACCCTCCTTCAAAGAGGATTGTTCCATCTAAGGAAGCCGCTCCCATCCCAATTCCCAAACCCGAACCGCAAAGAAAGCTTGTGGACTAAAGCTCAAGGTACCGACACGATGAAGAGATTACCTTCTCTCGACCGCAACCGTATCCCTCCTCCAGCAGCCTAAATCTACAAGTCCAATAGCCTAACATGGAAAAGGAAAGACTCTGACTTGAGTCTCATGATGAAAGCTCAAGAAGAAGAAGAGCAATTGGATCAATCATACAGAAGAAGTTTCAAATAGTTAGACAAATTCAAAAGTCAAGAATTTGCTAAAGATCAAATGGGTGGCCCAGAGGATCAAGTGGTGTCGCCCACTCCTCCCCTGTCCCGATGCGTTAATCAACCCGATAAGGATCCGTGCCACCACTCTTGTGCAACAACAACAAAGCTTATTGAGGACACTATTGAGTATGATTTTGAAAAACAGAACCCGAGAAAGAAAAGTCTAAGGATGACGAAGGATGATTATGATAAGTTTCTTCTAGAGTCCAACTACTCAAAGGAGGAAACCTCGAACTCCAAAGGACCCATGAAGTCTCCTCATGTCTCCTCATCATCGATTCTTCATCTCACTCATCACCACCACCATCAAAAAGATCAACAAAATCATCATCCAAATCCGTGAAGAAACCACCTCGATCTTGGATTTCTCAAGCTCATAAACGAATTCACAAAGCCGCCAAACAAGTCGAAAGAAAACGTGCTCATCAAAAGCTAAATTTCTTTGTCGATCACATACAAAGATATGTATGACGAGCATGACAAGATGGAGAAAGAAAGGGAATTTGTTCCGAAGTTCATGAAGAGTCATCGTAAAGAGGAACTGAACGAAATGATCGAAGGTTACTAACAAGTACCTTCGTGATATCGCTCCTAAAGTCCAAAAGGAACCTGAAAAGACAAAGAAGAGATCATACTCACAAGTTTCTTCTGACACCGCCCCGTGTGACTAGAGAAATATTTTCCGGATAACTCACCCCTAACATCGTAGCATTGGTTAAAAATACAATGGCCAAAGAAGCCGATCTCTCGAACTGAAGTTAATCGCCAACTTGTGATACAAATGTCAAAGCGATCCGAACGCTTACTCGATGAAGCTAAATTTTTCGAAAATCTACTTGATTTTCAACTCAGATCATCATGCAAGGAGTCAACCGATCAACCCAAACGACCAAGAGATGACGATGATAAGGATAAGGAATCGCACCTAAACGCCGTAAGCCCGTAAATCTACCTCTATGCCACCTCCTCCACCACTAACTTCTTCTCAACAAAAGTCTCCTCCACCTCGGTCTTCTATCGATAAACCTCGACGATTCCGAAGTTACCACCCCCGACTCATAAAACAGTGATTACTTTGAGTATACGGGTGGTGACGATGAAGAGGTCCTTGAGCCCCGACAACAACCCACCACACCCAAACAAGTGCGTAAAACCAAGATCATCATCAAGGCCTTCCAAAAGAAGAAGAAGACGACTCACCGAGTTGTCTCATGGCTAGATGACGATAAAACCGAAGAGTTTGAATGGTTCTCCACACTTGTCAATCAAACTCCCTACCCCGATGAAGGTCAAGAATTGGTAGACGGTTCTACATTGAGCACGCAAAACTTTTGCAAGAAAAGTTCCATGTGAAGAAAATGACGAAATCTTAATTGAAGCGAATCAAGAATGAAGCATTCCAACTTCTTAAAGACACTGAAAGCCGCCGAGGTCGAATATCATCTTGAGAACATCGCTCGAGCTATGTCTAACGACATGGATTGGCTCAATCCCGAAGCAAACATTGACTTCACACAAAGGGACAACCCTCCATACTACACCGATTGGACCAAACCTCTACCGACCATTGGCCAAACAGACGAACCACGGATTCCCTTCCGATACGTCTTTAACAGAGACCGATTTTCTTACACGGTAGCGATGGTTCGCGAAAATACGCTACATCATTGACTCTTCCATTCCCAGCGGCTATTTACTCAAACCGCATAGCTATCGAGGAACGTGCAAATCACTTGTTTTCTCGACAACGCAAGCATACGACCAAGATGCATTGTATGGGATTCATCATTGGCCCGAACGCCAAGAATCTACTACGTAAGCCTCGTTCGTAAGTCTCAACATGCAGGTATAGTTCTAAGGACATCGTGGCCATCAAACACATTGATCTCAAGTCTAAGTGGGACTACACATTCTTAAAGAATATCATAGTCAAACGACAAGATGAACAGTACTATGGATTCTCCGAGGCTGACTTTGAGAACTTGTCCCTCAACGACATCAAGACATGTACCTTGCCAAGGTACAGGTCGTATGAGACAATTCTCGACCAAGTTCAACGTGAATTTATCAAGTCAGCTCTCATCTTCATTAGACGATTGTGATCAAAGAACGGTTGAAGATATCCAGATGGTCGTTGAATCTTATCGACGCTGTCAACCTCACTCCTCCAATGCTTACTCTTCCCGATCTCAATCAGCCTACCTCAATATACGCCATCGAAACCTTTCGGAGTTGTTTACCGAGTGAACTTCAAAGAAACCGCTTAATGGCGTAGTGATCTTCAAATTCGGGATCATACTTTGAAGCCGGTTAGGGACGGATTAGCATACAAAGTTGAAGGATATACCGAAAGTGGGTCTCGTAACGCCGGAATTCTCGTGAAAGGAGGGATGTGAGAAGGATCATCACCATGATTGATGAACGGTTGTTCGAAGGGATCGCCGACGATTGGAGAGCTATGTTGGTGGTCGCACCCGTGAGAAACATCACCGCTTTCAACGCCTCGGCGCACTCCCGGGAACATCATCGCACTTCCCGGTACCCCTTGAATTGTTTCCTTCATAATTTTGGATGTATGATTAAATATGTCTATGGCTTGTGCACACATAACAGTGTACAACCCGTAATTGTCAAGAAAGGACCCCGTGGTACGCCTGCCACAATCCTTATAAAAGGAGCGAAAGCTTCTTACTTTTGAGTAAAACCTATCAAACCTTTCACTTTTCAAGGTTTTGCTCAAAAGAACAAGTACTTTCCCTTATGATTTTCAAAACCTCAACCGCTTATATCACTTGTTGAGGGGGAGTATTTGAAACTTTGTTCACAAATTGTTCACAAGTGGTCATTCTTCCCGCAACACTCGAAATGGTCATATTTATTCTCAAACGCTTCAAAAATAACACTTTAATATGCCATTTTTGAGGGGAGAAAATTGTGTGATAAGAAATATGTTGTACAAAATGCAAATGAATCTGTACCTCGTGACTTAACCAACTAATTGACGATACTTAACTGTTAGTAACTCGAAAAGACTTGTCCCGACGGGTAATAATTTCAAGCTAGTTCGCTAGTGATGTAAACGTGTCTCGAAAGGACTTGTCTCGAGTAGAATGTACCATTCGAGAAACTTTTGATAGACATGAACTCCGACGGGTTTGACAACCTTCCAAGGTTTGTCTACACCTTCAAGGTAGTTATTAGAGCTAGTTGTCACCTAAAAGTTGACAATGTAACTCTTTAACTATGCAACGTAACCGTGTCTCACGGAGGATTGTCTATCTTCGGATCAATTCAAAAGTGCGCGCTTTTCCTCTCGTGCATTTAACCATTAAAACTCTTAAGCACATGTAGAGGGGGAGTATTTATGCAAAAATCTTATCTCAACAGTGGTTCAAAATGTTTTTCATTCACAAACACTTTGAGAGACATTTTTTCATAAAGTGGTTTTAATGGCAAACATAGGTTAGTCATGGAGTTATAAGGTGACTAAGGTTAGGAATAACCGTCCTATGATCCGCCAGAGTCGGAGGGATCTACCCAAGGACACTACAAATAGTTAGTATTTAGAAGTCCTTAGGTATGATTGTAAAAAGGAGAAAATGAGAATCGGAGAAAGAAGGAGTTGAAGAATTAAAAGAAATGCAAAGAAAAGGGTGAAAAGAAATAGCCCTCCAGATTATTCAACTTAGGCGCATAATCGGTTCAATTCATATGCTACTGGTTGTCACTTAGTGACGCCGGTATTGAAGATTAAAAGTCGCCATGGACCCAAAGGACGCATGCACTAAACCTTCTTATCCACTCAAGTTTCTCTCAACATAAGCTTGTTTCATTCTCACAGGGAACCCTACGTAAACTATCGGCTTTCTCCTAGAGATTGCCGGTATTGAAGAAGGAGACCCTCTCCCTAGTCTCCGCTCCAGAAAACCAAAACGCACTATTGAGTCTAGAGCCACGAGATTCATCAAAAGATCTCTTAGGAACACTTGACATTTAATCACTTGATGATCAACTAATAAGATCATCAGGTTCATATCGAGTCCTTCACAGATCTTAGCAACTGTCGAGAACATTTATGAGAGGTTCACATCTGTGATCCTCGCGATTGAATGGAAACTCCCGCCAGGTCAACATCAAACGCCACAGGTCACTTCGTAACTCCCCGTGGATTACGCTGGAGTGTGTCTCAAACGGTCTCGTGAGGTGATGCTTCGTGTACCTCACGACTCATCTCGAATCGAGATGTACTTCGTACATCGCGTTATCTCACTTGTGGGACTCCAGTCAGAACGCCTTTGTAAGAATTAGAGTTGTGTTTTCACACTATGCCGTTGACACTCTCGGTTCAAACTTGTAAGTGCCCGAAACCGCTTATTACTAACCGTTTGAAATGTTTTCTTCTTATGGAAGCTCCGGAGCGGGATGATCGTGCCGATTCTTCTCATGCTCACGCCAACATCATCACTAATGGAAGTTCTATCCTAAAGCAACACAACCGTAATGATTCTTCACAAACCAAAGAATCTACAAAGTTAAAGACTTAAAGAACTTCATCAAGATTGAATTCCAACGCCAAAGAGCGTGAGCATGTTGAAGAATGACGTGGAGACACCGAGCAACGGCGCACTGAGGCATCGATGCATAACAACATACTATCACTCTCACCACAAAGAACAATGATCATAGAACAAAGTTAAAGATGACGTCAAAGCATAACTGCTCAAAGATAACTATCTCTACACCGGGAGATTGTTCGAATCAAGGCAATTCTTCTCACAAGAAAGAAGAATGTCGAAGACGCCATCAAGCTACTATTACATCAACGCCTTCACCGCTTTCATTCATATATACTTGAGGGGGAGATTGTTGGAATCACTCCTAAACAGGATTTCAAGTATTTATATTTCATATGTAATAGGTAGCTTTATTATGGCCTTTATGTTTGTTTAAGGTCAAGCTTATGTAGAAGGCCCATAAGCTTGACCCAAGCCCAATAAGGATAGGAAGGGAACTAGGAGTGTTGCCCTAGCTTCCTCCTATAAATACCTCTTGTAAACCTTCATTTGAAGGTTGGTTGTTCAAGTTTTTCTCTTCATTCACTCTTTGCATAACCGTCATATTATACGTGTGTGTGTGTGTTTAGCTTGTTCAATCGCCTCATCTCCTTCTCTTATAAGCTTGTGTTGTAAAACTAGTGACCTAACAACTTTAGAAAGTCACATATTTTGTAGACGGTGGCTTTGACTAATACGAGATGATTAAGCTGGCTGATCGAAAATAGTCGCTATAAAGCTAGAGTATTTACTTCAATTCCACCTGGTGCATTTCTGGAAATATAAATAGATGGACAAAGTTGTATTTAATCACTTATACTAGCAGGGGTACCCGCGCGTTGCGGCGGCTGGTACCTGAAATAAAAATTTTCGGTAAATCGTGTATTTTAGTTTATTATTCTCTTTTTGACAATAAATTTATGAATATCAAGAGTTTCATGTGACATATTTTAACTCCTTAACTAAGGAATTTATTTTGTCTTTTTGAGTTTTTTTAAATCGATTCGTATAACATGAGCCCGTTTGCTACTTGTCCGTTTAGCTCGTGCACGTCTGGCCCATGCCCGTTAGGGCTCAAGCCCGTTTGGCTCGTGCCCGTTTGGCCCGTGCCCGTTGGGGCTCGAGCCCATTTGGCCCGTTGCCCGTTTGGGTTTGGATATTGGTATAATGTGCTTTATTATTTGTATTAGTGACATCTGATGCATGAATTGTGTTTAAGTTGGTTGTACAATATGCTTGATAATTTGTATTTTTTATGTAAGGGGTGTTTTAATAATTGCATTAATTTTATTTATTGAACAGTTAATTAATTGACTACATTACATGTTTTGACTACATTAATAGCATTAAAGTGGTGTTTTGTTTTTTTAATATGTGCATTAAAGTGGTGTACATTATGCTTCATGTCTTGTAAGTCTGAAAATTAAGAGTGAGAATGTGCATTAAAGTTATGTACATTATGCTTCTTATCTTGTACATTTTAAAATTAAGAGTGAGGTGCTTTCGTGCATTATATGTAGTATGCTGAACCACTTCTAACAATTTGTTGATCCACATCTACTTCACACTGATCGTCTTGATCCATGACTTTGTGTTTTGTTGTTTGGATAGAATGGGAGAATAATTTAAAAATGTATCGTAATCTACACATTATTCTGTAGTGTGTATCGATGATTTTTTTTCCTATTAAGGTATAAACTTTTAATTTATCATATTGTTCGTGATGCCGTATAATATGTATTACAGGCCCACGAGGTCCAATACACACTATACACATACTGGGCTCAGGCCCAATGATTACAAATCATAGGCCTACAGTAAGCCCAGTGGCTAAATTGGCTATGGTCCAGGCTTCGAGATGCGCGAAAGGCAAATAACGGGCTGAACCTTCAACCGTTAGACCCCTTACGTCCGCATCCGCGATTAACACGAAACTCTTGTCCGGCTCCGGCAACTAACCACTATATGCGAGAATCTAGGAAGCCCCAACGGCAAACCTCGCCTATAAAAGGGGCTCTAATCCCCATATAAGGTACAACTTTCTCTCTCATAATTACACACACATACTTCTACTTTCCTTCTCAAGAATGTGTACTTACTCTCGCCGATTCTAATCGGGGGTTGTACCCGCATTAGACTAACGGTTTACCTTTCTTGTGCAGAGATCACATTCAAAGTACTTGTATTATAACAAGAACAACCCACTGGACACTTATCGGCCCGGTCTGATAAGCTACATTCACATCTGTTACCACCCATCGCATAAATTGTACTAACAAGTTGGCGCCATCCGTGGGACCCAAGGCGTTCCTAAAAAGAAAAATGTCTACCAAAGAGCTCGTTCGATCTAATCGCCAGTTTCGTAGTGCGGAATAAGGGAGGAAAGAAGAACGCGATAGATCCGGAAGGATCACGATGGGTTCGCATCCGTCACCATCAAGAAATATGATAAGTACTACAAATAGATCTTACCCATTGTGACGAGAATGTTGAAACAGGAAGGAAGAATCAAGGCTAGAGAAACGGTGAAAGCCCAATTAGACTTTAGCGAAGCATCACAAAGTCAATCCGGAAAACATGCGAAGGAAGGATCGAGAAAGAAGATCGAATCTCAAAGCCGGAACAGGGGAGAACTTCGAGGCCAAGACAGCGATCCGGATCACCGCGGAAGAAAACGCCAAAAAGAAGAAGTGTTGGGTCACGCAAAAGCGTTCAAAGGCTTGGAAACAGAGAGAAGAGTATCTCCATGTGTTCCGGAAGCACAGAGAGAACTAAACGTTACAGATCCGAAGAAGACAAGGGAACTCACCACCATTCTTCTTCGCAAAGAACGGAACCCTATTCTGAAGGATACGAATGTAGTCGAACATACTCACGAAGGTCCGATCGACACTCCGGAAGCGAAGACAACGGAGATGAACACCGGAGTTCCGGGTCAAAGAGGCAAAGGTCGGATGTCGAGAATGACGACTTAGCTAGGCCATGGCTATGAAAGGAGACCGATCCGTTCACTCCAAGCATTCGCTATTTCGACATGCCTAAGAAGACGCGAATTCCTACTAATGTAAAGACATATGATGGAAGTGAAGACCCATAAGATCACCTTAAAATTTTTCAAGCAGCAGCAAAGGTAGAACGTTGGGCTATGCCAACATGGTGCCACATGTTCAAATCTACCCTCACCGGATCTGCTAGGGTGTGGTTCGACGATCTTCCACCGAATCGGTGAAGTTTACTATGTGAACTAAAGGAGGTTTTCTTGTTAAACTTCCTTCAGCAAAAGAAGTGCATAAAGGATCCAGTGGAGCTTCACCATATCAAACAAAAGGAAGGAGAAACCACAAAAGAATTCGTGAAAAGATTCAAGGTGGAAAGTATGGATGTCAAAGGAGCTCCGGAAGTCATGAAGGTTTCCAGCTTCATGCATGGAATCACTAATCCTGAGTTAATTAAGAGATTGCATTATGATATACCCAAATCGGTGGACGAGATGATGAGGGTAACCGCATCTTTCCTCCGTGGGGAAGTAGCCGCTGGCAACCACGAAAAGAGGAGGACGCTACCCCAAGTGCAATGGAAGCCGCATGAGTCCAGACAAAAGCAAGGCTTCAAGAGGAGGATAAAATCCGCCCGGATGGATCGGAGCGTGATAGGTTCACCCTCCTCTCCAAAACACCAAAAGAAATATTGGGGTTGGAAAAGGAGAAATTCAAGACCCTCCTCCAATGCTTACGCCGATTGAGAAAAAAAGCTGGCAACAAGTATTGCGAATTCCATGGAGAAGTAGGACACAACACAGACGAATGCATGCACCTAAAAGGCATATAGAAGAATTGAAGCTGGAAAGGCGTAACGTAATCAAGGAACTTAAGCAAAATAGCGGATCAATCCAAAGCACTTAAGAAAGGAGAAACGTCAAGAAAAGACAAGCCTCTGGCAATCTTGATGGTGCAATCTCAGCAACGAGTGATCAGACAAAAAGTTACACAAAGCTTTTCTCCAAACCAGAACATTTCGTTCCCACCACTCACAGGAGAAGAAGGGAATGACGGACCAATGGTCATCAAAGCAGAGATAGGTGGACACTTTATACAATCAATGTATGTCGACGGAGGCTCCGCATTAGAAGTCCTATATGAACATTGTTTCGAAAGGCTCCAGCCAGAAATAAGAAAGCAAATGGTACCTGCTACAACCCCTCTCATGGGATTCAGCGGAGAAATAATGTTGGGTTTTAGGTTCCTTGAGTAATGAATTATTCTAAGTACTGGAACCACGCATGCTTGGTGTAATCGCGATAGAAGAAGGTAACCACTGATGAAGATAACCACGGCTAGTAGAGGAGTGTAACCACGGATAGCATAATGTAACCACTGCTAGTCTTGTATAGTCGGTTAGTTAATTGTATCAGATAAATATGGAAAAGATATTTATCTTGTAGGTTATGTATTGTATATTGTATAGGACTCCTTAGTCTATAAAAGGAGGTTCTAGGTTAGTTTAGATATACGTAAGTTTTATATCTAAGGTCGATACACTTCAAGGTTGCAAAACCCTAATACTGTAAGAGTATTCGTATTATCAATAATATTGAGGTGTTGAATGTTAAGTTGTTCTTCTTCTTAAGATTAAGTGTTAAATTCCGCGTAATACTTAATAAGTTTTTGTTACAAAGTCAGTTTCTATATTAGATCGTTTGCTCAACTGGGCTCAACAAGTGGTATCAGAGCTTGTGATCTAGAAACTGTAACCAAGAAAAAGTTCTGTCTTATTTGAGAAAGTTAAGATGTCTGACGAAACTCACATGGTGACTGCTTCAAAGGTTCCCATGCTCTAGCATGGTGAATATCAAATCTGGAGAATGCGAATGAGGCAATACATTCGTATGATTGATTACTCTCTCTGGGATGTTGTTGAAAAGGGAGATACTCTTCCTAAGAAGGGTGCTGATGGTAAAGTGATTAAAATTGTCAGTGAAGTTGACAAAGCTAGGAGGAAAATGGAGATCAAAGCTCACAGTATTCTCTCCATGGGAATACCTAATGAGTATGCTTTGGACTTTGAACAATATGAGTCTGCAAAAGAACTATTGGATGCTCTTGAAACAAGGTTTGCTGGTAATGAAGCTACAAAGAAGTCCAGGATGAATATGCTCAAGCATCAATTTGAAACCTTCCACCGCTCTTAGTGGAGAAAAACTTGATGGCACATATAATAGACTTCAAAACTTATTAGCCAAGCTGAAGTCTCTGTGGATTACAAGGTTAATCAAGAAGATATTAATTTGAAATTCATTCGAAGTTTATCATTTGAATGGGCTATTCATACCATTGTATGGAGGAATAAGGTGGACTTTGATAAGATGACTCTGGACAATCTTTATAACAACTTGAAGGTTTATGAGTCTGAGAACAACTTTGCCAATACATCTTTTTCTAATCAAAACATTGCTTTTGTCTCTACAAATCACAAGAATTCACAAGATGTATCCACTGCTGCTTATGGGATAACCACGGCTATTGCAAACAATACCACTGTTAGTGATAATGTTAGTGATGGTGCAATTTATGCCTTCCTGTCAGATTTAACTACCAGTGTTGATGTTTTGAATCAAGATCTAGATCAAATTGATCCTGATGATCTTGATGAGATTAATCTTCAGTGGCAAATGGAAATGTTGACTCTCCAAGCAAGGAAGTTTCTGAGAAGAACTGGAAGACAAGTTAGGTATGATGGGCAAAGAAGAGCTGGGTTCGACAAGAGCAAGATGGAGTGCTTTAACTGCAAGAAGAAAGGTCATTTTGCTAGGGAATGTCGAGCTCCTAAAAGAATTGAAGGCATAAAGAAGACTACAGAAGAGCCTGCTGCTTCTTCAACTTTGGTTGCTCAAGATGGGATTGGTGATTATGACTGGAGTGATCAAATTGATGAAGGTCCCAATGCAACTTTTCTTGCTAGTGAAGCTTCAAAGGAGCATAACTTTGCTCTAATCAGCTATGCTTCATCTTCTTAGGTTCGGGAATCTCGAGGTATCAAATGATTCTACATCATCTACCTGTTCTTTTAAATCATGTTTTGATAACTTAGAAGCTCAAAAGGCTATCACTGAGAGTATGAGGAAAGAGGTAGAAAGACTGACTATGGATAACTTAGGTTATAGAGTTGGTTTAGAAAGTGTAGAGGAGAAGCTGAAATACTGTATTAAATGTGAGTTTGAGTATGTAGATAAGATCAATATACTAGGTGGTGAAATTGATCTTAAAGATAGAGAGATTAAGATGCTCAAAGAACAACTAGCAGAGGCAGAGAGTGTAAAACAAAAGACCCTAGAAGAAAAAGAAAAACATGTTGTTAGGGTTGCTAAAACACAATATGCTTCTGATCTAGTAAATAAACCAATAGGTCAAAAAATTTTCAAAGATGGTACTGGTCTAGGTTACAACAATATGCCACCACCTTCTTTAATGAAACATGCACCACCAACTAAAGAACTGTCATTTAGTAGTGAATTCAGTTTTAACAAACCTGTAGAAGAGTCAAGTAATACTGAAACACCTAAGACAGGTTCTGATAAGTCAACTGATGCTCCCACAATTGAAGACTGGGAATCAGATTCTGAGGAAGTTAGATCTGAATCAACATAATCTGAAAAGATAGATCCTGTTAAGAAAGTTGATTCTAAACAAGCCAACCTTGTACCTAGATTTGGAGCTAAAGTTACCAAGAAAGTAGTAGAGTACAGGGAAATACCTAGGGAACAGATGAGACAATATAAACCTAGAGGTAATCAGAGAAGCTTAAATGGCCTAATTTCTAGTAGATTAGGTGATGAGTTTCAATGTGTTAAAAAGGCTTGTTATTCATGTGGTAGTTTTGAGCACTTACAGAGAAACTGTCCTAAAAACAGACCACCAGTTTGGGATCAATGGAGGAGGGTAAATCATCAAAAATTTTTAAAGAAAACAAACCCTCATCCTAATAATAAAATGATTCCTAGGGCAGTGTTGATGAGGAATGGGAATACTAAATCAATAGTCATTGCTGCACCTAAATGGGTTCCAACCACTGCTAAGCAAAATGTAAACACTGCTAAGCAGAGTCAAACCACTGATAAGAAAAATATCACCACTAAAACAAAAGAAGTTTTAAAGATTCCAAAGGTGATAACTGACACTGTGGTTGGAAGTCATTTCTATGCTGTTAAGGCCTCAGCAAGTTGGCAATGGAAGCCTAAGACCAGGTTTTATCATGTCAACTGTGCATCAATGGACCTAAAGAAATTTGAATATTTTGATGCACGGAGGCGCAGAGACCAAGTCGATTGGCTTGGGTCCACAAAAGGAACTAACTTGTTTAATTTCATGTGCAGGTCATTCTACAAGATGAGCTAAAAGACAAAGGAGTTTTTGATAGTGGTTGCTCTGGGCACATGACTTTGGATGGGAGCAACCTGGAAGAGTTTGAAGCTTTTGATGGAGGATATGTGGCATTTGGTAATGATCCAAAGGGAGGAAAGATACTTGGCAGAGGCACAATCAGGAAATTTAGACTTTGAAAAGGTCTATTTGGTACGAGGACTGAAGTATAATTTATTCAGTGTTTCTCAAATGTGTGATAAGAAAAACTGGGTACTTTTTGGTAAAGATGAGTGTGTGGTGTTATCTCCTGAGTTTAAGATGCCTGATGAGAAGTTCATACAACTTAGGGTACCTAGGAAGGAAAATATCTATTGTTTTGATCTTAAAGATGTTCTTCCAAATAGGTCCTTAACATGTTTGTTTGCTAAAGCATCTGTAGATGAGTCTATTTTGTGGCATAGAAGGCTAGGTCATCTAAATTACAAAACAATCAATAAACTGGTAAAAGGGAACTTAGTGAGAGGGTTACCTTCAAAAGTTTTTGAGTGTAAGGAATTGTGTGTGGCCTGTCAAAAAGGAAAACAACATAGAGCTTCTTGTAAGACCAAAACTGTAAACACCATATCACAACCACTGTTTATGCTTCATATGGACTTATTTGGACCCACTTTTGTTAAGAGTTTGAATCATAAACAGTACTGCCTAGTTATCACTGATGATTATAGTAGATTTTCTTGGGTATACTTTTTGGTTGCTAAGAGTGAAACTAGTGAGATTCTCAAGAGTTTCATTACTAAGATAGAAAATTTAGTAAACCATAAGGTCAAAATAATCAGATGTGATAATGGAACTGAGTTCAAGAATGAAGTGATGAATCAGTTTTGTGTAGCTAAGGGTATAGAGAGACAGTTTAGTGTTGCTAGAACACCACAACAAAATGGTGTAGCTGAAAGGAAGAATAGAACACTAATTGAGGCTGCTAGGACCATGTTGTCAGAATCTAAGTTACCAACTACCTTTTGGGCTTTGAAGCTGTAGGAGACTGCATGTTATAATGCGAGAAGTAAGGTAGTAAAGCCTCATAACAAGACCCCCTATGAGCTGTTACATGATAGGAAGCCAATGATTGCATTCCTAAAACCTTTTGGGTGTCCTGTTACTATCTTGAATACCATAGACTACCTAGGCAAGTTTCAAGAAAAAGCAGATGATGGATACTTTTTAGGCTATTCTACAAGTAGTAAAACCTTTAGAGTATACAATAGGAGGACCAGAATTGTTGAAGAGAACTTACATGTTCAATTTAGTGAAAAGACTCCTAGTGTTGAGACCAAAGGACCGGTGATCGCTTTAACATTGATATGCTAACCAAATCTATGAATTATGAGCCTATCATTGCAGGAACTTCCACTAATGTTAATGCATGTACACAAAAGGATTCTGAAGCTGAATCAACCTCTAAGGAAGCTGATTCTCCTAAGGAGTTCTATTTGGTTGAAAAGTGGAAAGCTGGTTCTGTTCCTTCCATCATTGATAAGCAAAGTCCCACATTGATGATGTACTTAAAGATGGAGAAAATGTCGATCATCATTAAGATAAGGATGAGTTGTTGAAGGATAACTCGATTGTGGTAGAAGAAATTGAAAGAAGAAAAAGCGGTTCTGCAAGCCGCTAAGCCTACTCAAAGCACGGATAAGCCTACGTAACTGGCGACAAGCCATCTTCTACCATTGCTAGTTCAAGTAAAACCCACTGCAAGTCTTGATGATAGTACTTTCTTTGGACCACATGCAAAACCACTATTTCATGATGATGAGTATCCACATGATCCGACATGCCCCTTTGATTGAGATCGATACTCCTACTGATGATGAAGACTTGGATGATTTCTTCAATGCAGATTTATCTAATTTGGAAACTGTCATCAATGAAAGTCCTATTACCACTACACGGATTCATAAGATTCATCCCAAGGAACAAATACTTGGAAACTTGAATACTCCAGTTCAAACAAGAAGCAAAGTTAAGAACACAGAACCCTTTCCTGAACATGGGTTCTTTGCAAGATCTCTTCACAAAAGAAACAGTCATAAAGATCTGCAAAATTACTTGTTTGCTTGTTTTCTGTCTCAAAAGGAGCCCAAAAGAGTGGAAGAAGCTCTAACAGAAGAAGGATGGGTAGAATCAATGCAAGAGGAGCTACTACAGTTTAAGCTTCAAGAGGTTTGGACATTGGTTGATCTTCCAAATGGAAAAAGGGCAATTGGGACTAAATGGGTGTTCAGAAACAAAAGGGATGAAAGAGGAATTGTGGTAAGAAACAAATCAAGGTTGGTTGCTCAAGGATACACACAAACTGAAGGCTTAGCTTATGATGAAGTATTTGCACTGTTGCAAGGATAGAGGCTATTAGACATTTTTTGGCTTATGCTTCATTCAAGAATTTTGTTGTGTATCAGATGGATGTTAAAAGTGCATTTTTTATGGCACAATTGATGAGAGGTTTATGTCTGTCAACCTCCACGGTTTTGAGGATCAGATCACCCAGACAGGTTTATAGGGTGAAGAAGGCAATGTATGGTTTGCATCAAGCTCCTAGGGCATGGTATGATTGCTTGTCTACTTATTTGATGGACAATGACTTTAAAAGAGGACTGATTGATAAAACATTGTTCATAAGAAAGCACAAGGATGATATTCTATTGGTTCAGGTTTATGTAGATGACATCATCTTTGGCTCAACTAATAAGGAGCTATGCAAGGATTTTGAGAAGCTTATGCATGATAAGTTTCAGATGAGTTCTATGAGAGAACTCACTTTCTGGGGTAGGCACCAAGTTCAACAGAGGGTGATGGTATCTTCATTAGTCAAGACAAGTATGTATGTGAATGTTTTGAAGAAATTTGGGTTTCAAGATGTCAAGAGTGCAAGTACACCTATGGAAACTCAGAAACCACTGCTACCAGATGATGGAAGTCCCAAAGTTGATTTGAAGTTGTACAGGTCCATGATTGGATCTTTGATGTATCTTACTGCATCTAGGCCAGATATAATGTTCTTAGTATGTGTGTGTGCAAGATTCCAAGTCACACCAAATACCACACATTTGAATGTTGTAAAGAGGATCTTTAGATATCTTAAGGGTCATCCTAAATTGGGCCTTTGGTACTCTAAGGATTCCCCTTTTGACTTGGTGGCCTACACAGATAGTGACTATGCTGGAGCTAGCTTGGATAGGAAGTCTACCACTTGGAGGATGAGTTCTTGGGGCGAGTTAATATCTTGGCAAATTGTAAAAAGCAAACTGTTGTGGCAAATTCTAGAACTGAGATGAATTTGAATATGTGGGCTAGCTCTTGTGGTCAAGTTCTTTGGATTCAGAATCAATTGCTGGATTTTGGGTATAATTTTATGCATACTAAGATTTACATTGATAATAACAGTACAATATGTATAATTAAAAATCTTTGTTTTTAGATTCTAGAACTAAACATATTGAGATAAGGCATCATTTTATTAGAGATTGTAATGAGAAAAGGTTGATTCAAATGGTAAAAATCCATACAGATTTCAATGTGGTACGATCTTCTCACTAAAGCTTTTGATGTGGGAAGGTTTCAGTACCTTGTTGTTAGTATTGGAATGATTAATCTCTAATCTCTCAAATTGTTTTGTATTAGTTTGTACACATATTGGACTGTTATTATGTAAACTTAGTTTTGCTATTCTTGTTTCTAACCACTGATAGCTTTGTTCATACCACTGTTAGTTGCCCTGTGTTTCCACTAACCATTGTGCAGATGTAAGACAAATCATTATAGAGGATTAAAAGAAGTACTGAAGTTCATTCATCAAAACAGTTTACAGCTTACAGCTTACAATGCAACTTCAAGTGCTACATCAATGTCTACTTCTATACATGATTTTCTACTAATATTTCTACTACTACTAGCCTTGCTACTTTTGTACAAATGCTGGTTATGCTTTTGTGACATGCATAACCAACCACAAGAAGCAGCTAAGGATCAAAATGGGAGGGATGGATTAATGAAAACGAAGAAGCTGAAGCTAATTGTGGCAGAGTGATGAGAAGAAAAGATCTTCCTTTGTGCTTCATCTACTCTTTCCACCATACAACAACTTACTCCATCTTCCTTTTTCCTTTCCCCGTTACGATGTGTGTAGAAGCACCATGATTTGGTGCACAAAGACCAAGAACCACCTCTTTGTCTTTTGGGAGTGGTGGGTTTCTTACTCATGGTCTTGGTTGGGGGTTGGATGATGAAGGTTTGGGGTTTGTAGTCCTCTTCTTAGAAGAGTAATCAGAGTCTTCAGAGGCGTCACTTGGATCCACCACACTATCATCTTCAGATGATGGGAGAAATGGGGATTTTAATGGTCTTGGATCTTGAGGAGGAAAGTAGAACTGCCATGGGTTATCATCTTCACTGGATGATGAAGATGATGATGAGGAGGAGGAGGTTAGATCAACCACCTCTGGTTTATTCCAGCTAGGGTTCCACATGGTGACTGAAGAGGTGTTTGGAGCAATTAGGGTTTTTAAGTTTGATTGGTTTGGGCGTTTTGTGAAATAAGGGTTCTTTTTATAAGCGCTGTTATGGGTTATGTAAGTTAAAGTGGGAAGGTTAAATGTGGTTGCTAAGTTAATGAGATTCTTGGGAGTTGGATTGTTAACAGTTCTAGAATTTGACCATTTTAACTTAACTGTGCAAACCATGGATAGGCCTTTTGAAACCACTTCTAGCTCTAACTACCCACTGATAATGTTGCTTTTCCACTTTATGTTTGTGCTGTGTTGTTTTTGCAGGTATAAAGGACTTGTGTGCATAAGGAGCTTATGCGTGTGCTTCTTGTGTTTGTTAAAAAAAATGTGTATCCTTCATATCTTTGTGAGATCATTCCACTTTTGGCACAGATTCACTTGCTCTATTGTGCATAGTTGGAAGTATGTTACTATGTATCCACTGATGAGTTCTTTCTACACGCGGATGGTTCATTTGTATCCGCGGATAGGTTGTTGCTTTGCTTTGGATATTACAGGGGCTATTTGGTAACATTGGTAAACGTATATATTTTCTCCCCAAATCACGGATAGATCAATTTCTTTGATCTTTAAATCACTTCCAATTGGCGCACATCTTAACCCTTATCACTTACAAAACCTCCCACCCACATCATACCAATCATTCATCAAAATGGCTGAAAAATATTCGTCTTCACATAACCTTGTTGCTATACTCACCAAAGATGCTCGCTCCAAAGGGTTTCATCAAATGATTGATTTCCTGGTTCGTAGTCCCCTTCACTATGCTTTAACTGTTAAACCCACCATTCTTAAAGCCTACATACATCAGTTCTGGAGGAATGCTACAATTGAAGAGGTTGATGGAATGGAGGTGTTTCGTTCTGTTGTGGATGAGAATTCTATTACTGTTTCTGAGGAAATCATTAGAGAGGTTTTGAAGTTTGATGATGCTAATGGAGTTGATAATCTTTCAGATGCAGAGATTGTTACTGGTTTACAGAGATTAGGTTACACACATAGGGGTGAAAAGGTACAATTCTTTAAGAGTTTGTTTTCAAAACAATGGAAATTTTTAATTCACACCCTGTTGATGTGTATGAGTAATAAGACCACAAGCTTTAATGACTTTCCTTCTAAAGTTGCAACTGCTATTATTTGTCTATCTGATGGAAGGAAGTTCAATTGGTCTAGAATGATTTATGAGGGGCTAGTTCAAAACATTAGGAAGAAGGGTAAATATTATTTGTATCCTAGGTTTGTTCAACTAATTGTGGAGAGTCAAATCAAGGAACCTGTTGAGCATGCTAGAGAATATGAAGTACATCATATGCTTCCTAAGTTTTTGCACATATGAGGAATGATGAGTGCGTATTCACTCATCATTTTAGGTCAAATCTGAGCTGCAAAACATTTAAAAACACTCCGAAATGCATCAAAATACTGAAAATATCTCAATATTGTGTTTTATATGTTTGGATGCAAAATGTTTAAAATCGATGAAAAGCGAACAAAGTTTGCGTAATTGGCGGTTTCAGGTCCCGTCTTTCAAAAATTGGAGAAATAGTCCCCGAGCACGTATTTTAAAAAGAAAAATCACCAAAGGTCCTTTTGAAATCATAAGTTGTCATAATCAGTCCTTTGGTGTAAAATTTCAAAAGTTTGAGAAATTACAGTTGTGATCCCTGGATTTCTAAAATTGTCAAGATTAGTCCTCGAGGTTTCACAGTTGGCAAATTCAGGTCCACTGCACTTTTGGTGATTGACAAAGTCAGCCCCTTGGAATACTTTTGCAGAAATTACTTGATTGGTCCCCTGGATTTTTGGATCATTACACTTTTGATCCTTAAATACTATATGGATGTCATATCTAATCCTAGTCCAATAACAAACCAAAGCCCAAGGATAAACAACCCAACCCAAGTCATACCCGGTCAATGAATATCAACCCAACACAACCTCTGTCTTCCCCACTTTCCGCCCACCACACGGACCCTGCTCCCAAGAAACCCTAGATTCTCACCTTCTTTCTTCACCCAAACACTCCACCCCATTTACCCTTTTACCCAGCTACACCTAAACCAAGACCCACCTTCATCTCTTTACCCAGGTTAACCCTAATCCCAAACCCACTCATCTATTTTACCCCTCCCCAAGATCTCCAGCTCAGCAATCCATGGGAATAAAGACCTCATCTATGGCTGATTCGTTTCTCATCTATACCTAACAGTTGGAAGGCTTGGATTAGTTCAAAGAAGCACAAGGTTGAAGACTTGAAGACCTAGACATTTTAGTATAAAGTGTAGCATTGTAAGCCATGTATGGCAGTAGGAGTTTTAGTTTTAAATAGCTTTTAGTTTTATTGTAACTTGTTTTTTAATGAATGAAAGTTCTTCTATTTTTTGTGTTATTCTTATTATTTAGCAAATAAGCACTTAGTGCTTATTTGCCCCTTACCCTTTATTATCTGTTTTTAAGTTTCATTCAAAGTGCTAAATTAGTTTTACAAAACAATTCCGGTCCGCTTTTAAAAATTAGTTTTCAAAAGTATTCCACCCATTCAGGGGTGTTTGGTTTAAGTTAAAGCTTGGGTCAAAACTCATTTTACCACTTTGACTTTGCAAGTCAAAGTGGTTTTAAGATTTTAAACTTGTTCTAAATGAAGTAAAATTGACTTAACAAGTTTTGTTAAGTTTTGAGAAAAGAAGAAACTCCATATCTGTTCGTTCTTGAAACTAGCATGACCATAAACTGTTGTGCAATATTTAACTTAACTTATCGTGGTCGAAACTTTGTCCAAATTGCTTTTCTAGGATCCTCACATACCCACCTCTATATTTGTTTACTTTATTTGGCACTTAGGATAGTTTAGGTTAGCTCAAATTGCTTCAAAAATCTGTCCAAACAGCACCCTTAGGGCTTTTTTAAAGACTACTGCGGGTGGTACCAGTGACATGTTGCACTCCTCTTGCTATAGCTTATTAGTTGCTTTTTGTAGTCTAGTAAGTGCTTGTTAGTTTCCTCAGGTATAGTTAGTATTATTTTTGCTTACTAGTGCTTATTTAGCTTGTTAGTATAGCTTATCTTTTCCTTGTATGCCCATGTCTCATGTGCTTTAGGATTCCCATGGTGGTTATCTTCCTTATTCTGCTTATCTCCTTAGCTAAGATTAGTGTATTTACTATTCTTGTAGCTTATCTTAAGTTTAGGATTCAGTATGTTAGCTTATTCTCTTATCATTGCTTATTCATTTGGCTTAAAAAACTGCTAAAGGTGTGTTTGGTTTGCTTTTCCTTCATAAACTGTTGAGATAAGCGGTTTTAAAGCCGCTTATTCCAAGGTCTTTAAACAAAGTGTCTTTAAAAAGTGCTTATCTTGGGTTATAATTAAGGTGGCAAAAGAAAATTTGAAAAAAAAAAAAAAAATAATAATAATAATAATTTTTGCAAAAAGGGTACTACAGGTATCGAACACGGGACCTCTTTGCTCAAAGACACAACACACACCACACCACACAACCACCAAGCCCTAGGGTCTTTTAGGTTTAACATTGCACTAGTTAATATTTAAGTACCATGCGCTTTAAGCTTACTAGCTTATTTAGGCTTTTTAGTTGCTTATTTCGTTAAGTAGTGTACCTTTTTTTTATTTTTCTTAAAATCAGTAGGATTAGAAGTATTTTTCGTAAAATTTTCAGATTTTTCCAAAAACATTTAGTATTTTTAATAATTAAATTAGATTAAATTAGTTTTTAAATCATAATAAATAATTTGAAGGTCGAAAAATACACTTTTCCTAAAATTATTTTTAGTCGCTTTAGAATGTAGGAAAATCGAGTTTCACACCGTAGCCCTTAAATTGCAAAAGTTTTACGTTTTTGGCTCGGTTTGTTTTCGTTTTCGTTTTGCATTTTACCACCCTAGGACTTAGTGTAGCTTCATTTTATCGTTTCTTAGGCTTTAGTAGTTTATTTAGCATTTACTTTGTTTTACATGCTTTATTTTCATTCCCGTTCTTTAATTTGTAGAATACGTGATCGCAATTCCAAAAATTCGTTTAAACTAATTCAAGTCCTTATCCCAAAACTCACGACACCGTCAATTTCACACCTCGTTGGGACACGACCCGGGAAATCACTTTTTCGGTATCACTTTTATCACACCCGTGAGATTTGGCACGTTAACCCTTTTCCTAAAAGGTTGATTTGTCAAGTTTTACGGTTAATTTGATAGATTGATATTTGTGTTTATTTTTCACGAATCAAATTTTGGTGGGAGGTGTGTTGCGACAATATCGTGGTTTTTGCGATTAGTGACTTGAAGAACCTTCCTCGTGAAGTTATTTGCTTTCCATAAACCCAAAAACCAAAAATATTCTTCTCATTCCTCTTATTCGTTGATTCTATTTCTCTTACCCTCTTTTGCCGTTTAATTCTATCCTTCGTATCCTCTCGACCATTTGATTCTAATTCTTTAACCCTCTACATGTTTAATTCTCATGGCGACGTTCGATTGTCCTCGTTGTTTCCTTTGCAAAGCCGTATGGAAGAGGATCACTCGATTGTCGGAATCCGTTGTTTATGCAAGCAATGTGGAAGGATGGGTGCAAGCAAATATTGTTATTGGTGCGAATTATCCGATAACTCTCTCGATGATTCTCCAAGTTTTTCCGACCATCCGCCACAACCCGATGAACCCGTTCAAGAACCGGAGACCATATCGGAAGTGGTGGAAATTGCTAGCTCTCAGAGCACACCACTTGTCCCACCTCTGATTTTTCAATGTTCTTGAGACTTGATAGTCATCCGGATCACCATGTTGGTTTTGTTGATTCTTTGAATAAACTGATTTCTCTTCATAACTCTCAAATGCAATCGTTTATTCCTTGTGTCGGTTGTGGTGATCCTCTCTTTGGTTCACCCCATGGTTGGTGTACTTGTGTACAATGTGGTAATGATATCCATAACGGGGAGTTGTTTGTTTTGTGGTTCGAGGAATTCATTTGATTATGATCCTAATCCGAACTCATTTAACGACTCCTCAAATTTTTTCAATTACCCACCTGACCCGACTTATCTTCATACAATCAACACTTCTGCTGTGAATTTTGTGGAGGTCCTCACCAAGGATTTGAGTGTCAATGCGGAAACACGTTTGTCTATGAACAGTTTTCCGGTGATGCTCGAGAACTTTGGTTATGACCAAATCCATATGATTCACCACCGGACTCAACATTTTACTGTTGTGAGTACTTGTGGAGGTCCCCATTTCATTTCGATTGTCAAATAGGGAACCCAGTTCCTTGTAACAATCATGACTCTCACATGTTTGACAATTTCCAACCTCCACAGCACTATACGGTTCAAACTCCACCCGAGCCGTTGTCTCAAGAAATCTCCCAAGATTTTGAAACCGCAATGAAAACACTTGATGATATGATTAGTAACTTTAAAAATCAAGTGAGTGGTGAAAAGACCATGGGAGAATTGCTTGCCCTTGTAGAAGCGAGAGGCCCACCAATCTAGGGAAGAATTATTAGTCCTAGAGCAAGCAGCTCTAAGGTGTTCCCAATTTCTTAAGGCAGCTCTATGTGATGATGATGAGGAGAGTTTTTATCCTTTTAAAGATAATATTTCTCAACTCCCTCAGTCAGTTGATATTCCAGCAGTTGAGATTCCATCTCAAACAACTGCTATCACACCCGAAGCTCCCACTCACTCTCTGAACATGGGGATGAGCATCTTGACACTGTTCACGAAAGGAATCGGACGAATTCATAAAGTCTAGTGTTGAGGACCTTGTCCTAATCCCAAGAGAGTCACAGGGGAACTTTGACCATCACTGTGTGATTCTCTTTCCCCTCTTGAGTGTTCAAATGATCATTTTGAAACTTTCTCCAATTTTAGCGAAGATTGTGCTTCCTATGGAAACATCGAGTATGTTGAGGCATCACTTCCACAATCGATCTCTGATCATCTTCTTGAGGAGTTCTCCGGTGAACTCACTCACATCAATCCACTCTTTGATTTCGAAGCCGATCTGGAAGAGACTGAAAGTCTCATTGATAATGATCGTTCACTCACTTCTTATCCCAACAATCCAAATGAGAATGTTGATCACTTTGTTCCCGAAACATTCAAAGCTACTTTCACCAATCCTCTATTTGAATTCGACTCTGAATTCACTTCAATTTCTGAGAATCCACTCTTTGATACTCAGATTGAGGATAGTGATGAGCCCACAATGGAACAAGAGTTCACAATTTCACTTCATGTGAATGATTCTCTTCATGAAGAGTTCTCCGGTGAACTCTCTCATGACATATCTCCTCCGGAACATGATCATTTCTATTTTGATCTTGAGGATGATATTAGCTTGGAGGAAGGTGTACTCTATCATACGAGTTTGCTTATTGATAATACTACCTTCACCCTTCCTCCCGATATGTCTACATTTGAGGATGAAGAATGGATCTTGATTGTTATCAAAACCTTTCTTCCTTTCCTCAAATATCTTGTGATTTCTCTTCATCTTCACTCCTTCGGGAATGAAGACACTATCTTTGACCCCGGCATTTTCATTTACCATCTTTGAGCGGTTCTATGTATATCTCATCGGTGTGGAACTTTCACGTGCTTCAAATGTTGTCCAAACTATTTGAATGAAAGTCCGATGGAGATTTTCTCTTCCACTTACTTCCCCATGGACAAATAAATTCGGGGCCGAGTCAAGCTAGCGACTTCGGTTAACAAAACAGTAGCATAACATGGGTTTTCACCCGTGTGTACCACCTAGTGTGGGGAGTTTCCCATTTGTTGTATATAAGTTTTCCTCAAAAAAAAACATTTCAAATAATGGCCGTAGTATTTCCCTTTTACGTTCTTTGTTTCGGCATAGCCGCCGGTACTTTGAATATTGAGGGCAATATTCATTTCTAAGTGTGGGGGGGAATTCTCACGAATTTTATCATGTATTATCCAATCAATTCCCCCGTTTTTGGCCAAAATTTTTTTTGGAGTAAGTGTTTTACACTTTCTCATTCGGTTATCAGTCCGCCATGTCGGTAAGGCTAAAGGATTGGCTAATCCAGGAGCAAACGGCTCTTGGTAAAGATTTCTCAAATCCGTTGGACTTTGCAATTTGCCCAAAATTGTATGGTGTTCAACTCACCATATCTTTAATTAGTGAAGAGTTGGCTAGCCCGCAAGTTTATGGCTTGTGGTAAAGGCAGTTGGAAAACCATAATTGGTAATCAGCTCACCAAAGATAATATTGATAATTTATCTAAGAGTTGGCTAGTCGAAGGTGCGGCTTCGGTAAAGACAAATCAAAACCGTTGAAAGTCGGTGGTTTGCTCAAAATCACATGGTTATCGATTGTACCATAGTTCTACTTGAACTAAAACATTTGGCTACTCCAGAAGTAATGGCTTTTGGTAAAGAGATTCAAATCCATTAGGTTTTCTCAAAAGATTGCTAGGGACTAGCAATGTTTTAGTGTGGGGATTTGATGAGTGCTTATTCACTCATCATTTTAGGTCAAATCTGAGCTGCAAAACATTTAAAACACTCGAAATGCATCAAAATACTGAAAATATCTCAAAAGTGTGTTTTATATGTTTCAGATACAAAATGTTTAAAATCGGATGAAAAGCGAACAAAGTTTGCGTAATTGGCGTTTCGGTCCCCGTCTTTCAAAATTGTGAAATAGTCCCCGAGCACGTATTTTAAAGAAAAATCACCAAAGGTCCTTTTGAAATCATAAGTTGTCATAATCAGTCCTTTGGTGTAAAATTTCAAAAGTTTGAGAAATTACAGTTGTGATCCCTGGATTTCTAAAATTGTCAAGATTAGTCCTCAGGTTTCACAGATTGGCAAATTCAGTCCTACTTTTGGTGATTGACAAAGTCAGCCCTTGGAATACTTTGCAGAAATTACTTGATTGGTCCCTGGATTTTTGGATCGTACACTTTTGATCCTTAAATACTATATGGATGTCATATCTAATCCTAGTCCAATAACAAACCAAAGCCCAAGGATAAACAACCCAACCCAAGTCATACCCGGTCAATGAATATCAACCCAACACAACCTCTGTCTTCCCCACTTTCCCGCCCACACAGACCCCTGCTCCCAAGAAACCCTAGATTCTCACCTTCTTTCTCTTCAACCCAAACACTCCACCCCCATTTACCCTTTTACCCAGCTACACCTAAACCAAGACCCACCTTCATCTCTTTACCCAGGTTAACCCTAATCCCAAACCCACTCATCTATTTTACCCCTCCCCAAGATCTCCAGCTCAGCAATCCATGGGAATAAAGACCTCATCTATGGCTCAGATTCGTTCTCATCTATACCTAACAGTTGGAAGGCTTGGATTAGTTCAAAGAAGCACAAGGTTGAAGACTTGAAGACCTAGACATTTTTAGTATAAAGTGTAGCATTGTAAGCCATGTATGGCAGTAGGAGTTTTAGTTTTAAATAGCTTTTAGTTTTATTGTAACTTGTTTTTTTTAATGAATGAAAGTTCTTCTTTACTGTTGTGTTATTCTTGCTTATTTAGCAAATAAGCACTTAGTGCTTATTTGCCCCTTACCCTTTATTATCTGTTTTTAAGTTTCATTCAAAGTGCTAAATTAGTTTTTACAAAAACAATTCCAGGTCTGCTTTTAAAAATTAGTTTTCAAAAGTATTCCACCCATTCAGGGGTGTTTGGTTTAAGTTAAAGCTTGGGTCAAAACTCATTTTTACCCACTTTGACTTTGCAAGTCAAAGTGGTTTTAAGATTTTAAACTTGTTCTAAATGAAGTAAAATTGACTTAACAAGTTTTGTTAAGTTTTGAGAAAAGAAGAAACTCCATATCTGTTCTGTCTTGAAACAGCAGCCATAGCTGCTGTTGCAACCCCATTTTAACAGCTTATCTGTGGTCGAAACTTTGTCCAAATTGCTTTTCTAGGATCCTCACATACCCACCTCTATATTTGTTTACTTTATTTGGCACTTAGGATAGTTTAGGTTAGCTCAAATTGCTTCAAAAATCTGTCCAAACAGCACCCTTAGGCTGTTTTACAGCAACACTGCAGCCCCCACAGCAGCCTGTTGCACTCCTCTTGCTATAGCTTATTAGTTGCTTTTTGTAGTCTAGTAAGTGCTTGTTAGTTTCCTCAGGTATAGTTAGTATTATTTTTGCTTACTAGTGCTTATTTAGCTTGTTAGTATAGCTTATCTTTTCCTTGCATGCCCATGTCTCATGTTAGTTTAGGATTCCCATGACTGGTTATCTTCCTTATTCTGCTTATCTCCTTAGCTAAGATTAGTGTATTTACTATTCTTGTAGCTTATCTTAAGTTTAGGATTCAGTATGTTAGCTTATTCTCTTATCATTGCTTATTCATTTGGCTTAAAAAACTGCTAAAGGTGTGTTTGGTTTGCTTTTCCTTCATAAACTGTTGGAGATAAGCAGTTTTAAACTGCTTATTCCAAGGTCTTTAAACAAAGTGTCTTTACAAAAAGTGCTTATCTTGGTGTTATAATTAAGTGGCAAAAAGAAAATTTGAAAAAAAAAAAATAATAATAATAATAATAATTTTTGCAAAAAGGGTACTACAGGTATCGAACCTGGGACCTCTTGCTCAAAGACACAACACCACACCACACCACACAACCAGTCGCCCTAGGGTCTTTTCAGGTTTAACATTGCACTAGTTAATATTTAAGTACCATGACAGTTTTAAGCTTACTAGCTTATTTAGGCTTTTTAGTTGCTTATTTCGTTAAGTAGTGTACTTTTTTTTATTTTTCTTAAAATCAGTAGGATTAGAAGTATTTTTCGTAAAATTTTCAGATTTTTCCAAAAACATTTAGTATTTTTAATAATTAAATTAGATTAAATTAGTTTTTAAATCATAATAAATAATTTGAAGGTCGAAAAAATACCCGGCTTTTTCCTAAAATTATTTTTAGTCGTTTAGAATGTAGGAAAATCAGTTTCACACCCGTAGCCCTTAAATTGCAAAAGTTTTACGTTTTTGGCTCGGTTTTGTTTTCCGTTTTCCGCGTTTTGCATTTTACCACCCTAGGACTTAGTGTAGCTTCATTTTATCGTTTCTTAGGCTTAGTCGTAGTTCATTTAGCATTTACTTTGTTTTACATGCTTTATTTTCATTCCCGTTCTTTAATTTGTAGAATACGTGATCGCAATTCCAAAAATTCGTTTAAACTAATTCAAGTCCTTATCCCAAAACTCACGACACCGTCAATTTCACACCTCGTTGGGACACGACCCGGGGAAATCACTTTCCCGGTATCACTTTTATCACACCCGTGAGATTTGGCACGTTAACCCTTTTCCTAAAAGGTTGATTTGTCAAGTTTTACGGTTAATTTGATAGATTGATATTTGTGTTTATTTTTAAACGAATCAAATTTTGGCGCCGCTGCCGGGGAGGTGTGTTGCGACAATATCGTGGTTTTTGCGATTAGTGACTTGAAGAACCTTCCTCGTGAAGTTATTTGCTTTCCAAAAACCCAAAAAACCAAAAATATTCTTCTCATTCCTCTTATTCGTTGATTCTATTTCTCTTACCCTCTTTTGCCGTTTAATTCTATCCTTCGTATCCTCTCGACCATTTGATTCTAATTCTTTAACCCTCTACATGTTTAATTCTCATGGCGACGTTCGATTGTCCTCGTTGTTTCCACTGCAAAAGCCGTATGGAAGAGGATCAGCTCGATTGTCAGAATCCGGATTGTTTATGCAAGCAATGTGGAAGGATGGGTGCAAGCAAATATTGTTATTGGTGCGAATTATCTGATAACTCTCTCGATGATTCTCCAAGTTTTTCCGACCATCCGCCACAACCCGATGAACCCGTTCAAGAACCAGAGACCATAACGGAAGTGGTGGAAATTGCTAGCTCTCAGAGCACACCACTTGTCCCACCTCCTGATTTTTCTGAATGTTCTTCGAGACTTGATAGTCATTCGGATCACAATGTTGGTTTTGTTGATTCTTTGAATAAACTGATTCCTCTTCATAACTCTCAAATGCAATCGTTTATTCCTTGTGTCGGTTGTGGTGAGCCTCTCTTTGGTTCACCCTGTCGTTGGTGTACTTGTGTACAATGTGGTAATGATATCCATAACGGGAGTTGTTTGTTTTGTGGTTCGAGGAATTCATTTGATTATGATCCTAATCCGAACTCATTTAACGACTCCTCAAATTTTTTCAATTACCCACCACAGCCCGACTTATCTTCATACAATCAACACTTCTGCTGTGAATTTTGTGGAGGTCCTCACCAAGGATTTGAGTGTCAATCTGGAAACACGTTTGTCTATGAACAGTTTTCCAGTGATGCTCAGAACTTTGGTTATGACCATAATCCATATGATTCACCACCCAACTCAACAGTTTTACTGTTGTGAGTACTGTGGAGGTCCCCATTTCAACTCTGATTGTCAAATAGGGAACCCAGTTCCTTGTAACAATCATGACTCTCACATGTTTGACAATTTCCAACCTCCACAGCACTATACGGTTCAAACTCCACCTGAGCCGTTGTCTCAAGAAATCTCCCAAGATTTTGAAACCGCAATGAAAACACTTGATGATATGATTAGTAACTTTAAAAATCAAGTGAGTGGTGAAAAGACCATGGGAGAATTGCTTGCCGAAGAGCGAGAGGCCCACCAATCTAGGGAAGAATTATTAGTCCTAGAGCAAGCAGCTCTAAGACGTTCCCAATTTCTTAAGGCAGCTCTTTATGATGATGACGAGGAGAGTTTTTATCCTTTTAAAGATAATATTTCTCAACTCCCTCAGTCAGTTGATATTCCAGCAGTTGAGATTCCATCTCAAACAACTGCTATCACACCCCAAGCTCCCACTCACTCTCTGAACATGGGGGACGAGCATCTTGACACTGTTCCTGAAAAGGAATCGGACGAATTCATAAAGTCTAGTGTTGAGAACCTTGTCCCAATCCCGAGAGAGTCACAGGGAACTTTTGACCATCTGTGTGATTCTCTTTCCCCTCTTGAGTGTTCAAATGATCATTTTGAAACTTTCTCCAATTTTAGCGAAGATTGTGCTTCCTATGGAAACATCGAGTATGTTGAGGCATCACTTCCACAATCTGATGCTGATCATCGTCTTGAGGAGTTCTCCGATGAACTCACTCACATCAATCCACTCTTTGATTTCGAAGCCGATCTGGAAGAGACTGAAAGTCTCATTGATAATGATCGTTCACTCACTTCTTATCCCAACAATCCAAATGAGAATGTTGATCACTTTGTTCCCGAAACATTCAAAGCTACTTTCACCAATCCTCTATTTGAATTCGACTCTGAATTCACTTCAATTTCTGAGAATCCACTCTTTGATACTCAGATTGAGGATAGTGATGAGCCCACAATGGAACAAGAGTTCACAATTTCACTTCATGTGAATGATTCTCTTCATGAAGAGTTCTCCGGTGAACTCTCTCATGACATATCTCCTCCGGAACATGATCATTTCTATTTTGATCTTGAGGATGATATTAGCTTGGAGGAAGGTGTACTCTATCATACGAGTTTGCTTATTGATAATACTACCTTCACCCTTCCTCCCGATATGTCTACATTTGAGGATGAAGAATGGATCTTGATTGTTATCAAAACCTTTCTTCCTTTCCTCAAATATCTTGTGATTTCTCTTCATCTTCACTCCTTCGGGAATGAAGACACTATCTTTGACCCCGGCATTTTCATTTACCATCTTTGAGCCGGTTCTATGTATATCTCATCGGTGTGGAACTTTCACGTGCTTCAAATGTTGTCCAAACTATTTGAATGAAAGTCCGATGGAGATTTTCTCTTCCACTTACTTCCCCATGGACAAATAAATTCGGGGCCGAGTCAAGCTAGCGACTCGGTTAACAAAAACAGTAGCATAACATGGGTTTTCACCCGTGTGTACCACCCTAGTGTGGGGGAGTTTCCCCCCGCTGTTGTATATAAGTTTTCCTCAAAAAAACATTTCAAATAATGGCCGTAGTATTTCCCTTTTACGTTCTTTGTTTCGGCATAGCCGCCGGTACTTTGAATATTGAGGGCAATATTCATTTCTAAGTGTGGGGGGGAATTCTCGCGAATTTTATCATGTATTATCCAATCAATTCCCCCGTTTTTGGCCAAAATTTTTTTTGGAGTAAGTGTTTTACATTTTCTCATTCGGTTATCAGTCCGCCATGTCGGTAAGGCTAAAGGATTGGCTAATCCAGGAGCAAACGGCTCTTGGTAAAGATATCTCAAATCCGTTGACGGCTTGCAATTTGCCCAAAATTGTATGGTGTTCAGCTCACCATATCTTTAATTAGTGAAGAGTTGGCTAGCCCGCAAGTTTATGGCTTGTGGTAAAGGCAGTTGGAAAAACCATAATTGGTAATCAGCTCACCAAAGATAATAGTGATAATTTATCTAAGAGTTGGCTAGTCCAGAAGGGTACGGCTTACACGGTAAAGACAAATCAAAACCGTTGAAAGCTGGTGGTTTGCTCAAAATCACATGGTTATCAGTGTACCATAGTTCTCACTTGAACTAAAACATTTGGCTACTCCAGAAGTAATGGCTTTTGGTAAAGAGATTCAAATCCATTAGGTTTTCTCAAAAGATTGCTAGGGACTAGCAATGTTTTAGTGTGGGGGATTTGATGAGTGCGTATTCACTCATCATTTTAGGTCAAATCTGAGCTGCAAAACATTTAAAAACACTCCGAAATGCATCAAAATACTGAAAATATCTCAAAAGTGTGTTTTATATGTTTCAGATGCAAAATGTTTAAAATCAGATGAAAAACAAACAAAGTTTGCGTAATGGCGTTTCAGTCCCCATCTTTCAAAAATTGACAGAAATAGTCCCTGAGCACGTATTTTAAAAGAAAAATCACCAAAGGTCCTTTTGAAATCATAAGTTGTCATAATCAGTCCTTTGGTGTAAAATTTCAAAAGTTTGAGAAATTACAGTTGTGATCCCTGGATTTCTAAAATTGTCAAGATTAGTCCTCGTGTTTCACAGATTGGCAAATTCAGTCCCTGCACTTTTGGTGATTGACAAAGTCAGCCCTTGGAATACTTTGCAGAAATTACTTGATTGGTCCCTGGATTTTTGGATCGTACACTTTTGATCCTTAAATACTATATGGATGTCATATCTAATCCTAGTCCAATAACAAACCAAAGCCCAAGGATAAACAACCCAACCCAAGTCATACCCGGTCAATGAATATCAACCCAACACAACCTCTGTCTTCCCCACTTTCCCGCCCACACAGACCCCTGCTCCCAAGAAACCCTAGATTCTCACCTTCTTTCTCTTCAACCCAAACACTCCACCCCCATTTACCCTTTTACCCAGCTACACCTAAACCAAGACCCACCTTCATCTCTTTACCCAGGTTAACCCTAATCCCAAACCCACTCATCTATTTTACCCCTCCCCAAGATCTCCAGCTCAGCAATCCATGGGAATAAAGACCTCATCTATGGCTCAGATTCGTTCTCATCTATACCTAACAGTTGGAAGGCTTGGATTAGTTCAAAGAAGCACAAGGTTGAAGACTTGAAGACCTAGACATTTTTAGTATAAAGTGTAGCATTGTAAGCCATGTATGGCAGTAGGAGTTTTAGTTTTAAATAGCTTTTAGTTTTATTGTAACTTGTTTTTTAATGAATGAAAGTTCTTCTTTACTGTTGTGTTATTCTTGCTTATTTAGCAAATAAGCACTTAGTGCTTATTTGCCCCTTACCCTTTATTATCTGTTTTTAAGTTTCATTCAAAGTGCTAAATTAGTTTTTACAAAAACAATTCCAGGTCTGCTTTTAAAAATTAGTTTTCAAAAGTATTCCACCCATTCAGGGGTGTTTGGTTTAAGTTAAAGCTTGGGTCAAAACTCATTTTTACCCACTTTGACTTTGCAAGTCAAAGTGGTTTTAAGATTTTAAACTTGTTCTAAATGAAGTAAAATTGACTTAACAAGTTTTGTTAAGTTTTGAGAAAAGAAGAAACTCCATATCTGTTCTGTCTTGAAACAGCAGCCATAGCTGCTGTTGCAACCCCATTTTAACAGCTTATCTGTGGTCGAAACTTTGTCCAAATTGCTTTTCTAGGATCCTCACATACCCACCTCTATATTTGTTTACTTTATTTGGCACTTAGGATAGTTTAGGTTAGCTCAAATTGCTTCAAAAATCTGTCCAAACAGCACCCTTAGGCTGTTTTACAGCAACACTGCAGCCCCCACAGCAGCCTGTTGCACTCCTCTTGCTATAGCTTATTAGTTGCTTTTTGTAGTCTAGTAAGTGCTTGTTAGTTTCCTCAGGTATAGTTAGTATTATTTTTGCTTACTAGTGCTTATTTAGCTTGTTAGTATAGCTTATCTTTTCCTTGCATGCCCATGTCTCATGTTAGTTTAGGATTCCCATAGTTGGTTATCTTCCTTATTCTGCTTATTTCCTTAGCTAAGATTAGTGTATTTACTATTCTTGTAGCTTATCTTAAGTTTAGGATTCAGTATGTTAGCTTATTCTCTTATCATTGCTTATTCATTTGGCTTAAAAAACTGCTAAAGGTGTGTTTGGTTTGCTTTTCCTTCATAAATTTGTTGGAGATAAGCGGTTTTAAGCTGCTTATTCAAGGTCTTTAAACAAAGTGTCTTTACAAAAAGTGCTTATCTTGGTGTTATAATTAAGTGGCAAAAAGAAAATTTGAAAAAAAAAAAATAATAATAATAATAATAATTTTTTGCAAAAGGGTACACAGTATCGAACCTGGACCTCTTGCTCAAAGACACAACACCACACCACACCACACAAAGCCCTAGGGTCTTTTCAGGTTTAACATTGCACTAGTTAATATTTAAGTACCATGACAGTTTTAAGCTTACTAGCTTATTTAGGCTTTTTAGTTGCTTATTTCGTTAAGTAGTGTACCTTTTTTTTATTTTTCTTAAAATCAGTAGGATTAGAAGTATTTTTCGTAAAATTTTCAGATTTTTCCAAAAACATTTAGTATTTTTAATAATTAAATTAGATTAAATTAGTTTTTAAATCATAATAAATAATTTGAAGGTCGAAAAAATACCCGGCTTTTTCCTAAAATTATTTTTAGTCGTTTAGAATGTAGGAAAATCAGTTTCACACCCGTAGCCCTTAAATTGCAAAAGTTTTACGTTTTTGGCTCGGTTTGTTTTCCCGTTTTCGCGTTTTTGCATTTTACCACCCTAGGACTTAGTGTAGCTTCATTTTATCGTTTCTTAGGCTTAGTCGTAGTTTATTTAGCATTTACTTTGTTTTACATGCTTTATTTTCATTCCCGTTCTTTAATTTGTAGAATACGTGATCGCAATTCCAAAAATTCGTTTAAACTAATTCAAGTCCTTATCCCAAAACTCACGACACCGTCAATTTCACACCTCGTTGGGACACGACCCGGGGAAATCACTTTCCCGGTATCACTTTTATCACACCCGTGAGATTTGGCACGTTAACCCTTTTCCTAAAAGGTTGATTTGTCAAGTTTTACGGTTAATTTGATAGATTGATATTTGTGTTTATTTTTAAACGAATCAAGGAATCAGCCACAGAATGTTGATATTGTAGATGTTCCTTTATTCCCTCACATGATTGCTTTGCCTGCTAGTTCTGAGGTAGAGGAAGGTTTGGAATCACACCCACTTGACCTATAACTGCTGATGATACTTCTGAACCCACTGCTAGTACACCTATAACCTCTGACAGTATCATCGTAACCACTTCTAGTCAAACCCAAACCCCTGTTACACCTATTGTATGGACTAGGAGAAGAAAGAGCAGTAAGCTTCCTCAGGCTAGTGTTAGTGGTGTTGTACATGAGGCTGTCACAAGGAGTGCAGGTGACATGATTGGAAGGGCTTCCACTAATGAGTCATGCTTAGATGCTGCTCAGGATAGTGGAAACATCAAGAAGACCCAACCTTTGGCAACTCCTAATGTAGAAGGTTCTTTGGAACTAAATACAGGTGGAGGAATCCCTAGCCAACTGGCTGATACAGGGTACATAGATGTTCAGGCTAGGTCTGATGCTATGTTTTCTTTATCCAAGGATTCACCTCTCGGAGCAGGTAACACAGCTCGAAGTGATGAGGATATTTTGGAACATGCAAATGAATTGAGGGATCCTGCACAGGTACATGATGACTTTTCCAATGAACCACCTCTCGGACCAGTTAACACAGGTCGAAGTGGGGAGGATATTCTTGAACGCTTACATGAATTGACGGTTAAATGTACCACTATGGAGAAGACACTTACAGGTCTACATAAGGAAATTCGAAGCTTGAAGCATCGGGTCTTGGTTTTGGAAAAAGTTAAAAGACCTGGGGTTGTGGTGTTGAGGTCAATGAGGAGAAAGAAAAAGGTGGTTTCCTCTCCAGCTCTGAATGTGGATGATGTATCCAAACAGGGGAGGAATGATGGCATGAATTCAGGGGAGGCTGTGAATGTAGCTGTGAATGTATCTGCTGAGGTATCTATGAATGAAGATGATGACAGTGGAGATCAAGGGTTTTTGGTGTCTGATAAAGATGGGAATGAGGTAGTACTTGAAA
This sequence comes from Chrysanthemum makinoi, assembly GCA_910596185.1. Taxonomy (NCBI): domain Eukaryota; kingdom Viridiplantae; phylum Streptophyta; class Magnoliopsida; order Asterales; family Asteraceae; genus Chrysanthemum; species Chrysanthemum makinoi. The sequence continues at coordinate 18,291,982 of OU343218.1, forward strand.
ATTTGAAGAATGTGGAAGGAGTGCAGACAACAACTGATAGTATAGCTGAAACCTTGGCTAGTTATCCTGTAACCACTGATGCAGTTTCAGAGTTAGCTATTGTAACCACTCCTGTCATACCTATACCCACTGCCATTCAAACCACTTCCACTATTGTCACAACTTCATCCATATTACCACCTAAGCCTAAGGAAGTTGAGAAAGAAGCTGCAAGTACATTAATCAATCTGAGCAAAACTTCATCTGTTTCTACACCTACAATTACACCTGCTTTCTCTGTTCAGTCTACTGCAACAAAACCCAAAGGAAAAAGTTTAGTCATTGGTGAACCACTGAAGAAGAAAGTAGTTCAACCAGATATTGGAAAAGGAAAAGGGGTTGCTGAACCTGAGCTGAAGTTTAAAAATAAGGCAGAGCAAGAAGCTTATGATGCAGAGTATGTAAGAAACATGTTAGCTGAAGAAGAAGCAGCTTTGGAGAAAAGAAAGCAAGAAGAAGAGGAAGCTAGTGAAAGATTGTTGGCTATATGGTATGGTTCACAAAATTATCTGGAAGCTTCTCGACAAATACACAATGAATTTACTGCACAAGAATGGGCACTATTGGATGATGAAGAGAAGGCTAGGTTGATTACTGAATGGGCAAGGAATATTGGTAAAACCAAGAAGCAAGTAATAAGGAAGAAGCCTCCTACTATTGCTCAAATTAGGAATGTTTTGATGAAGATTATCAAGAATTCAGGCATTCATGTTACTGATAATCTTAACAAATGCTCATTTAAAAGAATATTGGAGATTTATGAGAGATGTATGATAATTAATAATGAAGATTTCTGTCCTATGAATTCTCAGAAAGAAGAAGAATGGATTCAGAGTAGAAACAAGAGAAAGTCTGAGCTTCAGGAGTCATCTGATTCTAAAAGGCTAAAACTTGTTGAAGATGTTCCTCTTGAAGATACCAATCAAATTATCTCTTATGAGTTTCATGTTCAAGATGGAAGTGAAGGTGTTTGGAAAATTCTAAGACTCAACAATGAAGTATATGAGTATAACAAATTTTCACAGATGCTTCAATATTTTGACAGAGATGATTTGATGAATCTTTGGATGCTTTACAAGAACAAATTTGGTGAACAACATCCAAATGATTATCATGAGAGAATGGTTTATCATCATTTGAAGATTCTGTTTGAACCTACTCATGATGAACCTGAGTGGCAAGGACTCTACAATGGACATGTTACAAGATGGTTTTTATATCAAACTTGTGGAGTTCATGTTTTAACTGTTTCTGGGAAGATTATTCACATGCTTGTAGAAGGAGATTATCCTCAGTTGAATAAGCATCCTGGAATCACTGCTCAGATGTTGAAGCCTGGTTGTATCAAGTTGCTGTTACCCTATGATGGTCAAGCTTACCAACTATTGCTGAAGTATGAGAACATTTTCAAGGCTAGTAAGTGTTTGGCTACTGATGAGTGTCCAAATACTCATCATTTTTGTACCATTTTAACTGCAAAAACATCTGAAAACACTCAGAAATGCATCAAAATGATAAAAATATCACAAATAAGTGTTTTATGTGTTTTAAATGCAAAAATATCAAAATCTGGTGAAAAACGTATCAAGTTTGCATAATTGGCAGTTTTAGTCCCCCAAGTTTCAAAAGTTGTCAAAAACAGTCCCTGGTAAATCTAAATAAAGAAAAATATCATTTTAAGTCCCTAGGGATTCTTAAGTTGTAAAAATTGGTCCTTGAGATTTAAAATTGCAAAATTACAATTTAGGTCCCTAAACTTTGAAAATTGTCAAAAATAGTTCTTGGAAATTTGAAAATGTCAAAACTAGTCCTTGTACTATTGGAACATGTCAATTTTTGTCCCTTGTAACAACTTTGGAAAATGGGCAGCTTTGGTCCTTGGTCTTTCAGAAATTACAAGTCTAGTCCTTATAATAATAACCTAGCCTTGTCAAAACCATTTTTGACCCCTGCCATTACCCATTTGACCCCCCTGTCATTACCCCTTTTTGAACCCCTGGTCAACCAAAGTCAAACGATACACCTTTCCCTCCCACCATGGCTTATCCTCTTCCCCACTTGCCTGCACCCTCTCCAGTCACCTCAAACCTTTCCCTTCCCCCTCATCATCACCTCTACCCACCTTTCCCACCACAATAAATGCCACCCCCCTAGTTGCAAAAATCAGAGCCTACAGGTCAAAACCACTTTTCCCGCCAAAATGATCAAACGGCCAAAATGAATTCTAGACATCCAATGGTTGAGATTATAGCTGGGATACACTCAGAGGAGAGAGAGAGGAACAATATTGGTGTATAAAAGAAGAAAGGGAAGCAAGATACAAGGAAGTCTTTAGTTTTTAATTTGTATGTATGTCGTTTATTTTTCTTAAATGTCTTAATTAGCTTCTAAATCCGTAATTTTAAGTTTTATGGTACTGAAACTAAGTGGTTTAGTCAATATAATTCATTTTGAGTCTTAATTTAAAGTTTCATTTCAGTTTCAAGCTTTATGTACACTGTTTAAAATTTTAGTTTCAAACTCCTGTATTAAAGCTTTCAAATAGCTTTATTTCAGCTCAAATAAGCTTATTTAAGCTTAATATAGCTTTTTGTAAGCTTGTTATTCAGTTTCAAGCAAAATATCAAGTTGGTCAACAAAAGTCAACTGTGCAGAAAATTTGGTTCAAACAGCAATGGAAATGGTTTATGGTTGATGCAGTGCTTGGATTTGGGTTGGAATTAGCTTAGGATAGTGTAGTGTTGGGTTCTGTTTAAGCTGCAATCATAGCTGGGACACTTGTGAGTTTTGTTTACCTCATTTTCATTTTTAGTTCAATTTGCAGTTTTGTGCTTGTATTTGTATTTGTGATCATTAAACCTTTTAAACCTGTTTAACTAGTTGTGATTAGGGTACTAAAATCAGTTTAAGTGATTAGCATAAGCTAATTCATGAATCATCTCAGTTAAGAATGCAAATCAGTTTCAAAACTGGTGTTTGGATCAGTGGAATGGTTTGAGCTTGATCCCTTGTTTGTGTGTGTAATCTGTCTACTCAGTCTTATTTAGTCATTTCCAACTCATCCTAGTTCATTTGTACCATTTGTAATAGCTCAAAGTCAAAATTACATTAAACCTGTTCTAATCTCTTAACTGTTGAGATTTTTGAAAACCAAAGGCTTGTTTTGTGTTTAGATATCATTAGCTTAGGTTGCATTAGTCTTAGTTTAACATAAAACATCATATTCAGTCAACAAATTAGGATCAAAGTTCAATAAAGTCAACTTTTCATAACTGTGTCAAAAGTCAAAAACTTGCAAAATCAGTTTTGACCCAACATAAGTAGATTTTTAATTGGTTCATTTCTGGGTCAAATTCATAGTAACTTTGGGATTAATAACTTCAGTTGGTGTAGTTTCTTAATATGAATTTTGTAGATTTTTAGAAATTTTGTATAAGCTTCAAAGAAGCTTGTCAAAACTGCTCATATGCCCTGTGACAGGGCATAGTCACCAAGAGCAGTTTCTCAAGATCTTGCAGGGCTTGTCCAGAGTTCAATTTAGCTCATCTCAGGCTGATTTTTGGTTTAAAGGTTCCTAGCCAGGTCTACTTTAGATCCCTACATCTGGTTTTGAGTTTGGCTTATTTGAGCAGCTTATTCTTAGGTTGCAAAGTGATACCCAAAACCTGTCTTTGGCATTAAGCTCAAATAACCAAAACTATGTAGTTTGCATTTCAGTGGTCTAAGCTTGTTGTAATTTGTTGTTTTAGAGTACTTTTAGCATATTAGAGCTTCTGTGACAGTTTGGTGCTTATTTGGTACCATTGGCTTAAGCCAAGTGCTTATTTATAAGCAGTTTCCATTGCAGTCCCATTTTCTTACACACAAGCCACTGTTTTTCTATTTTTCTTAGATTCAGTATATTAAATTAGACTTTTCTTGAATTTTTCATATTTTTCTAGGTCAGTTTGCTATTTTTCTTAATTTAAAACAGTTTTTAGGCCATTTTAATTAGCTTTTAATACAATTAATTCAGAAAAGTTTCAAAAAAATAAGTTTTCATTTTTCCTAGGTTTAGATAAATATAAAAAGTCAAAAAAATATTTTTCCAGATTTTTCATAGTTTAATTTGTAATTTTTAGCAATTTAAGTAGTTTTAAATAGTTTTTAATTCATAGAAAATACAAAAATAATCAGAAAAATACAAAAATAGTTTTGAAAATTCTCTTTTGTTATTTTAGATTTTTCAAGTCATAATTTCATTTTTCTAGCTTTATTTCATATTTTCTTGTATTTTAGGCTATTATTAAATAAGTAAAATTAGTTTTTAATTAATAATAATTAGATAAATAGTTTTAAAAATAATTTTCTTTTTCTAAAAATTTTCTCATATCATTAGGTTTGTAAAAATATCATTTTCATATTTTTAGGATTAATATTGCTTCAGTTCACATTTTCTTGTTTAAGTCACGTAGTTTTTAATTTAAATTTTATAAAAGAAAAATCAAAAACATCAGTGATAGCGTTTATTTAATATAGTTTATCTTTTTAATTTCTTTTAATTTTCATTTAAGCCCCTGTAATTTATAAACTGTTTCTTTTAGTATAATCAATCAAAACTCTTTTCCGTTCAAATCCTCTCGATCACTATACGTTTGACTATTATCGCACAGCTCGTTGGGACATAACGACCTGGGGAAACACTATACTCTCCTGGACTTCATTGCATTTGTTTCCAGACTGTTTTAAGTTTGTTACGGTTAGCCATTCACAAGTGGCTAGCTTGCGTGATAAAACTTGACGGTTTGGCACGAATCAAATTTTGGCGCCGCTGCCGGGGAGCTGTGCTAATTATCCTACGTTTAGAAGATTAGTGATTTGAATATTCACTCATTGTTCATAACCATCTATCTATATCTATATATATATTCTTATAAAAATCCAAAAAACCCAAAAACAGCCAAAAACGTATAAAACACAAAAATATTTTTCTTTTGTTTCTATATATGTATCAAAGATAAAAATACAAAAAGATTTGTCGTTTTCTTTAATAATAACAACATAAAAGATTACCACCGCAAACCAAGGCAGTGTACTACCTAACTGGGGGTACGACCATAATAAGTTCCCGAACCAAAGATTTAAAACTTGCCTTTGTGTCCTTGTGATTGGTGTACCTTTTTCAAAGAAGCCATTCATCTTGTGATTATTGGTTTAAGTTCACTGTTGTTTTGCCTCGATTTTGTTTTAATTGGATTTGTTGTTATATCTATTTTTCAGAACCAGAAAACCCAAAAAGATTCTTCTTACCCCATTTTCACCAATTTCATAATTCCTTTCCTTAACTCTGAGATCTCTTAGAGTTAACTCTAGTGTATGCGCACTCGCTCTTCTAGGTCTGTAAGCCCATTTCGTGAGCTTGTCAGGATTCCAAGAAGGCGTGTCCGTAGACTTTCTGCTCCATCGGTCGGATCTGAGATCCGGACTGCTCACACTACTTCCGTTGTCATGGCGGAAGAACGTCCTATGTGTGAGCTTCTCCAGGCACCCATCGACGGGTATCGAGATGCCATTGTTATTCCAGCCATTGTGGCTGAAAATTTTGAACTCAAAACCGGGTTACTGAATCTTGTAACCTCAAGTCAGTTCTATGGTTTTGAGAGGGATGATCCTCATGCTCATATTCGATGGTTTAACAAGATTGCATCTACCATCAAGTATAAGAATGTCCCTACAGATGCTGTCAAGCTTCTTCTATTCCCATTTTCCCTTGAGGGGCAAGCCCGGATTTGGCTTGAAAAACAACCCCCTAAATCAATCGAAACATGGGAAGACCTGGTGAAGAAATTTGTGAACGAGTTTTATCCACCTTCCAAAACCACGAGTCTTAAAAATGAAATCATCAAGTTTACACAAAAGTTTGATGAACCCTTCAGTGAATCGTGGGATCGTTTTAAGGAGTTGCTTCGCAAATGTCCTCACCACGGTTTCTCCGAGTTAATGAAACTCGATACTTTCTATAATGGAGTGAGTCAATCTGATCAAGATTCTCTCAATTCCTCCGCTGGAGGAAATTTCTTGAGCAAAACTGTAAAAGAAGCCTTGACGATAATTGAAAACAAGTCTAAAGTCCGCACTGCACGAAGCAAACCGGTTGTTTTCCAAGTCAGTGTTGGTCCTTCTTCTTCATCACCCGTGAGTCAATCTAGCACCGATGCTAAGATTGACAAACTCACGGAAGCTATTCAAGCTTTGGTTCTCTCCAACCAAAAGAAAGTTTCTTTTCCACAAACTTCACCTCCTGCTGAAGTTAAGAAAGTGGAAGTCTGTGTTACTTGTGGTGGCCCCCATGCCTATTACGACTGTATGGCCACCGATGGTAACCCTTTTGAAGCAAATGCTGTGGGCGGGATTCCCAATTCAGGAGGCAACCAATATCGTGCTCCTATGGACCCGAACCACCGTCCTAACCACTACCCTGGACCACCCGGTTTCAACCAAAACCAAAACCGTAATCAAAATCAGAATAGACCAAACCAAGGTTTTCAAAACCAAGGTAATTTTAGTCAAAATAACGGTTTTCAAAACTTCCAACACCAAGGAAATTTTAACAGAAACCAAGGTCAGGGAAATTTCAACCCTGGGTACTTTCATGGCAATAATCAAGGAAATTTCCACAATCAAGGCCCTAATCCAAACAATAGAGGCCAGAATTTTCCTGTGCAAAATCAAGCCATTGCTCCAACTGGACCATCATCTGATGAGTTGTTGAAGCAATTCATGAAAACCCAAGAGGAAATGAATATGTTGTTGGTCAGCCAGATTTCTGACATTAAGAAGTCTTTAAATGATCGACCCTCGGGCTCAGGTACTTTACCTAGCAACACGATCGCTAATCCGAGGGGCGATGCAAAGGCGATCACAACCAGAAGTGGTGCTTCGTATGATGGACCCGCTATTCCTACTACCTCTTCTTCTTCTCTCCCGAAGGTAGTGGAAAGTGAACCTGAGGCGACAAAGGACAAGGAACTTCCTACTAATAACGGAAGTACCAGCAATGTCCATCCTCAGGTTGTCCCGAAACCCAAGACCAATCCTGGAGTTGTTTTTGAACCTCCAGTTGGTAACCCCAAATCCAAAACTTCTATTCCTTACCCCTCACGTTTAAATGAGCAAAAGCTCCGCGAAAAAGCCAGTCATCAAATGGAAAAATTCTTTCAAATTTTCCAAGAACTTCATTTTGACATAAGCTTTGCGGATGCTATCATGCTGATGCCCAAGTTTGCATCAACTCTCAAACACATGTTAAGCAATAAGGAAAAACTGTTTGAAATGGCTAAAACTCCCTTGAACGAGAACTGCTCAGCAGTTCTGTTAAAGAAGCTTCCCGAGAAGCTTGGAGATCCTGGAAAATTTCTTCTTCCTTGTGTTTTTCCAGGAATGATTGAATGCTTTGCCCTTGCCGATCTTGGTGCAAGCATCAATCTGATGCCTTATTCTGTATGGAAGAAACTTTCTCTTCCAGAACTTGTTCCTACCTGCATGACTCTTGAGCTTGCAGACCGTTCTATATCGCGTCCTCTTCGCATCGCCGAGGATGTATTTGTGAAAGTAGGAAAGTTCCATTTTCCAGCTGACTTTGTGGTTTTTGATTTCGATGCCGATCCTCGGGTTCCCCTCATTGTTGGAAGAGGATTCCTAAGGATGGGCCGTGCTCTTATTGATGTATTTGAGCAAGAAATCACTTTACGTGTGGGTAATGAAGCTGTTACCTTTAACCTTGATCAAACTTCGAGGTACTCCTCAAATTATGATGTTGAATCGGTCAATCGAATCGATTTAATTGATATTGCTTCAGAGGAGTACTCTCAAGAGTTTCTTGGTTATCTTCATAATTCTGTGAGTGGGGATTCCACCACATCTTCTCAACCAATCATTGCCGACTCTTCCCCCTCTCTCACTCCGTTTGAGGGAGGTGACTTCCTTCTGGAAGAGATCGATGAATTTCTTGCTACTGATGAATCAATTCCGCCTGGAATTGATGGTGTTTATGATTCGGAGGGAGATATCCTTTATCTGGAGCAATTGCTAAATGAAGATCCATTACCTTCACTCCCTCCGAAAGAGATCACGATTGAGGAAATCAAATCAGTACAAACATCTACTGATGAATTTCCCGAGGTTGAACTTAAGGACCTACCTCCTCATCTCGAGTATGCATTCTTGGAGGGTGATGATAAATTACCCGTCATAATTGCTAAAGACTTAACTGAGGAGGAGAAAACTGCTCTCATAAAGGTCTTGAAGTCACACAAGCAAGCAATTGCTTGGAAACTCTCCGACATTAAGGGTATTAACCCTGAGTTTTGTACTCACAAAATCTTAATGGAGGATGACTTCAAACCAGCAGTCCAACATCAGAGAAGGGTGAATCCTAAGATTCATGAGGTTATCAAACAAGAGGTTCTCAAACTTCTTGATGCCGGTTTAATTTACCCGATCTTTGATAGTCCTTGGGTTAGCCCAATCCACTGTGTTCCAAAAAAGGGTGGCATTACTGTTGTCACAAATGAAGAAAACGAGTTAATTCCAACTCGATTGGTTACGGGATGGCGTGTGTGTATTGACTATCGCAAGTTAAACGAAGCCACCCGTAAAGACCATTTTCCTCTATCCTTCATGGATCAGATGCTTGAGAGATTAGCAGGGAACGAATACTATTGTTTCCTTGATGGTTTCTCGGGTTACTTTCAGATCCCCATTGATCCGCTGGATCAAGAAAAAACCACATTCACCTGCCCATACGGAACTTTTGCCTACAGACGTATGCCTTTTGGCCTATGTAACGCTCCTGGCACGTTCCAACGATGTATGATGGCAATTTTCCACGACATGATTGGGGAAACAATGGAGGTGTTTATGGATGACTTCTCGGTCATTGGGGACTCGTTTCAAACATGCCTCTCCCATTTAGATAAAATGCTAAAACGGTGTGAAGACACCAATCTTTGTCTAAATTGGGAGAAGAGCCACTTTATGGTCAAAGAAGGCATAGTCCTTGGCCATAAGATTTCCAAAAACGGGATTGAGGTAGATAGAGCAAAAGTTGATGTTATTGCTAAACTGCCTCATCCTACTACCGTCAAAGGTATTAGGAGTTTTCTAGGTCATGCCGGGTTTTATCGTAGATTCATACAAGATTTCTCTAAAATCGCTCGGCCTATGACCCATCTTCTTGAAAAAGATGCTCCTTTTATCTTCTCCCCTGAGTGCATCAAAGCTTTTGAAACACTAAAGAAAAAGCTTACGGAAGCACCCATTCTAGTTGCCCCCGACTGGGATTTACCCTTTGAGCTCATGTGCGATGCGAGTGATTTTGCTATCGGTGCAGTCTTGGGGCAATGAAAAACCAAGCATTTTCAGCCTATCCACTACGCAAGTAAAACTATGACTGAAGCTCAAACCCATTACACCACTACAAAAAAAGAATTATTAGCTGTGGTGTATGCGTTTGAGAAATTTCGGCCATACCTCATCTTGACCAAATGCGTGGTGTATACGGATCACTCGGCTCTCAAATATCTCTTTGCAAAACAAGATGCAAAGCCGAGATTGCTCCGTTGGGTTCTCCTCCTGCAAGAATTTGATATCATTATACGTGATAAAAAAGGAGCTGAGAACCTGGCTGCTGATCATCTATCCCGTCTAGAAAACCCTCACCAGGATGTGTTCGAGAAAAAGGAAATAAACGAAACATTTCCTCTCGAAACACTCAATGTGGTTTCTTTTCGTGGAGACTCTTCTACCCCATGGTTTGCTGACTTTGCAAATTACCATGCGGGTAACTTTGTGGTGAAAGGGATGTCGTCCCAACAGAAAAACAAATTCTTTAAAGATGTAAAACATTACTTCTGGGACGACCCCTATTTATTCAAAATTTGCACGGATCAAGTCATCAGGCGATGTGTGTATGGTCAGGAAGCTATTGACATTCTCAAAGCTTGCCATTCTGGACCTACTGGGGGACATCATAGCCCCAACTACACTGCCAAGAACGTGTTTGATTCCGGATTCTATTGGCCCACTATCTACAAGGATGCCCATGAATTTGTCAAAACCTGTGACGCTTGTCAACGTCACGGGAATATCTCACAAAGAAATGAAATGCCGCAAAACGCCATTCAAGTGTGTGAGATTTTTGACATATGGGGCATTGACTTTATGGGGCCATTTCCTTCTTCTCGCGGTAATAAGTACATACTCGTGGCCGTTGACTATTTGTCAAAATGGGTTGAAGCTAAGGCTTTGCCTACCAACGATGCCCGAGTTGTTGTGAAATTCTTGAAATCTCTTTTTGCTAGGTTTGGAACTCCACGAGCTATAATCAGTGATCGTGGTACGCATTTTTGCAATGACCAATTTGATAGAGTCATGCAAAAGTATGGTGTAACTCACCGTCTCTCTACTGCGTACCACCCCCAAACAAGTGGGCAAGTGGAAGTTTCCAACCGAGGGATTAAAAGAATTATGGAGAGGACGGTTGGCGAAAACCGTGCCTCTTGGTCGGATAAGCTAGATGACGCACTCTGGGCCTTCCGTACAGCTTATAAAACACCCATAGGGTGTACTCCATACAAGCTTGTATACGGGAAGGCATGTCATCTGCCGGTTGAGCTTGAGCACAAGGCATACTGGGCCTTGAAGCATGCCAACTTCGATATTCAGACAGCTGGTGATCACCGGAAAGTTCAAATGAATGAATTAAATGAACTCCGTGATCAAGCATACGAGAACTCTTTGATCTATAAAGAAAAGACAAAGAAGATTCATGACTCAAAAATCAAAAACCGCGTTTTCAACGTCGGTGATCGAGTCCTTCTTTTCAATTCAAGATTGAAGATTTTCTCGGGAAAACTAAAATCCCACTGGTCTAGACCATTCACCATCACTAAAGTATTTCCATATGGAACCATTGAGTTATCTCAACCCGATGGTCCAAATTTTAAAGTGAATGGTCATCGATTGAAGCATTATTTTGGAGAGGACATTCCTCCTGTGGTTGTCCCGGATCTACAAACTTTCCCCATGAACCAATGAATGCGGGGATCGAGTCAAGCTAGCGACTCGGGAATCAAAAATAGTAGCATGCTACATGGGTTTTCACCCGTGTGTACCACCCTAGTGTGGGGGAGTTGCCCCCCGCTGTTGTATATAAGTGTAAAAAAAAAAAAAAAAAAAAAAAAAAAAATGGCCGTAGTATTTCCCTTTTACGTTCTATGTTTCGGCATAACCGCCGGTACTTTGAATATTGAGGGCAATATTCATTTCTAGTGTGGGGGGGAATTCTCACGAATTTTATCATGTAATTATACCGCCTAATTCCCCCATTTTTGGCCAAATTTTTTTTTTGGAGTAAGTGTTTTTCACTTACTCAACTTACGGTTATCAGTCCGCCATGTCTAATAAACAAAAGGATTGGCTAATCCAGGAGCAAACGGCTCTTGGTAAAGATATCTCAAATCCGTTGACGGGTTACAATTTGCCCAAAATTGTATGGTATTCAGCTCACCATATCCTTAAAAGTGAAGAGTTGGCTAGCCCGCAAGTTTATGGCATGTGGTAAAGGCAGTGGAAAACCATAATTGGTAATCAGCTCACCAAAGATATATTATCAAAGAGTTGGCTAGTCCAGAAGCAAACGGCTTCTGGTAAAGACAAATCAAATCCGTTGGAAGCTGGTGGTTTGCTCAAAATCATTTGGTTATCGGTGTACCAAGGTTCGTACTTGAACTGAAACATTTGGCTACTCCAGAAGTAATGGCTTTTGGTAAAGAGATGAAATCCATTAATTTTTCTCAAAACATTGCTAGGGACTAGCAATATCTTAGTGTGGGGGATTGATGAGTGTCCAAATACTCATCATTTTTGTACCATTTTAACTGCAAAAACATCTGAAAACACTCAGAAATGCATCAAAACGATAAAAATATCACAAATAAGTGTTTTATGTGTTTTAAATGCAAAAATATCAAAATCTGGTGAAAAACGTATCAAGTTTGCATAATTGGCAGTTTTAGTCCCCCAAGTTTCAAAAGTTGTCAAAAACAGTCCTTGGTAAATCTAAATAAAGAAAAATATCATTTTAAGTCCCTAGGAATTCTTAAGTTGTCAAAATTGGTCCTTGATATTTAAAATTGCAAAATTACAATTTAGGTCCCTAAACTTTGAAAGTTGTCAAAAATAGTCCTTGGAAATTTGAAAATGTCAAAACTAGTCCTTGTACTATTGGAACTTGTCAATTTTGGTCCCTTGTAACAACTTTGGAAAATGGGCAGCTTTGGTCCTTGGTCTTTCAGAAATTACAAGTCTAGTCCTTATAATAATAACCTAGCCTTGTCAAAACCATTTTTGACCCCTGCCATTACCCATTTGACCCCCCTGTCATTACCCCTTTTTGAACCCCTGGTCAACCAAAGTCAAACGATACACCTTTCCCTCCCACCATGGCTTATCCTCTTCCCCACTTGCCTGCACCCTCTCCAGTCACCTCAAACCTTTCCCTTCCCCCTCATCATCACCTCTACCCACCTTTCCCACCACAATAAATGCCACCCCCCCTAGTTGCAAAAATCAGAGCCTACAGGTCAAAACCACTTTTCCCGCCAAAATGATCAAACGACCAAAATGAATTCTAGACATCCAATGGTTGAGATTATAGCTGGGATACACTCAGAGGAGAGAGAGGAACAGTATTGGTGTATAAAAGAAGAGAAGAGAGGCAAGAGAAAGAGGCAGTCTTTAGTTTTTAATTTGTATGTATGTCGTTTTTTTCTTAAATGTCTTAATTAGCTTCTAAATCTGTAATTTTAAGTTTTATGGTACTGAAACTAAGTGGTTTAGTCAATATAATGCATTTTGAGTCTTAATTTAAAGTTTCATTTCAGTTTCAACCTTTATGTGCACTGTTTAAAATTTTAGTTTCAAACTCCTGTATTAAAGCTTTCAAATAGCTTTATTTCACGACAACTAAGCTTATTTAAGCTTAATATAGCTTTTTGTAAGCTTGTTATTCAGTTTCAAGCAAAATATCAAGTTGGTCAACAAAAGTCAACTGTGCAGAAAATTTGGTTCAAACAGCAATGGAAATGGTTACAGGTTGATGCAGTGCTTGGATTTGGGTTGGAATTAGCTTAGGATAGTGTAGTGTTGGGTTCTGTTTAAGCTGCAATCATAGCTGGGACACTTGTGAGTTTTGTTTACCTCATTTTCATTTTTAGTTCAATTTGCAGTTTTGTGCTTGTATTTGTATTTGTGATCATTAAACCTTTTAAACCTGTTTAACTAGTTGTGATTAGGGTACTAAAATCAGTTTAAGTGATTAGCATAAGCTAATTCATTAATCAGCTCAGTTAAGAATGCAAATCAGTTTCAAAACGGTGTTTGGATCTGGAATGGTTTGAGCTTGATCCCTTGTTTGTGTGTGTAATCTGTCTACTCAGTCTTATTTAGTCATTTCCAACTCATCCTAGTTCATTTGTACCATTTGTAATAGCTCAAAGTCAAAATTACATTAAACCTGTTCTAATCTCTTAACTGTTGAGATTTTTGAAAACCAAAGGCTTGTTTTGTGTTTAGATATCATTAGCTTAGGTTGCATTAGTCTTAGTTTAACATAAAACAACATAATCAGTCCACAAATTAGGATCAAAGTTCAATAAAGTCAACTTTTCATAACTGTGTCAAAAGTCAAAAACTTGCAAAATCAGTTTTGACCCAACATAAGTAGATTTTTAATTGGTTCATTTCTGGGTCAAATTCATAGTAACTTTGGGATTAATAACTTCAGTTGGTGTAGTTTCTTAATATGAATTTTGTAGATTTTTAGAAATTTTGTATAAGCTTCAAAGAAGCTTGTCAAAACTGCTCATATGCCCTGTGACAGGGCATAGTCACCAAGAGCAGTTTCTTAAGATCTTGCAGGGCTTGTCTAGAGTTCAATTTAGCTCATCTCAGGCTGATTTTTGGTTTAAAGGTTCCTAGCCAGGTCTACTTTAGATCCCTACATCTGGTTTTGAGTTTGGCTTATTTGAGCAGCTTATTCTTAGGTTGCAAAGTGATACCCAAAACCTGTCTTTGGCATTAAGCTCAAATAACCAAAACTGTGTAGTTTGCATTTCAGTGGTCTAAGCTTGTTGTAATTTGTTGTTTTAGAGTACTTTTAGCATATTAGAGCTTCTGTGACAGTTTGGTGCTTATTTGGTACCATTGGCTTAAGCCAAGTGCTTATTTATAAGCAGTTTCCATTGCAGTCCCATTTTCTTACACACAAGCCACTGTTTTTCTATTTTTCTTAGATTCAGTATATTAAATTAGACTTTTCTTGAATTTTTCATATTTTTCTAGGTCAGTTTGCTATTTTTCTTAATTTAAAACAGTTTTTAGGCCATTTTAATTAGCTTTTAATACAATTAATTCAGAAAAGTTTCAAAAAAATAAGTTTTCATTTTTCCTAGGTTTAGATAAATATAAAAAGTCAAAAAAATATTTTTCTAGATTTTTCATAGTTTAATTTGTAATTTTTAGCAATTTAAGTAGTTTTAAATAGTTTTTAATTCATAGAAAATACAAAAATAATCAGAAAAATACAAAAATAGTTTTGAAAATTCTATTTTGTTATTTTAGATTTTTCCAAGTCATAATTTCATTTTTCTAGCTTTATTTCATATTTTCTTGTATTTTAGGCTATTATTAAATAAGTAAAATTAGTTTTTAATTAATAATAATTAGATAAATAGTTTTAAAAATAATTTTCTTTTTCTAAAAATTTTCTCATATCATTAGGTTTGTAAAAATATCATTTTCATATTTTTAGGATTAATATTGCTTCAGTTCACATTTTCTTGTTTAAGTCACGTAGTTTTTAATTTAAATTTTATAAAAGAAAAATCAAAAACATCAGTGATAGCGTTTATTTAATATAGTTTATCTTTTTAATTTCCTTTAATTTGCATTTAAGCCCCTGTAATTTATAAACTGTTTCTTTTAGTATAATCAATCAAAACTCTTTTCCGTTCAAATCCTCTCGATCACTATACGTTTGACTATTCTCGCACAGCTCGTTGGGACATAACGACCTGGGGAAACACTATACTCTCCTGGACTTCATTGCATTTGTTTCCAGACTGTTTTAAGTTTGTTACGGTTAGCCATTCACAAGTGGCTAGCTTGCGTGATAATATTGACGGTTTGGCACGAATCAGCTACATCCTCCACTTCAGGTGTTTTGAGCTTAAAAGAAACTTGAGAATTCTGTTGGAATGTATCAAGTTTAGGGGAGGATTGTTGGGTTTTAGGTTCCTTGAGTAATGAATTATTCTAAGTACTGGAACCACGGACAGGCTTGGTGTAACTGCTGATAGAAGAAGGTAACCACGGATGAAGACAACCGCGGCTAGTAGAAGAGTGTAACCACGGATAGCATAATGTAACCACTGCTAGTCTTGTATAGTCGGTTAGTTAATTGTATCAGATAAATATGGAAAAGATATTTATCTTGTAGGTTACGTATTGTATATTGTATAGGACTCCTTAGTCTATAAAAGGAGGTTCTAGGTTAGTTTAGATATACGTAAGTTTTATATCTAAGGTCGATACACTTCAAGGTTGCAAAACCCTAATACTGTAAGAGTATTCGTATTATCAATAATATTGAGGTGTTGAATGTTAAGTTGTTCTTCTTCTTAAGATTAAGTGTTAAATTCCGCGTAATACTTAATAAGTTTTTGTTACAAATTCAGTTTCTATATTAGATCGTTTGCTCAACTGGGATCAACAAATAATATGGCCGATTGGGCAGATATCACTATTAACCAAAATCGGAGACGATGAGCATTCGGCGTCAGCATTGATGAACTTATAGGTCCCAATCGCCATATAACGGGATCATAGGAAGGCCGGGAGTGCGAAAATTACAGGCCGTGCCTTCAACAGCGCACGGAATGATGAAAATCCCAGTGAAAGGCAGAGTGCTCACGATCCGCAGTAGCAGAATGGTCTCGTTAGAATGTACTATGGTTTCCGAACCAACACCGCAGCCCGTGACAAAAAAGCAAAGTGAAAAATGAATACACGTCGCAATACATCCGGAACATCCGGAACAAACAATAGCCATTGGGTCAACCCTATCAGCGGAAGGGCGAAAAATGTTATGTGACCTGTTAAAGCAGAACTTGGATATATTCGCCTGGTGTCCAGCCGACATGACGAGCGTTCCAAGACACATAGCAGAACATAGCCTAAACATACGGGAAGGATATACTCCAATAAGGCAAAAGAAAAGAAGCCAAGCACCGGAAAGGAGCAAGGCGATACAAGAGGAAGTAGGGAAACTCGTGGACGCAGGAATCATGAAGGAGGTACATTATCACAGCTGGTTGGCCAACCCGGTAATGGTAGCAAAGCATGACTGGAGCTGGAGAATGTGTGTCAACTTCAAGGACCTTAATAAAACGTGTCCGAAAGATGGTTACTCCTTACCAGAGATAGATTGGAAGGTAGAATCACTCTGCGGATATCCCTTCAAATGTTTCTTAGATGCGTACAAAGGCTATCACCAAATCTAGATGGCAAAAGAAGATGAGGAAAAAAAAGCCTTCATCACAAATCAGGGAATATTTTGCTACACTAAGATGCCATTCGGACTAAAAAACGCAGGAGCAACATACCAGCGGCTAGTAGACAAAGCTTTCCACAAACAAATTGGCAGAAACTTAGAAGTGTATGTCGATGATCTGGTGATCAAAAGCCGCTCGGAGGAAGAAATAATAAGAGACATAGCGGAAACTTTCAAAACATTAAGGGAAATAAACATGAAGCTAAATCCCAAAAAGTGTACTTTCGGAATGGAAGAAGGGATGTTTTTAGGATACACAGTAAACACTAAAGGAATTAAAGTATGCCCAGACAAAGCAGAGGCCGTACTAAACCTCCCATCTCCGAAATGCCTCAAAGATGTTCAAAGACTGAATGGAAAGCTAGCAAGTTTGAACAGATTCTTGGCTAAATCCGCCGAAAAGTCACTACCATTCTTTAAAACACTCAAAAAGTGTACGAAAAAGAGCGACTTTCAATGGACACAAGAAGCAGAGGAAGCTTTTAAGCAGATGAAGAAGATGATAGCAAACCTCCCCACCCTAACCGCACCTCAGGAGAAAGAAGAGTTAATAATATACTTAGCAGCAACCAGAGAAGCGGTCAATGCGGTGCTAATGACAGAAAGGGAAGGCAAACAGACGCTAATATACTTTGTGAGCCGAGCCCTGAGAGGACCGGAAATAAATTACACACCAATGGAGAAACTATTTTTATCCTTGTACACGCTACAAAGCGACTGAAGAGGTATTTTCAAGCGCATACGGTAGTAGTCATCACGGACCAACCAATCAAGCAAATACTATCAAGGCCAGAAGTTGCAGGTAGATTACAAAAGTGGAGCATTGAATTGGGGGAGTACGACATACAATACATACCAATAACGTCCATTAAAGGACAGATTCTAGCAAACTTCATAGTAGAGCGTCCAAGAGATGAAGAAGAAGATGAACCAATGGAAGTTGAGGAACTTCTGCAACCATGGGTCCTGTTCACGGACGGCTCATCTTGCATAGACGGTTACGGAGCAGGCCTCATACTGACGGACCCTCAGGGGATAGAGTTTACTTATGCTCTAAGGTTCGGTTTCAACACAACAAACAACGAAGCCGAATATGAAGCCTTGATAGCAGGATTACGGATAGCAGAAAAAATGGGAGTCAAGAACGTGCAAGCAAATGTAGACTCAAAACTGGTGGCAAATCAAGTCAATGGAACATACATTGCAAAAGAATCAGGAATGATTCAATATCTGGAAAAAGTAAAAGAACTCCTAAAGAACTTCCGAATGTTCTTAATCAAACAAGTGCCCAGAAGCGAAAACAAAAAGGCAGACGCCCTAAGCAAAATGGCTTCTACTAGCTTTGCACATCTAAAAAAGCAAGTACTAGTGGAAGAACTTGGTCAAAAGTATAGAAGAAACACCGCTCGTAGCAACCACGGAAGAAGAGGGGTATACGTGGATGACACCAATATATGAATACCTGACAAAAGAAGCACTCCCAGCGGAAAAAGAGATAGCACGAGAAGTTAAAAGAAAATCACAAAGATTTGCAGTAGTCAATGGGATACTTTACAAGAAATCTATTGTTGGACCATGGTTACGGTGCGTTAGGCCCCTTCAAGATAACTACGTGTTATGAGAAATTCATGAAGGATCTTGCGGCATGCACGCAGGGACAAGGTCCATAGTGGCCAGAGACCTGCGTACCGGATACTACTGGCCTACCATGCACGGCGATGCTCGGAAACTAATCCAAGCATGCAAAAGTTGTCAGGTGCATAGACCAGTTCCAAAACATCCACAAGAAAAGCTAACGCCCATTACTTGCCCATGGCCGTTCCACAAGTGGGGAATCGACATTGCAAGACCTCTACCGGAAGGGCCTGGGAGAGTCAGATTCCTCATAGTAGCAATAGACTACTTCACAAAATGGATAGAAGCAAAGCCGGTAGCCACCATAACAGGAAATCAGATCAAGAAATTCGTGTGGGAAAACATTGTATGCAGGTTCGGACTCCCGGGAGAAATAATATCTGACAACGGAAAACAATTCCGAGATAACCCATTTAAAGAATGGTGTGAAAAAATGAATATAAAGCAACGATTTGCTTCAGTAAAACACCCACAAGCAAACGGACAAGTTGAAAGAGCAAACAGAAGCCTAGGGGAAGGCATAAAGGCTAGGTTGGAAGAAAAAAGCAAAAACTGGTTAGATGAATTATCGCACGTCCTATGGGCACATCGCACAATGATCAAATCTAGCAACGGAGACACTCCATTCTCGTTAACATACGGAACGGAAGCTGTCATACCAGCTGAGATAGGGATGCCCACATGGAGGACGGCAGAAGCAAACATAGAAGAAAATGACGAGGCGCTGGAAATGAACTTGGACCTCCTTGAAGAAAGAAGAGAACAAGCGGCAATACGTGAAGCAAAAAGCAAGGCACAAATGGAGAAATATTACAACTCAAGAGTCCGAAATACAAGTTTCAAACCAGGAGACCTAGTATATCGAAACAATGATGCAAGTCATGCCGAAGAAGGAGGAAAGCTATGACCTAAATGGGAAGGACCCTACGTAGACACGGAAGCATTAGGAAGAGGCGCATACAAGCTAAAGGACCGTGCGGGGAATTTGATCCCACGGACATGGAATCTTTGCAATCTTAAGAGATGTTACATACATCAATTGTAAGCAACCCATTCCTCGCGGATTCCGTGAAGGAGGGTTCATGTTAAACCTATCTTTTTATATTGTAATGTCTCGTTCTTTTTTATTGAATGAAAAATGGTGAAGCTTAGCTACCTTCATCAGTTTTACTTTAGAAAATTATTCTTTTTAATCATTTAATTTGAAAAAAATTACTTATGTATGTAAGACGCGCATACACATGGGCATGACCCATACAATGTTATTTCGAATAACAAAAGGCTGAGTAACCTCCAAATTACCTCAAGATACGTAAGAGATATTGCAAATCCAGTATCGGGCGAATAACCCACAAGTATTCAGAAAAGACTATTATAATAGACACATCAGTGTGAAGATTAAATAGCAAAAAGTTTCGAAACAAAAGAAATATGCATACAATAGACTGTCTACATAAAAAGAAACAAAAGCGCCGCGCTTCGGCAGGCCAAACAACAAGAAAGCATAATCGCAATAAACTACTATTAAATGGAAGGGTTCACAAATGGATCCGTCCCAGCTTGTGAACAGGTATCCGCACCAAGGCCGCTAACGATACCACCATGCTCAGGAACGGACAAACGAACTGATTCCACTATAGGCTCTATACACGAAGGATCAGCAAAAGAAAACCAAATATCCGCGAGTGCCAACCAGTCATGAAGGGAACCTTCCCTCGCTTTTTTAGCTCTATCAAAACAACCTTGGATTGAAGCATAGAGGGAAGACTCACTCGAAGAACCCCCAGAAAGACAAGCAGGAACGACCAGGTGCTCCAAATGAAACTGCTTCTCAACAAGGGATAAATCATCGGAGGATACCTCGGGAGGAAGCAAGCGAATATCGTTTTCAACAGAGGAATCCTTGAGATCCTCCAAGGAAGAGAGTAACGGAAACTGGAGACCGCGGAGCACTTGAAGAGCATTTTCATAGTTAGCCTCGGCAGAAGGGTTAAGAGCAAAGAACACGGGAAAGAGGCGTATTGGCCTTACCATGAACATGTCCAGCAACAAGCCCATCTTGCATCCTTTTATCAACAGCAGCAAAGTGGTAGCATCAGCCAGTCGCGTCCAGATAACCTTAGCGCCAACGCCAAGATCCAGATACGGCAAGCTTGAAGCCTTCGGACAATAACCAACCAACGACGAACGGACATAGCAAGTAAGCAAGCTCTGGATAAGGTTTTCCTCTAAATACAAGGCAACCTTAAGAAAGAGCTCCTTCAAGCAAGCCAACTCTGCAAGACGAGGACGGAGCTCCAAACATTCATGTCCAAAACTTGTACCTAGTAAAGAAAATCCTGAGGTCAATAAAAAGAGAGGAGAAGAAAGAACGGAAAAAGAAAAACAAAAACAAGAGAACCTTTGTTTAGTAAGTTCATCATTACGGGATTCAAGAATAGAGGTAGCACATCGTAAACATTCAAGCTCGACGTCCTGGCTGACAGAAGAAGCTTCCAGCTCTTTGATCTTGGCACGTAACACTTCGTTTTCTTTGACAGCCGCCCCTAAAGATGATACCTCACAGCGAAGAGACAACATCTCAGACGCATTTGATTCAGCCTGAGCCAATTGGGAATCTAGCCCATGAATCAAGTTAGCTTGAACATCACACCTGGCGGATAATTTCTCCTTCTCTTGCAGATAATGTTTTGCACGAATCCGCAAACTCAACCAAAACACAAATGGCGAGCTGACAAAAGGTCAAAACCTGAAAATAAATCGTCATGGCTCATTTCACGAAGTAAAGAGGAAAACTTCGGAGGAGCAACACCGTCAACAATCTCGCGGCAGTCCAAGGGATTGTCAAGTAGAGACCCGTTCAATACTTTCCACTCCGGATGATGGCGCTCCTGCGGAGCAAGGGGTCAAACTCAACAAGATACCAGGCATTACTAGCCAAAGGTTGGCCAACAGAAGGTCCAACAAGATCTTCGGCACTATGGTTAGCCCCTCCACTGGAAGACGAATTGAGGAAAGGGGAAACATTCTTCAATATAGGAATAGCAGCCGGAGCAGTTGTGGCAGCAGTAGTAACAACACCCAAAAGATTCTCGGACCTGGTACAAGAAGTAACCTCACCAAAGCAAGCAAGCACTAGAATCGTAAGAAATAACCAACCTTTTAGGAGAACCGATATCAAGTTGATGCCTGAAAGAAGAACCAACAGAAAACCCAACCTCACGCTCCGGGGTGGTGGAAATAGAAGAAGTAATGAAAGGACCACTGTGGGGAGCCAGATAGCCTAGCTCAGCCTCCAAAACGCTACTATTCAATAATTCCTCAAAGCCACCAACAGAATGTTATGTTGGAGGGACCTGATTGAGATTCAAAACGAGGCCTCTTGGCAGGACTAGATGTTCCCTAACACTAGACAAAGTCCCTCTTTCTCTTCAAAGGACCAGAGGAAGAAGGGTTAGCATCAGTAACCTCGTAGCCTCAAAAGATGATCCACCACCAGGTATCAACACTAGCACCTTCCGGCTCAAAAAAGATTAACATCAGCTTCCAACTCACCATCCGTGCGAGCAGGAGCAATAGGGATAAGTGAAACGGTGCGACGAACAGCAACTTCAATAATAGACGGCTCCCCTTCACGACGCGGACGGGTGGTCATCGGGGCCTTTAGAGGCTCCGGGGACTGAATATACTCGGGCCAACTCATCACTGTACAAAGCAAAGTATATTTGTTAAAAAAAAAAAAAAAAAAAAGCAATGCAAATAAAACTTACCAGCTTGATCTTCACGGAGATACTCAGAGTACACATCCTCACCCAAAGTATAATAACGACTCAAACCAACCCATCAAAGAAAGGGCTCGTGGAATGCCCTAAGGGATAAGGATTAGCAAGCTAAAGAAAGAAATGGTCGCGATTATACTCGTTAGGGCGAGGAACATGATCTTTAGAGATATTCTTCCTAGAATGCCATGGGAACAAGACAGGACAAGCAGAGGCATCGACCCTTAAAAAATCGATCATTCTAATTTTTTACAGAATCAAGAGTTTTAGTGCAAAGGGCAGGGACACCATCGCGTTTACTAAAGGAAAACCACCCTTTCAACTTCGAGTTAACATAAAAACAACGAAACATAGTAACAGTGGGAGTAATGCTATGAACACGACATAAGATCTCAAAGTGACAAACTCTATACGCGCCGAGAACCGATAGTTGAGAAATATTAATGCGATAATAAACAGACAGGGGCAGAAGAAAATTGGCAAGATCAAAAAAGCGGGTATATATGCCAATCTTCCCAGAAGGGCACTCATGCATCGTACACTTACGGTGAGGAAGCTCCGGATGCACCTCCGGCGGAATATTGTAAGTCGCAAGGAAGGAGCCAAACGTCCCTGGAGGAGTATTATATTTTATATCAACAATCAAAGCCATAGTGAGTGGATCAAGGGCAGACGGATGAGAATTTTGTTTTTTTACTGTTTTCTTTTTTCCAAAGGAAAGCAACAAACGACGATGGTGAAAGATGGAGCAAGATTATAATAAAGAAAAACCTATAACCGGATGATGACACGGCAAAAGAAAGACGGAATGAACGCCAAGATCAAAAATAAAAAGGACGCGTGGAATAGTAGGTCACGCCAAAACAGTAAAACGCTAAGAGTCAACAAACGCCCACGCCGCACACAAAATGCTTCCCAAGTAAAGAAAAGGACAAAGCACGGATAACACCACGCCCTAGTCAAATCTACAGCCTAGTAAGTACTTACCGCGACGCGACAATATCCGCATGCAGTCAATACACTAGAAGGGGGACTGGGTGACGTGGGAATTCCCATCAAAAAGAAAAGGTGGGACAAAGAAAACGCTTAGTCAACTTGAGTCTAGTAACATCCACCGCATGCACCAATGTCCGCACGCAATAGACATACTAGATTGGGGGGACTTGATGACGATAGTATGTATTACAGCCCACGAGGTCCAATACACACTATACACATACTTGGCTCAGGCCCAATGATTACAAATCCTAGGCTCACAAGAAGCCCAATGGCTAAATTGGCAATGGTCCAGCTTTGAGATGCGCCAAAGGCACATAACGGGTGAACCTTTAACCGTTAGACCCCTTACGTCCGCATCCGCGATTAACACGGAACTCTTGTCCGCCAAGGGTCCGGCTCCGGAAACTAACCACTATATGCGAGAATCTAGGAAGCCCCAGCGGCAAACCTCGCCTATAAAAGGGGCTCTAATCCCCATACAAGGTACAACTTTCTCTCTCATAATTAAACACACATACTTCTACTTTCCCTCTCAAGAATGTGTACTTACTCTCACGCCGGAGTCTAATCGTGGGGTCCGTCCCCACGATAAGACTAACTGTTCACATTTCTTGTGCAGGGATCTCATTCAAACTACTTGAATTAGTACAAGAACAACCCACTGGACACTTATCGGCCTGGTCGATAAGCTACATTCACATCTGTTACCACCCATCGCATAAATTGTACTAACAGTGCGTGTATTTTTAAGTTATAAGTTCGAAAAATTTTCATGTGATTATTCATTCAAAAGTGTCCAACTTTACCTGCAATGATACACTAACTATGACAAATTGAAAGTTCATACTATATTTAAAGAATAGAGTCAACTAGTTATCCCTATTATAAAGAATAGAGTCAACTAGTTATCCCTATTATAACAGACATATCAACAACCATTTTTATTTTCTTTTTTACATCAAGGAAACTATATCACTAAAAGATTTGTACTTAGTTTAGATGCCATAGCTGCACTGAAAGCCGAAGCGGCTAGACCGCTAGACATGGAGTACAACAACTAACACGTGTGGGCACAAGGTCCATGTTTGGAAAATTGTTGAATAGAAACAGAATCTGTGGGTACAATGGGTGAATAATGTTCAGCTAAAAGGAAGGAGTGTTTGGGATATTACTGCTAATGATGGGGACAGTTGGGGATGGAGAAATCTTATGGAGCTTAGGAATAAAATGAGACCCCATGTGTTTCATATCATTTGTGATGGCAAACTGACATCTATTTGGCATGATACTTGGCACAAAAATGGACCTTCATCACAATTTATAACAAAAAGGGACATTTATGATGCAAGATTGAGTGACAAAGACAAAGTAGCTGATCTGATTGACTCAAGTGGTTGGAAATGGCCTGATGAGTGGTATGTTAAATTCCCTGAACTTCATTCTTTTAATATGCCTACTCTTACTGATGAGGAAGACAAAGTGGTTTGGAGAACTAAAAAAGATAGGCTGATAAACTTCAAAATAAAGGATGTTTGGGGAGACATTAAAGTTAACTATCCTACTTTACAATGGCATAAGGTGATATGGTTCTCTAAATGTCTTCCTAGACATACTTTCATTATGTGGCTTGCAATGCACAACAGACTACAAACACAAGATAAAATGATAAATAGGAATTATGGGCAAAACCTTATGTGTAGTTTATGTAGACAGTGCAATGATTCAGTCCACCATTTGTTCTTTCAATGTCAATACTCAAAGAAGGCTTGATATAGTCTGTAAGGGCTGTTTTATATGGATCAAGCAAATGAAGACTGGGATGGAATTACTGATACCACTTTAGCTATGGATTGCAAGAATAACATCAAAAGTATTATGAGTAAGATTGGAACTGTTGCATGTGTGTGCAACATATCATATGGTGTGAGAGGAACAAAAGACTCTTCCAAGATGAGAAAAGAGATGAAGACACCTTATCTGAGATTATCAAAGAAGAGATAAAATGGAAGCTAATAAGTCTTAAGGTGAAGAAAACTACAGCTGGCACACACTTACAAGAAATGGGATATTGACACTCAGATTATGCAGTCATATTGTTGAAATTCTGAGATTCTGGGTGTTTGGCACAACAAAGTATTAGTGTTCTGTTTTCCCATGCTACTATAAGGGGTGTTTGGATAAACCTATTACAGCAATATACAGCTTATAAATGCTGATGGGTTTCTTTTTACAGACCATAACAGTGATTAGATACCTTGTATCTTGGAGTTCCATCTGTCAAGATTGTACCTATGATAACCTCTTGTCATATTCCAGTTTGGCCTTGGGAGGAAACTGGATTGACAAGTGTGGCTAAGTAGGAGGTCTATACACAGTAGGAATGTACCATAAAGTAGGGTCTATCATCGCTGGCGGTATATGGTTAGCGGCCAATGTATGATGAGTGGAATAGCGAGGAGTGAAAGATGAACATACTTGGTCCACTCAATACATTGGCACAGGAGGTTTGGTTGGTCATCATTGAAAGGTGTGTGTTCCCAAACAGTTGAAGCCTTTCTAGAGAAGGAAATATAGGTTGTCTTGGCAAAGCCCCTCAATGGATGGTTTATGGGTTCCAGGTGAAGCCACACATCAATTTTGTCCTTACTATTGTGGTTGTAGGTTGAATGGTTTGGATGGAATAGTGATGTGGAAATGTAGCTAGATGGTAGGTGCAAAGAATAGTGAATTTAGAGACAAATTGACATGGTTCACATTATAGTGCAGTTGTCTTCTTGGGAATATCTCTATGTTGACAGAGAAATGAATTTATGTTGTGTGATATCGGATAGCAGGAGTGTTTGTGATCTGTTATAGGATAGTATAAAACAAGATTGTATGTTCCGTTATAGAATATAGGTATGTTGTGAAACTGGATGGGTAGCCGATGGCGTACTAGAAGACATGAATTGCGTAAATCTAGTGGCCACAAGATGTGGTCAAGGAATAGAAGCATGGGTGTCTTTGGATAAAGAGCAAATGAAGATTTTACAGTTAAAGCAAGAGCTGCTAGCATATAGTACTTCACTAGATCCAAGTCCTCTACCAGCTTCATGTCTACTAAATGAAAAAAAAAAAAATGCTAAAATCAAAGTTTATCATTCTTAACCTTTACATTTTGATGTTTTTGGTTAAAAAAGTATGTAAACAAGTTGTTTAATTTTACGTGAAAAATGGTTCATTCATTGAAATGAACTTTTTCTTTTGTATTTTTAACAGAAGTCCCTTAATGGCTAAGAGTATCCTCAAAGCTAGCCAGCGTATACGGCAATGTTAATAAAGTTAGAGAAAACAATAAGGAATAAATAGTGTTCTACTTAAAATATAAGTAAAGGTGCAATTCTAACAACGCATAGGCAGATGACTACTCAGTTCATGACAAATCTGCATGTGTTGTGGAGGACTATAAAGTTAACACAAATATAAGATCACAATTAATTTCTAGCTGACTAACCAATCTCTCATAGCCAAGAAAGTAGAGGTGGCAAGATGGATGACTCTATAATGGGTAAAAACGGGGTTCGGGTTGAAACGACTCAATTCTAAAAGGATCAGAAAGGTCCACACTGGTTGTGTTGAAACACTTTCTTGATCATATTGTTTTTTTACTTTATCAAATTAAAGAGTTATCTACGATTACATTGTCACACGAAAAATTAAAATCTATAATTAAAACGGTTTAGGGGTTGGTATACTTTATTTATTTGACCATTTGAGATAAATCGATAAAACACAAACCAAATTGACCCATCTATAAGTATATGAGTTGAAATTGCCATCTAAATCTAAGTTACACAACTTAGACTTTTGTTCTACATACACTACAATGTTCTACGTACCTTCATCAAAGCACATTGACAAAGCAAACTACCAAAGCCTCATGACCATGTAAATACTCTGGTTAATACATACTTGCTAGCTATGGTTTCGCTTGGTGTGCTAAAAACTATTGGTACAAGCTACCTTCCATTGCTCAAATTCAACACACTAATAACATGAATGAACTTAGATTTCGATGCCCACCACCTCCATATTTCAGAACAATTAAAAAAGATTATGTAAACGCTCAAGAAATGAGATGGTGGATGATGAAAAGTGAACAAAGAAACCAAAAAACCTCGCGTGACATAGTCGCTGTATCTTCAATCGCTCTAAACTTCGAGGCTTATTTTTAGAATTTGGTCATCTTCCCTGAGCTACGGTACTCTATACACGACTACACCTATGCCCCTACACAAGATATACGTGCCTTATTACTAAATTTTCTTAAAAGAATCACCAAGAATAAAAGTTATGGTTTTAATGGAACCATGTGATCTCAGAGCAATTTGCTATTGTGATAGATAAGCACCGCGTGATCTTATTACACATGCATGTCTATATTTTATATAAGAGGCGTAACAGATGTGATTATTTCATTAGTTATACAAATATATAGAAGTGTAACAGAAGAAATAAGGGGCCGTTTAGTCGGAGAGAAATACTCCATTTTTCCAGAAAATTTTTCATATGAAAATGGAAAAACTGAAAACCCGTTTAGTCGCACTTTTTTCCAATAATTTTCAAAAAATATGCATTTCTCATTTTCCAATTTTTAATAGAAAAACTGAAAATAGCATTACACCCTTTTCACTTTTTTCATTTCCAAAATAATAAAACCCATTTCATCTCACACCACTCTTATCCGTTTACCCACCTCCATCCACCTTCCATCACCGCCACCTTCCATTGCCGCCCACCGTCTCCATCCACCGTCTCCGTCAATCCGAGGTATCTTTTTATCCTTATTCCAATCTTTGTCCATCTCTTATCTCGTACCAGATCTGCTTTTATGAATAATACTTTATTGTTCATTAATACATATTATCTAGCTATGAATAGATGTTATAATATATATTTTGGTCTTGGTATTTATTATTCAGACGTTAAGTAGATTTTTTTGGTCTAAAACAGTTCATACATTGATCTAAGTAGTTTAGGGGGTGTTTGGCAAAGCTTTTAAAAATAGCTTATTGACTATTCAGAACAATATAGGAGTTAGTGTTTGGATTGGCTTATCAGCTAACGGGGTGTTTGTTTCGTCTTATATAACCGGCTTATGGCTTATTTTGTTTTGAGCTTATGTTTCATAAGCTCGCTTTTTGTGGCTTACTTTGAATTTTTTTCGGCTTAGATAAGTTTAGTATGTCATAACAAGCTTATATAAGCCAAAAAATTTCAAACGAAACCACAAAAAGTGAGCTTATGACGCATAAGCCCAAAACAAAATAAGCCACAGGCCGGCTATATAAGCCGAAACAAACACCCCCTAAGCTAAAATTTTCTTTATATGATTAGTTTGGTCCAAAACAGCTTATTAGCTATACAGAACAATACATGGTACAATATTTGGACCAACTTGTCACCCAAGTTAAGCTAGAGTTTTTTTGTTATATATAACTAATTAGTCCAAAACAGCTTATTCAACTAAGGTATTTAATGGGGTGTTGGCAAAGCTTATTAGCTAAGCAGAATAATACGAGGTACTCCTCGAATTTGGAAAAAGTATTAATACACCAAACTAGTATTATCTTTGTATTTGTATGTATTCATTCATTTTTGTCAATTTTATGTAGATTTGTATTGGGGCTATCGATGGTACTCATGTAGCAGCATGGGCACCAACGTCGAAACAAAAGTCATTTCGAGGTAGAAAAGCGGTTCTTGTTACTCAAAATGTGTTGGCGATCTGCTCACATGACATGATGTTTACTTTTGTGTATACTGGTTGGGAAGGAACGGCTAATGACTCACGCGTGTTCTGTGACGCTATAATTAGACCTGAAAACAAGTTTCCTGTGCCTAAAGGCGGTAAGATTTGTTAAGCTCGTATCTTATATATTTTAAACTTGTTAAAAGTAGTCCTTTTGCCTTTATATATCATGACTCTTTTAAAGAAAATGTTTATTGACTAAGACTACTTTTGTGTAGATCATTTCTATGTTGTCGATAGTGGGTATCCAAATCTTAAAGGATTTTTGGCTCCTTATCGGGGTGAGCGGTATCATCGGTCTGATTGGCAACGTGGGGAAGGAGTTAGAGGTGTGAAGGGAAAAAAGGAACTCTTCAACTTTATGCATTCTTCCGCTCGAACGTCATAGAAACGAGCATTTGGTGTACTCAAAGCAAGATTTCATATTTTGAAAGATATACCAAGCTACCCGTTGAGACGTCAAATGTTGATTCCGCATGCATGTTGTGCATTACATAATTATATACGGATGGAAGATAGGGCCGATAATTTATTTACAATATATGGTCAAGATTATTTAGAAGTTCCAGGTGAAAGCTCTAGCGTGGTTCAAGAAGGTTTTGAAGGTTCGATTTGGATTTATGATAATATGGAAATGCGTCATGTTAGAGATTCAATTGCAGATAGCTTGTGGGATAAGTATACTAGTCGTCGTCGAGCGCAGCGGATGCAACCTTGATAGCATGATTTATGTATTAAATTTGTTTATGTTTTGTTTTAGGATTTGATACTTGTGTTTTTAAATCGGGATGTTATATGTGCTTGTACTAGTGTTAATTTCGAGTATATTGCAAATTAAATATATGCTTATGATTGTAGTTAGTTTCTATTAATTTTATTTGTATTTTATTTTATATTACTTTTATACTTGTATATAAAGATCCAATATGGAAATAAAAAGTAGATTATGAAAAGAAAAATGATTGGAAATAGTTTCAACTAAACAACTTTTCATTTAAAAAAAAGGAAAAATATAACTCAAACTAAACGGATTTTCAAATTTCTCAACTCTTCTCTAGAGAAGAAAAACCATTCCCTTCCCTAGAAATTTAGAAACGGAAAAACAGGAAAATTTCTCTCCAACTAAACGGCCCCTAAGTATTTCATAAAGATGTATCAGTCAATACAAGGTTGGAGATGAGACAAACCTCAGGTTTTGATTGCGGCTTTTTTCAGCTAATTGGTTTCCAAGCTCACTCCTCAGATCAGACACAGCATCGGCATCAACAGCCTGTGAAAGAAGGAACGCTATAAAAAGATAGGAACTCGATTTGGTTTTTTGGTTCCAACTTTTTTTTTAAAGATTGAAATGACATTGTTTTAGGTTTACAGTTTAGAAATTGAAAGAAGCCCAGACGAAGTGATTCTGAAACAGGTTTATTAACTTATGCAATAACCTTCAGACTCAGAAGTGGAATTTACCAGGCAATGTCCTGATGCTCCATCATCAAGCACAATCTCATACGACTGGTCAAGGACCTCATTTATCAAAGTTTGCTTCTGCGCCAAGCTACTCAGTCCTTGATTTATGACATGTTCCACATCCAAAGATAGCAACTACAAAGTGTTGTTCGTATATAACATATTAACATCTTTAGCGACAGAAGATAGCACTAAAATGACAATGTGTAATCTTACGGAAACTAAACCTAATGCTGTATTAATTTTTTTTTTGTACCTGCTGAAATATAGAGGGGTTCAACGTTTCGTTGAATTCAATGTTCATATCTTTTAAACCACTGCTAAAAGCTTTGTTGTTGTGAAGACGCCACCTCCACAGATCTGCATCCTCGATATATTCAAACAGCTTCCGAGAACATTCAAACTTATGTATACCAGATTCGTGACCTCTCAAATTGTTTCCATTTTCAAGAGCTGATAGTTTCTCCTTGAAATAATCATAGGCAATGGTAGCCCCACTCCTTCCCATATCTATCACTTTTGTCACATTCTCACCGGAAAACTCACCTTCATCAAGCATCTTTAGTGCAGTTTTATGATGATCTAATATTATCACTCTGGATGAATCAAAAGACGACCAAAGCAGCTCAGCAGATGTTTAAAAATACCAAAATGGGCAGGTAGGACAAGAATTAGGACAGGAATTGGGTTGAAACAAGTTTTTATGTGTACAGGTCAAAATGGGTGCTTGTTATGCTTCCCTGCATACATTTATGTCCAAATCTTAATTATTGTTAAGGCATTAAACATAACAATAAAATTTAAGACCTTAGATTCATTAACTTACAAGATAAAAACAATTTAGGAAGCTGTATAGTCGTAGGAATAACAAAAATACACTTTGGGCTACTTTCAGCCCATCGACCCATTTCCTTTTAAGCTAAATTTTTTATTTGACCCGCCAGGGATAAAACTAAATTGACACCTTCATAAATAAATGGGTTGAAAATGCTGCATACACATATAACACCTAGTATAGTAGGTCTATTTTCATTACAGGGCAGCTCCCCATCAGCTGCATAACGCCTCCACGACTTTGCACAGGGGGGAGGGAGATTCATAAACAATACGTAATAGCAAAAGGTAGAAGAGTACACTTAAAAGAGGAAACATAGTATATTTCTGAAACTCTTTTTAATCTATAGATATCCCAAATTTGTCGGACCCTATCACAGGCTAAAGTAACATGTATTTGAAGTTTGTGCTTTTCCTCTTATTCCAAGGGCATATGGGCTATAAGGTGTTAGCCAATGATATGTACACAGCCTAGTTTTCACAATTTTAGTATATATAAGGTGTACCAAGTATATCCTTCAAACAACGGTATGACGGGGATAAAGATAGAAAAAGAGCAAACTGGTCAACTTTGGGAGAGAGCTGCTGAACAAAACCCGGAGGTCCAACAAAATCAAGGAGATAAGCATCACCAATTTGATCAAGAGGAAGCTCTTCAACTCTGAACATATGATGATAATTGCATCTTAAAGAATGAAACAAAATTAAGATAATATATGAATTGAAGTCAAGGATAGTTAGTAAAGTATTTATTTCAATAACCACTTTTCTAACGAATTGCCTTACTCGCTTATCCTAATTTGAATATTTCATCACTAAAAATTATAAAAATCATCATCATTACCTTAAAGCAAAGCAATTTCCAGTAAATACCAGAGTTTCACTCTATTCTACTTTGGTCATTGGACTTTATAAATCCTTAATAAACACACCACTGCAGTTTTAGAATTATTATTCTTGGGACTTTTGCCTCGTAAAGCAGTTAAATATAGATGTACTTGACCTGTATCCATAAAGGTGGAAAGTTTTCGAGATGTAAACACTTAATGTTATAACTGTAGGCCTTTTGCTGACAGATTGGAAGTGTTTTGCTAAATAACGTAACTTCCACTTTTGCTAGAGTCGAAACTAACAATGCAACATCAACAATTCCGAGAAGTATATAATGAAACACAATTTGATCGCTTGCAAACAAATGTCGACAGTTAAATGAAACGATCTACTTTGCAAATCAGAAGCGAAAAGCCCCATCCGTACACGATAGGGGACCAAAGAGTTATTGAGAGAAAGATTACTTGATAGGGGAATAAACAGTGTTGGGAAAAAAGCGAGCCGGAAGCGAGGCAGCAGAGAAGTAAATATGAGCAGCCAAAGCAGCAAAAGCCCCATCCGGACACGGGTAATGATACATCACCGCTGTTTGCTTCAACGTTGCCATTCGGCCGCTGCTCCTAAAATCCAATTCACAATTACATAAATCACAATCAATCTTTTAACCCAGTAGTCGAAAAACATTCGATTAAATATCACATCTTCAAAACCATCAAATACAAATAATACAATTAGAGGGTATCTGGAAGTGCTAATATTTTCTGCTTAGTTTTAACTTTTTAGGCAGATAAGCAGTTCAAAGTGTTTGGGTCCAAAATAAGCAGTTTTCAAAAAGTGGTCATCTGGGATGCAACTAAATTAACTTGGAAATAAGCACTTCTACTACTAATCTGCTTATTATGGGTCAAAATAAGCACTTCTTGAAAAGTGCTTATTCGAGATGGTTACTTTAAGCATAAGCATAAACACCCTCTTAATTAAACATTACCTTGATTGAAGAAGAATAATAAGAAGAAGAGCTGTAATTAATGAAAGCCAAAAAAAAATAATTTTGAGAAAAAAAAAAGGGATTGTCTAACCAGTGCCCTTAGGGCACTGGTTAAGAAGGCTGAGGACCCACAAAAAAGTACCGAAAAAATAATTAAAAAACCCAAAGACCCACACTTTTTCAATAAAAAAATATTTTTTCAGTACCTTTTTGTGGATCCTCAGCCTTCTTAACCAGTGCCCTCAGGGCACTGGTTAGACAATCCCAAAAAAAAATTAGGGTTCCTTCTTTCTTGTGAAAGAAGAAAATAATAAACAAAAGGTTATGTTTCGCGGGAAATATGGTCAGACTTTTCACAAGTGATTTTAAGATTGAATGAACATAATGTTTGGTTCGGTTAACATAATGTTTTTGAAAAAAAATAATAATATAAATAGTAATAATAATAATAAATAATAATCTTTTATATATAAAAAAAATTACATCATTTAGTAATGATTTTATCAATTCATTTTTTATTTTTTTTTATAAAAATAATTGGGTCAATAGAAAAGCTCGATTTCGTCACGTAAGCAAAATCGTGTGATATGATTGGTTAATAAAAGTCAAAATTAAATTAATATTTGTCAAACTTTAATAAATTTGGTGGATAAATTTGGTTGATAAAAAAAGACATAAAAATATAAGTGTCAAATTTGTAAAATCAAAAACTTATAAAAAGAGGAGGTAATTAATAAAACTTTAATAGTTGAATTTTTAAAAATTATATTGAGTTAAGTGTAATATTATAAGACTACATATTTTTTAATAACTTTTGATTATAAACAAATGCCCCCTTATACTTTATACCCTTTATATTTTATATCTTAAAAATATAATGTAAATAACAAAATATAAGTTTACATAAGATTATAAGTATCAATTTTTTTTACTATATACGTTCAATAAAGACTCATTTATCTCATTTTTAAAAGTTTAACCTATGTGGACACGAGTTTACATTTTAAAGACGGCTAAATTACCGAAAACGGGAATATAATTATCAAATTGTAAGCACGGGTCATTTTAATATAAAAAATATATATGTGATTGTACTTATAACAATGACTCATGTAATTTTTTTTATTTATATAAAGATATCTAGAAAAATATTTTTAAAAAACTTTAAGGAGTATACTTTAATTTTATTAACGCTCATTATGTGCTATTAAATTTGCATCATGTGTACAACATAATATTAGTAGTGAAATTTAAATAACAACATCAACATCTTTGTCAGCTAAATAAATTAAATCTTGAGTTACATAACAGAAATTTTTACAAATATTTTACCAAATTCTAATGGATATTAATGCATAATGAAAAACTCGTGCATAATTATTAGTTGTACTTATATCACAATTTTCATGGACAAATTCTTATATGTGTATATACTGAACTAATATGTTAAAATAAATGTGATTAATGTGTAAACTTCGTGTGTGCACGAAACTTATAACTATATAATTATATGCAATTACCTTTAAAGACACAATATTCAATATTAATACATAATATATATTTTTTTTTGGTTAAAACCCGGTGCGTGCACGGGTATTATAACTAGTTTTATAGATACTATTTATTTTTTTAAACTAAATAATATATTATTAATAATTAATAATAAGGATAGAAGATAAATAGTGATATTTAACTTTTAAAAATCTAAAAATTCTAATATAACTCAATACCTTTCATCAAGTTTGCAGTTAATGTCTTTTCAATACCAAATCCAATTCAAGATGTCATACCAAAGAAGAGGCCCTAAACTCTTAATCAATTAGACCTCAAAGATTGTATCAAACACATATTAGTGTGATCTAGTCTCCTATGCTATAGCGTTGAATTTTTGTTTATGGTTGTTAGGCAAAGTTTGTCTTTCTGCTTATTTCATATTTTCATCACAAACAAGCCATTTTTCCTAGTTTCTCTACCTATGGTCTTGCCATCCTTAGTAATCTCACTACCCTCTTCAGAAAATATTACTTTTCACTTATTATCACATATGATCTTCCGAAAATATTACTTTTCATATTTCCTAGTTCCTCTACCTATGGTCTTTACCTATGATGTCCTCTTTCAATTTACTACCAAATGTAACATTACCTCTGTTGTATGCTTTGTACGGTGAGAATAGACTTCGATTTCCCGTCATGTGAATAGTGCATCCACTAACTTTGATCTATTCGCCAGGCTCCAAGTCAATTCCCAAGCATATCTCATTTGACGTATGAGCCATAAGACACATTTCGTCGTTGGGCTTTTTTCTCATCTTCCTCACCGCTATCACTCCAAGAACCGTCTACAAACGTCCTTTGGTTCTTGGTTCTCGGTGGCTTCGGACATTCTCCGATGAGATGATTTAGATCTCAAAGATCTAAAACACTTCTTGTCGCTTTTCCCTTTCTTGTCATCCCGATTCTTTTGAAATTACTTCTTTTCATCCCGAGGTTGTCTTACAAACCTACCTCTTCTTCTAGAGATCTTTTTAAATTCCTTAACCGCTAAGGCATACTCTTCGTCTTCACTTCCAGAAGTTGAGGTTTCCTCGTCACTAGACTCCTCCTTAGCTTTTAAAGCAAGATATCTCACTTTCTCTCCTTTTCCTTTAACTGTATCGGATCTTTCTTGATTATCATTTTGATGATCTTTCAAGTTTCCTATAAGTTCATCAAGTGATAATGTCGCCAAGTTTTTCAACTCTTCAATGGCAGTGACCTTTACTCTCCATATAAGATGTAGAGCCCTAAGAAACTTCCTAACATAATTATTGCTAGAGTGACCTTCATCAAGAGTTTTAAGACTAATGATAATAGTATTAAATCTAGAAAAAGCAGTATTTATAGTTTGATCTTTCGGAATGGAAAATTGTTCATATTGTTGAACAAGAAGATCAATCTTGTTCTCTTTGACTTGACTATTACCTTGATTGGTGACTAACAAAGTTTTTTACATTTCTTTTGCTATATCACACATAAAAATTCTTTCAAATTCCTTTTTCGGCAAAGCATTGTAAATCATCATTTTAGCCTCATTATTTTTGGCTAGTTTCTTTTTAAGATTATTACATTGTTTATCATAAGAACCTATTTCATCCTTTAGTTTTTGGTTTTCTTTCAGTCTGTTTAAAGTTACCCTCATTCCAATGATCAATATCTTTGGATTTCACATACGTTTCGAATATTGTTTTCCAATAGATAAAACAATCTCTTTCAAAAAGTGGTGGTCTTTGCATAGATTGCCCTTCTTGATATTTGTCGAAATCCATTGATTGATTCAAGTTTTAAAATACAATAAAAATCTTGATTAACGAAGCTTTGATAACAATTATGAAAAATTAGAATGGGGTTGAATAGTTTTACCATTTTTAACTCGTTATAATTTTTATTTTGAAAAACTTTGATTCGAGTTTCAATAAAATCAATCAATTGCAATATGAACACAATTATAACAATATTAAAGTAACAAACTATAAATACTACAATATAAAAAAATGAGGGATGGAAAGATCAAACCAAGACATCGAGATTTATAGTGGTTCGTTAACGAAGCTCCTCTTCGCCCTACTCCACTCCCCGAGTACCCAACTCGAGAGTTCTAAGCACTATGTCAACAAACTCCCTTCAGGCGAAGAAAACCATACAACATCGCTTATCACTATTTTTGACACTAAGCTAAATGTCGAGTACCAATCTAGCTAGTACCAATCTAACTCACGATCTACCCGATCTTCTCACAAATCACACAAGTAAAAAGATCTACCCGATCTTGACACAATCTACTCGAACTACCCGATCTACATACTATCAACACAAGTTACACAAGATCTACCCAATCTCTACACGATCACAGTAATCCACACCATCTAACTAAATATAATGACAAACAATTTGATGTATAAAAATATACAAGTACATAACAAGTGTTACGCGTGCACTAAACTAATACTACAACACTTTGTATCTTCTCGATACAATGTGTTCTTATCTTGCACTAGTAGAGGAATGAAGGTGATTACTTGGTTGGATGATTGGATCACTTTTAAACAAAAACAAACTAACTAAATGATAAAGGAATCAAGATTAGAAAGGATGTATTTTTAACTTAGAAAGTTATGTGCAAAAAATTGGTTGTAAGAGTGAATCTGACCCACTATTTATAGGCAAAGAAAAAACTAGCCATTACAGGCTACGTTACCGTTAAAGTCCAGATGGTACCGTTAAATTTAACGGTACCGTCCGGTTTAGCGATACGGTCCCAGACAAACACGCTTCAATTTTTGTATTTAGTGTGAAGGTTTATTTGGTGATGTTTGGAGATGTTTTGGGGGAAAAAATAGTTGTTGCAATTTTTAAACTTATTTTTCCAAATAAAACATTTCTATTTAATTCAAATAGTTTGTAAAATGTATTTTTGAAAAAATATTTTGTCACACTAAAAATGTGAAGTCTTTGAACAAAAATGTATTCCTTTGATCATTTGTCGAATTGTAATATTGTTTGTCCTTACGTCGAAATGAAATATTACGACTAAAAAACTTGTTTACGTTAATTTTGACGTAAGACGTTTTTACATTTTTTTATTATCAAAACGTAGATATCGCAAAATATAAATAATGTTTTTAGAGATTATTTGTATTAACAATAAGTTTTCTAAATTAATTTGACTAGTTGATGATTTTTTGGGGTTTTTTTTTCATATGGTCATTATGAATGATCACATGCATGCTAAGAGGTAAATTGGGTATGTAAATATGTAATGTTAAACCCTTTATATTTTGTTATGCATTAAAGAAATGCTAAGAGTTGTTAGTGATTCTTATTTAGGAATCAAGTGATGTTGGTGCTTGGCATTCTTGGTAGATAAGCAAGTAATTTGGGTATAACTTGTTATTGTATATGTTCGCGCCTTTTTTGATGCGTTTTTAAGGAATATGGTTGCAATGCTATGCATACCACGTATATAGGTCGTGTAATCTCGATTAAGGCATGGTATTTGGGTTTTAAGAAATGAAGAAGATTACATGCAAGGATAGTTTCTTGACTTTATTCTTTATGCATAACACTTTTTTGTAAACTCGATATATTGTATGCTTCGTGATGACTCCTAAGGCATGAGGATTGGCCATGCCTCGCGCTATTACTCTATTATACATTTACCGTGAGAAATGACACTGTATTAGAGGGCTCCTAAATGACGTCGCTTTGAGGTTTTCTTTTTTGATTGCCTTGACCTAGGAATGACGCAGTTTCGTGCGTTCTTCCAACTTAGGCCAAAAACGACGTTTTCTATGTGGCTTTCCTGATACATGTCTTAAAAACATTGTCACACTCCTATCTCTTTGATAATACGTGTGTATGTGTCCTCATTATCTACAAAATTTGGGTGCGTGTGACACAATGATTGTGAGATTGTGCATTTTGTGGTGGTCTTTTGATATTATTGCCTTAATTATCTTCGAAATCGAATTTGGGTGTGACACGGTGATGTGAGAGTGTAAGTGAGTGTGTACAATATTATGTGTTTTGTGGTGATTTATTGATGTTATCGCCTAACTCGGGATTGAAAGTAGAGGAAGATTATATATGCAGAGCTTCGATTGTATGGGTGTGGTTGTGGTATATATTTATTCGAAAATTTAAGTTTAGCTTGATCAATTTTACATATATTTAGTTGAGGGATGTTTATCTTTGTATAGTTTATGCTGTTTTTTTTTAATTATTCCGCTTTTGAAATGTTGTGTGTTGTTACTGGTTTTTTGTGTTTTTAGGTTGTTTCAGGATGGAATTGGTTTTTACAACATACATTGTAGGCCTAATTTGGATGCAGTTGTTGCTGTATTGTTATAGGCAACTTATTTTATGCAAAAATATAAGGCTATACAGTTTTTGTGTGTTTTGAAGGGCTTGGATGTGGTTATTACTTTATGATGTAGTATGCAGGTAGTTTTGAAAGTGTTTGAGATTTCCTGTGAATAGGTCGGTGAGGCGACAAGTAGTGGTATAGGTTGCCCGACTAAAGATACAAAAACATGTACTCAGTAACACACTAAAGATATAAAACATATACTCATTTGAGGTTAGTATTTGTGGCAAATGTTATGCCTGAATAGTTTGCTAATCCAGTATTGTGTCAATAAAGATGGCAATTTGACTTTCGAAATTTGTTAATGATATTTATGTTCTTCTGATATCCTTTGATTATGATACGTGGTTATGCCTGTTGGCTATACATGCTTTGTTTAATCTGTGGTAGTAATTGTGTTCCGATAAAGTCTGATATGTGTTCCTGATTTCCGTTTCTCTATGATGTCTATAAGTTGTAGTCATGGTTTCTAATTTCATTTCTAATAACAGGGGTTACTTGATGACCAAGGGGGCGGTGAATACAGAATATATCAAGGTATGGTAATCTAAGCCTGAACTTTGTTAACGTTGCATCTGGCACCGTGTAATAACTTCTTACAAGATTAGCAACTGATGCAACACATATGCGTTGTATTGTTTTTAACTTTTTTTGTCTTTTGCACCCAAGTATCGAAGAATCAGGATGAGAAAAATGGAAGAAATCGATTCGGCAGTTGCAGATAGTGCTTGAATGAGTGGTTTCTTTTCGAGTTATGGCTGTCCAGCTTCGTAGCCCAAGGGAACCATCAAGACTGCTAGTCTGCTCCACTAGCACATTGACAACGGATGATTGCTAGCAGAGGCTAACTGGATTTGTTAAGGTCTGAAATTTATTGCAATCGCGTATTTATGTTTTCCCTATGACATAGAGTTAAGGTTACCCCTATATGGATTGTGATTGAAACAAAGAAAATTTCTTTTTCTTTCTCTTTTTTTATAAGTAGATTTTACCTTCATGGTAGTTGTTGGTCCATTCATTCTTATACCTTAAAGTTGCCATTGATATTTTAGACCAGATGCCTTTACTTTATAACTGTTTTGGCCGATAGTTTTTTAGGCTATGATGATACGGTCACTTGGTGTAATAACCTAAAATCCGTTCCTAAAATTTGTTACAATATTGAACACTTGATACAAATATATCTAAGATGCAACTATATGTAATATGTAGGAAATACAAAAATAAAAATCCTAAACCTAAATACTAATAAAAAAAACGACTACATATGTATCTGTAGGTCCGGTTTTATTTAATTTTGTACACTACTAAGTCACTTTAAATTAGTTTAGATACATTTGAATATTGGAAAGAAGAACTAGTCTCCCCAATCTCTTAAATCTCGGCACACTTTCTGCTCTTATTCCCACCCATATTTAAAATTAAAAAAAAAATGTACCACTACTTCCAATCATTCACAATACCCTAAAACCTAAAAACTAAGAGAAATGGCAGCAAGGGATTTCTCCCAAGAATCCCAAGGGTACGAAAGGCAGCAGAAGTTTTGGTTTTGATCATGTGGGTTTGCTAAGGGTTGGATTTGTTCTTGTTTCATCTGTCTTAAATCGTTCCAAGGTATCATCACCTCTTTCATTCTTAATTTCAGTCGACTTACTCATGTGTTTAATCTGAATATATAACCTCTAAAACCTAATCGTGTATACTGTTAAACCTAATCTAATTGCTATCCGATTTATGTATAAAACGCAACATGGAATCTGGAAACGTAAAACGTGTTAAAACGTGTGATGAAGAGTAGTGTTAATGATCTTGTGTTTGGGTGTGTGTCTCGTGTCTAATGGTGTGTATGTCATGTAATCAGTTAGGTCTAAGCATTATTGGAATTAGGTATGCATCAATTAATTAAGGGTTGGGTTGTGTTATGTGTGGAACAAATATGGTTTTGGTCGAATGACAATAATTATAGAAACCTTAAACATATGTGTATGGTTAATTAAAGGTTTAGAACTTGGTTAAAATAGGACATATGTATTTGATCAGGTCTGGTTTAGTGATAGGTTTAGGGTCGAATCTAGTGTCTAACATTATGTATGTATATTGGTACATAAATCAGGTTAAAAAGTTTTTAAACATGCTATATAATGACTTAAAAAAAAGATTTCTGGAAATGGACAGTTTTGTATGTTGATTATGGGTGAGTTATAAAATAAGTTTCATAAATGTTGGAGTCTGGATTTTTGCTTGTAAAACCAGTTTTATGTCTTAATTATGTTTTAGAATTGGTTTGGATGAATTTGGAGTTGTATTGGTTGTGTTATGAATTTTATGAAATCGTGTGTCAAAGCTGAATTCTGATAACTTAATATCAGTTGTCGTTTTTAATTTTTCATTTTCAAACCAAAGGGAGTTAAGATCTCTCCTTTTACATGGTTGATAACTAAGATATTTGTGACATTCTGGAATTTTTGAGGCTTTTTTTGAAGTGTTAAAGTGGGTCAAATAAAAGTAAACTTTTGGGGTATACCTTCTGTACACTTTCTGTACAGGTTTGGAGAGATGAATTTTTAAACCATACTTAGGATTTGAAATAAAAAATGCAAAAATTTGTGAACTTACTTAACTGATATGGGAACACCTGGGAATTTTCTCAGAATTATTGGAGTTCTTTTGATGGGTCATTAAATTCGTATGAAACTGGTCCAGACTTAAATTAAAGAATGAAAGATACTATAAGTATGATAACAAGTATAAGACCTATAAAATTAAGAAAAGCTTATGAAATAAATACGTTTGTGATATGTGAATATATTTTCTATAGATATTGTGAAGTGGGAGAGATTGTGATTGCTTTGTGTGCTTAGCTCTCTTACACACACTTTGAGGTACAAATATTCCGTCCTTTTTCGGTAAGGGCATCCATTGGTGAGGTTACCCGTTATTGTTATTGATATCCGTTATGTTATCTGATTGATATCCGTTCTGTTATCTGATTGATATCCGTTTTGATATTCTTTTTGATATTTGATTTGCTATCTCATTTTGATGATATTTGATTTTGCTATCTCATTCTGTATTCGTTGGTTATCTGTTTGATATGATTCAATTCGGTATTTGATATGATATGCTTCAGTTTAGTACTTGATATAATCGATTTGATATGATTATGATTTGCTCTTGTATTGCCCAGCTTTTGTATATGTATTCCTAGCCATGAAGGTACCATGGCCATGTCATTGAGGCACCGGTGGCATGACACTATCTGGGGCGGTGTGATTAGTCCCCGGCGTTCCCATTTTGTATATGATATATAACACTTTGGACATTATGATTATCTCAGTATGTATGCTAGCCTTGAGCTAGTTTATGTACTACATTGTTTTGCAGGGAGTGTATGGATGCATCCTCGGGAATCTGTATCTGTATCTGGTGATTGGTCGGTGTGTGTTCCTATAACCCATCATATTCTGGTACATTGTGAGATACTACTCCATGTACAACTTATGAAATTGACGGTATATGATTTGTGATATGATTGTGATATGATTATTTAGCCTATTCATGTATCATGCTTAGGCAGTTTGGGCAATGCACTCCGATCCTATATTGATTGATTTTTGTTGTGCACTCTGAGTTAGTATCTGATTCATATGAGTTTTGTATTATGTTTCATCTGACATTCTCTCAGCAGGCTCTTTTCCGTTTCTTTGATTTGACATAATTTGATCCGTATTTCATTTGATTGTCTTATTATCAGTTATTTTTTATATTTGTTCACTGAGCGTTAACTCGGCTGCGTTTTCTTTTTCATGCGGCAGGTATTTAGCTGGGAGCAGGTCTATGGGATTCGAGAGTAGGAGAGGAAGACCTACCTTAGTGAACCCACTATCTTTTGATTTAGTATTTTGGACTATTTCATTTCAGTTGGTTGTTATGTTTTGGACCTTTTGGAAGTCATATGTTTTATGACTTTTTATGATTTTAATAAGAGACTTTCGTTTGCAT
Source organism: Chrysanthemum makinoi (assembly GCA_910596185.1). Classification (NCBI taxonomy): domain Eukaryota; kingdom Viridiplantae; phylum Streptophyta; class Magnoliopsida; order Asterales; family Asteraceae; genus Chrysanthemum; species Chrysanthemum makinoi. The sequence goes on from OU343218.1 coordinate 18,334,896, forward strand.
TTTTATTAGTATGTTTTGATATGACTCCATACTGTGACATTCGGAACCTTGTCGGGTTGGGGTGTTACAATTATGGTATCAGAGCCTAGGTTTCGTCCTGTAGAGCTTGGGCTATGACCTGTGAGGATTTGGGTAGACATTAGGCTTCCTTTTGCTATGCTCTCTTCCTTTCGTTATGATCCTTTCCTTCCACATTTGATCTTAAAATATTCTTGTCTTGTTTATTCGTTTGTTAATTGTTTAGATGGTGAATACGCGTAATGGTGGTTCAGATCCCGCCTTTGCTGTTGCGGTTGCCTGTGAAGTTGCAACACTGCTACCGGATCTCACCGTTCTTACAAATGAGATCCAACAAAACACGGCGAGTGGTTCAGGTGGTTCTAGTGGTGGTGCTTCACCTGTGACTATTCATACTTGGTTAGAGAGGTTTTGTAAGCAAAATCCTCAATCGTTCAGCTCTGCGACTACTCCAGTTGAGGCGGAGAACTGGATCGCACATACTGAGAAGATCTTTGATGTTCTGGGATGTGACGACTTGTTCAAAGCTCTAATTGCTAGCTATAAGTTTGAGGGTGACGCCCTCAGATGGTGGAAGGCATATAAGTTAGCCAAGGGTGGAGATGATTTTGTTGCTAATTTGTTATGGAATGATTTTCGTGATACTTAATTTCTTCAGTATTTTCCAAGGTCCGAGAAGGAGAAGTATGAGATAGAGCATCATTCGATTTATTAGTTGGAGAAGGAGACCAGTACTGAGTTCATGGAGAGGTTTCTTCATTTGGGCGGATTCTTGGGGACCAAGGGAGCAACCTAGGAAGAACAAGCTAGGACTTTCAAGTGGGCACTTCGGGATGATCTTCAGGATGGTATTGTGAATACCGAGTTTGATGATGTAGCACAGGTTGCTAACGCTGCTCGCAACATTGAGATCATGCAAGAGAGGGCTAGACAAGGTGTTAAGAGGAACTGTGACGGAGATCGTGTGCGACTAGTTCAGGGAGATAATCAGCGTGGGTATGATCAGAGGGACTACGATAGGCGCAGTTTTGATTGACGAGGGTCAGATAGATGAGCTGATGATTGGAGAGATGATAGAAGGGGTTTCAACAACCATAGGACGGGAAGAGATCAGGCTCAACAGTTCAACCATGGTACTAATCAGAGGCAGTATCTTGATCAAGCTACAACCCCACCTTGTGTCACCTGTGGGAAGCTTCACCTTGGCAGACCGTGCTACAAGATTTCAGGAGCATGTTTCAAATGTGGATCTACGGAGCATAAGATTCGAGACTGTCCCAAGAGGGCTGACAATGAGGATGAAGGCCAGCCAGATACTGAAGGGCGAGTGTTTGCTATGGCCAGGGACTAGGCAGCTAGCACTTTAGGTACCGTTATGGAAACTTCTTTTCATGTTTGATCGTACTATCTTTGGTTTTATTTGATACTGGTACAACACATACGGTAGTTTCTAATTTCTTTGCTAAATAAGTTAACATCCCTACTTCACTATTATTTTGTGAACCATTCATTCCTATGATGTATCTTGTGGTTATTATTCATTACATTTTGATAATAAAATCCGTTCTGCGAATTTGTTCTCTTAGAAATGTGTGATCTTTAAGTACATCATTTTCCATAATTCCCAATCTGATATGTCCTTTGTAATAACTCTCTTCACATGGTTCCGTAACCATTAGACCAAATCCGTGATGATTTGTCGTTAGCCAAAGAGCCTGAGATTGTCAGTCAGTTATCCTTATTTTTTTTTCATGATTCGGTACGTATTCGTTTTGACTTTCCTATTTCAATTTCGAGGACAAAATTTTTTTTAGAGGGGAAGAATTGTAATAACCTAAAATCCGTTCCTAAAATTCCTTATAATTTTGAACACTTGATACAAATATAATTTAAGATGCAACTATATGTAATATGTACGAAATACAAAAATACAAATCCTAAACCTAAGTACTAATAAAAAAAAACCACACATGTATCTATAGATCCGGTTTTATTTAATTTTGTACACTACTAAGTCACTTTAAAATTAGTCTAAATACATTTGAATGTTGGAAAGGAGAACTAGTCTCCCCAATCTCTTAAATCTCGGCACACCTTCTGCTCTTATTCCCACACATATTAAAAAAAAGTACCACTACTTCCACTCATTCACAAAACCCTAAAACCTAAAAACTAAGAGAAACGGCAGCAATGGATTTCTCCCAAGAATCCCAAGGGTACGAGAGGTAGCAAAAGTTTTGGTTTTCATTGTGTAGGTTTGCTAAGGGTTGGATTTGTTCTTGTTTCATATGTCTTAAATCGTTCCAAGGTATCATCACCTCTTTTATTCCTAATTCCAGTCGACTTACTCATGTGTTTAATCGGAATCTATAACCTCTAAAACCTAATCGTGTACAATGTTAAACGTAATCTAATTGCTATCCGATTTATATATAAAACGCAACATGGAATCTGGAAACCCAAAACCTGTTAAAACATGTGATATGAAGAGTAGTTTTAATGATCTTATGTTTGGGTGTGTGTCTCGTGTCTGCTGGTGTGTGTGTCGTGTAATCAGTTAGGTCTAAGCGTTATTGGAATAATGTATGCATCAATAAATTAAGGGTTGTGTCATGTGCAGAACAAATATGGTTTTGGTCAAATGATAATAATTATGGAAACCCTAAACATATGTGTATGGTTAATTAAAGGTTTAGAAACTGGTTAAAATGGGACATATGTATTTGATCAGGTCTCGTTCAGCGATAGGTTTAGGGTCGAATCTGGTGTCTAACATTATGTAGGTATATTGGTACATAAATCAGGTTAAAAAGGTTTTAAACATGCTATATAATGACTTAAAAAATATTTTTGGAAATGGACAATTTTGTATGTCGATTATGGGTGAGTTGTAAAATAAGTTTATAAGTGTTGAGTCTGGATTTTTGCTTGTAAAACTAGTTTTATGTCTTAATTAAGTTTTCCAATTTGTTAATACAAATAAACCGTAAAAACTTTTATTAATATTGAGCTATCTCTTTGTGTTTTGTTGATAACAAATATAATGTTATCATAAGTAAAATTATAAGGATACATGTTATTTTTGTAAAGCATTTACATATAGTCATTTAATACAAATTGTTGTAATAAATCCTTTGTTGTAATAGTTTATTAGGATGGGTAAAAACTACAACCCATGGAGCATATCCATAACCCATGGTATTGACCCATATCCATTTGACTAGATGCATTGCATCTATTAGATACATTGTATCTAATGAAATACCCATGGACCAACCCATAACCCATGACCCATGACCCATAACCAAAAAACTCATGGGCAAAGAGGAGCGTCCCACGGATCCCTGGTATTACACTAGACGGATCCCTTGAGGGAGGGATCCGTGGGATCCGTGCTACAGTGGTCTCCAGTCACCACATCACTCAAAAGGAAGGCCAAGTTCAGAGTCTCTAGCACCTCCACAGAGGATTCTTCCAAACAGGGGAGGAGTTCTGACATTCAAGGTAGAAGAGAATTTGGTCAGTGGCAAGGTGGTCAAGATTTTCAGAGCCCTTTTCTTAATGAAGAAGAAGAAGTTCAGATCACCAAACATGCAGAAGAATTACTTAGTACTCCTACATGCACTATCAGTACTATCCCAGTTAGTACTGATAGTGTTGTAGTTAGTACTCCTGGTGTTCTGCAATCAGTACTAAGTCCAATCATCCAAGTAGCTGCTGAATTACAACAAGCAACAACAACGACCACTCCACAAGTAGCTGCTGAAGACAGTGATGAAGAAGATAGAGAGAAACATGCAGTCTTAGGACTTTAGAGTTTGAAGAAATCAGTCCCCATCTCTCCAACTTACAAGAAGCCTCCTGTTCTGTATCTAAGAAAGAAAACCAAGTCAGCAGTAACCAAGCTTAAAGAAAAGGGAGTCACTATCAAAGAAGGAGGTGCTCCAGCATCACCAACCTCCTCAACTCAAAAGATAGATCCCAAAGACAAAGGCAAGGGGATTCTGGAAGAAGAACCAAAGAAGAAAAAAGTTGTCTATGGCTGAGATTGAAATGTTGAATGAAGAAGCAACAAGGAAGCTTGCAGCTGAATGGCATGAGAAAGAGTTGCAAAGAGAGGCTGAAGAGAAAGAAAAGAAAAAGATAGCTAAATTAGATGAAGACTGGCAAACATGGGATGACATGAGAGCCAAAGTAGAAGCAAATCAGGAAGTACAACAGAAGCTGCAACAATATAAGAATACAAGTGTTAATAAAGCAGCTCAGTTGTTCAGTGAGATCTTGGCCGAAGATAGAGTCAGCCTGCATAAAGAAAGGAAATTGAAAAGGCCTCAAGACCTCCAAACAAGAGTCAGCAAAAGATGTATCTCTGCAAGTACATTAAGTATCACGGAATAGACAGAAGAACATTGAAGCAGCTTAATCAGTTACATTGGGAAACATTTCAAATACTAGCTGACTTAACTCAAAGAAGATTTCTGGACTTCAAACCTATGCATGAACATGATTTTGTTGAAAGATCACAGCCAATTGGAAGCTACAAAAGACCATCAGAAAAAGGAGCTTCTTCAACTGCACCCAAAAGACTGAAAGCATATGAAGAGGAAGGTGGACTCACTGAAGAGGAACTCAATCAGATGATGTTAATTGAAGCCCCAGAAGAAGCACTATACTGAGAGTCCATCAATACCAGATACCCAATCATCAATTGGGATATCTACACTGAAGATGGAAAGAGACACTGGAGGATACACAGAGATGGTGGAAGAACAAGTGCCTATATGTACTCAGTATATTTATTTGCATTCGTTGATAGGGAGGATCTACTCAAGCTATGGGATTTAGTCAAGGAAAGGTTCAAGAACAGAGATCCAGATAATGATAAAGATCTGGAGTTACTATATGAGCTTCAAAATATCTTTGAACCTGATCCAGCAGGAGAGCAATGGAAGTTTCAACCTGGTGATGAAGCTCTCAGCTGGACCCTGATTGATTCTTGTGGACTGCACTTGGTCACTACATGCAATGGGACTGATATCTACATGCTGGTTGAAAGAACTTACCCACTTGCATTAGGAACTCTTCTACAAATGCTGACAGCAGGGCTAAGGATGGGTAATGTAGTTGACATGACTAAGGAGTTGCTGATAAAGATCTTTGACCAAGTCGAAAGACCTAGCAGAGGAAAGTGAGTTTGAAAGAATCCTCAAAGACTGAAGAAACTTGTGATTCTGAAACCCAATCACAGGTTTAGGGGAGGATTGTTGGGAAATTCTCTTTTGGGAGTTAATACTTATAGTAGTAAAGTTAGTACTGATAGTATCATTTGATAAGTATTAACTAGTTAGTACTGATAGTGGAAATGTTAGTACTGATAGTGTTAGAGTTTGTACTGATCTATGTTAGGAATGTCGTGTATGGTTTGTAACATCATATCTTCTATTCCAATAGAAGATATGATATACTTAATGCATAGTTATCTCTGTAAGGGATCTCCTTAGTGTATAAAAGGAGATCCTAGCTAGGTTAAACATATACCTATTCTCTAGCCGTCTTAAGAAAAGCTTCAAGGTTGTAAACCCTAGTACTAGGAGAGTACTTGTATTATTACTTAATAATATTGAAGCTGTTGGTGTTACATTGTGTTTACTTTAGTTTTCTAAAGTATATTCAAATAGATTCCGCATACTCGTGTGTATCTACAACAAAGTTTCTCATTGTTGTTTTGGAAACATCCAAGGCAACTAACACGTTTACAAGCTAAGTGTTCTAGATCCAAGTTTTGGGACTTTACAACTCCAATAGTTTCATCATTTCTTTTATTTATTTTGGAGTATGCTATTTAATGCTTGTGTTCTCATGATCACATGCCTTAAATCCATATCTAATCATTAGATTTTAATTCACATTTTGGTTCAAGCATTCATTACAATGCATTATTTTTCTATAAATAGGATTCCCAAAATGCTTGCATATTCATCAAATCCCATCTTCACAAACAAACATCATGTCACCCAAAAGATCTTTCAACATAGGTGAATCATCTAGAGTAAACAACCCCTTTCAAGAAATCCAAAACTTCGTCCTCCCACCTTCCAAAGTACCACCACCCAAATCTAGAAAAATTTCACGGATTAGCATCCGGCCTTGTTGCTTAGCAAAACCATCATTAAATAGTTCATCACCAACAACTCATTCACCACAAGATGCTTCCATTATAGCACCTCCTTCATCACCAAGAAGTACACCAACTTCATCATCCATCACATCACCACCTAAGATCACTTTTTTGGAACTCCTTAAGACTCCAACAAGATCTCAACAAACAAAGAAAAAAGAACTAGTCTTTTTGACACCTCCCATTTCCCCAAACACAATTTTCAAAGACCTTGAAACCTCACCACCTATAGCTCCCATTGTTTTATAAGAACATCTAGGTTCTTTTCCACCACCACTTCCAAACATTCCAGATTTTTTTTCAACTTTTCCACCACAACTTCCGCATCTCACAAATCAAAGTCACCTGAAAAACTTCCGCACTCATTACCCACATCACTTACATTGTGAACATTGCCAATCCACTAGGGATATTGCAATAGACATTAAGGAAGAAATGCGAGTCATACTCAACCTCATTCTTGATCGCATCAACATCATTACTCATAAAAGCCTCCATCCATAACCTTATGCAAGCATGGAAGGAATCATTTTTATTACCTTTAGTATTTTTTATTTTGAGTCATTTTTTAAGAACAAGTATTGTTCTTACTTTTACATTCTTGTATGTGGCATAAGTACCACTACATTTTGTTGTTTTATTACAAGGCCTTGTGTACATACCTTGGCTCCCAATCTTGATTCTCGTCAATTGCAAGATTATTTGTGCATGTTACTACTAACCCTTTCTTTGTAGGATTTCTTTTATTTTTCTCACTTGACGCCCCAATCTAGGGGGAGCTACCGTCAAGGGGGAGTAAGCGATACGTGGACTATTCTTCCACATTTTATTTCTTCGTTGGATTAACTTTTTGTTTCGACAAAGGGGGGGGGGGAGAAGAAGTAAAACTTAGGCTTTCAAAACATACATCTAATCTTAAGTTTTACTCATCATAACATTATATTTTGTCATCAACAAAAAGGGGGAGATTGTTAATACAAATAAACCGTAAAAACGTTTATTAATATTGAGCGATCTCTTTGTCTTTTGTTGATAAATAATGTTATCATAAGTAAAATTATAAGGATACATGTTATTTTTGTAAAGCATTTACATATAGTCATTTAATACAAATTGTTGTAATAAATCATTTGTTGTAATAGTTTATTAGGATGGGTAAAAACTACAACCCATGGAGCATATCTATAACCCATGGTATTGACCCATATCCATTTGACTACATGCATTGCATCTATTAGATACATTGTATCTAATGAAATACCCATGGACCAACCCATAACCCATGACCCATGACCCATAACCAAAAAACCCATGGGCAAAGAGGAGCGTCCCACGGATCCCTGGTATTACACTAGACGGATCCCTTGAGGGAGGGATCCGTGCTACGGTGGCAAGTTTTGCCTATAAATAGAGAGCCATTTCTTCATTTCTCCTCACCCCTCTTCTTACTAACTCTCTCATATACTCTTACTCTCTTCTAACAAAAGATCACTTGATCTAAAGAGTTGTTCTTCTTTCTTCTATTGTGATTCTCATATAGGTCCTTCTCTAAGGCGAGATCACGAGCTTACTACAAGTCATCCAAGCAAGGGGTCCTTGATTGATTTGTTCCTCCCTAAGATTTCTGTAGCAAAGATCTTGTACTTGATATTTCATATAGTTGTTGTGTAATAGTTGTGTTGGTTTGGTCCTCCGTGTTACGGACTCGGTATTTAGCTTTGTATCGGAAAAAGGTGTAAGCAACGTTGTGAAGGCTTCTCCGCCAAGTTGAAGGAGTTTGTTGACATAGTGCTTGAACTCTCGAGTAGGTGACTCGGGGAGTGGAGTAGGGCAAGGAAGGTGTCCTTGTAGCCGAACCACTATAAATCGGTTGTGTCATTTCTATCTCTTGCTTTGCTTTATTTACTTTCATTTCTCTTAGATCTATACTTTATCTTCATCCATACGATTTCATATAACATCGTAACATCGAATCTAAAGTTTATAGAAACTAATTTAAAATCAGCAAAACTATTCAACCCCCCCTTCTAGTTTTCCACACAATTGGTTTAGATGAATTTGGAGTTGTATTGGTTGTGTTTATGAATTTTGTGGAATCATGTGTCAAAGTTGAATTCTGAGAACTTAATATTAGTTTTCGTTTTTAATTTTTCATTTTCAAACAAGAGGGAGTTAGGAGATCTCCTTTTACAGGGTTGATAACTAAGATATTTTTGATTTTTTGGAATTTTTGGGGATTTTTCTGAAGTGCTAAATTGGTCTAATAAATATAAACTTTTGGGGTATGCCTTCTTTGCACTTTCTGTATAGGTTTGGAAAGATGAATTTTTATACCATACTTATGCTTTTAAATAAAATATGCAAAAAATTGTAAACTTACTTAACTTATATGGGAACAATTGGGAATTTTCTCAGAACTATTGGAGTTCTTTTGATGGGTCATTAAATTCATATAAAACAAGTCCAGACTTGAATTAAAGAATAAAAGATACTATAAGTATGATAACAAGTATAAGACCTATAAAATTAAGAAAAGCTTATGAAATAAATACGTTTGTGATATGTGAATATATTTTCTGTCGATATTGTGAAAAGGGAGAGATTGTGATTGCTTTGTGTGCTTAACTCTCTTGCACACACTTTGAGGTACAAATATTCCATCCTTTTTTAGTAAGGGCATCCATTGGTGTGGTTACCCGTTATTGCTATTGATATTCGTTTTGTTATCTGATTGATATATGTTTTGATATTCTTTTTGATATTTGATTTTCTATCTCATTCTTATGATATTTGATTTTGTTATCTCATTATTATATTTGTTGGTTGTCCGTTTGATATGATTCAATTCAGTATTTAATATGATATGCTTCAGTTCAGTATTTGATATGATTGATTTGATATGATTATGATTGCTCTTGTATTGCCCAGCTTTTGTATTTGTATTCCTAGCCATGGAGGTACCATGACCATGACATTGAGGCACCGGTGGCATGACACTATCTGGGGTGGTGTGATTAGTCTCTGGCTTTACCATTTTGTATATGATATATAACACTTTGGCCATTATGATTATCTGAGTATGTATGCTAGCCTTGAGCTAGTGTATGTACTACATTGTTTTGCAGAGTGCGTATGGATGTATCCTCGGGAATTTGTATCCGTATCTGGTGATTGGTTGGTGTGTGTTCCTACACCCCATCATGTTCTGGTACCTTGTGAGCTAGCTACTCCATGTACAACTTATGAAATTGACGGTATATGATTTGTGATATGATTATTTGGCCTATTCATGTATCATGCTTAGGCATTTTGGCCAATGCACTCTGATCCTATAGTGATTGATATTTTTGTGCACTCTGAGTCAGTATCTGATTCATATGCGTTTCGTATTCTATTTCATCTAACATTCTATCAACAGGCTCTTTTCCCTTTCTTTGATTTGACATAATTTGATCCATATTTTATTTGATTGTCTTATTATCAGTTATTGTTTATATTTGTTCACTGAGAGTTAGCTTAGCTGCGTTTCTTTTTCATACGACATGTATTAAGCTGGGAGCAGGGCTATGGGATTCGAGAGTAGGAGAGGAAGACCTACCTTAGTGAACCCTATTATTTGAACTTATGCATTTTAGACTATCTTTTGATTTAGCATTTTGGACTATTTCATTTTAGTTGGTTGTTATGTTTTGGACCTTTTGGGAGTCATATGTTTTGTGACTTTTTATGATTTTAATAAGAGACTTCCGCTTGCATTTTCATTAGTATGTTCCGATATGACTCCATACTGTGACATTCAGACCCTTGTCGGGTTGGGGTGTTACACTTGATGTTTTTAAATTTTTTTCATGGAAAACACTGGAAGGCATGAGATGCAACCATGTTTTGCAGCCAACACTAAATCTGAGTCAAAGCATAAAACTATTAAGGCATTGTTCGATTTTTATTTAAGTTATCCGTGATACGTTGAATGGTCATACTAAGGTTGGAATAAGAATGCTGGAAGAAATTGATATAGATTTTTCCTATGATGTTTGTGTGGAAAATTATGTAACTGGAAAACAAAAAATGTATCATTCATATTCTAAATAGAAAAACGAAAAATGTATTCGGTAATATAGCGGTTGATTCGGTAAACATACTCATGCTAGGTTCACATACAAGAGGGTTTTGCTTTGAAAAGGGGACGATATTCATGAATGACTTCCATAAATTTTCTAGCCCTATAGAAATTCGAATACCCTGTAATTTTATCATTGTTGTTTCATTTGGTAAAATGCATAACATTGATAACTTGAAGATTCAATATTGCCCGTATTTCATACATCTAATGCAGTACAACGAGGGGATATAAGTGTGTGTATCTGACGCACTGCAACTTCTGATGAATGGAGACTCTAAAAGCGGTTTGGAAAAAACACGTGGAAGAATTGTGAAAAAGTGATCCAGAGCAGGAAAATTGTATAAGTTAGTTTTCGGGCTACAAATGAAACTTTGATTTGTAGTCTTGCACTAAAGATAAATCTCCTTTTATTAGACTGTTCTTGCATGTCTAATTTGGATACTGGTTTCCTGGATATGATGATTCGCACACCTGTTGCGTCAGAATTTTGGTATTTATCCACTGCGATCTTTGAGCCACAATATATTTATCCTAATTCCGTTTACTTAGGAACTGTTCATTCTTTTGTTTAGACTATATAGGGTACGCCAAATAGCCATGCTTATGTTAGGGGTAAGGAAAACGGGGGAAAACGATACATAAGTTTTCAAGGCCGCTTGCAAGAAAAATAGTTAGTCGGTCTTTTTTCATGATTTAATTTTTTCTTACCCGCTCCCTAGAAACCATTTGTATCGATTTTTATCATTCTCTTTACCCCAATATTAGTGCACCGATTTTACTTATCGTGCATATTCTGAATAAGAAATGAATTTTGTCTTAGGTAACATGTCTTTTTATGCACAAATTTGTTAGCAACAGAAGGTTTTGCTCTAAAATGGCTGTGGGATTATGGAATATCTTTGCTTTATTTTCTTATACGCTCCACCTTCTAATTCTGTAATGACTTATGGATTTATTGGTGTGTTCATTAGGTCTAGTATATGAGTGTATTGCTTAACGTCGGACCACGTTAAAAGCACCAGCAAAACATAGGCTCAGGATTGGAGGGTAATCCAGTTGTATAGGTCAATTGCATTTAATATGGACGCAGTTTTCAGTCAAGATTGGATAAAAAGAATTTGTACGGATTTTTAGAAGTGTTTATGGAACTTTTTTTATTTACAAATTTTTGAGTGTATAATCATTTGTATGGTTGTTAAATGTAAAGTGTGTATTCCTTTTTTGTATATGTTATATATACACGAGTGTATGCAGTTGTGTCTTCTTTTTTTTGTTTATTGATATCAACTGAGGCAATGTGTTATATGTCAACATCGTTCGCTTACTTTATTTTTATCTGTCGATAATTTACAACATATATATGACTTAAATGTCTACGTCACATCTATATAATAATAGGATGAAGAAATAAATTGTTAGCCATAGTTGTTTGGTTTATTTAAGCAAATTTTCTATTTGGCATGTGCAATAAATACAATGAATTTTACTCCTCCACTGCATGGTTGATATTTTAAACTACGAGGCTTCCCTCAACCCGTGCGATGCCCGGTCTAGTGGTTGAGGGGTTATGTTTTTATCCATAATGTTGTATATGATGGTATTTAGATACCTATTAGAGAAGTTACATTGTATTTAGTATTTAGATGGCTAATAATGTTATTATTACTTTAGTTTATATTATTTTAGTGGAAGCTATATTTAGATGCCTAATAATGTTACAAATTTATAGCAAAAGACAAATATTTCTATAATAAGCAATTTATGATGTCTGAAGTTTAAGCATTGCTATTTAGGGAATTGTCCTAAATACATTATAAGGTAGTATATATATCTAACACGTACATTTGAAATTTCAACATATGTACGATCATCACAAACATTTAACAATTTCCGCTAATCAACCTATATATACATTTTACGTGTGAAAAAATAATAAAAGCCAACTACTGCCCCCTTCGGTACGTATGTAAAGTTGATTACTTGATTCAATCTTGGTAATTTATTCAGTACACAAAAGATAAGATATGTTTATCTCTAAACTATAATGAGAAAGCTAGTTAATTAAACTATAATTAGATAACCCATATCAATAACTTAAGCCATGCATGATACATTTGAGAAGATGAAACTACTATATATTTATGTGTCATTAAAGGTTACATTTAGCTTTTTTTTTACCATTCTATTCAGGCCCTTCTTGCCAATAAATGAGAATTAATTGAATACAAAGATATGATCAAATAATCTGCTAAGCATCGGGAATCCAAATGAAATAATTGAAGCCTGAGGACTATCATCATCAATGGTGGACAATAGCAGGGAGAGACGATCACTGAGGCCATCGACCTCTTTGTGCAAGCTACTAACGTAGTTCCAAGTCTATTGTAATACTTTTGAAGTTGATGCCTACACCAAAACAATACATACTATCAGAATTCAGAACCCGTATAATACACGGGTTTTAAGCAAAAAATTTAGTTTCATGTAGATCAAGTTAAACATCCAGTTGGTTCCATATCTTAAACAATGCTCTTTCTCTTTTTGTTTGAGCTCTTCTTGTGGTTTGATGTAAATAGTGTTGGATGCATATCTTCCGCGGCTACCAAAATAACCTATTACCCATTCTGGCTGACCCATCAAATACTTCACATCTATTATGAAGTGTCAAGGTTGCATGCAAACCTTCTTGTTCATGTGATGAATGTTGATTTATAGGAACCCCGTATATCAAGACCATTTCACGCTACAAATGAGCAGGTAAACAACACTTAATAGTCATTATGAAAAGCTACAAAAATACCATTTAGAATTCAGGTTGAGAAAAGTGCACATTTGACAAAGAACCTGCGACTTAGAAAAGGATAATTGTTACCTAAACAACTTATTTGTATTTAAACATGTATATTTAGTTACATTGAAAGCCTTTATATTGATAACACAACATACATATACCCATGCTGTTATGGCAGCCATTGGTCTAAAATAGCAAAACAAATATTAGTCAAGTTTGATAGGTTATCGGTACAAACTTACTGAAATCAGAAATTGTATGCATGTGCATAGTTGTTAATAACGTAAATGGCGAGATGAGTGATATATATAGTTCTCTTAGAAAAATAAGTTAAAATACTCAACTCCCTAACCTAGTGAATATCTAATAGTGGTTAAAACAGTAACAGGTTGAACAGTCGAAAGTCACCCAACATGTATTCAAAATGCATAAAACGTGAAGTTATTATGTAAAATTAAACTTTCATTGTGATACTATTTACTTATATAACAATGTATGGGACACATGAGGGTGTTAATTTTTGTATAACCAATGGCTTCATCAAAATTTTGAATCACGTCAATATATCAAGCAGCAAAAAAATCCACTCTGAAGATAATATTTCAACTACGATAAACATACATATGAGATTAAATGCAAAAACATCTTCATCTCCGTGTTGAGGCTCCAACAGAGAAAAATCCACAGTGCGTGAGTCAACTCGTTCAGGTGTCCCCGTTTTTAGCCGATCAGTTTCAAATCCAAGTGATTGCAAGTTTTCAGTGAGACCATGCGAAGCTGATTCGCCAGCTCTACCTGCAGGCATAGAAGTTCTTCCAACCCAAACTTTTCCACTCATGAAAGTGCCAGCAGTAAGTACTACAGATTGTGAATAAAAGTCCATCCCGAAAAATGTGCGAACACCTTTGACATCATCATTTGTTCCTAGTAAGAGATCTGTTACCATCGCCTCCCTTATATATATATATATCTTCATATCTCCCAAGTTATGTCTTCATCATGTCTACACTTCAAAAAATAAGATCAGTAAAGTTAACAAACACATTGGATGAATAATTGTAAACAAAATTCATACTTTATTATCCTATTTATGACTTTGGACGATAACATACTTAGTGCTTCAAAGACAAGCCTGCATAAGATATAGAAAAAGCATATCAAATGCATAAACATATATAGCATCTTTGTTGGTGACTTATATTCATTATTCATGTAATATGCTAAAGTCTAACAGATGAATAAAAAAAATATAGGGCACCAATGGGCTTACGAATAAATGAAACTTGAGCATAAACCTCATCATCCTCTGTAAAACAATATCTGCACCAAATGAAAAATAATATCAAAACTATCCAAAATGGTCTTTTATTCTCCATGGTGTGGAAAGTTTAAGAAATGCATGTGTTATTTATAGGCTTCTTAAGATGAATATGAAGTGTTGCAACAACTAAATGCATTGTTTCTTTGTATACCTCCAAGTAATGATCACAATGTAACTTCAAGTCTCTTCGTATACCTCCGATTAATGATCATACATGAATGTTGTAGCTTTCAAAGAACACTTCATATTCACATTCATTTCATTACATTCAATTGAGAATTTTTGTGGAGCATTGGCATGTTTGTACCGTACATGATGTAGTTATTTAGGTATGCATAGACATGTATGTACCGTACTTTTGGTTGTGCACAACCCCCCTTGCGCATTAAATTAAAGGGGATAAGCTTTAAGTAGTATAGATTCATAATAGCATTAAAATGAAACAAAATCAATAAATAGCAAACTTCAACAAATCTGTTAGACAAAAATAGTGTATCGATCTTATTAGTTTATACCAGAAATTGATCAGAACATATATTAAACTTAACTGGCTTCACCGCAACACGCGACAACCAAATTACCCGTTTATAACATTAAGGAATAATGTATTTCATCATAAATATATGTTTTGCATTCAAGTCTATTACATAAGAACATAACCATCAGCCACATAACCATCCACAATAATAATGATGAATTTAATACGATTCTTGATTAATGATATGTTATTATGTAGATCAAGCCACACAATTAATGACTTTCATCTAGAGAAGAAACCTGAGGGGAATCAGAGTTGGAAGGTAGTGGAGAAAGTTCATGGTTCCTATCATCCATCTTATTTGGCGAGCATTGAAACTTACACAAACAAAGGAAGTAACTTATACATATGGCTTTTGCATTCCAACCATGGTTTTTAATGCATTTATATTCACATCTATTCAAGTCACATCCAATCATCTTAAATTTTTCGTGACATATTGCTTCCACCACGGGCAACTCTATACCTGCAAGTATACATTTTTTTCGTTAGTTAAAAAAGATTGCACATTTTATTTTGAAACTGAGCAACACATTCTTAAAAACTATTTCCTCTTTTCACGAGCAATAATAATATTTGTTGTTTTTTTTTCAATAAATATAAGAAAGAAACCGAAAAAGATTGTATACAAATAGCGAAAAAATGTCTAAATAAAAATCGAGCGTGTCTCAAAATTTTGTCATATAGCCTCTAATCAAGATTTATTAAAATAGCAACTAACGTGCGAGCATGAGGAATAGAACAATTGTGGTGGATAACAAGCACTTTGTCATGTTGAGTTGTGTTTTGTGTTGTTTATGTAGTTCTTTGATATGATTATAAATAAGAGATGAATTTACAGCTTTTATTTATAACTATTTCAAAAAAGTTAACAAGGATTATGATGGAATTTATCTATATTATATTTATCAAATGCATTTATCACCTTCATTATATTATATTATATAGTTTTTATTTATGTGTCAAAGAATCATTAATACTTACATTTATTACATGAGACTTTATTTTTAAAGATATAAAAATGGAGTTATCACATTCATTATATTATATTATATAATTTTTATTTATATGTCAAATAATCATTAATACTTACATTTATTACATGAAACTCAGTTTTTTAAGATATACGAGTCATTCAGACCCGTGCTACGCACAATGGTTTGATCTAATTGTTGTTCTCGTAATTTGTGGAACTATTTTTTATGAAAATGTTAAAATCGAGATGTTCAGTAAAAGTGTCAGTTATATGTTTGAACGTTCATATGTTCACGTGGTGTTAATAACAGAGTTAATGTTATGCATTTCCGACCCGTTCTACGCTCATCGGTTTGATCTAATTGTTGTTATTGTAATTTCCAGCACTAATTTTTTGGAAATGTATAGAATCGAGATGTTGAGTTAAAGCGTAAGTCACGTGGTTAATAATAGAGTTACTGTTATGCATTGGGTACTTGAAGGGCATTTTATGGAAAAAAAATTATAAATTAGAGGGTTTGTTTATATATTTTATTGCTTATTATTGTTTGTAGCAAGATTGCCTAAATGTTTGTATTAGAAGATTTGTATTATTCATAATATGTAATGTATTGTGATTTTTTTTGGTAGTTTGTTCAATAAGTTTGTAACTTTAGTTTGTTAGCATGCGTGAAAAATGTTGGCGTTGTTATCTCGTCACCTTTATTTGGGGTTCAATTAAGTTTGTCGTGATGGTATGACATATTGTAATGTATTGGGATTTTCTTTTTGTTTATTTGTTCAATAAGTTCATAACTTTGGTTTGTTAGCTTCGGAAGAAAATTGTTGGCTTAGTTATTTCATCACATTTAATTGTGGTTGAGTGAAACTCTTAATATGGTTTTCAGATTTTATAGTATTTAACACCAAGTGATGGATTGTAAGGCGTTCGTGATAGTATTAAATATTGTGCGTTACACACAGTTTTGTTAATTTTTGTTCTGAGTTAAGGTAATTTTTTTTTGTGATTGAGGGTATATGATGAGTGTGTAAAAACTCATCATTTTAGGTCAAATCTGGACTGCTAATCATCTAAAAACACTCCGAAATGCATCAAAATACTAAAAATATCTCAAAATTGTGTTTTATATGTTTCAGATGCAAAATTATCGAAAACAAATGAAAAACAAACAAAGTTTGCATAATTGGCAGTTTCAGTCCCCCATCTTTCAAAAATGTCAAAACAAGTCCCCGGGAATTTCAAAAGTGGAAAATATTATTTATGGCCCTTGGTTAATAAAGTTTGTCATTTATGGTCCTTATAAGAATTTTTGGAAAATTACAGCTTTGGTCCCTGGAGTTTCAAATTTTACACGTTTGGCCCTTGAAATTTCATTTGGCTTCATAACTAATCCTAAGTCCCATTTATCTACAAACCCAATGTAAGCTTAAACTCAACCCACCCAAGCCCAATCCTATACCCGGTCCAAGTCAACCCACCCACGACCCAGTCACATTTTTCCCTCCATTTTCCTTTTCTCATCTTCTTCTTTTCCCAAAACCCAGAAACCTAATCTAGCCTTTACCCAGAATCACTCAACTCCAGGACACTCAACCCTAATCCCAATCTATTACCCAGTCAATCCCAACTCCCAAACCCACTACTCCTCTTCCCCATTGCCACTGTGGCAATCCAAGAATAAAAGTCCCCAACAGATGGCTCAGATTGTTTCTAATGTACACCTAATTGATGGACGGCTTGGATTGAAAGGAAAGAAGCACAAGTTTGCCTTTGCTTGGTTCATCTCACAAAGAAAGCACAATCAGGAAGAAAGAGAAGAAGACACTTTTATTTTCTTGTATAAATAGACATATGGGAAAAATGTAAAAGTTTGTCTAGAAATCTTGTTCTAGTCCCAATTTTAAATTCCTTTGTCATTTACTTTTATTGTAACCTTTAATTTCCAGTTAATGCAATTTCCAGTTCTGTTTTAAATTCAAGTGTTGCAGCTTAATTTTTTTTGGTTCAAGTAACTTGCTATTTTCATATTTTGAGGTTTGTAGAATTTGATTTACAGTCACTTTAGAAATCAGTTGTGTGATTCAAAGTAGGACATCTTAAGTTCCCTCATATTTTTTTAAGTCACTGCCTAAAGGTGTGTTTGGTTCAGGCTTTTAACCGGTGAAACTAGTATCTTTTACCTGTTTGACTTCCCAAGTCAAACTCTTTTTAGATGCCTTAGGTGAGTTACAAAGAGTAGAGAACGTTTCCATAAGTTTTGGACATGTCTGGGTGATAAAAGAAAAAATAAGTTTTTTTTTGTCTTTCCGAAGCTGCACAGGACAGCAGCTTATGTCACGTTCTTGGGCATTTTTCTTGGTCTATTTGATATTGAAATCGTGTTAATTTGGTTGTTATTAAGCCCCTGCATGCCCAACTTACTCTAGTGTCAGTTTCTAGCTTTCAAGTCACCTCTAGCTTAGCTTAAATTAGAGTTGAAAACTGCCTTTTTGTAATTTATGTCTGTTCTGTCTCAGTCAAAATGTGGGCAACACCAGCTGTAAATAGCTTGTTTTTAAGCTGTCTCAAGCTCCTTTTCTGGCCCAAATCAGTTTATTTTGAATCTTGGTTATCCTAACTTGAATTTGGTACAGCTTATCTTTGCTTAGGAAGGCTTTTTGTAGCTTAAAATTAAGCTTAAAAAAGCCTCAGCAGGTTGTTTTAGGACTGCACCACAGCAGGCTTCTCTCTTTTTTAGTGCTTATTAGGTGTCACTTTTAGCTTATTTAATTTTATTTAGTGATCATTAGTTAATGCTAGAATAAGATTGATCAAAGTTAGCTTATTAGGTGCTTAGTTGTAGTCTTTAAGTGCTTATTCTTCATTTTCCTAGTTTAGGATTGCCCCCATTGTAGCTTGATTCTGTTTTTAAAATTGTGATTCGATTATCATTTGCTTATTCATCAATCTGTCTTAGCTTAGGATTTCCCTTAGTTTAGTAACTTTGCCAACTGCTTTCCCTTTTGTTTCCGCGTTTCCTTGGCTTATCATTGAATATTTTTGCTTAAGCTTGGCTGTTTTTCTTGTTTATGTTGTACTTAAAGTGGCTAAAGGAGTGTTTGTTTTAGAGACTGTCCAAAACAGCAGTCTTTAAGCTGTTATATCAGCTTATTAAGAAGCTTCCAAGAGTAAAATTTTCGCAAAAAGTCTTATTTTGGATTGCCCCTTTAAGTTGCAAAAAGAAAATTTTCAAAATAAAAAATAGTGAATAAAAAGGCGCAGAGGTGGGATTCGACCCCCTGACCTCTTGCACACGACCACACACCACACGCCCCAAACCAACTAACCTTGGGACTTTTTATGGTTTTATTTTGCACAACTAATCTTTTAAAGGCATTTCTCAGTTTAATACTACTTAGCTTATTTCATTTTTTAACAGCTTATTTCATTAAGCACTAGTGTAGTTTTTTATTTTTCATAGATTCAGTAATATTAGAAGTATCTTTAGTGAATTTTTCAGATTTTTCTAAATTTGTTTAGTATTTTTTATCATTTAATTAGTATAAATCCGTTTTTAATTCATATTAAATAATTTAAAATTCAAAAAAATACCCGTTTTTTTTTCCTAAAAATATTTTTTGTCATGTAGAATGTAGGAAAATTGATTTTGCACGTGTAGGACTTAATTTTCTTATTTTTCTCTTTTGAAGCTCGGGATTAGCCCGGGTTTTCACGTTTTTTAGTTTTAGCACCTTAGGATGTAATTTAGCTTTGCTTTATTGTTTCTTAGGCTTAGTAGTAGTCTATTTAGTGTTTACTTTGTTTTACATGCTTTATTTTTCCGTTCTTTATTTTGTAGAATCCGTAATCGCAATTCCAAAAATTCGTTTAACCATTCAAGTCCTTATCACAAAACTCAACGACACCGTCAATTTCACACCTCGTTGGGACACGACCCGGGGAAATCACTTTCCCGGTATCACTTTTATCACTTTCGTGAGCTTTGGCACGTTAACCCTTTTCCTAAAAGGTTGATTTGTCGAATTTCACGATTAATTTGATATATTGATATTGTGTTTGTTTTTCACCACTCACTTTACACGAATCAAATTTTGGCGCCGCTGCCGGGGAGGTGTGTTGCGACAATATCGTGGTTTTTGCGATTAGTGACTTGAAGATCCTTCCTCGTGAAGTAACGTTTTTCATAAAATCCAAAAATACAAAAATATTTTTCTCGTTCCTCTTATCCATATAATTCTATTTCTCTTACCCTCTTTTGCCGTTTAATTCTATCCTTCGTATCCTCTCGATCACTCAATTCTATTTCTTTAACCCTCTACATGTTTAATTCTCATGGCGACGTTCGATTATCGTTGTTGTTTCCATTGCAAAGGCCGTATGGAAGAGGATCAAGATTATTGTCTCAATTACGAATGTGTATGTAAGCGGTGTGGTAGGGCTGGTGCAAGCAAATATTGCTATTGGTGCGAATTATCCGATAAAAACTCTCTCGATGATTCTCCAAGTTTTTCTGACCACCCGCCACAACCCGAGATTTGTTCTATTGTTTCTGAGCCTAAACCGTCTAGATTTGATCCAAATCTTTCGCGATTTACGGTTAAGGTTAAGAGAAAAGAGCAAGAACCGGAGACCAAAACGGAAGTGGTGGAAATTTCTAGCTCTGAGAGCACACCACTTGTCCCACCTCCGGAATCTTCAAAACCTTTTTCGGACGATTTTATGAACATTGTTCAAAATTGCTTAAATGAATTTCGTCAAATTTCAACTTCGGGAAATACCGTTTTACCTAACATTTGTGATGTTGTTGAGCCCTCGATTCCTACTCCCGTACCCGATATATCTTCGTTCGATCAAGAGTATTGCTACGGTTGTGGAGACTTGTTACCACAAGGTTTTCGTTGTTACAAATGTATGTGCGAGTGGTGTGGAAACTATCTTGTCAATGGATGTTGTTCGATTTGTGCCGAGAATTCATTCACTTATGATTCTAACCCGAACTCTTTCAATTATCCTCAAAACAATTTCAACTACCCTCCACAAAATTAATATGAACCACAACCGTACTATCAAGATTTGAATGATCAATCGTCGTTTCAAACTTTCTCTCCACCAAATCCTCAAGAACTTATCCCAAGTCTTCTAGATGCATTAGAGGATTTAAAAGGATTGGTTAATAAACATGCCCAAGAAGAGTCTCGTCCGAAAACGTATGAAGAACTTCTTACCGAGGAACAAGCAGCTCGCAATGAAAGATTACTAGCTAATGTGCGAGCTGCTCAACAACGTATCCTATTCAACGAAGCTTGCCGTCTCGATGACGAGGATGAGGAAGATTGGGAGATGACAAAGGACAAGGTGCATATCTCAAGCCCACAAAGTACCGCGCATGTCCACTCTCCGCCCTCAGAGTGCCTATCTACCATAGAACCTTCGGATAACCTTTTAATGGGGGACGAGCATCTTAGCACTATTCCGGAAATGGAATCGTCTTGTGTTGAGAACCTTGTCCCAAACCCAAGTGAATCCGAGGTTATTTCTGGTGATATGTGTGATGACCCTCTCGATGATGATTCTTCTCCCACCCCGAAAGAACCTGTTGAGGTGATCTCCGAGTCAAAATGACTATACGCCGCTTGATGATTCTTTATCGTGTGGAGACATCGAGTATGTGGAGGAAATTCCTTCTGAGCTCGTCAGCTTGGAAGAAGTGAGAGATTTTGATCCCGATGATCTTGATATGGACACTGATTTTGAAACGGATGATGAAGATATTCTTGTTGTGTTCGAGAAGCCTTTTGCTACGACATTCACTAATCCTCTGTTTGACTTCGATTCTGAATTCACTTTAGTTTCGGATAATCCAATCTTTGACATTCAGAATGAGGATAGTGACTTGTACCTCGTTATATCTCCATCTTTTCCCGAAGAAAAGAATAGTGGCAATCCCACTTCGACGTTAGACCTTCTCGAGGAGTTCACTGATGAACTCGCTCTCGTTGATCATTCTCCACCGGGAGATGATGATGCTCACTTCGACTTTGAAGCCGACCTTACCGAATTGGAAAATCTTCTTTACAATTGGTCTTCTGATAATTCGTCGAGTGACACTCTTATAGAAGAGGTCGACTTTATTTCTTCGGATGACTCGATACCTTCGGGTTTTCAGAGTGACGATTATGGCTTAGGTCCATCATCCACTCGTCCGCCTGCTAAACCGCCGGATGATGGAACCTCTTCTGAGCCCGATACGGATGTTTTCATTGCTTCAGTGGTGGATAAGATTTCTGAACATTCCGTCAATGTTCCTCAATCTAATCTTTTACCCACCCAACCCACCCGTTGTCATGAGATTGACACTTTGCCTTCTCCTCCCATTTCTTCTCCATGTCTTAACTCTTACGGGAGTGAAGATACCATCTTTGATCCCGGCATTTCTCTTTCTTTTGAGCCGGTTATATCTCATCGGAGTGGAACTTTCAGCACATTCAATATCTATCCAAACCATTTGAATGAAAGTCCGATGGAGATTTTCTCTTCCACTTGCTTCCCCAAGGACCAATGAATTCGGGGTCGAGTCAAGCTAGCGACTCGGTTAACAAAAACAGTAGCATAACATGGGTTTTCACCCGTGTGTACCACCCTAGTGTGGGGGAGTTGCCCCCCGCTGTTGTATATAAGTTTTCTAAAAAAAAAAAAAAAAAATCAAATAATGGCCGTAGTATTTCCCTTTTACGTTCTATGTTTCGGCATAACCGCCGGTACTTTGAATATTGAGGGCAATATTCATTTCTAGTGTGGGGGGGAATTCTCACGAATTTTATCATGTAAATATACCACCTAAATTTTTGGCGAAAATTTTTTTATGGTTATCAGTCCGCCATGTCTAATAAACAAAAGGATTGGCTAATCCAGGAGCAAACGGCTCTTGGTAAAGATATCTCAAATCCGTTGACGGCTTGCAATTTGCCCAAAATTGTATGGTGTTCAGCTCACCATATCTTTAATTAGTGAAGAGTTGGCTAGCCCGCAAGTTTATGGCTTGTGGTAAAGGCAGTTGGAAAACCATAATTGGTAATCGACTCACCAAAGATATTTTATCTAAGAGTTGGCTAGTCCAGAAGCAAACGGCTTCCGGTAAAGACAAATCAAATCCGTTGGAAGCTGGTGATTTGCTCAAAATCATATGGTTATCAGTGTACCATAGTTCTTACTTGAACTGAAACATTTGGCTACTCCAGAAGTAATGGCTTTTGGTAAAGAGATTCAAATCCATTAAGTTTTCTCAAAAGATTGCTAGGGACTAGCAATGGTTTAGTGTGGGGGATTGATGAGTGTGTAAAAACTCATCATTTTAGGTCAAATCTGGACTGCTAATCATCTAAAAACACTCCGAAATGCATCAAAATACTGAAAATATCTCAAAATTGTGTTTTATATGTTTCAGATGCAAAATTATTGAAAACAAATGAAAAACAAACAAAGTTTGCATAATTGGCAGTTTCAGTCCCCCATCTTTCAAAAATGTCAAAACAAGTCCCCGGGAATTTCAAAAGTGGAAAATATTATTTATGGCCCTTGGTTAATAAAGTTTGTCATTTATGGTCCTTATAAGAATTTTTGGAAAATTACAGCTTTGGTCCCTGGAGTTTCAAATTTTACACGTTTGGCCCTTGAAATTTCATTTGGCTTCATAACTAATCCTAAGTCCCATTTATCTACAAACCCAATGTAAGCTTAAACTCAACCCACCCAAGCCCAATCCTATACCCGGTCCAAGTCAACCCACCCACGACCCAGTCACATTTTTCCCTCCATTTTCCTTTTCTCATCTTCTTCTTTTCCCAAAACCCAGAAACCTAATCTAGCCTTTACCCAGAATCACTCAACTCCAGGACACTCAACCCTAATCCCAATCTATTACCCAGTCAATCCCAACTCCCAAACCCACTACTCCTCTTCCCCATTGCCACTGTGGCAATCCAAGAATAAAAGTCCCCAACAGATGGCTCAGATTGTTTCTAATGTACACCTAATTGATGGACGGCTTGGATTGAAAGGAAAGAAGCACAAGTTTGCCTTTGCTTGGTTCATCTCACAAAAAAAGCACAATCAGGAAGAAAGAGAAGAAGACACTTTTATTTTCTTGTATAAATAGGCATATGGGAAAAATGTAAAAGTTTGTCTAGAAATCTTGTTCTAGTCCCAATTTTAAATTCCTTTGTCATTTACTTTTATTGTAACCTTTAATTTCCAGTTAATGCAATTTCCAGTTCTGTTTTAAATTCTAGTGTTGCAGCTTATTTTTGGTTCAAGTAACTTGCATTTTTCATATTTTGAGGTTTGTAGAATTTGATTTACAGTCACTTTAGAAATCAGTTGTGAGACTCAAAGTAGGACATCTTAAGTTCCCTCATATTTATTTTAAGTCACTGCCTAAAGGTGTGTTTGGTTCAGGCTTTTAACTGGTCAAATTGGTATCTTTTACCCGTTTGACTTACCAAGTCAAACTCTTTTTAGATGCCTTAGGTTAGTTACAAAGAGTAGAGAACGTTTCCATAAGTTTTGGACATGTTTGGGTGATAAAAAAAAAAGTTTATTTTTGTCTTTCCGAAGCTGCACAGGACAACAGCTTATGCTGCTGTTCTTGGGCATTTTTCTTGGTCTATTTGATATTGAAATCGTGTTAATTTGGTTGTTATTAAGCCCCTGCATGCCCAACTTACTCTAGTGTCAGTTTCTAGCTTTCAAGTCGCCTCTAGCTTAGCTTAAATTAGAGTTGAAAACTGCCTTTTTGCAATTTATGTCTGTTCTGTCTCAGTCAGAATGTGGCCAACACCAGCTGTTAATAGCTTGTTTTTAAGCTGTATCAATCGCCTTTTCTGTCCCAAATCAGTTTATTTTGAATCTTGGTTATCCTAACTTGAATTTGGTACAGCTTATCTTTGCTTGGGAAGGCTTTTTGTAGCTTAAAATTAAGCTTAAAAAAGCCTCAGCAGGTTGTTTTAGGACTGCACCACAGCAGGCTTCTCTCTTTTTTAGTGCTTATTAGGTGTCACTTTTAGCTTATTTAATTTTATTTAGTGATCATTAGTTAATGCTAGAATAGGATTGATCAAAGTTAGCTTATTAGGTGCTTAGTTGTAGTCTTTAAGTGCTTATTCTTCATTTTCCTAGTTTAGGATTGCCCCCATTGTAGCTTGATTCTGTTTTTAAAATTGTGATTCAATTATCATTTGCTTATTCATCAATCTGTCTTAGCTTAGGATTTCCCTTAGTTTAGTAACTTTGCCAACTGCTTTCCCTTTTGTTTCCGCGTTTCCTTGGCTTATCATTGAATATTTTTGCTTAAGCTTGGCTGTTTTTCTTGTTTATGTTGTACTTAAAGTGGCTAAAGGAGTGTTTGTTTTAGAGACTGTCCAAAACAGCAGTCTTTAAGCTGTTATATCAGCTTATTAAGAAGCTTCCAAGAGTAAAATTTTCGCAAAAAGTCTTATTTTGGATTGCCCCTTTAAGTTGCAAAAAGAAAATTTTCAAAATAAAAAATAGTGAATAAAAAGGCGCAGAGGTGGGATTCGACCCCCTGACCTCTTGCACACGACCACACACCACACGCCCCAAACCAACTGCCCTTGGGTCTTTTTATGGTTTTATTTTGCACAACTAATCTTTTAAAGGCATTTCTCAGTTTAATACTACTTAGCTTATTTCATTTTTTAACAGCTTATTTCATTAAGCACTAGTGTAGTTTTTTATTTTTCATAGATTCAGTAATATTAGAAGTATCTTTACTGAATTTTTCAGATTTTTCTAAATTTGTTTAGTATTTTTTATCATTTAATTAGTGTAAATCCGTTTTTAATTCGTATTAAATAATTTAAAATTCAAAAAAATACCCGTTTTTTTCCTAAAATTATTTTTTGTCATGTAGAATGTAGGAAAATTGATTTTGCACGTGTAGGACTTAATTTTCTTATTTTTCTCTTTTGAAGCTCGGGATTAGCCCGGGTTTTCACGTTTTTTAGTTTTAGCACCTTAGGATGTAATTTAGCTTTGCTTTATTGTTTCTTAGGCTTAGTAGTAGTCTATTTAGTGTTTACTTTGTTTTACATGCTTTATTTTTCCGTTCTTTATTTTGTAGAATCCGTAATCGCAATTCCAAAAATTCGTTTAACCATTCAAGTCCTTATCACAAAACTCAACGACACCGTCAATTTCACACCTCGTTGGGACACGACCCGGGGAAATCACTTTCCCGGTATCACTTTTATCACTTTCGTGAGCTTTGGCACGTTAACCCTTTTCCTAAAAGGTTGATTTGTCGAATTTCACGATTAATTTGATATATTGATATTGTGTTTGTTTTTCACCACTCACTTTACACGAATCAGTATACACACGAGTTTTTTGTGAAATAAAGGGTATTTGAGCATTTAGAATTGTTTGTTGACATTAAAATTGTATATGTAAAGAGACTATTTCCAAGATGTTACATTTAAAATAGTGTCTTCACATGCTATCTTTTAATATTAATAAGTTATCATTTTTATTCTTTGACTATTTAATTGGGTACTTTTTGTCATAGCTAGTTATATTTTCTTTTTCAATGGCAAAGTTCCAGCTGTTATAGAGCTGAATGAATCTTTCAGATTCTTCCAAATTGCATGATTGGATGCGTTTGTGGTTTATGCAACAGGCAGACGAAGACGATGCAATTTCAAAATTGCCCATCGCTTGTTGTGAGCATTTGAGGCGAGTTATGGCAAAAATCTGAACCATGATTGCAAACATGGAATCATTAGGTCATCGCGGAATTGCCTTGGACTCGTTGGATGTTTTGAAAAACACTGAAGAGAGGCATCGTGTATTGCTTGATAAGTTAAGAGAGTAGTTTTTCAAGCGAAAGCCGGTGTCCGTGAAGAAGAAGCTAATGCTGTTAAGATGAATAAGTTTTAAGTAGTTGTTTGGTGCCTTTTTTGGTGTAGATATTGAGTTTGAATAAAGTATAATTATATGATTTGTAATTTTGAAGGGCCTTTTATGTCAAAATGTTAAACATGAAGGGTTGCATGTTATAACCTCAATGTTTATGTTAAATACTGAAATAATAGTTCTGCATTTTAGAAGAAGAAGAGAACTTCATTTAAATGGGTGTTATGATGTGTAATAATGCCTTCTCATTGTCTTATTTTCAATTGTTATTGGTAACACCCAATGAGTTAGTTGTATTTAACACGCTTCATCACTCTTATCACATTATAAACCACACATTTTATCTGCTAACAATCCCTCTCTCACCTTACATTTCCATCCATGGCTTCCACTCTGTGAGGATCTAAACACCTTTGAGACTTGTATTATTAGATACTTTGAGGTTATAACAAGTAGTATGCTAAATCTAATACTTAGCACTTTAGAAGACAATGGTTATTTGATGTATATGGAACAGTAAACAAAGATGTAACAAAACGCTTCAATATTATTGATGATAATACGAGTGATCTTCACTTATCACTAGGGGTTTACAACCTTTAAGCTTAACCAAAAGATACGTGCTTTACTTCTAACCCTAGGACCTCCTTTTATAGCTTAAGGAGTCCTTTACAAGATAACTATACAATATTCGTATCAATCTAAACGTATAAGATATACATGCAATCTATTCTAGAATTACAAAACGCGTAAATATCCTATTAGCAGTACAAACCATATGTACTAGCAGTACTAAGTCAGTTAGTACTGCTAGTGTATTCTTCACTAGTCTAGTCTGTATGCTTGGCAGTACCTATAGTAGTTAGTACTGCTACGTTTAATTCCCAACAATCCTCCCCTAAATTTATGATTTCTCTGCAAATCACTAAGTTTCTTCAATTAAACTTCAAGTCTTCTTATGAGGGGGGATTCTTCCAAACATATTACTTCTTCTCTGATATCTCCTCAATCTTTTGCAAAAGCTTGTAAACCATAGGAGATCTTTTATTTTCAAATGTAGACAATTTGGAGTCAATCATCTGGATGGCAACAAGAGTAGAAAGTGGATAGTCTTTATCAACAAGCATGTAGATCCAGCTCTCACTGAGTTCCACAACATGTACTCCACAATATTGAAAGAGCTTCCAACTTTTCACCATATAGTCCTCCCACCAATAATCACTAGCATCTGGCTCAAACATGCATTTTAAAGCATGCCAGATAGCGAAGTTAAGGGTTCCTGTGGGTCTTGTAGTACCATATCTGAATTTTACAATCTTCCACAATGCTTCAAAATCTTGCCTATCAAAAAAGTGCAGCATGTAGGCAACTGATGGGTATCTGCCTTTGTAGTCATTTGACCTGGTTAACTGATCTGCTCCAAACCGTCAAGTTTAATCACTCAAGCTGGCCACTTGTGAATGGCCGACCGTAACAAACTTAAAACAGCTCAGAAGCAAATGCAATGAAGATCAGGAGAGTATAGTGTTTCCCCAGGTCGTTAAGTCCCAACGAGCCGTGCGAGAATAATCAAACGTGTAGTGATCGAGAGATTTGAATGAGAAAAGAGATCTGATTTATTATAACTACAGAAAAAAGTCTATAAATTACAGGGGCTTAAATGCAAATTAAAGAGATTTAAAAAGATCAAAAATATTAAATAAACGCTATCACTATTTGCAAAATGATGTTTTTGATTTTATGTTTTTATAAAACTTAATTTAAAAACTACGTGACGTACACAAGAAAATATGAAACTTAAACAATATTAATCCTAAAAATATAAAAATGAAATTTTTACAAACCTAATGATATGAGAAAATTTTAAGAAAAAGAAAATTATTTTTATAACTATTTATCTAATTATTATTAATTAAAAACTATTTTTAACTAATTAATAATAACCTAAAATACAAGAAATTATGAAATAAAGCAAGAAAAATATAATTATGACTTGGAAAAATCTAAAATAACAAAAGAGAATTTTCAAAACTATTTTTATATTTTTCTGATTATTTTTCTATTTTTTATGAATTTTAAACTATTTAAAACTAATTAAATTACTAAAAATTACAAATTAAACTATAAAAAATCTGGAAAAATAATTTTTTTACTTTTTATATTTATCTAAACCTAGGAAAATTGAAAATTTATTTTTTTGAAGTTTTTCTGAATTAATTGTATTAAAAGCTAATTAAAAATGCTTAAAAACTGTTTTAAATTAAGAAAAATAGCAAACTGACCTAGAAAAATGTGAAAAATTCAAGAAAAGTCTAAAATAATGTTAGAAATCTAAGAAAAATAGAAAAACAGTGGCTTGTGTGAAGAAATATGAGACTGCAATGTAAGTGCTATTGTAATAAGCACTTGGAATAAGCACAAGGTTCAAACTGTGCACCAAACCTCTCACAGAAGCTTTAATAAGCTAAAAATACTCAAATGCAACTAATATCATTTATCTTAAACCACTGAAATGCAAATTACACAGATTTGGCTATATGAGCTTATGTGCTTAAATCAGTTTGAGGGCACAACTTTGAGCTTAAGAACAAGCCAACCAATAAGCTGAGACTGAAAAACAGAAGTTGGAATCTAAAGATGACCTGGCCAAGAACTTGTAAACTAAAAACTAGACCAAGAGAAGCTCTGTTGAGCTCTGGACAAGCTCTGCAAGAGCTTGAGAAAACTCAGCTTTGACTGAGTTTTGTGAACAGGGCATATAAGCCCTGTTTGACAAGCTTATTTGAAGCTTTTACAAAATTACTAAAATTATGCAAAAATTATTATAAGAAACTTAACTAGCTGAACTTTTTAAAATCAAAAGTCTCACATGATTTGACCCAGAAATGACTCCAAGAAAAATCACCCCATTTGGGTGAAAACTGAATATTTCAAGATTTTTGACTTTTGAGCAGTTTTGCAAGTTTAACTATAATGAACTTTAAACCTAGATTTATGGATTGAATGTGATGTTATAAGATAAAACAAAGCTATATTAAACTACTCAACTGATTTCTAAACATGAAACAAGCTTTTGATTTTGTAAAATTCCAACAGTCTTGAAATTAAAATAGTTAAACCATGATTTTGACTTTGGTGGTTAGCAGATGCAAAATTAAGACAGATATGAGTCACATAGAACTAAACAAGCCTAGAACAGCAAATTTCAACCCTTGAGCAAACCTCTAAGACAGTTTAAACAGAGAAATCCAAACACAACTTAAGAAACTGTTTTGCAAGTTTAAACTGAGCAAACTGCTGATTTGGCTTAAGCTATCATTGAAACTAACTCTAGTTATCCTAGTTACAACTACTGAACAGGTTTAAAAAGTTTAATGATCACAGGTACCAATACAAGCATAATATGAAAACTGCATAAAATTATGAAAAGGAAATAAAAAGCTCACAAATGTCCCAGCTTGTTTTGTAGCTTAAACCAAACCCAACACCACTATTCTAATCTAATTCCAACCCATTCCAAGCACTACATCAACCATAAACCATTTCCATGCCTGTTTGATGCTTCAGTTGACTTTTGTTGACCATGGACCAATATTGATTGAAACCGAATTCCAAGCTTACAAAGAGCTATAATAAGCTTAAATAAACTTGTTTGCACTTAAAAATAAGCTAGTGGAAGCTTGAATTCAAGAATTTGAATCTTAACTTTTGCAACAGTAAGCTGAAAACTTGAAATGTGGTTTTACTTTGAATTGATACTTGAATATTGATTATAACGATAAAATACCTTAAATTGAGTACATAGGAACAGAAAACTAAAGCTTTTAAATTAAACTAAGACATTGAAATTGAAAACGACATACATGAATAATAAAAACTAAGTACTGCCTTTGTCTTCCTTCTTCTTCTCTCTTTTATACACCCATTTGCTTCCACGTGTCCTTCTGAGCAAATCCCACTAATATTTTTAGCCATTGGATGAGTAGAGCTCATATTGGCCTTTGGATCATTTTGGCGGGAAAACTGGTTTTGACAGTGGGCTCTGAATTTAGCAACTAGGGGGGGGGTGGCATTTATTGTGGTGGGAAAGGTGGGTGAATATGATGATGAGGGGGAGGGATAAGGTTGAGGTGACTGGAGAAGGGTTGCAGGCAAGCAGTCAAGTGGGAGAAGAAAGGTGTACAGGATAAGGTGGGAAAGTGGTTTGGTTTGACTTTATTTGACCAGGGGTTCAAAATGATAATGACAGGGGGGTCAAAATGGGTTTTGACAGGGGGTTCTAAAGTGTTTTGACAAGGCTTGGAAGGTTAATAATACAAGGACTAAACTTGTAATTCTGATTTTTGTAGGACCAAACCTGCCATTTTCTGAAAGTTCTCACAAGGGTTACTTTTGACAAGTTTCAATAGTACAAGGACCAGTTTTGACATTTTCAAATTTCCAGGGACCAAACTTGTCATTTTTGAAAGTTTAGGGACCTAAGTTGTAAATTTGAAATTTTAAATCTCAAGGACCAGTTTTGACAACTTAAGAATCCCTAGGGACTTAAAATGATATTTTTCTTTATTTTGTTTTACCAAGGACTGTTTTTGACAACTTTTGAAACTTGGGGGACTAAAACTGCCAATTATGCAAACTTGATACGTTTTTCACCAGATTTTGATATTTTTGCATTTAAAACACATAAAACACTTATTTGTGGTATTTTTATCATTTTGATGCTTTTCTGAGTGTTTTCAGATATTTTTGCAGTTTAATTGGTACAAAAATGATGAGTATTTAGACACTCATCAATCCCCCACACTAAGATATTGTTAGTCCCTAGCAATGTTTTGAGAAAAATTAATGGATTTCATCTCTTTACCAAAAGCCATTACTTCTGGAGTAGCCAAATGTTTCAGTTCAAGTAAGAACCTTGGTACACCGATAACCAAATGATTTTGAGCAAATCACCAGCTTCCAACGGATTTGATTTGTCTTTACCAGAAGCCGTTTGCTTCTGGACTAGCCAACTCTTAGATAAATTATCTTTGGTGAGTCGATTACCAATTATGGTTTTCCACTGCCTTTACCACAAGCCATAAACTTGCGGGCTAGCCAACTCTTCACTTTTAAGGATATGGTGAGCTGAATACCATACAATTTTGGGCAAATTGCAAGCCGCAACGGATTTGAGATATCTTTACCAAGAGCCGCTTGCTCCTGGATTAGCCAATCCTTTTGTTTATTAGACATGGCGGACTGATAATCAGTAGGATGAGTAAGTGCAAAACACTTACTCCAAAAAAAAAATTTTGGCCAAAATGGGGAATTAGGCGTATAATTACATGATAAAATTCGTGAGAATTCCCCCCCACACTAGAAATGAATATTGCCCTCAATATTCAAAGTACCGGCCGTTATGCCGAAACATAGAACGTAAAAGGGAAATACTACGGCCATTATTTAGCAAGATTTTTTTTTTTTTTTTTAATTCTTATATACAAGCAAATGGGCATCTCCCCACACTAGGGTGGTACACACGGGTGAAAACCCATGTTTAGCTACTGTTTTTGATTACCGAGTCGCTAGCTTGACTCGACCCCGAATTCATTTGTTCATGGGGAAAGTAACGTGGAAAACCAATCTCAATCGGACTTTCGTTCACAGTGTTAACAAACATATGAACATTAGAAAGTTCCACACCGACGAGACACAACCGCGGTATTGTTAATAGTAGAAACTATAATGGATGATACCGGGGTCAAAGATGGTGTCCTCATTCCCGAAAGAGAAAAGGGAAAGAGCAACCACACCATCTGTGAAGAATGGAACAAAGATATGCATGAGAATGCAAGTCCATTCCTCATCAGAAAGAAGCAAATCACCATTTTTGACATTTTTAAGTTTAAACTTGAAGCTTATATGGTGATTGTCAATAAGATGTCCGGGAGGGAGGGTGGGAAACGGTTCTTCAATCAACAGATTTTCCAGAAAAAGGATGTCTCCCTCCGAATCAAAGTAAGTATTATCAATTCCCGTTGGAATTGACTCATCACTAAGAAAGGCATCGACTTCATTCCAAAAGTTGTCATCTTCCTCATCAGGAGTGAGAGAAGGGATGGAAGAGTCGGGAATAATAAGACTAGGAGATGATGGAACATTTTTGAGCAATTCTTCAATGGGAAGAATGTCTCCCATTGGATCACAATCATCATCATCATCCAATCAGATGAAACTCAAGAGAATTTGGTTTCATCCACAGAGTTAACAAACTCGATACGCATAAACCGATTCGAGGTGGGACAAGTGGTGTGCTCTTAGAGCTAGCAATTTCCACCACTTCCGATGAAGTCTCCGATTCTAGATCATCATAATCATTAAGAACACTCTTGACTTTCCCCGTACAACTTTCAAACCATTTGTTTGAACCAGTGGTTGATTTTCAAAGCTTTTAACTCAAAGACGCTTTTTGATGACTCCTCTTAACCGTGAAATTTGAGAGTGTTGCATTGAATCTTTCAGATTTTTGATCAATTGTGGCAACACTCTGTTTGGATAGAGGCGTGGAGTTTTGGTTGATATTCAACGTGAGTTCTTCGTTGTCAACCCGTATGGTCAACTCTTCAAAGAAACACATCAATCAGAGCACCGACTCGCTCTCAAGAAAGCTCTCCCTAAGATGAGGGAACTCTAGGATCTGCATCAAAGTCTACTACAACAAAGTCAGTAGGAAAGTGAAACTTTCCCACTTTCATCACGACATCCTCGGCTATCCCAATTGGACGCGTTATGGAACGGTCCGCTAGCTCGAGTGTCATATAAGTGGATGAAAGTTTAGGAAGAGACAGCTTCTTCCATACTGAGAGTGGCATGAGGTTAATGCTTGCGCCAAGATCGCCAAGGCGGAGCATTGAACCATCCCCAAGAAATCACACGGGATTAAAAATCACGGGGTCTTCAAGCTTTTGGGAAGCTTCTTGAGAAGGACCGCTGAGCATTGCTCATTTAGAGGGGTTTTAGCCATCTCAGATAGCTTATCTTTGTTGGTGAGTAAGCCTTTAAGCGCGGATGCAAATTTAGGCATTAGAACGAGAGCATCAACGAAGCTTATATCAAAGTGTAGCTCATTGAAGATTTGGAAATTTTTTTCCATTTGCTCTTTGTTTTTGTCTTTGAGCTTCTCATCATTCATTCTTGATGGGTAAGGAAGCTGACTAGACTTTTGAGCCGGGACGGAAGTGTTATTTGGCTCAGAATTTGTCTTCGGAACTTCGGGTTCCGGACTTAAAGCTTGGACTACCGAAGGTGGGACGTGTGCGGTACTTTGTGGGCTTGAGAATTGCACCTTGTCCATTGTATCCTTGGTAACTTGACTCATTGCTCCTGGTGGAGGAGGCATTTGAGTCGAAGGTCCATTGTGCGTCTTACCACTACGAGTGGTGACGGCTTTCAACTCGGCATTGGGATTGGGAATTGTATTGCTTGGGAGTCCTCCAGAAGATGATGAAGCTTGGTTCATATTCATGTTCATGAAACTGCTCATCATATTCTTCAACTCATTTGTCTGCCGAGACATTGTGGTATCAATTTCCTTTTTTAGCTCAACCCTCATGTTATTGATTTGAGTTTGCATTGAACGTATGCTTGACTCAGTAATTTTCATGAAGTCATTTGGTGGGGGTGCTTAAGAAGGTTGTTGATAACTTTGCTGATTTGGAGCTTGATATGGTTGGTTGAAATTGTTTCGGTTTTGATTGAAATTTTGAGAGTTATTGAAGTTTTGTCCTTGATTCGGAACAAAGCGATTTTGATTGCCATGGTTTTGCACAGGAGGAAAACCAAGTGGTGTCATACCGCTAGGTGCACGGTAGTGAGGATCAGCTTGTGGTCGGTATTGATTGTGGTTTACCGAAGCTACTGGAGCTTGGTAAAAAGAAGCATCGGTTGCTTGACAATCATAATACGCGTGTGGACCACTACAAGTTTCACACACCTTGTTTACGGCTTTGATTGGTTCCCGCTTATGAATTTCGCTTTTGATTTCCTTTACCTCTTTCATCATACAACGGATGACATCCGTTAGAGCTGCTATCGGAGCTGCTAACTCAGAAGAGTTATTGGATGAAGAAGCAGGAGTGTTCGGAGTATTGACTTTGTTGTGAGAAATAGGAACTTTTGATTTTTGCTCGCAAATCTCAATCACATCTTTAGGCTTACGATTCAAGATATTGCCGCCTGCGGCTGCATTCAAGGAATCTTGATCGTTACCGTTTAACCCATTATAAAAGATATTGACTTGTTGAAGCTTCGTGAATTCATGATGGGGGCATTTCCTGAGGAGATCTTTGAATCTCTCCCATGCCTCTCCAAAGTTTTCATCGAAATTTTGACGAAATCCAGAAATTTCATTTTTAAGATTAGTCGTCTTTGATGGAGGAAAGAAATGATTGACAAACTTTTGAACAAGTTCCTCCCAAGTTTCGATGGATCGAGGGGGTTCTTTTTCCAGCCAAATCCAGGCTGTCCCCTTAAGTGAGAATGGAAATAGCATCAACTTGATGACTTTTTGTGGCACATCCTTGAAATTGATAGTTGAAGTCAACTTGTTAAACCAACGGATGTGTGCATACGGGTCTTCTCGGTCAAACCCGTGGAATTGATTTGTAGACACAAGTTGGATCAAATGTGTCTTCAATTCAAAGTGATCATAATTGATTACTGGTAAAATGATGGCATCTCCATAACCCTCGGTGGGTGCTTGGAGCATTTCCGCCATAGTTCGTTCGTCTGCCATATTGTTGTTTGAAATAGTACGAATCTCGGTTTCGACTATTTGGGCAAAGACGTCTACGAGAACGTCGTCTAGGAATTCTCGCTAGATCACGAAAAGGACTCAATGATCTAGAAGAACGAGTACGCATGCACTAGAGTTAACTCTAAGAGATCTCAGAGTTAAGGAAAGGAATTATGAAATTGGTGAAAATGGGGTAAGAAGAATCTTTTGGGTTTTTCTGGTTCGACAAGTAGATATAACAACAAATCCAATTAAAACAAGATCGAGGCAAAACAACAAGTGAACTTAAACCAATAATCACAAGATGAATGGCTTCTTTGAAAAAGGTACACCAATCACAAGGACACAAAGGCAAGTTTTAAATCTTTGGTTCGGGAACTTATTATGGTCGTACCCCAGTTAGGTAGTACACTGCCTTGGTTTGCGGTGGTAATCTTTTATGTTGTTATTATTAAACTCAGAAAACGACAAATCTTTTTGTATTTTTATCTTTGATACATATATAGAAACAAAAGGAAAATATTTTTGTGTTTTATACGTTTTAAGCTGTTTTTGGGTTTTTGGATTTTTATAAGAAAATATATATAGATATAGATAGATGGTATGAACAAGGAGTGATTATTCAAATCACTAATCTGCTAAGCATAAGACTATTAGCACTGCTCCCCGGCAGCGGCGCCAAAATTTGATCTGCTCCAAACCGTCAAGTTTAATCACTCAAGCCGACCACTTGTGAATGGCCGACCGTAACAAACTTAAAACAGCTCAGAAGCAAATGCAATGAAGATCAGGAGAGTATAGTGTTTCCCCAGGTCGTTAAGTCCCAACGAGCCGTGCGAGAATAATCAAACGTGTAGTGATCGAGAGATTTGAATGAGAAAAGAGATCTGATTTATTATAACTATAGAAAAAAGTCTATAAATTACAGGGGCTTAAATACAAATTAAAGAGATTTAAAAAGATAAAAAATATTAAATAAACGCTATCACTATTTGCAAAATGATGTTTTTGATTTTATGTTTTTATAAAACTTAATTTAAAAACTACGTAACATACACAAGAAAATATGAAACTTAAACAATATTAATCCTAAAAATATGAAAATGACATTTTTACAAACCTAATGATATGAGAAAATTTTAAGAAAAAGAAAATTATTTTTTTAACTATTTATCTAATTATTATTAATTAAAAACTATTTTTAACTAATTAATAATAACCTAAAATACAAGAAATTATGAAATAAAGCTAGAAAAATATAATTATGACTTGGAAAAATTTAAAATAACAAAAGAGAATTTTCAAAATTATTTTTATATTTTTCTGATTATTTTTCTATTTTTTATGAATTTTAAACTATTTAAAACTAATTAAATTACTAAAAATTACAAATTAAACTATGAAAAATCTGGAAAAATAATTTTTTTACTTTTTATATTTATCTAAACCTAGGAAAATTGAAAATTTATTTTTTTGAAGTTTTTCTGAATTAATTGTATTAAAAGCTAATTAAAAAGCTTAAAACTGCTTTTAAATTAAGAAAAATAGCAAAATGACCTAGAAAAATGTGAAAAATTTAGGAAAAGTCTAATTTAATATATTGAATATAAGAAAAATAGAAAAACAGTGGCTTGTGTGAAGAAATATGAGACTGCAATGTAAGTGCTATTGTAATAAGCACTTGGAATAAGCACAAGGTTCAAACGGCACCAAACCTCTCTCACGTAGCTTTAATAAGCTAAAAATACTCAAATTCAACTAATATCAACTATCTTAAACCACTGAAATGCAAATTACACAGATTTGGCTATATGAGCTTATGTGCTTAAATCAGTTTGAGGGCACAACTTTGAGCTTAAGCACAAGCCAACCAATAAACTGAGACTGAAAAACAGAAGTTGGAATCTAAAGATGACCTGGCCAAGAACTTGTAAACTAAAAACTAGACCAAGAGAAGCTCTGTTGAGCTCTGGACAAGCTCTGCAAGAGCTTGAGAAAACTCGCTTTGATCGAGTTTTGTGAACAGGCATATAAGCCCTGTTTGACAAGCTTATTTGAAGCTTTTACAAAATTACTAAAATTATGCAAAAATCATTATAAGAAACTTAACCAGCTGAACTTTTTAAAATCAAAAGTCTCACATGATTTGACCCAGAAATGACTCCAAGAAAAATCACCCCATTTGGGTGAAAACTGGATATTTCAAGATTTTTGACTTTTGAGCAGTTTTGCAAGTTTGACTATAATGAAATTTAAACCTAGATTTATGGATTGAATGTGATGTTATAAGATAAAACAAAGCTATATTAAACTACTCAACTGATTTCTAAACATGAAACAAGCTTTTGATTTTGTAAAATTCCAACAGTCTTGAAATTAAAATAGTTAAACCATGATTTTGACTTTGGTTGTTAGCAGATGCAAAATTAAGACAGATATGAGTCACATAGAACTAAACAAGCCTAGAACAGCAAATTTCAACCCCTGAGCAAGCCTCTAAGACAGTTTAAACAAAGAAATCCAAACACAACTTAAGAAACTGTTTTGCAAGTTTAAACTGAGCAAACTGCTGATTTGGCTTAAGCTATCATTGAAACTAACTCTAGTTATCCTAGTTACAACTACTGAACAGGTTTAAAAAGTTTAATGATCACATATACCAATACAAGCATAATATGAAAACTGCATAAAATTATGAAAAGGAAATAAAAAGCTCACAAATGTCCCAGCTTGTTTTGTAGCTTAAACCAAACCCAACACCACTATTCTAATCTAATTCCAACCCATTCCAAGCACTACATCAACCATAAACCATTTCCATGCCTGTTTGATGCTTCAGTTGATTTTGTTGACCATGGACCAATATTGATTGAAACTGAATTCCAAGCTTACAAAGAGCTATAATAAGCTTAAATAAACTTGTTTGAACTTAAAAATAAGCTAGTGGAAGCTTGAATTCAAGAATTTGAAACTTAACTTTTGCAACAGTAAGCTGAAAACTTGAAATGTGGTTTTACTTTGAATTGATACTTGAATATTGATTATAACGATAAAATACCTTAAATTGAGTACATAGGAACAGAAAACTAAAGCTTTTAAATTAAACTAAGACATTGAAATTGAAAACGACATACATGAATAATAAAAACTAAGTACTTCCTTTGTCTTCCTTCTTCTTCTCTCTTTTATACACCCATTTGCTTCCACGTGTCCTTCTGAGCAAATCCCACTAATATTTTTAGCCATTGGATGAGTAGAGCTCATATTGGCCTTTGGATCATTTTGGCGGGAAAACTGGTTTTGACAGTGGGCTCTGAATTTAGCAACTAGGGGGGGGGTGGCATTTATTGTGGTGGGAAAGGTGGGTGAATATGATGATGAGGGGGAGGGATAAGGTTGAGGTGATTGGAGAAGGGTTGCAGGCAAGCAGTCAAGTGGGGAAGACATGTGTACAGGATAAGGTGGGAAAGTGGTTTGGTTTGACTTTGGTTGACCAAGGGTTCAAAATGATAATGACAGGGGGGTCAAAATGGGTTTTGACAGGGGGTTCTAAAGAGTTTTGACAAGGCTTGGAAGGTTAATAATACAAGGACTAAACTTGTAATTCTGATTTTTGAAGGACCAAACCTGCCATTTTCTGAAAGTTCTCACAAGGGTTACTTTTGACAAGTTTCAATAGTGCAAGGACTATTTTTGACATTTTCAAATTTCCAGGGACCAAGCTTGATATTTTTGAAAGTTTAGGGACCTAAGTTGTAAATTTGCAATTTTAAATCTCAAGGACCAGTTTTGACAACTTAAGAATACCTAGGGACTTAAAATGATATTTTTCTTTATTTTGTTTTACCAGGGACTGTTTTTGACAACTTTTGAAACTTGGGGGACTAAAACTGCCAATTATGCAAACTTGATACGTTTTTCACCAGATTTTGATATTTTTGCATTTAAAACACATAAAACACTTATTTGTGGTATTTTTTTTATCATTTTGATGCTTTTCTGAGTGTTTTCAGATGTTTTTGCAGTTTAATTAGTACAAAAATGATGAGTATTTAGACACTCATCATTAACTCTATGAAATTCTTGAATCCATCATATACAATTTGCCAATCAATGATGGGAAATCTTGCAGTTAGGGGATCTGCATCTACTGCATCTTCTTGTATCACCAGTTGATCTAGTCTTTGTTCATCTTCACTGATCTTCTGATTCTTTGCAGCATCATACTTCATAGATGAACCAACCCTTTTTGCACCTGAAGACTTTTCTTCTTCATTCATAGGAGTGAATCTTTGAATCTTCCTATATGCATTTAAATACAGTCTTTCTATCTCAGTGCTAGATTTTCCCTTCAACTGATGTGCTTTCCAGTTATCTTGATTTTTAAGGAATTCCTTCATCTAATGAGTAATCTATGCTTTTGTTGGAGGCTAAGGTCTTCTTTTCTCTTTTTGACCTTTCCTGATGATCTCAATCAAGTCATTCACAACAACCTCTCTTTCTTCTTTAGGGATTTCTTCCCTTTGGAGATCATACATCTGCTTAGCAATTTCCTCATCTGAAGCTTCTCTTTCTCTCCTTATCCTCTGCTCTTCCATAAAACCAACAACTTCTTCTTCTTGAGCCTTTTTAGCAAGTTCAGCATCCAAGTCCACCTGTGTAAGATTCTTTTTCTTTATCACTTATGGTTCTTTAGACTCAATTGCTATTCCTTTGCCTTTATCCAAAGCAGCAGTACAAAATTTTGTAGAAGCAGTATCAACTGCTGGTTGATGACTACTAGTAGCAGTATCATCACCAAATCCTTGAGTGTCTTCCTCTAGATTTTCTTCAAAATACAACTGCCTCGCCTTAGTTGCAGCCCCTGTTTTCTTCCTCTGTTTGGGAGAATCACCCAAACCATCATCAGAATCATCTATAATAGGAGAGTCTGTTGCAGAGTCTTTGTCCTTTGCCTTGATAACCTTGACCTTAGCTTCCAATTTCTTTACTTTAAGAGCTAATTTCTTGTAAACATTGGCATATAGTTTCTTGGTAGCAGTTAGATCATGTTCCAAGGTTTCAACCTTCATTGTGAGCCTGGTACAAGTGTCCATCAATTCCTTTAGTCTATCACTACCTTCAACATCACCAAATGTGTTACCTTCTGGTATAGATGCATCATGTGGCATAAAATCAGGTTCAGTCCTAGGAGGACTATCCACTGAGCCACCAAGTTTTTCCATTTGGCTTCGGATTTCATCACATGTATCAAGTCTTGTAGGACTTGGCACATTAGATTTTGCCAGGGTTGAGGTCTTAGCAATGTTGGTACTGTCCTGCCCAGCTACTAAGCTTGGGACAGTAGTACCAGCCTTTTCCCTTCTGCCAATGGCAGTCTCATCTGCTGCAGGAATGTGAGTAAGACCACTGGGCTGAGAGACCTCAGTGACATGTCTGTTCTTTCTCCTAAAGGTGTGAATAACAAGGGGTGTATAGTCAATAGGTGGAACCACAATGGGTGTGTGTTGGGGTTTAGTTGGGGCCACTGACCCTTCACCCTGTACCTATGAAATTTGTGCCATCATCTCAGGAAAAAGAGACACAATGACCCCAGTATATTGTCTATTCCCCATTACCATATTTGTAAAAACTTTTTGTTGGAGGCAAGGGGTGGGAAAAATACATTTGTGAGATGATAACTGACTTTGTTTATCTTGTAAAACAGTTTGGATGAACCTTGGGTAGCCAGACACACAAGAGCAGTAGCAATATTACTACTGAACTGCTCCTATGATGTCTTTTTAGGGCTAAGACAGTGAAGAAGAGTGTGGATTAGAAATCTCCATTGGGGAGAGAAACATCCTTTTTGAAAAGTTAAAAGTTGTTTGGATGTATCATACCCCATTCTTGAAAGGTTTTGAAAAATTTCTGGGTTAGGCAAGTCTATGATACCATTTGAATCATCTAAATGAAGAAGACTCCTTAGAGTTGACTCGGTAACATAGATGGATTGTCCATCCACAGTTGCACTAAGTGCAGGTGTTTCTGTTTCCTCATCATCCTCATCAAGTGTTACGGCAGTTGCAGTCTGCCAAAACTGTTTGATGTGTGAGGTATAGAGAATGGGATTAGTAGTTAAAGTATACCTAATATATGACTGATTGAGGAAATCCACAATCTCATAGAAAAGAGGTCCATCCCTTTGCTCTGTTTTAGTCAGGAAAGCCACCTTGTTATGATTATTAACAAATTGTGGTTTTGCCATCCTGTGAGTGAGAAAATGAGAGCCATATGATCGTTTAAGGTGT
This sequence comes from Chrysanthemum makinoi, assembly GCA_910596185.1. Classification (NCBI taxonomy): domain Eukaryota; kingdom Viridiplantae; phylum Streptophyta; class Magnoliopsida; order Asterales; family Asteraceae; genus Chrysanthemum; species Chrysanthemum makinoi. The sequence goes on from OU343218.1 coordinate 18,376,836, forward strand.
AATTGATGTTTTATGAAAGCCAATTGAGTTTTAGTACCAACTGAAGGGTTTGAGAATTTGCGAATTTGATAACTTATACGTAAAGAGAAAACTTTAAGAGTAAGAAAGTGGATAAGTGTCAAAGATTTTAACCCTATAAATATGGTAAGGGAGCAAAAATTGCTCAACGGCTAAATTTGTAAAACGGTTAAAACCTGACAGTATCAACGGCTATATAGCAGTATCAAGTTTTATACTAGTAGTACAAAGTTGGACTAGCAATACTAACTTTTTGAGCAAATTTGACTTAGCAGTATGAACTTTAAGAAAGATTTAAAATAATATTGTCCATACTTTTTGAAGATAGTACTGCCCTAAAACAACCAAGAACATAGTTTTTAGCAAACTACCAGCTATCAACGGATTTGATATGTCTTTACCAAGAGCCGTTTGCTCTGGACTAGCCAACTCTTTACTGTGAAGCATGGTGTGTTGATAACCATATAGTTTTTGGCAAACTATCAGTCATGAACTAGTTTGATTAGTCTTTACCAGAAACCGTTTGCTCTGGAGTAGTTAGTTCTTGATGTGTGTAAAACATGGTGAACTGATTACCATTTTAGGTGTGATACATGTCACACAATGTAAGTCCACAACTTCAAAGCACTCATGATTCTTTCACAACCTGTCAATGTTAGTCCAAAGCCAAGAAAACACAAGACAAGGTGTTTTCTTCATACAAGAACAAAGAATTAACATACAAATTTTCACTACCAGTATAAATTATACCAAGCAGTACTATATGTTACAACTAGCAGTACAAAGTTTATCTAGTTTTAAAGACATGAAGAAATCACAACATTTAAGGGTTAAGCATCCCAATACCTGTGACCAAGTACTGAAACCTCCCCACATAAAAAGCTTTAGTTAATAAATCAGCAAAGTTGTGTTCAGTATCAACCTTAACAACCTGTATTAACTTTTTCTCATTGCAATCCTTGATAAAATGATGTCAGATTTCTATGTGCTTTGTTTTAAAATGGTGAACTGGATTTTTAATAATACAAAACATCCTTGCCCAGACTAATAAACTATTCATACCAAAAGGATTATATCCATTAATAAGTTGTGAAGAGTTTAACCGTAAATAATCTCTTAACCAGCCCATCAAATAAGTGGAAGATTCATTAAACTGCAAAACATTACCCTGCCATAATGTAATGTGCTTCCAATGCCAATAAAAAGTAACCCATCCAATGGTATTTAACATCCAAAAAACTACCAAATAAAATGCGTCCCAAGCTGAAATATCACAAGTACCGCCTCGTCCTGGGCCATCACACGGAACCGAAATCCTTTTTATCTGGCATTATCTTTTAACCACGTGCATCTAACGCACCTTTTACTAAGATCAACGTAGTTGTATGTAAAACCAGAGCAATAGCATGATGAACCAAAAAGTCTCCAGGACCTTTACTGCTATTGTCAATATAAATTATAGTACCCATGAAATTATACCCATAGTCAAGCAGTTGGTTCTAAGTCCAAAGTACTTGACTACAACAACTAGCAGCAGCCACATATTCTGCTTCAGTTGTGGAGGTGGCCACTATGGTCTGTTTCTTGCATTGCTAGGAAACCAATCTTCTTCCTAAGAATTGACAACCTCTTGTTGTTGATTTCCTATCCAAACTGGCACCAGCATAATCACTATCTGAATATGCTACAAGATCAAAAGGGGACTCTCTAGGATACCATAGGCCCAGCTTAGGATGGCCTTTAAGGTACCTAAAGATCCTCTTCACAAATGTAAGGTGAGAGACCTTGGGAGTAACCTGGAACCTTGCACATACACATACTGCAAACATAATATCTGGTTTAGAGGATGTGAGGTACATTAGAGACCCAATCATGGATCTATAGGTGTGAACATCAACATCTTCTCCAGACTCATCTTTCACTAATGGTTTCTCAGTGTCAAAAGGTGTGCTAGCTACTCTGGTATCTGTAAATTGGAATTTCCTCATAATGTCACCCATGGAACTCATTTGGAATTTTTCATGCATTAGCTTTTCAAATTCAATACACATCTCTTTCTTTGTAGCACTAAAGATAACATCATCTACATACAACTGTACAAGTAGGGTGTCTCCCTTGAGCTTCTTGATGAACAAAGTCTGATCAATCTTGCCCTTTTTAAAACCATTCTGCAACAGATATGTAGCCAGTGTTTCATACCATGCCCTTGGTGCCTAATGCAGACCATAAAGAGCTTTCACCACCTTGTATACCTTGTTAGGATGATCAGGATCAATAAAACCTGGAGTTTGTGAGACATAGACCTCCTCTTCAATTGTGCCATATAGGAAAGCACTCTTGACATCCATATAGTATACCATAAAGCCCATAAAGGAAGCATAGGCTAAGAACAACCTTATTGCTTCAATCCTAGCCACTGGCGCAAAAACTTCTTCATAATCAAATACCTCATCTTTTGTATAGCCTTGAGCCACAAGCCTTGCCTTATTTCTGATCACAATTCCTCTTTCATCTTTCTTCACCCTGAAAACCCATTTAGTACCAATCACCCTCACAATTTTGGGTAGATCAACAAGAATCCATACTTTCTGAATCTTGAACTGCAAGAGTTCTTCGTGCATTGCTTCCACCTAGCTTTTATCTTCTAATGCCTTGAAGATATTTTTGGGTTCAATCTGGGAGAGGAAACATTCAAACAAACAAATGTTTACTTCTTCATGATTTCTATCTTCAGAAATAGCCATAAGCAAACCTTGTTGATCTTCACCAGATTTGTCTCCTAGTTTTGACACCAGACTGCACATCTCCAATTATGTTTCCTAGAGGATGATTATTGTGAATGTTTGTCAGAGGAGTTGATAGAACATCATATGTGAGAGGAATGTTGTTGAGATCAACTCCAAAAACATCAAAAAGATCAGTATGTGGAGTAGGACTAACTGGTGGTTCATCAATGTTAGTACTTTGTGCAACAATACCATCTTTTTTACTAGCAGTACGATCATTGTTTGTAGTGCTTTCAGGAATGTCTTTGTTCTGTGTTGGAATCACTCCTAAACCATAATCAAGTGTTAGTAATTAATATGTAATAGTTAGCTTTATTATGGCCTTTATGTTTGTATTTAGCCTTAGGCTTATGTAGAAGGCCCATGAGCCTTGGCCTTAGTCCATTAAGGAAAGGATGGAAACTAGGAGTGTTGCCCTAGCTTTCCTCTTATAAATACCTTATGTAAACCTTCATTTGAAGGTTGGTTGTTCATGTTATTCATTCTCTTTCACTCTTTGCTTAACCGGCCTATTGCTAACGTGTGTGTGAGTGTTTAACGTGTTCATCTGCCCCTCTTCTCCTCTCTATTTCTTTCTAGGAAGCTTGTGTTGTAAAACTAGTGACCTATCAGTGGTATCAATTGCCTAATAGTTGGGTGAACGTATTGTTTGAAGTGAGTTTTGGCCTCACGCTTAACATACGGTCCATACCTTTGGGTTGCTTAAAAACGCATTTTTTACACTTTCTAATCCAAGATTCTTGTACTTTCAACGTTATAAGGTGTTAAACTAACGTTTTTTGGCAAAAAGGTTGGAACTTTATGCGTGAAAAGGTGTTTTTGAACGTATTTTTGAACGAGGGTTTAGTTCTACTCGTAACGTTTTTAGAAGCTTTGGTTCATCAAGTTTCATACTTTTGTGTATTTTGGTGTTATTGAAGCTATTTCATCACACAAAAACGGGTTTAGAAACACTTTTTGGACAAAATCAAAATTTTGTACTCTTCTACGCATAGTGAAACCCTAAAACTACGCGTAAGAATTTCCTTGGTTTGATCTTCATTTTCGTGGTTTATTCCGTGTTTTCTTACTTGGATAAGTCTGAAAATACGTCGACTTTGGATATCTTTTGCACTGTGATAGTGTAAAAGATCATTTGGGTAAAACCCTAAATTTACGCATAAGCATAAGCTTACGCGTAGAAATCCTACGCCTAAGATTCACTTTACGCGTAAACTCAGTTCTACGCATAAAGTAATCCTACGCCTAAGTTTCTACGCCTAACTTTAGTGCTTTTCCTACTTACGCGTAAGCTAAATCCTACGCGTAACTCCTTATTGTTACGCGTAACTTTGGTGTTTTTATGCATAAGTGCTACTTGGTTCTTGTCTTTTCTACGCCTAAGGACACTTCATCAACAAAGGTTCATTCGACTACAAAGATTCATTTTTTACCAACACAAGTTTTTCAACATGTCTCAACCTCCATACTCTAACTATTTCCCTTACACTTATCCTCAACGTCAACAACAACAACAATTAACTCCACAACATCAACAATGGAATCAACAACAAGCAATTTATCAACAACAATTTAATCAACAACATACTCCACAACTTGGTGCAATTCCACAAACTCAAATGGTTCAACCTCCACCTGGTCTTTAACCTCAATCCTACACTACGATTTCAATCAACATCCATCAAGGAACACTATGAAGGAACCCACTTGGTTTGCAAATATATGTGAAGCTTTAAGCGACCAACAATCAATACATGAAGTGGATCACTTGATAGACCTCCAATGCTCACTCCAGGAAACTATGATCAATGGGTGATAAGGTTCTTTAGGTTTTGTGATCTGAAGAAGCCACATGGAAAGTTCTTAAAGAAGGTTATCTTGGAAGGTCCATTCCAGATGCTTAATGTTGTTGTACCCGGAGATCCTACTGCTAATCCACCAAGAGATGAACAAACCAACATTGCTACTCCTGCAGACTTGAATCCTCAAGAACTTCTCCACTATGAAGCTGATGAACTTGCAATGGAATATATCCTCTTAGGATTACCAAACCCAATTCTTCGTAGTGTTGATGCTCAAAAGACTGCACAAAAGATGTGGGCACATATTCGTCTACTTATGGAAGGATCTGTACTCAATCAAGAGGATTTGGAATCCAAAATCTACTTGGCTTATGAACACTTCATGACTGAACCTGGAGAGACACTAGAGTCTTATCATCATTGTTTTTTAGACATCATCAATGATTTGGATAAACACAACATCATTATGCCAAGAATTGCAGTGAATACTAAGTTCCTGAGTAGTCTTGGTCCTGAATGGGAGAAGTATGTCATTTTTCTCCGTCAAGCGAAGAATATGCATCAATCTACCTATGGGTTGCTGTACGATTACTTGAAGCCTCATGAAAAGGAAGTTGATCGTGAAAGGATTCTCCATGCTCAAATTGCTCCACCAACACATCCGGAAAATCAACAACTTGCCTTATATGCTCAACAAAATTATCCTCCTCAACCAAAGAACTCAACCAACCGCTTCAAACCCACCACATGATCCTTCACAAAGAACAAAATCAACTAGTTCCATACAACAACAACAATGCTCAAGCACTTGTAACTGAAGCTAATGAGGATATCGATCCGTTCGAAGCACTACAACAAGGATTTGTTATGATTGCTAATGCTTTTGGCCATTATACCAACAAATCCAACAATCGCATTCGTTCCTCATTAAACAAAAGAAATCAAGCAGTTGTGAACAATGGACGTGTTGAAGTTCAGAATCGTGGTTATGGTCGTCAAATGAGCAGTGGTCAAGGGTTTAATGCTGTGGGTCGGAATAACAGAGCTCCAGTGGTGGAACAGGGAAATGCTCCAAATGGGTTAAATGGTCTTCGATGCTACAACTGCAATGAGAAGGGACACCTGGCTAATGCATGCCCAAAGCCGAGGACTAGGGGCAGTGCTTATCACAAAGAGGCTCTTCTTTCGGCTCTTAAGGATGAAGCTGGTGGAACTCTCACGATAAAGAACGAGCTTTATGGCGATGCACTCGGATGATGATATGGAGGACTTGCGGACCAATTCACCGTTATGTTGATGGCTAATATGCAAGAGTTACACATGAGTGAAACAGCCCAGTGTATGACACCGATGGCTTGTCTCAGTATTCGAACAAACCATGTTTATCCCTGATCTAATATCTACGTCAATATCTGAATCCGGCAAGGCTCAGAATGTTCAAAATGAGTCTTCTACATCTCATTCCCATGATTTTCAAATAGACCCCGTAGTTACATTTGACGATCAAGATGACCTTATGGTTTCCTTTGATAATCAAATTGACTCCGTGGTTATACTTGAGGATCTAAATAATGATCATGTTGAGACCCACGTTGAACAAACCGAACTTTTGCCTCATCCAGATTTTGCTCGTTTAATACAAGACCAACAAACCATAGTGGAAGAATATCGTGCAATTAATGAGGACTTAAAACGCAAAAATGCATTGTTAACCAAGGATTTTGAATGTTTAAACATGCAACTCAATTTTTTCAAATCTCAAGAAAAACGTGAAAAAGGTTTTGAAGCAGCTTTTACTAAATCTCATCAAAACGAAAAACATTTAGAGAGACAGATGCGTGATCTAGCCGCTTCGAAAAATGCTTTGTTGTCTGAAATAGAACAACTGAAATATGAACATAAAAAGCAAATTAACGCTCTCACCTTGGAAAATCAAAAAGCTAAGGCTGAGTTGTCAACTTGTCAAAAAGCGTTCTCTGCATACAAAAAGCATTCAACGAATTGAATAGATGACTATCTGGAAGAAATTGTTGACTTGCAAAACAAGCTTAAAGAGTTCAAAACTGTTGTTTATAAACATGGTGAGTCTCAGAATAGCCTATTGAAAAGTTTACTTTAAAACCAAATCCAAAAGGATATGGACTCAATCTTGCTGATTACAAACCTAAGCTTTCTCCCAAAACATTCAAACCAAATCCGGAAGTTTCCAGTGCAGCATATAAGATTGATGATACTGTTATGACTGTTGTTGAATATAATCGTCAAGAGGAATTAGATGCTGAAGACGAGAGTCGATCAAAATTAGAAAAAGTTGTTTATAACAAACCTTTTACTTATTCACAAGCGGTCACTTTCGTCCCGTCAAAGGATTCTTCTAACACACCAAGGGTTATCATTAAAACATCCGAGTCTTCTTATGTTAATCCCAAACAAGAGCTTGAACAAATTTATGGTCCTTTACCTTCCATCAGTGAAGTAAATTCTAAACCTGAAAATCGCAAAATTCTTCGATATTTTGACATTTTCATGGCTGACCTCAAAACTTTGGAACATGAGATAGAATATCATTCTGAAATAATAGTTCAACATTTTCAATCGCCTCTGGCGCGAGAACAAAGAGACATTTTTCAGAAAAATCTTTTATCGAATGTCAAAAATTTGAAAAATTGTGCAATCTCTTGGGAAAAGGAATTTCATAAGGAACTTGGAGTGATGAAAAACGTCTTCGAGAAAACAAAAACATCTATTTCTAATACTAAACGCAAAAACAAAATGTTGAGAAAAGATGTTGATCGACTCTTGGAAGATGTTATCCTGGCGATATCCATAATGTTGTGTTACTTCATGCTTTGCCATTTGCATCTGATTTTATCTCTGCTGATATTGTTGACAATGTTGTTACCGTTGATAATTCTGATCTTGTGCATCAACTCAACTCTTTAAAAGCTGAAAATGAACGACTGAATAACGAGCTTACAAACGCAAAACGTCGTCTTCAATGGTGTCAAAAAGATTGTCAAAATCGTGAACTTGCTTTGCAAAAGAAAATCACCCAGTTGCAATTTAAATTGTTTAATCCAACAATTGAGCAACTGGATGATCAAAACGTGTCTTTGAAAAGTCAAATCTCTAAATATGAACAAGAACTTGTAAAAGTTAAACAGGAATATGGTGTCATATTTGATTTACTCAAAAAGACTCGTGATGAAGCATCAAACGAGCTTGATCATTTTCTCAAACACACTAAGGAAGTCATGAATTTTTGGGGAAATCTTCGTTATGAAAATCAATAGTTGGTGCACACTATCTTTAAGCTAAGAGAAATGTTAGGAAAGTATTAACATTTGCCCCCAACCGTCATTAAGAAGATAACACCAGTCACACTTAGTAATCGTGAACCTAGGATTCCTACTACCAAATCACAAGTTGCTAACGTGCTTCCCTCTACTGAAACAGGACTAGTTGCTTCTTTTCCAAACGTCCGCACTTCACAGCCTAGGAGCACTCAATCGAAGAATAGGAAGTTGCGACCTAAGAAAAGGACAAATAAGAATGCTGAAGTAGAAGAACACCGCAGGACAATGAATAAGACTCTTGTTGCTTCCACTATAGAAATTGTGTCTGGCAAATGTAATAGAAATAGTGATGTAACGAATGCTAAACCGTTAAGTACTTTTGATATTATGTCTGATGCACCTTGTGATATTTGTCTTAAAAGTATGAATTCTGATTGTCATGACAAATGTGTTGCTAAAGCTATCATCTCTCGTTTACGGAATCCTAAGATTCGGAATACCTCTAGGCCAACTAATCAATCTAAGTCTGCGGCTTGGTAGACCGCCGTCTTTAGATTCTAAGAAACACATTGTTGTCCCTGTAGCTCCCATCTCACCTCCTAAGAATGTAGTACCACCTAGTACATTCACCAAGACTAAAACAAATAGTAGTTATAGATGGCAGAAATGGATACATAACACATTTGGATTTAAATGGATGCCTAAAATTATTAATGTGTGTATGTCTACTCTAACTGCTTAGGAACCCTATAACATTTTGGGTTCCACATCTACTTCTATTCATGATTTACAAGGAAACAACCTTATGTCTGGCTCGCGTTCGTCTAGTCTTTACACTATCTCTATGCAAGACATGGTTGCTTCTTCTCCCATCTGCTTACTCTCAAAGGCAACATCAACAAAATCCTGGCTATGGCACCGCCGCTCTCACATCTAAACTTTCACACCATCACCAACCTTGCTCGACACAAACTAGTAGAAGGACTCCCACGATTTCGGTATTCAAAAGATCACCTTTGCTCAGCTTGTGAACAAGGAAAAGTACTGTGCTCATTTTCCTTCTAAGGTGGAACACAGCTCTCAGCATGTGCTTCATCTTCTTCACATGGATTTGTGTGGCCCGATGCGTGTACAAACGATTAACGGCAAATGCTACATTTTAGTAATCGTTGATGATTATTCACGCTGGACTTGGGTTTACTTTCTTCGAAGCAAAGACCAAGCTCCACAAATGATTATCACCTTTCTCACGAAATACAGGTTCAGCTTCGCAACACCGTTCGAAAAATCAGAACAGACAGAGGAACTGAATTTGTTAACCAAACCCTTCGTGAATTTTATGAGAAAGCGGAATACAAAGATCAAACATCTATTGCTCGTACACCTGAACAAAACGGAGTTGTTGAAAGACGAAACCGTACGTTGGTGGAAGCTGCAAGAACAATGTTAATAAATGCCAAACTCCCAGATTACTTTGGCAAGCCGCCTCTACAAAGCATGCTATACTCAAAACCGTTCTATGATTACAAAACGCCACAACAAAACACCATTTGAGCTTGTCCACAACAGAAAACCGAATCTCAAACACTTTCATGTATTTGGATCTCTTTGCTATCCGAATAATGATCGTGATGACTTTGGAAAGCTCAAAGCCAAAGCTGACATTGGAGTCTTTATTGGATATTGTGATAATTCTAAAGGTTTCCGCATATGGAATCGTCGAACAAAAGAGGTAATGGAAACGATTCATGCTCATTTTGATGAACTAACGGAAATGGCTTCTGAGTATAACAGCTTAGAACCCGGTCACAACCGCTTAAACTTTCCCCAAACCCCTTCATCAGCTGAACAGAGCCCACAGCTCACTCGTCAACAAACGGAAAGGTTATTTGCTCTCCGCTCAGGACGATATTGATGATCGTGCTCACGGTGTATCCGATGTTTCCGCTGCACAACCTGATAATATTCCTATACCTGATACACCTGCTACAACAACTACAGTTGATGAAGCACCACCAATTGACTCCAACACAACAGTAGAACAAACCGCTTCCAACAATGATGACCCAGCCGATGATGTTCTGAATGAAGTACCCCCACCAATAGATTTTGATCCAAATGCGTTCTTTAATCCGTTTGCCAATGAGACTGCTACACCAGATGTCGCGGAATCTTCAACAAACCATTTGAATCCTCAGAATCTACACAATGTATATCAACATCAACCCTCTACACATAGATGGACAAAAGATCATCCTCTGGAAAATATTATTGGCAACCCAAACCAACCAGTTTTTACGAGACAACGACTTCACTCGGATGGTGAGCACTGCATTTATGCCCTCACTGTCTGCCAATCTGAGCCCAAAAACATAAAAGACGCAATGACTAAAGACACCTGGATCGAATCCATGCAAGAAGAACTCAACCAATTCAAAAGACTTGAAGTATGGGAACTGGTTGAAAGACCAACAAGGGTTTATGTCATCGGTCTAAAATGGATTTGGAAAAACAAATTGGATGCCGAAGGGATTGTTATCCGAAACAAGTCACGACTCGTTGCTAAGGGTTATCGCCGAAAGAGGGTATAGACTTTGAAGAATCTTTTGCTCCAGCTTGCTCGCTTGGAGGTCGTTGGATATTTCTCGTGTTCGCGGCTCATATGAATATGACGGTCTATCAAATGGATGTCAAAACTGCGTTTCTCAATGGACAACTTAAAGAAATGGTGTATGTCAGCCAACCAGATGGATTTGTTGATCCTGAGTTCCCGAACCATGTCTACAAACTGAACAAAGCTCTTTACGGTCTCAAACAAGCTCCTTGGGCATGGTACGATAAGCTATCATCTTTCCTCATTGCCAATAATTTCACCAAAGGTTCGGTCGACCCTACACTCTTTATACAATATCACGGGGCACATATCTTAATTGTTCAAATTTACGTGGATAACATCATTTTTGGGTCTACACATAAAAAGTACTCAATCGCTTTTGCAAAACTAATGAAGAAAAATTTTGAAATGTCCATGATGGGTGAACTTACGTTCTTTCTCGGACTCCAAGTTCATCAATCACCCCGTGGTATTTTCTTGAGTCAGTCCAAATATGCACTTGAACTGTTAAACAAATTTGGAATGAAAACCTGTGATACTTATGCCACACCAATGACTCATACCAAGAAGCTAGACGCTGATTTAAATGGGAAATTAGAGGACCCTACAAAATACCGCAGTATTATTGGGTCTCTAATGTACCTAACACTAGCCCCCGATATTGTCTTTGCCGTTTATCTATGCTCCCGTTATCGGCCAAGACCAATGAAACCCACCTCTCGAGGCTAAAAGAATCCTCCGATACATCAAGGGAACCATTAACTTGGGGATCCGTATTCGAAGGATTCGGTTTTGAACTAATCGCTTTTTCAGATGCCGACACGCAGGATGTTTAGATTCACGAAAAGTACTTCGTGAGCACTACAATTTCTTGGTGATAAACTGGTGTCTTGGCAATCAAAGAAACAGGATTGTACATCGCTGCCATCAACCGGCAGTAATATGTAGCCATGTCGGCGTGTTGTGCTCAAGTCATCTGGATGAGAACACAACTCAAAGACAATGGTTACGTATTTGAAATCCCGATGTACGCGACAATCGAGTGCCATTGCGATCTCGTGCAACTCAGTTCAGCACTCAAAATCAAAGCACATTGATCTTCGCTATCATTTCATCAAGGATCACGTGGAACATGGTACCGTTGAATTATACTTTGTGGGTACTGAATACCAATTGGCAGATCTGCTCACCAAAGCCTTGCCTTCCGCTAGGTTTAATGAGTTGATCCACCGGATTGGTATGAGGTGTTTGACTCAAGAGGAATTGGATGACCTCTTAAAACAGTCTTAAATACCTGTCAAACACCAAAACTCTCTTTTGTAAATAAATTTTTCAAAAACAAAATAAAAAAAAATATAAAATCTGATAAAACAACAAAAATATTCTTCTAATCTATTTTTCTTTCAACATGGCGAGTACATTTCTTTCGTCAACACTTTAATCTTTCAAAATTCAGTATTTTTTCAGATCAAGTGTTGAGGGGGAGAAAATAATCTTTTAACCATTTCAAAACATCTGTGTACTTGCATGTTATCATATCTCGGTTGTTTCTTTTAACAATGGTGGTGAATTTTCTGGTTCAAAGACACTCCTCGGACTAAAATTAATAACCGTTCATTATTTTCTCAAATCGAGGGGGAGTGTCGTCAAGTTTCTTTCTTAAAAACCTTTGTTTGGTAACCAAAATGGAAGTTAAAAGGCTTTGTTTGAAAAAGGAAAAGGTGGAGGGGCCAAAACTGTCAAAAGGTTAAACTCTTTTTTAATAAAACATCCCACCTAACTTTTCTTCTTCACATTTAATACACAAAACCTAACACATCTACTCCTAAGAATCGTTCAAGATATCTGTTGATTTGATCATCGTTGTGTAAGTGTTTTTACGATCTAAACATGTTTTTAAGATAAGGTCTTAAATTTAATTCAAATCCAACGGTTAAAAATCATGTTACGCGTGATTATGTGTTCTACGCATAAGCGTATGAACACACAATCATTGTGTGGACGTTTTTTGGTCAAGTGGATAATGTCAAAACGTTGTTTATACATCAAGGACACCATTTCAACCAACCAAATCCACCTAGAAACACGAATCAACGATTTTTGAAAATTAGGGTTTATGTGTCAATTTGGGTTTTTTCAAATGTGAAGTGTTTTGGTCAAAAAGATTGTTGGGTTATGTTCTTGTGATGTTGAATTAATGTTTTCCATTGTTATTAACCACCCAGAAACACGAATTGGTTAACATTTTGTAATTAAGGTTTAAAGTTCATAATATTTGGTAACTTTTGATTCACAACGAGTTAGGTGTTAAAACTTGGTCACTATACTCTCACAACATCTAAGACATACCAGAAAAACTTTGGTGCATATTCTATGGCTAAAATCCATACGCGTAGATTTAGGGTTTTAAACTACGCGTAAGGTTTTCTACGCTTAACTGTTAATATGAGCACATGTGTTTTGATCTGTCATAGAATGAATGTTATGTGTCAAAATTGATGATATGATGCTTTGTTCCAGGCTTGCTACACTTACAATTCAGAATCAAGGTTGTTGTAACTCTACGCATAAGGATCATCTTATGCGTAGCATGTTATGCGTAAGATTAGTCTTACGCGTAGATTCTACACATAAGGTTCTACATATGGGACTACGCGTATCCTGTGAAGGATATGCATAAACAAATGACTCTCACGCGATAAGGTCAACTCTTACGAGTAGCCTTACGTGTAAGGTTAATATATGCCTACGCGTAATCTCTACGCATAAGGTCCATTTTTTCTTACTCGTAATATTTCTTACGCGTAAGTTAGGATCCTACGCGTAAGTTTATGCCTACGCATATATCATTTCTGTCTACGCATAACTTTACCAATCCTACGCGATAAGCCGGATTATACCTTCGTATGAATTATTACGTACAAACTTGTAAATGAACTAATCATATCATCACGAATCCAATAATGTCTCTAATAAACCTAAAACGTTTGATATGTTGTGAATCATAAGTGATAACATAAACTTTAAAACTTAAAGTTAACTAACTCACGAAACATTTCACGACGTCATTGGACTATTAGACTTACAAGTGACTTAGGACTCGTAACAATCATTGACACTTTACATTCAATAACTAGACAATAAGACCTTCTGTTGACTAACATTATCTTTCGATATGTTGGTTCTTTTGGCTAATATTATTTCAGATCACGACATTGTTGCTCAAATAAACATGGATGCTCCAAATGTTCTCTCCATTGCTGATATCTATCCTCATGGCTACCCAATGAAGATTGGAAAGAATAATCTCCGTGTTGACTTTGACACCCTCACTTGCTCAGAGTCTTCGTGTTTAATAGCTATTGATATTCTGAGGACTCATCCGAGACGTAATATGCTCACTCACTCTGCAAGCGTTCCTCGAGATCTATATCCAACAGTTCGAACACTATGGAAAGGGTCAAAGGACGGACACCTGTGACGGTGACTCTGAATCACAAACAAATCACCATTACACCTGCAGACTTAAGGGCTGTTCTCCTAATTCCTGAAGTCGAACCAACCAAACTATATGCCACACCTACTAAAGAGCTCACTCTCCAATTCTTAATCGATATCGGTTATGACGAGGCTACAGGAGTAATCACCAAGCATTCTCACGTAGAGCTTAAGAGTATTCCTCAACCATGGAGAACTCTCTACATGATCATCACCAAGTCTGTTTCTGGTCGTGACAGTGGCTATGAGCATCCCAAGCTCATGGAACTGCAAATATTTTGGGCATTGGTCAACATGAAACACATCGCTATCGAAGCTCCGATTTGGGATGACATGATGTCATTTCTCAACAAACTTGGCTCAAAGATTCCCTACATCAGATATACTAAACTGTTGATCCAGAGAGCACTTGGGCTTCATCCAAATATTCCCAAAAGGCTCAATGACCCCGACAATCACGATATGACGACGAACCTATCCTATCCGCCGAATCAAGGAATCATCTACAAAGAAACAAGGTGCCGTGGTTGCCGATTACCTTCTAACCGAAGATGTCGAAAGCTCAAACGCATACAAAAGGTATCTGGAAGCAGTTAGACAAGGCAAAGTTGGTCATCTCAACGAAAAATCTTCTGGTATACCTACTCGGAGAACCAGAAGAGGCAGTGCTGGAAGTGTCACAAGTAAAGAGAGTCAAAGGAAGTTTCCCAAAAGAAACCCTCCAAGCAAACGGTTTGTTCCCGTAAAGGAAGCTGCTCCTATTCCAAAACCCAAACCTGAACCGAAACAACAGCTTAGGGACGAAAGTTCTGAAGCTATAGAATCAGACGATGAGGTCCACTATTCTGAAACCGCAAAGGATGTGTCTGACACTCCAACAGTATAGAGACCTCCAAGTCCTCAAGATGATAAGGGTAAAGGAAAGACTCCGTTACTTGTACCTTATGATGATGACAGAGAATGATGAAGAGCCACCGGAAGTTGTGTATATGAAAGAAGTCAAACGCCTTAGACATCAACACAAGGCTGAAATGTTTGCAAAATATCAAATAGGTGGTCCCGGAGGATCAAGTGGTGCTGCCCACTCCGAACCAACTCCTGATGCGATTAATCGACCCGATAAGGGAGCTGGTACCACCACTCTTGTGCAACAACAACCGCCTGTGGAAGATACTATGGAGTACGATTTTGAGAATCCGGAAACTGACAAGGAGAAGAAGGATAAAGATTCTGATTATGACACATTTCTTCTGGATAGTCCGACACATACTCAGAAGGAAACTTCTGAACCGCCAAAGGACCCGGAGTCTCCTCACATCTCATCTTCATCAGATTCTTCTTCTCACTCATCACAACCACCGTCAAAGAAATCAACTAGATCTTCATCCAAATCTGTGAAGAAACCAAAATCTTGGATTTCTCAAGCTCATGAACGGATTGCCAAAGCTGTCAAAGCAGTCAGAAAGAAAGACGTTCTCAACAAGAAGTTAAATTTCTTTGCTGATCACATACATCATCTATATAACGAGAAAGACAAGATGAAAAAGGAAAGGAAGTTTGTCCAGGACTTCATGAAATCTCATCGTTAGGAGGAACTGAACGAAATGATAGAAGGCTACACCAAAAAGCATCTTCTAGAGTACGTTCCTAAGGTTACAAAGGAGTTGTTCACTAGACAACTTTATCCAAATCTGATGCAGATCGCCAAGCAAACTATCCGATCAACGCCTTTAACAGTCACAATCAATCCAACCGATCCGGTAGTTTTCTCTAACAATGAATTGGTGGCCAAGCTTGTTACAAAAATGGCACCAAGAGCTGCAATGTTCAACTCTGAAGAAGCTAAATTGTATCAAGCATTGCTAGACTACCAACTTCAAGAGGCTTGTAGATTTGAAGCAGAAAAGCTGAAACATCATAGAGACGATGAAGATAAGGATAAAGACAAAGACTCTGCACCAAAACGTCAGAAGCAGTCTGGTGAATCTTCTTCAATGCCACCTCCTCCATAACCTAATCCTGAGCAACAGAGGCCACCCACTCGGTCTTCTACTGATAAACCTCGGGACGATTCCGAGTTACCACCCAGGACTCAGAAAACCGGTGATTATTTTGAGTATACGGGTGGTGAAGATGAAGAGGTCCTTGAGCCCCAACAACAACCCACCTCACCCAAACAAGTGCAGAAACCGGAATCATCATCAAATCCTTCTAAAAAGAAGAAGAAGACGACTGCCTGGACGTCAGTATCATGGCTTGATGACGATAAAACCGAAGAATTTGAATGGTTCTCCACACTTGTTGATCAAACTCCCTACCCTGAAGAAGGTCAAGAGCTGGTAGATGGTTCCACATTGGAGCATGCTAAACTGTTGCAAGAAAAGTTCCATGTGAAGAAAATGACGAAATCTGAATTGAAGTGAATCAAGAACGAAGCTTTCCAACTTCTAAAGGACAACTTTGAAAGCGCCCTCGAGGTCGAATATCACCTTGAGAACATCGCCCGAGCTATGTCTAACAACATGGATTGGCTCAATCCGGAAGCAAACATTGACTTCACAAAACGGGCCAACCCTCTATACTACACCGATTGGACCAAACCCCTACCAACCATTGGCCAAGCAGATGAACCACGGATTCCCTTTCGATACTTCTTCAACAGAGACCTGGATTTTCTCTTACACGGAAGCGATAGTTCACAAAAATACACTACATCGTTGACTCTTCCATTCCCAGTGGCTATTTACTCAAACTGGATAGCTATCGAGGAACGTGCAAATCGCTTGTTTTCTGACAACGTGCAAGCATACGACCAAGATGCATTGTATGGGATTCATCACTGGCCTGAACGCCGAAGAATCTACTTCGAAATCTGTCTAGTTCAGAAGTCTCAACACCCAGTGTACAGTTCTAAGGACATCGTGGCCATCAAACACGTTGATCTCAAGTCTAAGTGGGACTACACCTTCTTGAAGAATATCATAGTCAAACGACAAGATTAACAGGACTATGCATTCTCCAAAGCTGACTTTGAGAACTTGTCCCTCAACGACATCGAAGACATGTACCTTGCCAAAGTACAGGGTCGTATGAGACAATTCTCAACTGAAGTTCAACGCGAATTTATCAAGTCACTCCTTATCTTCATTAGACGCATCGTGATCAAAAAACGTGTAGAAGATATCCAGCTGGCTGTTGAATCTTATCAGACGCGTGTCAACCTCACTCCTCCAACGCTTGATCTTCCCGACCTCAATCAGCAAGCTCAATATACGCTCATCAGCAAACCTTTCGGAGTTGTTTACCGCAGTGAACTTCAACGAAACTGCTTAATGGCGTGTAGTGAACTTCATAAATTCGGGGATCATACTTTGAAGCTGGTTAGGGACGGATTGGCGTACAGGTTGAAGGATATACGCCAGAAAATTGGGTCTCCTAAGAGCTGGAATTCTCAGGAAAGGAGGGATGTGAGACGAATCATCACAATGATTGATGAAAGGTTGTTCAGACGGGATCAGTTTCGACGATTGGAGAGCTATGTTGGTGGTCGACCCAAGAGAAACATAACCAGCTTTCAACGCCCTGTGTGCATTCCTGGCAACATCAATGGACTTCCTGGTAACCCTTGAATTGGTTCTCTCAATATAAATTTGGATGTATGATTTCTTATGTCTATGGCTTGTCCACACATATCAGTGTACAACCCGTAATCGTAAAGAAAGGACCCTGTGGTACGCTTCAGTGCCACAATCCTCATCTAAGGAGCGAAAGCTTCTTATCTTTGAGTAAAACCTATCAAACCGTTTAGTTTTCAAGGTTTTGCTCAAAAGAACAAGTACTTCCCCCTACGATTTTTCAAAACCTCAACCGCTTATATTACTTGTTGAGGGGGAGTATTTGACTTAAAACTTTGTTCAAACAAAACATTCTTTGTGTCATTCTTCCCGTAACACTCGAAATGGTCATATTTATTCTCCAACGTTTCAAAAATAACATTTTATATGCCATTTTTGAGGGGGAGAAAATATGTGATAAGAAATATGTTTGTTGCTTTCTCGTGTGCATAGACTTAACCAACAAATTGACGAGATCCTTAACCGTTAGTAACTCGAAAAGACTTGTCCGGGACGGGTAATAATTTCAAACTAGTTCGCTAGTGATGTAAACGTGTCTCGCAAAGGACTTGTCCTAGTAGAATGTACCATTCGAGAAACTCATGGTAGACATGAACTTTGACGGGTTTGACAACCTTTCGAGGTTTGTCTACACCTTCAAGATAGTTATTAGAGCTAGTTGTCACCTAAAAGCTGACATTACAACTCTTTAACTATGCAACGTAACCGTGTCTCGCGGGGGATTGTCTATCTTGAGTTGATCAATTCAAAATGTGTGCGCTCTTTCCTCACTGTGCATTTAACCGTTAAAACTATTAAGCACATGTGGAGGGGGAGTATTTATGCAAAAATATTATCTCATCAGTGGCACAAAATGTTTTTCATCAACAAACACTGTGAGAATATGTTTTCAATAGTACAAAATGGTTTTATGGCAACTTAGGTTAGTCATGGAGATATAAGGTGACTAAGGTTAGGAATAACCGTCCTATGATCTGCCAGAGCCTGAGGCATCTACCCAAGGACACTACCATTAGTTAGTGTTAGAAGTCCTTAGGAATGATTATAAAAAGGAGAAAATGAGAATCGGAGAAAGAAGGAGTTGAAGAATCAAAAAAGAAACGTAAAGTAAAGGGTGAAAAGAAATAGCCCTCCAGATTATTCAACTTAGGCCAGACACCGGGTTCAATTCATATGTTGCTGGTTGTCACTTGTTGACACCGGTATTGAAGATTAAAAGTCGTCATGGACCCAGTGACGCATGCACTAAACCTTCTTAGCCACTCAAGCTTCTCTCAACAGAAGCTTGTTTCATTCTTACAGGGGACCCTACATAATCTATCGGCTTTCTCTTAGAGATTGCTGATATTGAAGAAGGAGACCCTCTCCCTAGTCTCCGCTCAGGAAAACCAAAACGCACAATTGAGTCTAGAGCCATGAGATTCATCAAAAGATCACTTAGGAACACTTGACATTTCATCACTTGTTGATCAACAAATAAGATCTTCAGTGATTCAGTGGTTCATATAGAGTCCTTCACAGATCTTAGCAATCTGTCGAGAACATTTATGAGAGGTTCACATCTGTGATCCTAAGTTATTGAATGGAAACTCTTGCCGTGGTCAACATCAAACAGCCCTGACAGCAGGTCACTTCGGTAACTCCCCGTGGATTACGCTTAGTGTGTCTCAAATGGTCTACAGTCGTGAGGTGATGCTTCGGTGTACCTCGGTGACTCATCTGAACCGTAGGTGTACTTCGGTACATCGTGTTATCTCACTTGTGGGACTCCGGTTCAGGAACAGCCTTTGTAAGAATTAGAGCTGAGTTTTCACACTATGCTGTCAACTCTCTCGAAGTTCAAACTTGTAAGTGCCGGAATCCGCTTATTACTAACCGTTTTATGTTTACTTCTTATGGAAGCACTGGAGCGGAATGATCGTGCAGATTCTTCATATGTTCACACCAACATCATCACTAATAGAAGTTCTATCCTAAAGCAACAAAACAGTCAAATGATTCTTCATCAACCAAAGAATCTACAAAGTTAAAGAATTAGAGAACTTCATCAGTACTGAAATCCAATGTCAAAGAGCGTGTGAGCATGTTGAAGAATGACGTGGAGACACTGGAGCAGCGAAGCTGATCTGAGGCAGACTTGATGCAGACTACAACATACTATCACTTTCATCACAAAGAACATCAATCAAAGAACAAAGTTAAAGGTGACGTCAAAGCATAACTGTTCGAAGAAGATAATTTCTCTACACTAGGGAGATTGTTCGTACCAAGGCAATTCTTCTCACAAGAAAGAAGAATGTCAGAAGACGTCAGCGATTCTATTACATCAACGCCTTCACCGTTCATCACCAACACTTGAGGGGGAGATTGTTGGAATCACTCCTAAACCATAATCAAGTGTTAGTAATTAATATGTAATAGTTAGTTTTATTATGGCCTTTATGTTTGTATTTAGCCTTAGGCTTATGTAGAAGGCCCATGAGCCTTGGCCTTAGTAAATTAAGGAAAGGATGGAAACTAGGAGTGTTGCCCTAGCTTTCCTCCTATAAATACCTTATGTAAACCTTCATTTGAAGGTTGGTTGTTCATGTTATTCATTCTCTTTCACTCTTTGCTTAACCGGCCTGTTGCTAACGTGTGTGTGAGTGTTTAACGTGTTCATCCGCCCCTCTTCTCCTATCTATCTCTTTTTAGGAAGCTTGTGTTGTAAAACTAGTGACCTATCATTCTGAGCTGTTGCATTACCAGTATTGATCACACCAACATCAATCTCCTTATGTATATCATCATAAGGAGATGATTGATCATCATTCTTTGAAGAAGAAGCAACCTCATAACTGTCTTTCAAGGTATGCACAAAAATGTGATCTGAATCTTCCTCCATGCCTGGTTCATCTGTATCAACATATTCTTCTGAACCTGCAAAATCATTAGTATTTGTACCTGTATTCACTGGTACATATTTCATAGATTGGGTTAGAGAATCAAAATTCAAACAACCATTTTGGACCTTCTCCTATAACAGCAGCCTTGTTCTCCAAAAATTCTACATACAAGGTTTCTTCTACCTTCCTGGTTCTAAGGTTGTAGACTCTAAAGGCTTTACTTACAAAGAGAATAGCCTACAAAGAAACCCTCATATGATTTTCCATCAAACTTGCCCAAATAATCCAAGGTATTAAGAATAGTGACATGACAGCCAAATAGTCTCATGAAATCTAAGGTAGGAGATCTGCCTCTAAATAACTCATAATGTGTCTTGTTTTGAGAATGAACTACTAAAACCCTATTTTGAACATAACAAGCAGTATTAACTGCTTCAGCGCAAAAGGTCATGGGTAGCTTGGAATCAGCAAACATGGTCCTAGCAGCTTCTATCAAGGTTCTATATCTCCTCTCAACAACCCTATTTTGCTGAGGAGTCCTAACAGCACTAAATTCCTTTTTAATACCTTTTTCCTTGCAAAAGTCGTCCATCACTCTATTCTTGAATTCTATCCTATTATCACATCTGATGATCATGACCTTCTTATCAACTAGGTTCTCTACCTCTATAATGAAATACTTTAGAATATTTGAAGTCTCATCCTTTGATCCTAGGAACAAAACCCAAATAAACCTGAGAAAATCATCAGTGACAACAAGAAAATATCTCTTATGCTGAATACTAATCAAAGATGTAGGACCAAACAAGTCCATATAAAGCATATATAAGGGTTGAGAAATATAGTTTTGGGTCTTGGGCTTACAAGAAGCTCTGTGTTGTTTTCCTTTGAGGCAAACCACATAAGTCTGGTCATTTAGAAAACGTTTTTGAGGCAGTCCTCTTACCAAACCATCTTTTACTATCTTGTTAATGGTTTTGAAATTTATAAGATCAAGTCTCCTATGCCATAACATAGACTCATCCTGAGATGCTTTTGCGACCAAACAAGTAAGATTCTCTTTAGGAACAATGTTTTTCATATCAAAACTATAAAGATTGCCTTTCCTTGTGACTCTTAGCAAGACCTCATGGTCATTAGGTAACTTAAAGTTAGAGGAGAGGATAAGGAACTCAGTGTCAGTAAATAACACAAAGTTCTTTTTATCACACATCTGTGACACACCAAAGAGATTGTATTTAAGCTCCTTCACATAATACACATACTCAAAATCAAGATTGCCAGTCTTGATTGTACCTATACCAGTAATCCTGCCACCTATGCCACCACCAAAAGAAACATATCCACCATCCAAAGGTTTGAAGTCTGAAAGGTAGGATCTGTTTCCAGTCATGTGCCTGGAACATCCACTATCTGAGTATCCTTGATCTTCTTTAGTACCAGAATGTTCCTACATACAAAATAAAATAAATTAGTTTCCTTTGGGGACCCAAGACATTACCGACTTGGATCTGCCTCGTGCATCAATGTAATTGTATTTTTGCATGGTTGTTGATGCACTGCTGGATTTGGTGGGTCTCCATATCCAACATGTATGAGGCCTTAACAGCATTGACCCCAGTTCCCTTGATAGTTCCCATAGACCTAGCAGTGTTAACTAATGGCCTAGCAATATGAACTATTGGCCTAGCAGTGTTAACGGTTACACTGATAGTTCTTAATGTTTCCCTCCAAACCTTCTTTTGAAAACCAATATTTTTATTAAAAGACCAGTTATGTTAGGTCACTAGTTTTACAACACAAGTAACATGAGAAGAGATAGAGAAGAGAAGAGATTGGTTGAACACGTTAAACACACACACACACGCGTAAGAACTTAGAACCGGTTATGCGTAAAGGTGAGAGAATGAATAAAATGAACAACCAACCCTCAAGTGAGGGTTATTACAAGGTATTTATAGGAGAGGGAGCTAGGGTAACACTCCTAGTCCCTTCCTTTCCTTAGTGGACTTGGGCCTAGGCTTATGGGCCTTCTACATAAGCCTAAGGCTAAAACAAACATAAAGGCCATAATTAAGCTAACTATTACATATGAATCACTAACACTTGATTAAGGTTTAGGAGTGATTCCAACAATCTCCCCCTAAGTGTTGGTGATGAATAATGTGAACGGTGAAGGTGCTGATGTAACAGTAGCTTTGACGTCTTCTGACATTCTTCTTTCTTGTGAGAAGAAATGCCTTGATTCGAACAATCTCCCCAGTGTAGAGAAATTGTTTCCTTTGAACGGTTATGCATTGACATCATCATTAACTTTGTTCTTTGTTCTTTGTTATGAAAGTGATATTATGTTGTCTTTGTCTAAATCAGGTCCGCTTCAGTGCTCCAGTTTCTCCACGTCTTTCTCCAACATGCTCATGCGCTCTTTAACGTTGGATTTCAGTACTGATGAAGTTATCTTAGTCTTTAAACTTTGTAGATTCTTTGACTTGACGAAGAATCATTCTGACTTTTGTGTTGCCATTTGAGAGAGCTTCCATTAGTGATGTTGTAGGCATGAGCATGAGGAGAATCTGCATGATCTATCCGCTCCAGTGCTTCCATAAGAAGAAAACATACAAACGGTTAGTAATAAGCAGTTTCCGGCACTTACAAGTTTGAACTTCGAGAGTGTTAACATCATAGCGTGAAAACACAACTCTAATTCTCACAAAGGCCATTTCTGAACTAGAGTCCCACAAGTGAGATAACACGATGTACCGAAGTAAACCTACAGTTCAGATGCGTCGCTGAGGTACACGGAAGCATCACCTCACGACTGTAGACCGTTTGAGACACATTAAGCGTAATCCACGGGGAGTTACCGAAGTGACCTGCTGTCAGGGCTGTTTGATGTTGACCCTGGCAGGAGTTTCCACTCAATCATTGAGGATCACAATTGTGAACCTCTCATAAATGTTCTCGACAGATTGCTAAGATCTGTGAAGGACACGATATTGTACCACTGAAGTTCTTATTTGTTGAACAACAAGTGGTGAAATGTCAAGTGTACCTAAGAGATCTTTTGATGAATCTCGTGGATCTAGACTCAATAGTGCGTTTTGGTTTTCCTAAGCGGAGACTAAGGAGAGGGTCTCCTTCTTCAATACCAGCAATCTCTAAGAGAAAGTCGATAGATTATGTAGGGTTCCCTGTGAGAATGAAACAAGCTTTTGTTGAGAGAAACTTGAGTGGCTAAGAAGGTTTAGTGCATGCGTCACTGGGTCCATGACGACTTTTAATCTTCAATACTAGGCATATGAATTGAACCCGGTGTCTGCCCTAAGTTGAATAATCAGGAGGGCTATTTGTTTTCACCCTTTTCTTTGCATTTCTTTTTAATTCTTCAACTCCTTCTTTCTCCGATTCTCATTTTCTCCTTTTTATGATCATTCCTAAGGACTTCTAAATTCTAACTATTTGTGATGTCCTTGGGTAGATCCCTCCGGCTCTGGCGGATCATAGGACGGTTATTCCTAACCTTAGTCACCTTATAACTCCATGACTAACCTATGTTGCCATAAACCACTGTAGAAAATCTCTCAAAGTGTTTATGAATTAAAACATTTTGTTTCACTGTTGAGATTGTTGGAATCGCTCCTAACTCGTAAATGGAACGACATTGACGGGATTATTGTTTCTATCTTTGTTACCTTAAACACATGGGCTTGTTATGTCAATTACCCATAGATGTATGTGTTTGGGTATATAAACCCCTCCATACTTCCATGGAGGGGTGAGTCTTATTAGTGTAATTTCATCTTTCAATAATAAAACACCTAGTATTCTTACTTCTCTCTCTACTTTATATCTCTAACTTGAAGATGGTGTTCTTCCATCTTCCAAGACCTCCTGAATCAGCATATCATGCATAGAATCGATCCTAACATTGGTATCAAAAGCAAGGTCCGTTTTGTATCATTGGTTGATTTTTGGTGATATTTTCTTGTCAAAATCGTGTCTTGTAAAATCTGTTTAACAAAGTTGTTAACATTTAGTTATTTCTTGTGTTCATCAGATTTTTTTGTTACAAGTTTAATTGTCAAAAAGTCTCATCCTTTCACAGTCATTAACCTTTTTTAAGACTGTTTTGCATACCAATACTCGTGAATCTGTTTTGGGTCAAATGGTCTAACTGGTCATGTCCGTGGTTAAAGTGGGTCAAAAGTGCATCCTTTATGCCAACTTTCTGGGTTACTATGAATCTGGACAGATTCTTGGTCGAAATACATCGCCAGAAAAAGTCAACACGGGTCAAAACCCTAAACTTACACATAAGGATCCATCTAGAGAGTTGTTACGCATAGCTGTGAAGTTACGCGTAAGAAATGTTACGCGTATGCGTTTACGCCTAAGCCTAGGCTTAGGCCTAAGTTTGGCTTACGCATAAGCAAGAGGCTTACGCTTAACATGCTTTACGCATAAGAATAAGTGCTTACGCATAAAAGAAAAAAAAATACGCGTAAGATTTTTTCAAAAAAACCTTATGCGTAAAAATGACAAGAAGAAGCAGTTATGCGTAAAGATAACTAAGACTCGACCATAACAATACCAAATACCAACAACACTCAACCTCAGTATATCTACATCATTGGTCCAAGATAAATCGATAAGACCCAAAGTTACAACAGTTCCATCAACAAAACTCCAACTACATCAACTAATCTACAACCTAACTCATCCTCCTTCAATTATTCAAGACTCACGACTCAACTCCATCTCATATGCTCTCAGCTTCGATTTAATTTTTGTTGCAATCTTCTTAAAGATTGTTTCAATTAAATCTATATCATCATCGACCTTGTTTCCTTAATATCCGAAACATCAAAAGAAATTGATTGATAACAAAGATGTTATAATCCTTTTCTTGTTTCGTTCATGACATCAAAACGAGAATAAAACAATTAAATAGACCTACCTGAGACCTTTAAAGATCTTGATGCCGATAACCTTAGTGTTTATTCGACCAAGAAACGATGCTGGTGGGTTTGATTGTTAGCTTAATGAAGCAAGGAGATCTGCTGTGATGATTATTGGGAGAGAGGCATTTTGTTTTGAGATGATAATTGTGAGTTTTTTGTTTTGGGAAGAAAGGTGTTGGTAGGCGGAGTGTTTTGAGATGTATGTGTGTAGGGTTAGTTGTGTGAAGAGCGTACAATGTGAGGAACCAGTTATATCTTGTGTATGCTTTGGATTAGACTTGGGCTGCACATGGATATGGATCGTATATTTACTGGATTTAGTTGGGCTTTGGATTTAAATCATTTTTGGGCTGACTTACATGTGGTTCGTGGATATGGAGATGCTCTTTCAAACGCATGTATATCTACAAAAAGGTGTCATCCGATTTTTTTGTGATATACAAATTGTTTGGATACAAATTTTTATTATTCATGAATGAGTGGTATTTTGGCAATGATATATTTTCATGAGGATACAATCTTTGACAAGATCGGGAAACCATTATCAAGTTCATTTAAACCATTAAAGAAGGCTAGTTTTGGGTATGTAACCGCAAGATGTGACTACGGCGCGAATTCACTATTATTTATTTGAGGTTGAAGTGGGATATCACGGATGCGTGTACTTAGTATCTGAAGATATCGGGGTTGGTTGGATTCATGATTCTTCGAGATCCTTGTTCGAGCTTTAACCGTTTCGAATGACAAAGACTTGAGTTATCAAGTTGAACCTGATGTAAGGAGTTACGTTGTTGTGCTCACAGCTTATAACTATCACTTTTAATGAGTTACGTTGTTGTGCTCAAGTGTCACACTACGGTGTGGATAATTTGAGAAACTTTAAGTTTACCTTTTTTTCGATGGTGATAAGAAAAAGGGTTCTTCGTCTGACAATAGTGCAAGTTTAAGTCACAAGTTCGGGTTATTTTACTTCAGTCCCAAGTTCGTCATATTGGGTTTTCTCCATCAGTAGTCACTACAAAAAGCCGTCAGAATGATAATGGGGTCGGTAAAGAGTTAGCTGAGAAGAGTATACACGAGTAGAGAAGTTTCGTCAGCAATTGATTCTTGCGAGATATTTATGGTACTTCACACTTGTTCGATTAATTGAACATACATGGTTTCGATGTCTCCAATTTCATCATCAAAATACGTGGTGTATGATTCTGATTCATTAAAAACATCGGGGGGAAGAGAGTATAGGTGGTGTCTGCTTCCTTTGTTGTTTTTGTATTTTTTTGCGAAAACCCTCTCCTTTCATGAATTTCTTCAATCAGGGGGAAGAAATGAGATGATCTGTGGTCTAAACGTCTCACTTTGGTGTTATCGTCTCACTTTCACAGAGTTATCGTGCGTGAAGTTACCTAAATATGATGTTGTGATGCCTCACACACGGTCATTTTATCGAGTAATTGCAGATTTATAGGTAACTATTATTCCGATAGACCGCAACATTCAGGGGGAAGTCGTTTCATTTCGTCTTTTGTGGTCTGTTTGGTGTGATGCATCTACATACGTAAGAATATCTTGTTGATTTCTTGCATGTTACCCCCGAACGGTTTTTCGCAACAAGTCAGATTTACCTTGTGTGGTTTACTGCTCATCTACAAATTCCGCTGCGTACTAAAATCTTCAAATGTTAGAGGAAATGTTCACTACATCAAAGTTTCGAATATCTGAAGCGGTTGTCGGTTTGGGGAAGCGATTCGAAACTTCGCCAAAAAGGAGTGTCTGAAGAAGGCTGCTAAAGACATCGGCATGAATTGGGGGGGGAAGTTAATCCAATTTATGCATATTACATCATTTTCCTACGAGTGAAGAAAACGGTTCTCAAGTCAAGGTACTAGAAGAAGACAAAGAGCGTAAACTTTCATCATCCTCAGCACTTGAAGAGCTTATGAAGACCTTTCTTTATTTGTTTTCTATATTTGAAGTAAATGTTGTAAGTAATCCCTTATGTCGTCCCACTGGGGGGAGATTGTTGGAATGGCTCCTAACTCGTAAATGGAACGACATTGACGGGATTACTGTTTCTATCTTTGTTACCTTAAACACATGGGCTTGTTATGTCAATTACCCATAGATGTATGTGTTTGGGTATATAAACCCCTCCATACTTCCATGGAGGGGTGAGTCTTATTAGTGTAATTTCATCTTTCAATAATAAAACACCTAGTATTCTCCCTTCTCTCTCTACTTGATATCTCTAACTTGAAGATGGTGTTCTTCCATCTTCCAAGACCTCCTGAATCACCATATCACCCATATAATCAATCCTAACATTGGTATCAAGAGCAAGGTCCGTTTTGTATCATTGGTTGATTTTTGGTGATATTTTCTTGTCAAAATCGTGTCTTGTAAAATCTGTTTAACAAAGTTGTTAACTTTTAGTTATTTCTTGTGTTCATCAGATTTTTTTGTTACAAGTTTAACGGTCAAAAAGTCTCATCCTTTCACAGTCATTAACCTTTTTTAAGACTGTTTTGCATACCAATACTCGTGAATCTGTTTTGGGTCAAATGGTCTAACTGGTCATGTCCGTGGTTAAAGTGGGTCAAAAGTGCATCCTTTATGCCAACTTTCTGGGTTACTATGAATCTGGACAGATTCTTGGTCGAAATACATCGTCGGAAAAAGTCAACACGGGTCAAAACCCTAAACTTACGCATAAGGATCCATCTACAGAGTTGTTACGCGTAGCTGTGAAGTTCGCGCGTAGAAATGTTCGCGTATATCGCGTTCGCCTAAGCCTAGGCTTAGGCCTAAGTCAACTACGCATAAGCAAGAGGCTTACACTTAACATGCTTTAACGCGCAGAATAAGTGCTTACGCATAAAAGAAAAAAAATACAGCGTAAGATTTTTCAAAAAAACCTTATGCGTAAAAATGACAAAAGAAGCGTTATGCGTAAAGATAACTAAGACTCGACCATAACAATACCAAATACCAACAACACTCAACCTCAGTATATCTACATCATTGGTCCAAGATAAATTGAGAAGACCCAAAGTTACAACAGTTCCATCAACAAAACTCCAACTACATCAACTAATCTACAACCTAACTCATCCTCCTTCAATTATTCAAGACTCACGACTCAACTCCATCTCATATGCTCTCAGCTTCGATTTAATTTTTGTTGCAATCTTCTTAAAGATTGTTTCAATTAAATCTATATCATCATCGACCTTGTTTCCTTAATATCCGAAACATCAAAAGAAATTGATTGATAACAAAGATGTTATAATCCTTTTCTTGTTTCGTTCATGACATCAAAACGAGAATAAAACAATTAAATAGACCTACCTGAGACCTTTAAAGATCTTGATGCCGATAACCTTAGTGTTTATTCGACCAAGAAAGCGATCTTTGGTGGGTTTGATTGTTAGCTTAATGAAGCAAGGAGATCTGCTGTGATGATTATTGGGAGAGAGGCGTTTTGTTTTGAGATGATAATTGTGAGTTTTCTGTTTTGGGAAGAAAGGTGTTGGTAGGTGAGTGTTTTGAGATGTATGTGTGTAGGATTAGTTGTGCGGCATACAATGTGAGGAACCGGTTATATCTTGCGTATGCTTTGGATTAGACTTGGGCTGCACATGGATATGGATCGTATATTTACTGGATTTAGTTGGGCCTTGGATTTAAATCATTTTTGGGCTGACTTACATGTGGTTCGTGGATATGGAGGTGCTCTTTCAAACGCATGTATATCTACAAAAAGGTGTCATCCGAATTTTTTGTGATATACAAATTGTTTGGATACAAAATTTTGTTATTCATGAATGAGTGGTATTTTGGCAATGATATATTTTCACGGGGATATAATCTTTGACAAGATCGGGAAACCGTTATCAAGTTCATTTAAACCATTAAAGAAGGCTAGTTTTGGGCATGTAACCACAAGATGTGACTACGACGCGAATTCACTATTATTTATTTGAGGTTGAAGTGGGATATCACGGATGCGTGTACTTAGTATCTGAAGATATCGGGGTTGGTTGGATGCATGATTCTTCGAGATCCTTGTTCGAGCTTTAACCGTTTCGAATGACAAAGACTTGAGTTATCTAGTTGAACCTGATGTAAGGAGTTACGTTATTGTGCTCACAGCTTATAACTATCACTTTTAATGAGTTACGTTGTTGTGCTCAAGTGTCACACTACGGTGTGGATAATTTGAGAAACTTTAAGTTTACCTTTTTTCAATGGTGATAAGAAAAAGGGTTCTTCGTCTGACAATAGTGCAAGTTTAAGTCACAAGTTCGGGTTATTTTACTTCAGTCCCAAGTTCGTCATATTGGGTTTTCTCCATCAGTAGTCACTACAAAAAGCCGTCAGAATGATAATGGGGTCGGTAAAGAGTTAGCTGAGAAGAGTATACACGACTAGAGAAGTTTCATCAGCAATTGATTCTCGCGAGATATTTATGGTACTTCACACTTGTTCGATTAATTGAACATACATGGTTTCGATGTCTCCAATTTCATCATCAACATACGTGGTGTATGATTCCGATTCATTGAAAACATCGGGGGGAAGAGAGTATAGGTGGTGTCTGCTTCCTTTTTTGTTTTGTATTTTTGCGAAAACCCTCTCCTTTCATGAATTTCTTCAATCAGGGGGAAGAAATGAGACGATCTGTGGTCTAAACGTCTCACTTTGGTGTTATCGTCTCACTTTCACAGAGTTATCGTGCGTGAAGTTACCTAAATATGATGTTGTGATGCCTCACACACGGTCATTTTATCGAGTAATTGCAGATTTTCAGGTAACTATTATTCCGATAGACCACAACATTCAGGGAGAAGTCGTTTCATTTCGTCTTTCGTGGTCTGTTTGGTTTGATGCATCTACATACGTGAGAAGATCTTGTTGATTTCTTGCATGTTACCCCCGAACGGATTTTCCACAACAAGTCAGATTTACCTTGTGTGGTTTACTGCTCATCTACAAATTCCGCTGCTTACTGAAAACTTCAAAAGTTAGAGGAAATGTTCACTACATCAAAGTTTCGAATTTGCTGAAGATAGTTGTCAGTTTGGGGGGAAGCTGATTCAGAAACTTCGCCAAAAAGGAGTATACGGAGAAGCTGCTAAAGACATGCGGCATGAATTGGGGGGGGGGGGGAAGTTAATCCAATTTATGCATATTACATCATTTGCCTACAAGTGAAGAAAATGGTTCTCAAGTCAGGTACCAGAAGAAGACAAAGAGCGTAAACTTTCATCATCCTCAGCATTTGAAGAGCTTATGAAGACCTTTCTTTATTTGTTTTCTATATTTGAAGTAAATGTTGTAAGTAATCCCTTATGTCGTCCCGTTGGGGGAAGATTGTTGGAATCACTCCTAACTCGTAAATGGAACGACATTGACGGGATTACTGTTTCTATCTTTGTTACCTTAAACACATGGGCTTGTTATGTCAATTACCCATAGATGTATGTGTTTGGGTATATAAACCCCTCCATACTTCCATGGAGGGGTGAGTCTTATTAGTGTAATTTCATCTTTCAATAATAAAACACCTAGTATTCTCCCTTCTCTCTCTACTTTATATCTCTAACTTGAAGATGGTGTTCTTCCATCTTCCAAGACCTCCCGAATCACCATATCACCCATAGAATCGATCCTAACAGAGATAAGATTTTGCATAAATACTCCCCCTCCACATGTGCTTAAGAGTCAAAATCTGCACAGTGAGGAAAGAGCGCGCATTTTAGAATTGATCAACTCATGATAGACAATCCCTCGCGAGACACGGTTACGTTGCATAGTTAAAGAGTTACATTGTCAGCTTTTAGGTGACAACTAGCTCTAATAACTACCTTGAAGGTGTAGACAAACCTCGAAAGGTTGTCGAACCCGTCAAAGTTCATGTCTACCAAGAGTTTCTTGAATGGTACATTCTACTCGGACAAATCCTTCGCGAGACACGTTTACATCACTAGCGAACTAGCTTGAAATTATTACCCGTCCCGGACAAGTCTTCTCGAGTTACTAACAGTTAAGTACCGTCAATTCTTTGGTTAAGTCTTTGGTACGACGATTCATTTGCAATTGACAACATATTTCTTATCACAATAATTTTCTCCCCCTCAAAAATGGCATATAAGTATGTTATTTTTGAAATGTTAATAATAAATATGACCATTTAGAGTTTTGTGGGAAGATTACCAAAGAACGTTTGTTGAACAAAGTTTTAAAGTCAAATACTCCCCCTCAACAAGTGATATAAACGGTTGAGGTTTTTGAAAAAATCATAAGGGGAAGTACTTGTTCTTTTGAGCAAAACCTTTTAAAAATGTGAAAGGTTTGATAAGTGTAACTCAAAAGTAAGAAGCTTTCGCTCCTTTTATAAGGATTGTGGCTCTGAAGCGTACCATAGGGTCCTTTCTTGACAAATACGGATTGTACACTGTTATGTGTGCACAAGCCACTGTCATTATAAATCACACATCCAAAATAATATGAAATAGAAGCAGTTTAAGGGGTACCAGGTAGTCCAGAAATGTCACCAGGAATGCGAACAGGGCGTTGATAGCCGGTGAGAGTAATCCTGGGACGACCACCTACAAAGCTCTCTAAGGTTCTAAACTGGTCCCTTCGATACAACCTTTCATCAATCATAGTGATGATCCTCTTTACATCCCGTCTTTTGGTGTCCTAATGTCTTCATGTATATCCTTCAACCTATAAGCCAATCCGTCCCTAACCTTCTTCAAAGTGTGATCCCCAAACTTGTGAAGATCTCTACACGCCATCAAGAAATTTCGTTGAAGTTCACTGCGATAAACAACGCTGAAAGGTTTGCTGACTAGGGCGTATTGTGGAAGCTGGTTGATGAAGTTGACATGGGTCTGGCATGACTCAACAGCAAGTTGTAGATCTTCTACACGTTCCTGTATAACTATGCTTCTGATGAATATGAGCAAGGAATTGATGTATTCACGTTGAACTTCAATCGATAATTGTCTCATGCGTCCCTGTACTTTGGCAAGATACAGATCTTTAATGTCGTTGAGAGACAAGTTCTGAAAGTCCGCTTCACAGAATTGATAGTCTCTTTCGTCTTGTCTTTTGACCTTAATTTTCTTGAGGAAAGTGTAGTCCCATTTAGACGAAAGAGCTACATGCTTAACAACAACGATTCCTTTAGTACTGAACACTTCATGTTGAGATTTCTGAACCTGGCAGCTTCTGTAGTAGATTCGTCGGCGTTCCGGCCAATGGTGAATCCCATACATTGCATCTCGGTCATATAATTCCACAGAGTTGGAAAACATGTGGGTAGCCTTTTCCTCGATGGCTATGCAGTTAGAGTATATGGCTGTCGGGAACAGAAGTGTCAGAGATGTAGCGTATTTCCTTGAATCATCACTGCCGTGTAGAAGAAATTCCAAGTCATTGTTGAAGAAGTAGCGAAATGGAATCTTAGGCTGATCTGGTTGGCCAATTGTTGGTAGAGGTTTACACCAGTCTGTGTAGTAAGGAGCATTGTCTTTCTTGGAGAAGTCGATGTTTGCTTCAGGGTTGAGCCAATCAATGTTGTTGGACATGGCTCGTGCTATGTTTTCAAGGTGATATTCAACGTCGATGGCACTTTCCGAGCTGTCCTTTAGCAGTTGAAATGCTTCATTCTTGATTCGTTTCAACTCCAATTTCGTCATCTTTTTCACTCGGAATTTATCTTGCAGTACCTTTGCATGCTCCAATGTACTACCGTATTCCAGATTTTGACCTTCAGGTGGATAGGGAGTAGAGTTAACAAGTGTCGAAAACCAGTCGTATTCATCAGTGTCATCCTCGTCTAGCCATGATACGACGTCAGCCATGGGCGCCTTCTTCTTCTTTTTCTTAGGCCTAGATGAGGATTCTGGTCTCTTAACTTTGTCGGGAGAGGTGGGTTGTTGTTGGGGCTCACGGACTTCCTCATCATCACCACCCGTATACTCAAAGTGATCACTGGTTTTCTAAGTCTGGGGTGGTAACTCAGAATCCTGAGGTTTGTCAGCCGAAGAGCGAGGAGGAGATCGTGGTTGAGCTGGAGTCCTTTGGGGTGGAGGCTGCATGGAAGATGATTCACCAGATTTCTTCGGGCGTTTAGGCTCGTCATTCTTATCCTTATCCTTGTCTTCATCGTCACGTTGACGTTTAGGCCTTTCAACTTCTTCTCTGCATGCTGATTTAAGTTGGTATTCCAGCAATGCTTCAAACAATTTACCTTAGTAAGAGGCAAATGTTGCAGATCGTTTAGACATTTGAGCTACCAGCCGGCTAACCAATTCAGCATCTGAGAAGATTATGGGATCAACTGGATTGATGTTCACATGCATTGGTGTTGATTTCATAGTTTGCTTGGCCAAATGTAGAAGATTCGGATAGAGTTGTTTGGTAAACATCTCCTTTGTAACTCCAGGAACGATGTCAAGAAGTAACTTGTGAGTGTATCCTTTGATCATTTCGTTCATTTCCCCTTGAACGTCACGTTGCATGAATTTCTGGATGTACTCCCTTTCAGCTGACATCTTTTCATTCTCATCATGTAGATACTGAACCTGGTCAGCGAGAAAATTCAGCTTTCTGTAAAGTATGTCTTTCTTTCTGACCTGCTTGACAGCTTTGACGATTCGTGTCTTTGCATGAGAAATCCAGGAGGCCGTTGGCTTCTTCACTGATTTGGATGTGGTTCTGGTTGATCTTTTGGATGGTGGTGGTGAAGAGTGAGAAGATGAATCCGATGATGAAGAGACATGAGGAGACTCGGGGTCCTTCGGTGGTTCAGAAGTTTCCTCCTTAGAACGAGCAGGACTGTCTAGAAGAAGATCATCATAGGCAGTTTCTTCTTCATTTCCAGACATAGCTTTATCATCAGCCTTCGAATCATCAGCAGGAGATTTTCTCAGTCTTTTCAGTTTCTGTTTCCTCAATGTCATACTCAATAGAATCCTCCAGAAGCTTTTGTTGTTGCACAAGATTGGTGGCACCAGTTTCCTTATCTGTTTGATTAACCGCATCGGAAATAGGTGTACTTTGGGCAACGCCACTTGACCCTCCGGGGCCACGCATTTGATTCTGTTCAAATTCTTTAGCTTTGTGTTGGAGTCTAATGATTTTGAACTTCTTCCTATAATCAGTGTTCAATGGCTCTTCCTCTGAGCTTTCTTCTTCATGCTCAAGAAATGGAGTCTTCCCTTTGCTGATGTCAGCTGGTGGACTGGGAGGTTCAGCTACTGATGGATTAACATCGGTTGCAGTTTCAGAGTAGGTAACCTCTTTGTCTGATTCAGTATCCTCAGAACTTTCGTCCACTAGCTTTCTTTGTGGTTCAAGCTTGGGAATGGGAATAGGAACAACTTCCTTAGAGGGAACTTTCCGTCTATGACCAGGTTTCCTCTTAGGGAACTTCCTTTTACTCTCAGTGCTTGCAGCACTTCCTGCACTTCCTCTTCTGGTTTTCCTTGTAGGTGTACCAGAAGACTTTTCATTGAGATGACCAACTTTGCCTTCTTCAACTGCTACCAGATACCTTTTGTATGTGTAGAGCTTTTTGATTTCATTAGACAGAAGGTGATCTGGCAACACATCACCCTGCTTCTTCGTTGTTGATTCCTTGATTCTGACAGTTAGAGTAGGTTCAGACAACATGTCGTGATTGTTGGGGTCATTGAGTCTCTTGGGAATATCAGGATGAAGCCCAAGTGCTCTTTGGATCAACAGCTTTGTATATATGATATAAGGAATCTTTGAGCCAAGTTTGAGGAATGACATCATGTCGTCCCATATCAGAGCTTCAATTTCGATGTGTTTCATGTTAATCAATGCCCAAAATATTTGCAGTTCCATGAGCTTGGAATGCTCATAGCCACTGTCACGACCAGAGACAGATTTGGTGATGATGATATAGAGGGTTCTCCAAGATTGAGGAATGTTCTTAAGATCCACGTGTGAATGCTTAGTGATTATTCCTGTAGCTTCGTCATAACCAATATCGATCAAGAACTGGAGAACAACCTCTTCAGTTGGAGTGGCATAGAATTCGTTTGACTCGATGTCAGGAATGAGGAGAAAAGCCCTCAAGTCTCCATGTGTGATGGTGATTTGTTTGTGATTGAGCGTCACTGTCACCGCACTTTGACCTTTGATCCTTTGCATTGTATTCCAGAACTGTTGAATGTAGATCTCCGGCACTGTAGCAGAATTGGTGAGCATGTTCTGATACGGATGATTCTTCAGAATATCCATAGCAATGAGACAAGAAGACTCTGAGCAGGTGAGAGTATCAAAATCGACACGAAGGTTGTTCTTTCCAATCTTCATCGGATAACCATTAGGGAAGATATCAGCAACGGTGAGAACATTTGGTCCTTCCACATTCATTTGAGCGTCCATGTCATGATCTAAAATATATTTAGCCAAAAGAACCAACATATCGAAAGACATAATGTTAGTCAACAGATGGTTTTATTGTCTACTTATTGAATGTGATATGTTGATGATTGTTACGAGTCCAATGTCACTTGATAGTCCAATAGTCAAATGACGTCGTGATAAGTTTCGTGAGTTAGTTAAATTTAATTTTTAAAGTTTATGTTATCACTTATTTTTCACAACATATTAACCATTTAAGCTTATTAGTGACCTAATTGATTTCGTGACGTTATGACTTATTTATTTACAAGTTTGTACGCGTAACAATTCATTATTAAGGTTAATCCAGGCTTAGGCGTAGAAATGGCAAGTTTATGCGTAGACAGGAGATATACGTGTAGGCGCAAGCTTATGCGTAGGATCCTTACTTACGCGTAGGAAAAGGGGACCTTATGCGTAGAGCTTACGCGTAAGCGTATATAAACCTTACGCGTAAGGCTACTCGTAAGAGTGAACCTTATGCGTAGAGGTCACTGTTTACGCATATCCTTCACAGGATACGCGTAGTCCCACTGTAGAACCTTACGCGTAAATGTTACGCGTAAAATTACTCTTACGCATAACATGCTACACGTAAGGTGATCCTTATGCGTAGATTGCTAGTAACCTTGATTCTGAATTTTCACTTGTAACAAACCTTAAATAAATTCATCATAGCATCAATATTAACACATACATTCATTTTATAACAGATCATGGCATGAATACTTATCAAACAGTTTACGCGTAGAAATACTTATGCGTAGACCTAAACCCTAAAGTTCAAAGATTAAGCGTAAGATATTTAGCCATAGGAATTGAACCAAAGTTTTTCTGGTAAGTCTAGGATGCCTATTAAGTTGTCTTATCCAAGTTTTAACATAAAAAATGTCAAGAGTCAAAAATACCTAAACCGTATGAACATAAACCCTAGTTCTCAATTCATGACTCATTAGTGTTTCTGGGTAATTTCTGGGCTTAAATATGATCAATTCAACTTGAAAATAACCTTATACAACAATCTTTATCACCAAAAACGTTCACATATGAAAACCCTCAATCTAACGCGTGAACCCTAATTTTCAAAATCAATCAATTCGTGTTTCTGGGTATGTTTTTTTGATCAAAATATTTTCAATGATGTTATATAAACGTTTTGACACTATTTTTTTAACCACAAACACACACACATGATTATGTGTTCATACGCTTATGCGTAGAACATAAAATCACTCTTAGATGAAAATCAAACTGTTGGTTTTTGAAACGAATTAAAACCCTTGTTTATAATCATGTTAAGAACGCAAAAACGCTTAGAAAATGATGATCGAAAACACGGATTTGATGGACGATTTTTATGCGTAGGTTAGGGTTGGTGGATATAAATGAAGTGAAGTTAATGTGTTTTGAAAAGTTAGGTGAAGTGTTTTGATAAAAATACTTTGAGTATTTGACACTTTCAGTCCCTCCACCTTTACCATTTACATCTAATGCCTTTAACTTCCATTTTGGTTACCAAACAAATGATATTTTGGAAAGAATTTTGATGACAATCCCCCTCGACTTAAGAAATAATGAAAGGTTATAAATTTTAGTCCGAGGAGTGTCAGTAAACCAGATTGTAACCGAGGCCTTCCACAAAATAAACCTTGCTTATTTCGATGCTGCCATTGACGTAATCTCTGTAGCCAATGATAGCTGTGAAGTGATCATTCCCGAATCTGACAGTGCCAATGAACTTTGCAATAAAGTTTGTTAATAGTTTAAGATTGCCTGTCGTGTGTCGGGAACATCCGCTATCAACAATCGAGAGAATGATCTGTATCACCTGCATTACACACAGACGACACAGATGGAATAGAAGTAGATGTGGAACCCGAAATAATAGAGGGTTCCGAAGCAGTTATAGTAGAAACACACATATCAACCATTTTAGGCATCCATTTAAATCCTAGTGTGTTATATATCCAATTCTGCCATCTCCAACTAGTATTTGCTTTAGTCTTAGTGAATGCACTAGGTGGTACTACATTCCTAGGAGGTGAAATTGGAGCTACAGGGACAGCAATGCGTTTCTTAGAATCTAAAGAGGGCGATTTACCAAGCACAGACTTAGAATGATTAGTGGGCCTAGAGGTATTCTGATTCTTTGGATTCCGTAAACGAGAGATGATAGCTTTAGCAACACATTTGTCATGACAATCAGAATTCATACTTTTATGACAAATAACACAAGGTGCATCAGACTGAATATCAAAAGTAGTTAAAGGTTTAGCATTCGTTACATCACTTTTTCTATTACATTTGTCAGACGCAATATCTAAATTGGAAGCAACGCGAGTCTTATTCATTGTCCTAGGGTGTTCTTCTACTTCAGCATTCTTTATTGATCTTTTCTTAGGTCGCAACTTCCTATTGTTCCTTGTATTGCTCCTAGGCTGTGAAGTGCGGACTTTTGGAAAAGAGGCAACTATTCTTGTTTCAGTAGAAGGAAGCACGTTAGCAACTTGTGTTTTGGCAGTAGGCATTCTGGGTTCACGTTTACTAAGTGTTACAGGTGCTATTCTCTTAATGATGGTAGGCGGAAGTTGTTCATACTTTCCTAACATTTCTCTTAACTTAAAGATAGTGTGAATCAAATCTTGATATTTAGAACGAATATTACCAGCAAAATTCATTACTTCTCTAGTGTGTGCAAGATAATGATCAAGTTCGTTTGATGCTTCGTCACGAGTCTTATTGAGTAAATCAAATATGACACCATATTCCTTTTTAACTTTTACAAGTTCTTGTTCATATTTTGAGATTTGACTTTTCAAAGACGCGTTTTGATCATCCAGTTGCTCAAATTTTGGATTAAAACTGTTTGATTGCAACCGGATGATTTTGTTTTGCAAAGCAAGTTCACGATTTTGACAATCTTTTTGACACCATTGAAGACGACGTTTTGCATTGGAAAGCTCGTTTAAGAGTCGTTCGTTTTGCAACCGGATGATTTTGTTTTGCAAAGCAAGTTCACGATTTTGACAATCTTTTTGACACCATTGAAGACGACGTTTTGCATTGGAAAGCTCGTTTAAGAGTCGTTCGTTTTCAACTTTTAAAAACTTGATCTGAAGCACATTATCAGTATTCTCAACAGTTACAACAGAATCAACAGTATCATCAGAGATATAATCAGATGCATATGATAATGAATTCAAGAACACAACATTATGGATATGAGCACAAATAACAGTTTCCAAGAGTCAATCAACATTTTTCGCAGCATTTTCTTTTTACATTTAGTGTTTGAAATAGATGTTTCTGTTTTCTCGAAAACGACTTTCATCAGTCCAAGTTCCTTATGAAATTCCTTTTCCCAACACAATGCACAACTTTTCAAATTTTTAACGTGAGGAAAAAGTTGTTTTTGAAAAACGTCTCTTTGTTCACGCGCCTTAGGCGATTGAAAATGTTCAACTTTTATTTCAGAATGATGTTCAATTGCATTTTCTAAAAGTTTGAGGTCGGAAGTGAAAATGTCAAAAAATCTAAGAATTTGATGATTTTCGGGTATTGAATTTACTTCACTTAGTGAAGGTAAAGGACCATAAATTTGTGCATAGTTTGGTTTGGGAGTAACATTAGAAGACCCAGACTGAGGTGTGATAACCCGAGGTGTGTTAGAAGAATCCGTTGGTGCGACGAAAGTGATAGCTTTTGAATAGTTAAAAGGTTTGTTATAAACAACATTTTCTAATTTTGATCGACTCTCGGCATCTGCATCGAATTCCTCTTGACGATGATATTCAACAACACTCATAACAGAATCATCAATTTTATATTCTGCACTGGAAACTTCAGGATTTGGTTTGAATGCTTTGGTTGAAAGTTTTGGTTTGTAATCAGCAAGATTCGGTCCATATCCATTTGGATTGGGTTTTAAAGTAAACTTTTGAATAGTTGTGATTGACTCACCATGCTTATAAACAACATTTCGAAACTCTTTAAGTTTGTTTTGCAAGCCAACAATTTCTTCCAGATAATCATCTATACGTTTCGTTGAATGCTTTATGTATGCAGAGAACTGTTTTTGACAATCTAACAATTCAGCCTTGGCTTTTTCATTTTCCAAAGTAAGAGAGTTAATTTGTTGTTTATGTTCATATTTCAGTTGTTCTATCTGAGACAATAAAGCATTCTTCGAAGCGGCTAGATCACGCATCTGTCGTTCTAAATATTGTTCGTTTTGGTCTGATTTGGCAAAAGCGGCTTCAAAACCTTTTTCACGTTTTTCTTGAGTTTTGAAAAAATTGAGTTGCAATTGTAAGCATTCATAATCCCTGGTTAGCAGTGCATTTTTGCTTTTTAAGTCCTGATTTTTTGCACGACATTCTTCCATTCGGGATTGTTGGTCTTTAAGGAACATGTCAACAACATCTGGACTAGGCAAAAGTTCAGCGTGTTCAACGTGAGTCACAACATGATCATTATTCAGATCATCAAGTATAACCACGGAGTCAATTTGATTATCACAGGAAACCATTAGGTCCTCTCGATCGTCAAATGTAACTATGGGGTCTAGTTGAAAATCGTCAGAATGAGATGTGGACGACTCATTTTGAATAGTCTGAGCTTCGCCGGATTCAGATATTGGCGGAGATATTAGCTCAGAGATGATAATGGTTTGTTCATGTACCTGAGACAAGCCATCAGTGTTATACACTGGACCTGTGTCACTCATGTGGAGCTCGTGCATATTAGCCATCAACATCACTGCTGCATTAGCCTGCAAGTCCTCCATGTCATCATCTGAGTCTGCATCTGACATAAAGCTCTGTTCTTTGTTTGTGAGGGATCCACCAGCTTCATCCTTAAGAGCTAAGAGTAAAGCTTCCTTGAAATAAGCACTGCCCCTAGTCCTCGGCTTTGGGCATGCATTAGCCAGGTATCCCTTCTCATTGCAGTTGTAGCATCGAAGACCATTCAACCCATTCTGAGCATTTCCCTGTTCAACCACTGGAGCT
Organism: Chrysanthemum makinoi; assembly: GCA_910596185.1. NCBI lineage: Eukaryota > Viridiplantae > Streptophyta > Magnoliopsida > Asterales > Asteraceae > Chrysanthemum > Chrysanthemum makinoi. Next base: position 18,417,786 of record OU343218.1, read on the forward strand.
CTGTTGTTATTCCGACCCATAGCATTAAACCCTTGACCACCACCCATGTGACGACCATAACCACGATTCTGAACTTCAACTCGTCCATTGTTCACAACAGCTTGATTCCTTGTGTTAGATGAGGAACGAATGCGATTGTTGGATTTGTTTGTATAACGGCCAAAAGCATTAGCAATCATAACAAATCCTTGTTGCAATGCGTCGAACGGATCGGATTCTTCATTAGCTTTTCGAAAGTGAAGGTGGAGGAGGATAACTGTTTTGAGCATACAAAGCAAGTTGTTGATTTTTCAAAAGTGAAGGTGAAGCAGTTTCAGCACGGAGAATCCTTTTCAGATCAACTTCCTTTTGATGAGGCTTCAAATAGTCGTACAATAATCCATATGAAGCATGATGCATATCCTTCGCTTGACAGAGGAAAATGACATACTTCTCCTAGTCTGGACCAAGACTACTCAGGACTTAGTATTAACTGCAATTCTTGGCATGTTGATGTTGTGTTTATCCAAATCATTAATGATGTTTGAGAATCGATGATGATAAGACTCTAGTGTCTCTCCAGGTTCAATCATGAAGTGTTCATAAGCCAAGTAAATTTTGGATTCCATATCCTCCTGATTGAGTGCAATCCCTTCCATAAGAAGATGAATGTGTTCCCACATCGCCTTTGCAGTCTTTTGAGCATCAACACTTCGAAGAATAGGGTTTGGTAATCCTAAAAGGATATATTGCACTGCAAGCTCGTCAGCTTCAAAGTGTAGAAGTTCTTTTGCATTCAGTTGTGCAACAGTTGCAATGTTTGATTGATCATCTCTAGGTGGAACAACATTTGGATCTCCGGGTATAATGATAATAGGCATCTGAAATGGACCTTCCAAGATAACCTTCTTTAGAAACTTTCCATGTGGCTTCTTCAGATCACAAAACCTAAAGAACCTAATCACCCATTGATCCTAGTTTCCTAGAGTGAGCATTGGAGGTCTATCAAGTGATCCTACCTCATGAATGGATTGCTGGCTACTTAAAGCTTCACACATCTTAGCAAACCAAGTCGGTTCTTTCATAGTGGTCCTTGATGGATGTTGATTGAAATCATTAGTGTAGGGTTGTACTTGAAGTCCTGGTTGTGGTTGAACCATTTGAGGTTGTGGGATTGCTGCAAGTTGTGGAGTATGTTGTTGATTAAATTGTTGTTGATAAATTGCTTGTTGTTGAATAAATTGTTGATGTAGTGGACTTAGTTGTTGTTGTTGTTGATTATAAGTGTAAGGGAAATAGTTAGAGTATGGTGGTTGAGACATGTTGAAAACTTTTGTTATAAAATGGACCTTTGTAGTCGAATGAACCTTTGTTGATGAAGTATCCTTAGGCGTAGAAATCGAGTGAAGTCAATAAACCAAAGTTACGCGTAGAAACCACTTATGCGTAAAAACACCAAAGTTACGCGTAACAACAGAAGTTACGCGTAGGTTTAGCTTACGCGTAAGTTAGGAGAAAAGCACTAAAGTTATGCGTAAACAGTAAGTTAGGTGTAGAAAACTTAGGCGTAGGATTACCTTATGCGTAAGACAAAGCTTAGGCGTAAGATGAATCTTATGCGTATGATTTTCTACGCGTAAGCTTAAGCTTATGCATAAGTTTAGGGTTTTTGCCCAAGTGATCTTTTACACTATCACAGTACAAAAGATATCCCAAGCCGACGTATTTTCAGGCTTATTCAAGCAAGAAAACACAGAGTAAACCACGAAACTGAAGATCAAACCAAGGAACAGTTACGCGTAGTTTTAGGGTTTTGTTACGCGTAGAACTACTCCTAAAATGATTTTTGCCCAAAGATGTTTCTAAACCAGATTTTTGTGATGAAGTATCTTCAATATCACCAAAATAACACAAAAGTGTGAAACTTGATGATCCAAAGCTTCTAAAACAGTTATGCGTAGAAAGATACCCATGTATGAAATCAAGCTTAAAAACAAGGAAATACACGTAAAGTTAGAAACTTTTTTGCCAAAAACAGTTATTTTAACACCTTAAAACATTGAAAGTACAAGAATCTTGGATTAAAAAGTGTAAAAAATGCGTTTTTAAGCAAGCCAAAGTTTTAGAACGGTGTTTTACGCGTAGGACCAAAACCCACTTCAAAAACAAACCGATTCACCCAACTATTTGGTGATTGATACCACTGTTAGGTCACTAGTTTTACAACACAAGCAACATGAGAAGAGATATAGAAGAGAAGAGATTGGTTGAACACGTTAAACACACACACACGCGTAAGAACTTAGAACCAGTTATGCGTAAAGGTGAGAGAATGAATAAAATGAACAACCAACCCTCAAGTGAGGGTTATTACAAGGTATTTATAGGAGAGGGAGCTAGGGCAACACTCCTAGTCCCTACCTTTCCTTAGTGGACTTGGGCCTAGGCTTATGGGCCTTCTACATAAGCCTAAGGCTAAAACAAACATAAAGGCCATAATTAAGCTAACTATTACATATGAATCACTAACACTTGATTAGGGTTTAGGAGTGATTCCAACAAGTTATTACCCTATGGTTGTTTATGAAAGTTTAGTTTAGGACTTGAGACTATTGGTTTTGTGTAAGCCGTCCCAATTGGTCTAGTAGTATTAAGAGGTTGGATGCCAGACTTATCAGAACTGCTCTGGGTATCATTTTTACTGAGAGCATTTGGGTGAGTGTTTCTTGAAAAACTGTTTGAGTTCGCCCTTGTGTTGGCATACCCTGGTGCCCTTGTGTTCCTGTTCACCATCCTTCTTCATGATGGTAATTACATATATCCTGAATATGATCAAAACTTCCACAAGAATAGCAAGCTTTATTGTGCATAACAAAATCACTGCCTAGTTGTTGGAACTTAAGATTATTCCAGTTCCTCTAATTTCCCCTAGGCTGTAGGGTTCTGCTTCTAGGCTGTGAATACCTACTGGTTGACCTATAGATTTCTCCATATTTAACTGTTGGCCTAACACATTTTATTTCTTGCTTAGGTCTAGCAGTTTCAACCTTAGGCTTAGCAGTACCTACTTTCTCAGACTCAATTTCCTCAACTAGTGAAGAATCACTAGCACTTTCAAAGGCATCATTGACCTCAGGCTTTCCTAGATTTATATTTTCTTTAGCCTTAGGTCCATATTCCATCATAGGCTCCTGAAATTCCTCTAAACCAGTGTGTGATAAGTCAACACCTGGAGGGGAAGGAACACCTCTGAATGGAGGTGGAACAGAAATATATCCTAAACCAGATTTAGCTTTATGAATTTGACTCTCAATTATTTTAGTAACCTGATTAGAACAGTATTCTAGAGTCTCCACACCGATGTTTATATTTTTATTAGCTGTCTTACACTTTTCCAATTTATCTTTTAACAAAACTATCTCCATATCTTTATGAGAAAGATCTCTTTTAAGCACAACTATTGTTTCAGAAAAATCAGACTCGATCATTTTCCTTATGATGGACAATTTGTTCTTTTAAAACAGCTAGAGCTCTCTTATGATTTGCAAGATCACAGTTGGTTTTATTAAGCTCTATTCTTTGGTTATCATATCTTTCCTTAATAATTTCACATTCTTTCACAGCAGAACATGATTTTGAACAACTATTATTAGAAAGTACCTCAGAATCAGAGAAAGCCATAAGTGTCATCTCTGTTGCCACCATAATAGAGTCTGTGGATGGTTCCTCCTCATGAGCCATGAAGCTCTAGTCATAGACACAACCATCAATGGCAACCATAGCCTTTGAAGAAGGCTCCTCTTCAGCTGTCTTCTTCCCACTGCTTTTATTCCATCTGCTCTTGTAGTCCTGAGACTTTGGCTTCCTACACTCTTTAGCAAAGTTCCCCATCTTGTGACAGTTGAAACACTCCACCTTGGATTTATTAAATCCAGTAGTATCATCACCAGCAATGGTGATCTTCTTTCCAGTTCTCTTCCAGAACTTCTTTGCCCTCATGCTAAGCAAAGCAACATTCCATTTGATGTCCATCTCCTCAAGGTCATCATCATCCAGTTGGTTAAGATCTTCATGAGAAAGTGAAGATCCACTTGCTTGGCTAGATAGGAAGGCATAGAAAGTTGAGTCTCCAATACTCGCAGGTTTAGTTTTTGAACTAGCAGTACCAACCATAAGGTTAGAAGTACTAACTTCTAAGTCCTCTTCATCATTAGAATTGGTTTGAGCAGATAAGAATGCCATATTCCCTGAGCTTGAGTTTGTGCCTCCAGACTTCTTGAAATCCTGTTCAATGATTTTGAAATTGTTGTACAGGTCACTTAGAGACATGGTATCAATGTCTGGTTTGTTCTTCCAGACTACTATATGCATCCTGTATTCTGTAGGTAAGCTCCTTAAAAACCTGGAGTTCAGATCTTCTTAGGGAACATGAACACCCAAGACAGTCAGTTGACTAACCAATATCTGCAGTTTATTGAACAGATGATCAATAGATTCATTGCTTGTTCTAGTGAAGTTCTCCTATTGTTGTATCAACAAAACCTTTTGAGTTTTATTGGTGGCATCCTTACCACCAAATCTTGTGACAATTGCCTCAAACAAGGTTTTGGTTGTCTTGTATTGACTGAAAGACAGAACATGGTCATTAGGGATGGCCATCATTAACAAACTTCTTGCTTTTTTATCATTCTTTCTTTTAAGCTTCTCATCTGCAGTGAGGGGATCTGTGCTAAGTTTAGTAACAGTCTTGCCATCTTCAACTGTTTCAGTTTGTTTGGGAACAAAGAAGTCCCCATTTTCAATAATCTCCCAGAGATTATAGTCCAGTACCAGAAAGTATTGCTCAATCCTGAGCCTCCACATGTCATACTCATTTTGTTTGAGTACTGGTAACTTAGCAACAACATGGTTTTGTGAGGATTCCATATCCATGGGATTTGATTGGGAAAACAAAGTGATTAGGAATGTATCTTCTAAATCAAAGTATCAGAAACCAAGGCTTTGATACCACTTGTGAGGATCAAAACACCTTTACGACTTGTGTTATTAGATACTTTGAGGTTATACCAAGTAGTATGCGGAATCTACTACTTAGCACTTTAGAAGATAATGGTTATTTGATGTATATGGGACAATAAACAAAGATGTAACAAAATGCTTCAATATTATTAATGATAATACGAGTAATCTTTACTTATCACTAGGGTTTACAACCTTGAAGCTTAACCAAAAGATACGTGCTTTACTTCTAACCCTAGGACGTCCTTTTATAGCTTAAGAAGTCCTTTACAAGATAACTATACAATATTCGTATCAATGTAAACGTATAATGTTGGATCGATATACTCTGACCAAACTAACTATATAGCTTGTAAGGGTTTAGCAACCTTGGATAAATCCAAAACTACTAACAATGAAACACTGATATAACTCTATTAAGTATGCGGAATCTACTTTAACAAAGCTAAGAAGAATAACTTTAAACTTCAACGATTATATTAAAAACCAAACTTTGAACACCTTATAAAGATTCACTAACAAACCTAATCGCTAAATAACTCTAATATCGTACTTGCATGTAAGTTCATTCGTATCTCTAATGCCAATCTAGGGGTCCTTTTATAGGCATAAGGAATACCCTAGTTGGTTTACAATCCTTGTACGACAAGTAAACTAATTCTAATCTAAGAATATTCTAAAATTACATAATAATCCTTAAGCGATTTGCATAGAGTCCTTTAGTATATCAGATACTTTGACGAGCGATTACTTTGACTTTGCAAGATACTTTGACTTTCTTCATTAAGCGATTACTTTGACTTTCGTGACACTTTGACTTTATATCCCAACAATCCTCCCTCCCCACTGATTCTACTTGCTTGATTTCAAGTTCCTTTGAATCTTTAACTTTAACATCTTTGTCTTCAAGGAAAGATTGTATCTTTAACTTCAAATTAGTCTTGTATTCCTTGTGTTTGTCATCATCAAAGTAATCTTTACTCAAACCTTTATCAGATTAGATCTTTTAGCTACTCGGTAACATATGGCAAAGTGTACATCGGATCATAAAGTTTCAGGACTATTCTCATCACTTCGGTGTGTAAATTCGTGAGAGGTGAATCATTGAAAAATAATGGATTTTGATGTCTCTTTACCAAAGCCATTAACTCTAGAGTAGCCCATGTTTAGGTGAAAAACCATTGTACATTGATAACCATATGATTTTTAGCAAATCATCAGCTATCAACGGATTTGTTAAGTCTTTACCAAGAGCTGTTGCTTTTGGACTAGTTAGTTCTTACTACCATGGTTAACTAATTACCATAAAAATGGTTTTTACACGGCCTTTACCACAAACCATTTATCTTGTGGGCTAGCCAACTCTTCACTATTACAGATATGGTGAGTTGAAAACCATACAATTTTTAGTAAATTGTCAACTAAAAACGGATTTGATAATCACATTAGAGCCGTACCCTCATGATGAGTCAAACTCTTTCTTGTTTATTAAATATGGTGAGTTGATTACCATTTGTTGTGTAGTATAAGTACTAACACCAAGTGTTACTCTTAAAACAATTTGTTCTTTGTTATCTTGTGCTTCAAAAGTATTTTGCACTTTACAAAATTGCTTATTTTATTAAAAGACTTTACTGGTTTTGTCTTGCAAGCGGTACTTTGATAAAGTCTTGTTTGTTAGGTACTGAATAAAATCTTGATTATTCAAAAATTATATATAATAAAGACCATACCGAGTAATTATGCATCATCATGCTAAAGTTGTCCATTTGATAAACAACTCAATTACCATGAGATTTGTTGTTTCATTCTCTCTGTTCAACTTCCATACCATGATCTAGCATCGATCATAAGATCTCTTGTAAAGGATATATCTTCTTTCACGCTAGCATATGATCATGTTACCATCTTCTAACTCCTAATACATGCACTCGGTTCTGAAGAGATCTCTACGCTTGTGATTTCCTAATCTTCTTGATTATTCGAGCATCATTGCTTACAGCCTGTCACGGATGATAGTTTGTAGATCACCCAGCCAAGACTAAACCCACGCTCCATTTGGTGGAATATGCTAAAATAATCTTGCACTTGTTGAATGAAACAGGGATCTTCTCTATCTATATATATGCAATATGTCCCATAAGAAGTTAAATGTTCTAAAAACTTTCATGCTCTTCTACATGAAG